>OY390716.1:5835504-7035504 GCA_959613365.1 Balanococcus diminutus
TAGTCAGCATGAGCTTTTATACCATAAGAATATCTTTTTTTCTACACTTTCTTCTGTGTGCTAGCGCTCGTTGAAGGTTCGCGTGGCACGAGAGATATAACTCAGTTCGTCTATGGCAGCTTTGGCAAGCTGAAACACTTTCAAGTTGACGCTAAAAAAGCGACTCGATTTAATTTAATTTGTTTCGCGAAAGATAAAAGCAAACGAGTTGAGGCGTCGGGCAAATATTCGCCAGAAGTAAGAGTACTTACTCGTGCGATGCGGAGGATAAGTACGGTTTGATGTGTGTAGTATGAGGTGGCGTTTTTTGGATGGATTTGCTTCGACTGAGGTTCGGATATTGTGACGAAGGATTGGTTTATGAGATAGTAAGAGGTGTGAGGGGTGTTTCAGCGAATTTTGAAATGTTTTTTAGCATATTTTGGGTTCATGAATGTATAAAAATAGGGGTTTAATTTTGGTAAAATCGAAGAACTTTAGCAAAAATCGACCAATTAATTGAAGTTGAAAAATTTATTAATCAAAAAATTCATCAATTTTATTAAAGAAAAAAAAAAAAATGTTTTAATTTTTCCAGAAATTTTTCATCAAAATTTTACTTCTCAATGTCGATTAAATTCATTTTCAAATTTTTATTTAGTTTACCTGATAACAATTTTCTAAATTTTTCATTCAAGTTTTAGTCATTTTGCCTATAATTTTTCCATCAAAATGCTTCTAAACCTTCATCGTATGAATTTTTATAAAAATTTTCAAGCAAATTTTTTACCTATTGAATAAAATCTACTTACAAATTTTTATTTGGATTTTTTAACATTTTTCACTCAACATTTTCTTATAATTTTTTCATTAAAATGCTTCTAAATCTTCACTATATATTTTTTTTAATTTTATTTTTTGAGTTTTTCGTCTAAATTTTTTCCGAACCTTTACTTGATTTTTTTCCAAGGAAATCGAGTTTATCATTTTTTTTTTCATCGATTTTTTAAAGTATCTTTATCAAAATAAAAAATTTCCGTTATTTAGAAAATGGAAATCTTCGATTTATCGTCGTTACCAAAAATTATCGATTCTTGAAAATTGAAAAAAATTTTATTTCTTCAAAAATTAAAATTTTTAAGACTTTTGAATTTCAAAGTTATGGATTTGAAAAATTGACTGATTTATCATAATCGAAAATTATTGATTTTTTGAATTGATAAAATTTTTTAAATTGAAATAATTTTCAATTTATTTGGGAAATTATTGTTTTAAAGAAATGAAAAAATTATTATCTATTTATCCAAATTGAAAATGAAAATTATTCACTTTAAATTTCTAAATTGAAAAACAATCGATTTATGAAAATTAAAAATTCATCGAATCATAAAAATTAAAAATTAAATCGAAATTAATTTACTTTTTTTTCACCAAAAACAAGAAAAAAATTTTGAAAATTTTTTTTGATCGTCAAAAATTTAAAATTGAAAATAGTCGATTATCGAAACCGAAATTAAATGAAAATTATCGATTCATCACAAATTTTGAATTCGAAAATTTATGAATTTTTTTAAATCGAAAAATTGTCGATGTATCGAAATCAAACCTATGAATTGAAAATTTATCATTTTTTCATCAAATGGAAAACTATACATTTATCGGAATTACATAATCATTTAATCGATTATCTCAATTTCAAATTTTCGATTTATCGAAAATGAATACTGATGAAAATTCAAGATTTTTTTAAATCCATAAATTATCGATTTATTGAAATTAATTTATTATCAAAATTGTAAATATTTCATCTAAAATGGAAATTTATTAATTTATCATAGAAAATGATCGATTTATCGAAATCAATCGATTATTGAAATTGAAAATTATCGATTCATCAATGATAAAAATTTTCAAAATTTTCAATTTACCGATTTATCGAAATTGAAAACTGGTCAATTTATTGAACCGATAAATAATCGATAATCGAAATCGAAATCAGTCGATAAAATGATAATTAAATCACTTTAATGTTGAAAATATGTTTGAGAATGAAAATTTGTGTACTTAGATTAAAAATTGATTAATTTTCAAAAATCGAAAATTCAATTAATTGCTGTAATCGAAAATGAAAAATTAATCAGTTTATTTCTCAATACGAATGCATAGGTAGGTAGTTAGGTACGTCTTTCGAAGTATGTTCCAAATTTCCAATCGGCGCGGAAATTCGCCCGAAACAATATCACAACTGGTAGCTTTTCTTTCCTTTTCCTAATTTTATAGCCGAGGAAAAGCTTTTCACGTCCATATAACCAAACCCAACGATTTACATACCGCGAGTAATCGAATCGTAATGCCTCGGCACGCCGCAACAAAAAGCCACCACGAAGCTTAATTCGTATCATACGAATAATATAATCGTAAAAAAAGCGTTCGGGGTCGTACAGAGCTAATCTGCTCGCTGAATCAAGATCCAACGAGCCGAGGTTGTTTCATCATGAACGCTGGTCCCATACCCAAAACTGGGTGTAATTACGAACGAAAAAGACCTTATGCTGGATGGTAAAAACTTGGTACAAAAGACGTGCCGCCGATATGATAGTCCACTCGACTGAATTGATGACGAAGCAGGGTGGTGTAGTGGTCAGAAAAACAGAACGACCGCGCGAATGGAGAAATATTCATTTAAATAGAACGATTAAAAGCTGCTCGGTTCTCTTAATAATAATAATAATAATAATAATAATACCGCAGGGTATAAGTTTAAAACCGCGTTCTACGTTGAAATGAGCGTGAGCTTGGGAAGGAAAATAGGGGCAGGGGGCCACGAGTAGAAAAAATTTCGCATTGCGTACGGTCGTATCGACGATACGATGCGAAAAAATGAGGGAATAATGTTAATTTTTAAATACCTAATAATACGATGCCCGATATAGAAAAGGAGTTGGTGTATCGGTATACCTGCTGTTAATATTTAACGACCTAATTGGAAAAGCGTTATTATTTCAGGCATTTTTAATCACGCTCGAAGTTGGCCGAAAGGCAAAAAAAAAAATTAAATGAAAAACGACGTTTGATCGACGCGATGCGATGGTTGCCTGACGAATTGATTCTGCGTTATAATTATTAACCTAAAATGAGAAATACGCGCTCACGAGTTGGAGTGGCGAGGAGAGAAAAAGGCTGCGAAGTTTTTTTTTTTTTTTTTTTTTTTTTTTTTGACGGAAGAGAAAGGTAACAGAAAAAAATACCCTTACCGAGAATTTTTATAAATTGAAATTACGCGAGGATTTTGTTTCTGATTCGCATTTCGTAAGTTGAAAGTTGAAAACGAGAGGAAAGCGAAGAAAAGAAAAAAACAACGTGCACAACTGAGCGAAAACAGTAATAAAAGAATAAAACTGGAAAAGAGCAGAATTGCCCGTATTGAAGAACTTCGAGAGCGGAAAAAATTCTTCGCGTAGGATTCATTACAAAGTTATGTAGTAGGTATAGCTTGTTCGAGTGAGTTTCAGACTTTTCGTCGCGTTTAACGAGAGCGAATGTTGCCTAGTAAAGAATGAGGCGATTGGAGACATTGCAATTGGATTTTTATTGCGTTTGGTACGTTCATTTTTCATTTTTTCCCCCTTGCCCTTCGGGTAAGGATTATTTGAGGTTTTTTGAAATTGATTTCACGATTTGGCGTGAGCATTTGAATTATGGAGTGTACGAGCGAGGTATGAATTGATAACTTTATTCGTGGAGTGGAATGAATCGCGAATGATGAGTTGGGATTGAATCTTGCGAAGTAATCGGTTCCTCAAAAAAAAAAAAAAAAAAAAAAAAAAAAACAATAATAATCTTCTCTTCATAATATTGCTTTGATTTTTACCTGAAAAATTCTTTCACTTATGGAGCATTTTATTCACCTCTTGATTTTTTTTTTTTTTTTTTTTTTTTTTTTTGAAAAATTTCTTCGTTAGTGAATTTTTATTTTTGTGGGAAAAATTTTATCTGTTGAAAATTTTTGTGGAAGGGGTTTTAATTTTTTGCGAGAGTTGATTTTGTTTGCTTCCTGAGGTATTATTTTTCTTATGAAATTTTTGTATTTTCGAAGAAAATCATTTTTGAGGTTTTTTTTTTGTTTTTGAAAGTATTTTCTATTCATTTTCGAGATAATTTATTTTTTGAAAAAAAAAAAAAAAATTGAAAGAATTTTTTCAAGGTATTTTTTTTTAGAAGAAGAGGAAGAAGAAGATTTTTTATCGAGTTTTTTTTTTTGGTAAAATTTTTTAGTCTGAGGAAATTCATTTCATGTATTGGTGTTTTTTTGTTTTCGAGTGAAATTTTTTAATTTTGCGAAAGAAGTTTTATAGAGAAATTATTTTTATTATTTTTGAAGGAATTTATTATTTTTGTGAATTGAAATATTTTGTTTTTTATTTCTCGTAACATTTTTTTATTTCCGAAAATTTCTCATTTTTTTTGGCAAATTCATTTTTCTGTAAGATTTATTAAAATATATTTTTTTAAATTTCTCATTGACTTTTTGTATTTTTTTCGAGATTTTTTTCTGACAAAATTATTCATCTTTGATTGATTTTTTTATTTTCGAAAAATACTTTTTATCGACATTTTTTTTTCTAAGAGTTTTTTATTTTTTGAAAAATTTATTTCTTGCATTCTAGATGATTTTACGTATTCTGGAGGTTTATTTTTGAAAGAATTTTTTTCGACAAAATAAAAAATATTTTTCATCGAGTTTTTTTTTTTTTTTGTAGAATTTTTCATTCCTGAGGATTTACTCTTTGAGAGAAATAATTTGTAGCCATCAAGAGTTGTTTTTAGAAGATTTCCTATATCTGAGAGAATTTTTTTTTTTTTTTTTTTTTTTTAGATTTTTTTTTGTGAGTGGACGTTTGAAGGTTTTTTTACTTTTGAGGAAGCTCATTTTTTGAAAAAATATTCAGTATAGTGAATAGATTTTTTTGAGAGAGTTTTGTATAAAATATTTCTTTGAAAAGATGTATATTTTTTTGCAGAATTTCTGTATTTTATTTTGACTGGATTATTTTTGAAAACATTTTTGTTCAGGAAAAATTTTAAGATTTTTTTTTCAATTTTTTCCAGAAAGATTTTTACTTTTTCGAAATTACTTATGATTTTTTTTCGTATTTTTGTACTTACTTGTGAAAGGATTTTTTCTTGAAAAATTAAACATTTTTGAAGGGATTTTTTTCTAAAAAAAATTTCTATTTTTTTTTTATACCTACCAAAATTTTTTTATATTTGTGAAGAATTTTTTTTCAAACAATTTTCAGTCTCTCTACAAGAAAGAAGAAAAAGAATATAATTTTTTTCATTGAAAGAATTTTTTCAGATTTTTTCCCAAAACGATTTTTTTATCAATTTTTTTTTCGTAATGGCAATTTTTCCAGGATGATTTTTTACTTCTCCAAAATAATCTAGGTAGGTATGATTTTTGTTTAATTCTTGTATTTACCCGTATGAAGAATTTTTTCTGGGGAAAATTCAATCTTTTTGAGGAATTTTTTTTAAAAAGATTTTTGAATTCTAAAAAATTATTTTTTCACTTTTTTTCCAACCTCATTTAATTTCTAAAAAAGGAAGAAGACGAAAAATAATCCAAACAGTTCATTTTTTATTATTTTTTCTAATTACCTAATGAATATTTGTATTTCTGGGAATGTTTCTCCATTTTGATGATTTTTTTCTAAAATAATTTTTTTTTCAAGTTTCTTGAAGATTTTTCATTTCTTCAAGAGAAGAAAAAGAATAAAATGAATTTCTCATTATATATTTTTTATTTGTTGGAAAATCTTTTATATTTTGGAGCGGTCTTTCAGATGATTCGTTCGCGAAATTTTCATTCAAAAATACGAATCGTTTCAAATCCCAAATTTTTTTAAATCAATAAAATTGACCTTAAAAATTCGGTTCGAAACCATATCGACGATAAATTCCACACCAAGTACCTATTCAACTCCGTACGAATAAATCATTATTCACGAAATCGTCGATAATGGCTCTCGATACACGTCTCGATGCTCTCTTCAAAAGTCATCTGCGGTCTCGTTTATAACATAGGTGAACTAAACATTGACGCGTGTGAAAATCTGCCTACCTACCACCGTCATCGTGCGTCAACGATGGCCACCCACAGAAAGGAAATAGGATTTTATGATGAATTGTGCTAGATGACGTGCTTTTTCCAGTCTCACTGTACATAATAGAAGACATTTATACAGTAGGGAAAAAATGTAGGTACATTGAAACTAGCACGACAACGTCGATGTTGTTGCTGCTGCCACTGCGACGATCCGTGACAAGGCGTTTGTATAGGCCACATGTTGATATAGCATTTTTTATTTTCCTACGAATGCAATCGATAATGTTGAAAAAATAGTGCGGCCTTTTTCAACGCCGAGTCTATATAAATTAGAAAGAAAAATAACAGCAGAAGCAACTAAACAGGGGAAATGATGATTAAACGAACGAATAATTACGACGTAATAGAGAACGACGATGACCATGGAAAAAAAGAGAAAAAAAAACTTTGAATCTCGAGAACTACACCACCACCATTGCCCTACCTAATCATCTTTTTCCTTTGAAAGGTCAAAACTTTCGAGTTCAGTCGAAGAAGAAAAATCGTAAATTTACTGATAAATTCATTGAAAGTAAAAATTCACAAAAAAAAAAAACAAAGTTGTAAAAAAATAGTCAACTTGACCTTTTCAGGCGCTCGCTTAGTCGTCGATTCATTCACTGTCGGTGTATTCGGCATCGTCGTCATCGTGAAATTTGTTCACAAAAACGAAGCCCTTATTTATACGATGAAACAAATTTACAAAACAAAGCCCTTTTTAGCGAAGGTATTTGAAAAAGAAGAGGCATTTGCGAAGCTCGAAGATGTAAAAGAGGAGAAACAGGAAAATCCCTCATTGTAAACTTACCTACCCTGCCCTGCCCTTGTCTATACAATCTTTAGGTGGGTAGTTACGAGTAGAGCCATACGATACCTTTGACTCTATTTTTCCTTTGGTACAAACTAATGAAAAATGCATATCATTAATTCTTCTACAGGGCCCTGCCCTACCGTGTTCGTGAAAAACTTAAGCAAATTAAGTCCATCGGTAGAGAAAGTTGAACTTTTGGATGTAATCTAATGCGTGTTGCCTTCGAGCGTTGAACGTACATAGTTCGGTAAGGAGGGAGGGGACAATGGTGTAGGATTAATTTGGTAGTATATTAAAAGGCCTCGAAGAAATGAAGGATTACTAGGGGAGGGGTGGGGTAGTTCGTACGTCAAAATTGCTTTCCACCATGAGTTGGAATTCGATACTTTCGGCGCTGTAGAGTTTTTGTCTGCTACGTTGCGGGTTTCTAGTGTCGAAGTTGATTATGATAGTGAACTGGTGTATGGTAGAAAGGCACGAAGAAAAGTTGTAGAGAATTTGGATGGGATGGGCGCAGGCGGGCGGTGTGTGCTGTGTATAGGGATGCTCGTTATTCGAACGATTGTTCTACCGTATCCTCTCTATTATCGATATTTGAGTTGAAGAACTTGATAAAGTTGAAAGTTTTACTCGACGACGCTGCGAATTTACTAATGTTTGCTTTTTTCGGTCTGTTTTTGTGTTACAGGTGAGTTTGACTGGAAATGAAACTATTCATGGGATTTGGTACTGGGCACGTTTGTCGACGAAGAGCAATTTAATTGTATTTTTTTGTCGTCATCGTCGACCTTTTTTTTCTTCTTCGATGAGATGAGATGAAACAAATTAGTTCTTCGATGCGTAATCTTTTATCGGTATGGAAGGGGGTTTTTACCTGGGTTACCGAGACCAGAACCAGATCGTGATTCGAATTAAGAACGAGGCCCGCGAGGTAAGAGGATTTTTTTATTTGATAATATCGAGGGGTACGCTTATGTTGAAAGTAATACTTTGTTGATAAGATGAGAAGATATGGGACGAATTTTACACATGGAGGTTTTTTTTTTTTTTTTTGATGTGAGTAGGCTCAGGGTGTTTTATAAAATCTTGAAAATTCTGCAAAAAATTGTGCTAATAATAAATTATCAATCATTTTTTTATTCAATTGTTTTTTTCCTGTAATATTAAAATTTTTTCATCAATTGGCTAGTTTCGATAGGTAGAATCTTTTCAATTTCAATTTTTTTCAATTTTTTTTTCGTTTCAATTAATTTTTTTCTAGTTATTTTATACTTGAAAATTTTCCAATATTCATTTTTCCAAGGAAGTACCTATTAATTTGAATTTTTAAAAAAAGTTTCCATCCATAACATATCATTTTACTTTTTGATTTTGTTCATTTCTGTTTTACCAAATTTTAATTATTAATTTTTTAAATTATCATTTTTAAAATTTTTATTTGTTCTTAGTTACAAGTCATATTTACTTTAATTTTAGTTTAATCCTTTTAATAATATTATTCTTTTCGGTTGTAAATATTTTTGAAATTTGAAAAATTGAGTATAATTTTCATTTTTTGTCTATTTCGTCCTTACTTTGATTCGATTCAGTTTTTAATTTTTTTCAATTAGTAGTTTTTTCAAATTTTTGTCTACTTTTGATTTATTTTGTTTTTTTTCTGATTCTTGTGTTAATTTATTATTATTTGTTATTTTTTTACTACCTATAGGTATTTATATTTTTTCAAATTATTTTCATTTTTAAATTCCTTTTTCAATTCGAACATTGTTTTAATTCTTTTTTTGGCATTTAATTTAGGATTTCTTTCAATTTTCATTTTTGCTAATTTTGAGTTACCTTGCAGCTGACTTTTTTCAATTATTGTTGACTTTCATCAAATTTTTGTTCAGTTGTCTCGAATTTTTTCTCGATTGGTAATTTTTAATTATTTTCCATATTATTTCTACCAAATATATTGTTTTTTTTTCAAATTTTTAAATTTCAGTTTTTTTAAATAAAAAAAAATTGACTTTATCAGATTAATTTTTGTCACCGAATTTTATTTTTCCAAAGTGTCAGTTCAATCTCTAATTATATCTTTTTTTCACTTTTAAGTCACTTGTGCTAAATTTGTTTCAGTTTTTCATTTTTCTCAATTGCCAATTTTTTCGATTTATTATTTGTTTTTTATTATTTTGATTTTTTTGTTATTTTTTTACTTTTATTTTTTTTACAAAATTTCAATTTTTCATATTTTCAATTTTTTTTCCTTTTCAATCTGGAAATCTTTTTACTTAATTTGAATTCTGTTTCATTTCTTTTGACAATTTCGAATCGAAATCAGTAATTTGAGTTTATCTTAATAAATTTTTTCAATATCTTTCAACTTTCAATTTTTTCAATTTGAAATTTTTAAATTCAATATCTCTTTCAATTTTCTTCTTTTTTTTTGTCAATTTTTGGTCACATCAACTGGATTCTTTTCAGTTTTTGACTTTTTTCGTATTTTTGTTTGGTTTTCAAAATTATTATTATTTTTTCAAATTTCAATGAAGATTCTTTTAATTGGAACTTCATTTCAGTTTTTATTTTTGCTAATTTCCAATTCGTGAATCGGAAGCCTAAGTTGTTCAAATTTTCAATTTTTTTACTGCAATTTATTTATCAAATCTTACTACTTTTCAATTTGAAATATTTTTAAGTCAAGATTTCCTTCGTTTTTTTTCGCCTTAAAACAATCATTTTCTGCTTTCAATTTTTTACGAATTTCTAAATGATTTTAAATCATTTAAAATTTTTTAAAATAAATAATATAGCTAAATATTGTTGATTTTTTAAACAAAAGTTTCATTTTCTTACATGACCAAAAAAAAAAAAAAAAAATGGGCTTTATTTCAAGTTTTATTTTTTGCCATTCTCAAATATTCTCAAATCAGTTAATTTTACCTAGCTAATTTTTTGATGATTTTTTTTTTTTTTTTTTTTTTTTTTTGTTTCGATTGTCAGTTTTTTTTTTATTATTTTTGAATAGTTTTTGAATTTTCGATTTTTTCCAATCATTGTTTGTTGTTAGTTTTTTATTTTGCTCTTACTGAATATCCTTTCTAAATTTTTTTTAATATATATTTTCAAGTTGGTCTTATTTCAATTTGAAATTTTCAAATTGGATTTACTATTCTAATTTGTTTAAAATTTGAACTTTTGTTTGGTTTTCAATCACTTGATTCTGTTTTTCAAGTTTAATTTTTTTTAGTCAATTTTCTATACATTTTCAATTTTTTATTAGAAGTTTTTAATACGTTCAAATTGATAATTTTTAATTCAATTTTGATTTTTCATGAAAATGCTTTCAGCACAATTTTTGATGACCAATGTCATCAACCTATATTTAAGAACGAGGGGGTGGATTCCATAATTTCATAATTTTGATGTACGTTATACCTATACCATGTTAACATTAATGTCCACAGCCGAATAACTCATAAAATACGTGTACATGCGACACACATGCTCTTATCAATGATTAGTGGGCCGAATTCACGAAAAAACCCATCCTCTGGCCGGTTAAATGATAGTGTTTATTTTGGTGTTCGTGGATGACTGCTCTTTAATTCGTTTAATTTTTATTTACGCATTCGCACATTTCATCAACTTTCGCACCGCCTCCTCTTAAATGTAATTAAACGCGACAATGGCGTCATAATATACAAAAATATTAAAACGTAATACATACATTGAAAAAAAAAAAAAAAGGAAAGTGGAAATACGGTTACGTCATATCAGGTCTCAGGTGGACGTTTAGGTCATTGGCATGTGCTCCTATATCTTGTTTTTTTATTTCTTCCTATTAAATGCTGCAGCAATTCCACGAAGAGGTACGAATCAAATTACAACGTGAAATTTTCTACCCTTTTTATTCACCCTTAATTGGCTAAGCGATGGTTTTTTGCTCCCAGAGGTTCAGATTTTTTCTAAAATATAGCAATAATTTAGTTCGAATGGGGCACTTCGGGTATTTAAAAAAAAAAAAAACCTACGATATACTTTTTGTGTCGAGAGAGAGAGAAAAGCAAAAATCACATCTTGAACGGGCGAGCTTTTTCGACATCATTTAAAAGCAAAGGTCCTAAACTCCTAAGTTAATAATTACTCTGGCTAATTTTACAAGTTGTTTATTAATAGAGCTTGCGAAACGCTTAATTACGTATATTCGAGCGCACCCGCGTCCAACTCGACGGGATGTTCATTAATGAAAAAAGATTTCCAAACCATAAACGTTTCCCCCCTCCATTAGACTGCTGCATCACTTCTATAAACAGCCTAATACCCGACGTCGTGCTTCATTTTTTTTAACGCCTGGAAGGCCTTTTTTTCTTCTGCTATAGTTGATGAATTTTTCTCATTTTTTCAGAATATTATTTTTTTCGTTCGTAGGGCAGATAGACGCTTTGTTATTGAGTAATTTATGTGGTCAGGTTGGAGAGTTGATCGTTTGAAAAATTGGCAATTTGTTCGAGAGTAAAATAAAAATTGATTTCAAGTAGAAAGAAAAAATTCTTTAAATCCTGTTATTTTGTGAGTACATACTCCCCAGTTAATTTTGAAAAATTCATAAAAATTTTAATAAATTTCGAAAATCCATGTTTTGATTTTTTTTTTGAATAGGAATTAGGTAGATAGCATTTTTTTCAATATTTTAAAGTCATCTTCAGTTCAGTTTCAATTTTTTTTTCAATCGTTAATTTTTCCATTTTTTAATTTCATTTTAATTCCATTTTTTCCCCAGTATTAATTGAGTTTTACTTTTTTCAATTTTTTATATTACCTACTCATTTTTCATCTCCAATTTTTTGTCATTTCTGATTCATTTTTTTCATTCGTTAATTTTTTTCAATGCCTATTGGGTAATTGAATTTCAACTTTTGAATTTTTTCAATTTTTCTACATTTTTTAAATTTTTTATTTTCCATAGATATATATTTCATTTTTATCTTCAATATTTTTTGTCATTTTTGATTAAATTAATTTTTTAATTTATCATTTTATTATAATTTCATTTTTTTTTCAAAAATTATTGAATTTTTATTTTTTTTATTTTTTTATTTTAATCAAAAAAAAAAAAAAAAAAAAATCTCATTTTCTGTCTTCAATTTTTTGTCATTTTTGATTCAATTTTTTCAGCAGTCGTTAATTTTTTCAATTTATAATTTTATTTGAATTCATTTTTTTCACTTTTAATTGATTTTTAATTTTTTTCAATTTTTCTGCATTTTAAAAATTTTCTTTTGTAGGTACCCATTTTTCATTTTTATCTTCATTTTTTTTCATTTTTGATCGAATTAATTTTTTTTTAGTCGTAAATTTTTTCCCATTTATAATTTTATTTGAATTCGAATTTTCTTCCTTTCGATTTACTTTTTGATTTAACTTAATTTGGTTTTCAATTTGTAAGTTTTTAATCTTACATTTCAATTACTTTTGACCTCTTGCCTTGAAAATTTTTCTCATAATTTATTTCAGTTTTGTTTAAATTTGATTTCGAAAGTGGAGGTGTTTTTCTCTTCAAATTGAATACTTGGTAATGAAACGTGATACACATCGTTATGGACTTCCACAAAATAATAATTTCTAATTAAGACACGTACCATTTCGACTTGTGTGAGCCTTCTAAACCAACAAGAAAGTCGACACGTAAATTCACATACACTCAGGGAACTTGTTGTAATTACCTTACCTACCCACTTTTCTTCTTCGACCCATCTCGCAAGGTCAACTCTGCGAAAACTTTTCACCATAATCTTATCGCATGTCAGCTTTTTAGTGAGGTGCAACGAGGAATATGCTAGGAGGGGGTTCAGGGAACTGGAAAAAATATCAGGTAAGCCGTTTAAAAGACATTCCCAACTTAGTTATCTACTCATCTCGCGACATTACCTTTTAGTTTTCGGTACACGAGCGAATTAAAATATCGTATATTCGAGGTAGCCCGAATTGGGCCCCGAGTAGGTGACCGGAAGAGGGGCGAGGGAGGCAGGGACACGGTACCCGAATAATTAAACTCATAAAAGCTCGGGTAGAATAAAAACTTCGCATCGTCGCCTCGCGTCCTGCAATTTACACGAAAACGTTTTAATTATAAATTTCGTTTGTGTAGGTGTGTGTTTTGTTCGTGCTCTCCAAGTCCTCTCGACACGTTTGAACAGGCTAGTGCATGAGAAAAGTAGGAAAATAAATATTAATTAGAGAGTAGTTGGTCCTCGTATGTGTGTTTTTTTTTTAGTTTTAAATGGGGTGAGTTTCGAAATTGGGATTGGAAAAAATGATGAAATTTATGAGAGTTTGGTTTTAAAATTGAAAAAGTTCAACATCACGAGTAATGTTGGTAACTTATGTCTCTTAACACATCTGCAAAAACAAAAGTAAGGAAAAAACGACCGAACGAGGAAGATTTTCATTAAAAAAATTTCACTTTGCCTTGTCGCGTATCAGCTTTTTTTTCTCGCCCCAGTGAAAAATAAACTGCCACGAAGTAGATTCGACTATGCTTCGATTGTTTCTCGCGACTCGGTACTCGAATTTTATTAAAATATCTGTCAAATGCCAAAAAAAAAGTGTGGACAAGGAGTCGAGCAGGGAGTACGGTTTTGCGCCTATTTTTCCACCATAAGAAGAATCAAACACCCGAAACACGTTTCGACCTATACTGCTGCTTTCCTGTCCCTGCAGTCCCCCCTCCCCACCCCATCGACACTTACTCGTCCTTCATCCTAGTATTTCTGTAATATTAAATATGTCAAGAATGATGCGTTTTCCGCCTTTATTGGCGCTCGAGCCGAGAACCTGCTGCAGCTTCGTCATATTTTTCTCTTTCTCAATATGTTCGAATGTTCGAAAATAGGCTAAACGTCGGTTTCTTCGTGACTCCGGACTCAGTACTCCATCTTGGGTCGCAGAATGCGAAAAGTGTGTGGAAAATGTGCCGGAGGTTCTGCGCCAGGAGGAGCGAAAAACACTGCGCAGCTCTAGTAGGAATATTGTACCGCGGCAACCCGACGATCCAGGCAATAAAAACGATGCTCTCTTTTGTTTGCTAATAAATTAAGCTTATACGAGTATAGCTTTTACATAATATTTAAAGTAAACGCGGCGACAACGCTCCTGCCGTCTTTTGGTGACGGTGCAGGAAGCAGGGTGTGAGGGCGAGTTGCCCGCGTAATCGGCTCGATGTAAATTTAAACATTTCTCGCCGGCTTAAGAATTACTTACCAGCACCTTCGGCGTTTCACTGTGCTCACTTTATGTGTAGAGTAGAATGGCGCGCGCGAAACTCATCTATCAAAATTTCTTTTCTTACCGCAGCCCTCCCTCCCCCTCGCTCCTCCGCGCTCCTACCGTTTGAAATATAATTACGAACTAAGGCAATTAATCAGATGCAATTTTTTCCCACAACAGCGTGCCGCCGTACCGCGCTCTGTTTTGCCAGACACCGTCAGAGCACCCCTTCCTGGGTTCGCCTGGCCGGGCTTTTCGTGTTTCAATCTGCCCTGCCATCGTCTATTTTCCTTCCCAACGCCGCGCCGCCGGCCTTATGCTTTTAGCGAGAACAACCCGGCACATCGACCTTAATAAAATTAGTCTAAAGGAACGCCAGGCATCGACGTAAATACCTTTTTAAATGTTAATAAATATGTCTACCTTGAGCCATTTAATATGAAATAGTTTACGAGGGTGGTTGCTGCAGAAGAGTGGGGGGAGATTTCAAGGTTTAACAGAGTGTTGCGGGGTGTGCTTTTCTTTTGTTGATATTTTTGATGGATTGTTTTTTGGTAGAGATTTTCGAGGATTGACGATCAGAAATGACTGATTTTTTGAGCAGATTTATTTTTATTCTCCAGAATTTTTAAAAATTTCTTTAAAAAAAAATTGAAAAATTTTCTTTAAAAAAGGAAAAAAATGGAAGGTGCTTTTCATTCAAATTTTTGAAAAATTGATTTTAAATTTTTTTAGAATTTTATAACTATTAAAAAAAAATTATCAATTTTTTTTTCTTGATGAATTTTGTAAATAATCCAAAAACATCGATCAAAAATATATAAAAAAAAAAAAAATTCAAAAATAAGAAAAAAATATATATATTAAATCATCTAACATTATTCTAAAGATTCATTTTAAAACAATTTTGATCAACTTTTTAATAAATAATTGAAAAAAAAATCCGCACAAAAATTTTCATGATGACCATTTACTGAAAGAAGTGAAAGTGTAGTGAAAAAGTAGTGAATTTTTTCAAAACTTCTATAATCAATAAAAAAAAATTTGTGTTGATCCTTTTGAAATTTTTCCTGTAATAATGTACCTGAGCTCTAATTTTTACCACGCTTTTTTTTGAGAAAAGGATGAAGGCCTTTCAATTTTTGTGAAAAGTAAGTAGTAAAAATAAATAGAAAATTTTTGAAAAAAAAGGTAGTAAAAAAAATTCCATGATTTTTACAAAAACATGAGGAAAAAAAGTTGAAAATTGTATTTACCAAAAAAAATTGACAAGTCATTTTCAAATACTTAAAATGTTGCCAATAAATCCAATTTTTTCAAAAAGGATTTGAAATGTTGTCATTTTTCATAGAAATTCTTTTGAAAACCTGTTTTAATCTTGTTTATGTCGTCAACACCCCCCCCCCCCCCCCATTAGGTTGAAGATTTTATTTTAACGAAATTTTCAGGGAGAAAATAATTGAAAAATTATACTTTAAAAAAATTGAGAAATAATTTTCAAATAAATTTAGACAGAAAATTTGATCATTTTCAATTGTGCTCTACAAATCTAAAAAAAAAAAAAATAAATAAAAAAAAAGTATAAAAATTTTCATAAAAATTTTAAGCAAAAAATATGCTGAAAAATTAATTTTAAAAGAATTTGGGAACTTTAATAAATGTTGCCCAAAAATTCGATTTTTTCAAAAGGGTTTTAAAAAGTTCTCATTTGTCAAAAAAAAAAAAGTCAATGTAATAAAAAAAAAAAATCCTTTGTGAACTGTCGTGTTTTTTTTTGCATTGCGAATTTTGTTCAATTCTTTTTAGATAGAATTGAAATTGAAAGAATTTGTATGAAAATTTTAGGAGGAAAAAATTGAAAAATGATGTTTCAAATTTTTTTGGGAAGAACGAAATTTTCGTGTAAATTTTAGCAGATAATTCAATCCCTTTCAAAAAATGTTTCAAAATTTTCTTATTGAAAAAAAAACACGTTTATCATGAAAAATTCTTCTGAAAACTTGTTTTAATAATTACGAATTTTGTTCAAGTATTCTTCTCCCCTCCCAAAAAAATCAGTTGTGGAAGAATTAAGAATTAAAGAAAAAATCAGAGCTTGCTCAATTTCTCATTTTTTAAAAATTAGAAAAAAATACTTATTAATTTTTGAATAATTTTTTTATGTACTTTTCAACTAGAAAAAAATCTTTTAAAATTTCTCATTAATTTTATAACACGAGTCTTTCTGTGGAAAAGTACCTAGAAAAAATCGCGAAAATCATTTTACGAGGAGGCGTTGTTGATGATCTGGAAAACTTTCTTTAATATTTGTATTTCGAATAAAATCTAAAATCTAATTTTTTTTAGTTCAAATGAGGGAGTTTAAATGGAAAAAACCAGGTCGAGAAAAAAAATTCAGCGACTATTTTAGAATCGTCCTTTTTCTGAAACCGTATTTAACGAAATGAAGAAATAAAACATTTCGGATGCGGGTTTAGTGATGCGATGAGACAAAAAAGGTCTGGAAAAAGTAGGCAGAAAAATTCGACTCTGAAAACTTATCGCATTATAAATTTGTCGCGACTCGAACTAAAGTATTTTGTTAACATTCGGCACTCTTTGGTTGGTTTATATCTTCAGTGACTGGAGAGAAAAAAACTATGCCACGATAGCTGAGCGCAGGTAGATAGGCATAAGTTTTTCGAAGAGTTTTATAAAGTGAGAAAGAAAAAAAGGGTTTCTTCATCTCTCTATATTTTGTAGTCCTTTGTGTAATATAAGTCTCTTTTTGAGTTACACTTTTTTCTTGCCAAAGTGTGTACATCCCTCTCTGTTTCGAGAACACCCGCGTTTGAAGATTTTTTCACTGGAGTAGGCTGCGACTGGGCGGAAATGGCGAAAAAGCTTTCTCGAGTAGTTTTTCACCGTCGTGTAATTTTTAATTAACTCGAAAGAAGCGAAAAAGTGCGGAAAAATTCGCGATATTTTGTAATCTCTGGTTTCTCAAACGGTGCGAGGTATATTCTGCCGGTGACAGCTGGCTCGCGGTGAAGGTTAATGTGGGGAGATGTCCGAGATGGTTTTTTTTTATGTTTGGTGGCTACGTCGGTCGTAGTACGAATATTGATTGGGACGAGACTGGGAAACAATTGTGAAAAATGCTTCAGAATTTATACCAAAATTTTTCTATCCAATTTTGATTTTTTTAAATTTGAAATTGGATGGAAATTTAAAAAAATTATTAAAATATAAAAATACTGATTAGCAGATTAAGAATTTCATAAAATTTTGAATTTTTTTTAAATTGTGAAATTTTGTCGAACTTTGAAAATCATTTTTTTTTTTAATTTCAGTAAATATGGCCGAATATTGAAAATTGATTCAATTTCAAAAATTTGTTAGAATTTGAAAATTTCGGTTCACAAACTTCTAGGTCATTCCTCATTGAAGGAAAAAATAGAAAAAATTTCAGAAAAGCACGAGTCAAAGCTAATGGAAAATATACCCTAAACGAGAAGCTGTTCCAAAGCAGGCTCATTTTAAAGAAAGTTTGTTTTTTCGTTGTTGTTATTGTTGTCGGATATTTTTTTTCAAAGCATAGTGAATTTCAAACTTGACAGAAAGCTTACTGACCCGGTACCTGAAATGGAGGGAAAATTATGCGGGATTATTTTCGCTAAAGCGTTAACAACGTTTCGCGATCGGAGGATATTTCCAGGACGCCTTTCATTATTCGGAATTTAACCGAAAGTTAACAAACTCTGCGTATAGGAGATGGTGAAAAAAAAATGTCGAAAGTCTTGAGTAGAAAATTCAGCCTTAAGCGTTATGTTCTACGAGGAAGCAAGCAGTAGGGAGGAAAGGTAACTTAACGAAGTAAACTTTACCATTGTCGAATTGCTTTTACATTTTTTCAACTCTCTTTTCGTCGTCGTTATACGAATGATGCTGACTGAGCGAGACCACGCGATGTATATTTTTTCCTTCATTTTTATGATTTTTTTTTTTTACCTTTCTTAGCAACGCGACGCGAACTTTATTGTAATGGAACTTACACAAATGAATTTGTTGCTCGATAGAAAAGAAAAAGTGGTCGAAGGGAGGAGGGGAAAATGGCGAGGAAAGTTTTCAAACGAAAGATTATGCACCGTAACTGTACTCTAATTGCGATCGACTTTATTATTTATTTTTTAAACGAGAGTTTTATGTTTAAATTCGCACTACATTAGAAAGAGAGGGAGCTGGTATTAGAAGAAGGCTGATGCTTTGCGGGCTATATTACCAGAATGGAGCAGTCTAGAGTCTTGCGTGCATGTAAAGCAGCCTCTTTACTTTTTTGTACCGAAAAAGTTAAACTAATTCCGAATGAAATTTAATCGCTCGTTACGCCGGTGCAGATTTCTTAGCGAGGCACGACTAAAGGCCAAAGTTTCGCCGGAGCTTTGTTCCTTCCTTCGTTAAAATTTCACGCGAACGTGATGCCGAAACTTTGACGCACGTATGGGGAGGAGGGGCAACCAAGGGAGGGTTTTTTCGTCACGAATCTCGAGGTAGTTTAGAAGCTGCTGTAGTGGTGTTGCTTTTTTCTCTCTTGATGGGTCGTTTTCTCTTGTTTTGTTTCTTATTTTATAGTGTTGCGAGGATGGAGTTTTACTGATTGGGGTGCCTACGCTTGGAAACAGTTGTACGTGCTGGAAAGTGATACAGGTGCAAGTGGAAGGGAGATGAGATGGAGGTGTTTGAATGTTCAGCGAATTATATGCATGAATGTTGGACAAGTCTCGAGTTTGGTTAGAAATTTTTGGATGTTTTTGTGAAAAGTTGTGAAAAACGCCTACTTTTAGATCAGAAGTTCTCTGTTTGTTCGGATTTTCATGATTTTAAATTTTGCTGTCAAACTTTTTTTTTTCTCTCCAAAATTACAATTTTTTAGTTTCCAGTATTCCAATTTGATTCCAATTGAATTATTAAAAAAAAACACTATTTGTCAATTTTCAAAATTTGAATTGTGAATTTTTCTCAGTTTTGAATCATTTCGATTGAATAATTTATTCATTTATTTTTGGATTTTCTTATTACAAAATTTTATATGAAATCACTTTTTTTCTTCAAAATTTCCTACTTTTGTTTAACTTTATTGTTATTCTTAAAAAATATTTATTGAAATCTAATTTATTTGATTTGAATTTTTTTCTAATTCCAATTGATTTAACAAAATTACCACCCCCAAGTTTTTAGTCATTTTTTAACATAAAAATTCGATTTTTTTGATTCGTGCATTTTTTTTTTTCATGTTAGGTATTATTATTTTTATTATTATTTTGTCGAAATTACCATTTATTCAGTTTTCAGTCATTTCTGATTTTTTTTTTTGATTTGTGAAATTTTTACTTATCTATTCCAATTGAATTTTTCTATTTTCTGAACATTTTTAAATGTGAATTTTTTCAAAATTCAAATCAAATTTCTATTGAATGAAAATATTTTTCAATCTTCAAATTTCTTTATTAGTGTCACTTTTCCATTAATTTTTTTTTTTTTTTTTTTTTTTTTTTTTTAGTAATTTCTGGCCATTTTTAATTTTATTTGAATATTTTTCAATTCCCAACATTCTGCAATTCGATTTTTTTTTTTGAATTTTCATACAACAGATTTTCTTTTCTTCAAAATTACCACTTGTTCAGATTTTAAAAAAATTTAATTAAAATTTTTGTTTTGATTTTTTTTTCTCGAGTTTTTATCTAGATATTCCAATTTTACTTTTTTCATTATTTTTAGTGATTTTTAAATGTGAATTTTTTAAATTTTCAATTATTCCTATTAGGTAATTAGATTTTTCAATGTTCAAATTTATTTCATTCTTGTCATTTTTCAACGTTTCATTTTCATTTTAAATTTTTAAAAATTTTGAATTATATTCAATTTTATTTTACATAATTATTTTTCAATTTTCCATATTCGTCATTTCATTTTTAAAATTTTTTTCTCATTTTTAATCGTCATCTTCAAATAATATTTGGCGGATTTTTTATTTTGATACAAAATACTATTTATTGGTGTAGGTACTTTTCCTGATTGGTGGGGGAGGGGGTATTCAAAGAGATACGATGTTTTCCAAAAATGCTGGTGAAAATTTTCGTTATAGACACGTTGAAGAAAGAAAATTCAAGAAAGTTAATTAATCTTTGAGAATTGGCAACGTCGCAATTTCTTTTTTTTATTATTCAAAAGAGTAGACGCTTTTCAGAATTTTAATAAACAAATTTAAATTTAATAGAATCAATTTTACGTCTGTCAATGTTTCGCATGTGTAAATGAGGATTTTGTTGTGAACTTGAAAAGTTTCGACGTTGCCAAACGTACAACTTTATATTGAATTTCTACCTATGATAAAGAAATCCACTCTAAATCGGTTATCAAAGTTTGACATTTTTCTTCTGGGAAACTAGTTTCGTTTCTGATTTTTTTGTTGTAATGTAAAATTGACAACGTCGCAATGTGGATTTGGCAACGCTGTAATTCAAATGTTCTGAGCTGAAAATACCAATTTTTGATCAACCTGAATATTTTTCGAATTAATTCAATTCAGTCATCGTTTCACGTCATTTTGATGAAAATCTCTTGGGAATTAAATTAATTGCGACGTTGCCAAACATGCATTTTTATATTGATTTTGCAGCCACGATGAAAAATCTGTCTGAAATCTGGTTTTAATATTTTCGTTACGATATCTCGTTCATGCTACGAATATGATTATGGTACAAAATTTTTAAGTACTAGATATATAGATTAATCTAGCTTTTTTACATAGCTCGTTACTCCTTTCGTCCCCCGGCCACCCTTTAGCAGCAAAAAATGATAATCTTCTCGTTCAAGATGAAAAACGCAAGCGAAGCTACGAGAAGAGAACAAGCTTTATACAAGTGTTAAAAGTAGCACGAGTGTGCGAGTAGGTACGAGGAAAGCTGGAAAAGAATTTTCTTCTACAGATTACGACGGCTAAGTACCGGGCGTTAAATTATTTATAGCCGATCGTTTATTACAACACCAAAACGGAAGGGTACACTACACAGAACACGACGTGTATCCGTTTTAACGTTAGCAAATAAAAATATAACTCGATATTATCGTAGTATTACGATAGGAAATTGAAATTATTACGTTTCGACGTAAAATTTCCCCCCTTCCCTGCGCCACCTTCGAAACACCTTCGTCATCGTCGCGTATAAGTAGCGCACTACGTTAAATGGCGCAATCGAAATCATACTCTTATCATTCATCTGTTCGTTCCTGTCGGAGTTTTACTCTCTTATCTCTATCGACGTGGAAATGTGGTTTTATGAGAGACAGAGAGTTACAGCGGTGGTTGTTTGACAAAACACGAGCGAAAAATCGATGAATTTTTCACAGCGAGTGAGCGAAAGGAAGGAGCAAGGTGTTTGTAAAAAATAAGCGAGAGTATCGAAGAGGAATTCGCCGATCTGGCTGGAGTGGTGCGGAATAGGCTCGGGTATGGGATTTTGAGTAACGGAAGAAAAATACGACGAGCTTTGAGTTGGCGAGAGAATGCTCTCTCGAAAAGGAAGAAAAACAACACCATTACGTAAATAACGCGACACACATAGACGGCAATCGGTTTTCTTTTTGCAGCTTTTCTCTCTATGGCGTTTTTTTTTTTTTTTTCGGTTCTTCGTCGTCGCTGCAAATGGCCACGAAGAGGCCGACCGGTAGTGACGAAAATAAATAACGGTCGTGTATCGAAGATATAAACGCAAACGAGCGACGCAGGTAGATGCTTTCCTTTCGTCGAAGGAAGTCATCGCCGTGCGGTATTGTTGGGGCTGTGGGGGAGAAGAGGGTAAAAAAGAAGGTAGAAATAATTCAAAACGACGGTAGTTTATTTTTAACGTAAGAGAAGAAGAAGAAGATGAAGAAGAAGGATTTGTGAAAGTACATTGAATATATTACGTAGGTAAAGGTTTAGAGAGATGGATAAAATTTACCTTGTACTAAAGCCAGTATACCCATCGGCATTACCAACACAGCTACCATTAGATCGGTGATGGCTAACGACATTAGGAAGTAATTGGTAACGTTTTGCAAACGCCTCTCCCAATAGATGGCCAAGCAAACCAAAACGTTGCCGGCCGCAGTGCCGAGCACCAGCACGAAAGCAGATAGAGCCCACCAACGAGGCAGCGATGAAGAAGACGGCGGCGCCTGCCGATCTTGGTCTAGAATGAAGGTTAGATTTCGCTCGTCGTAGACTTCTTGCTCGATGAAAACACCTTCGAGCGAGGAATTGTGGAAAAATGGCCTTAGCTGTGAATCGACGATGGATGTGCCCGCGTCTAGACTGGTCGAAGTTAACAAGAAGCTGGTGGAGGGAGGTGTCTGCAGCAGCGGCTCAAACGCGATCATATTTCGGAGCATAGAGCTGCTGGGTCAGGGTGAGGGCGAGCGCGGCGACGACGACGACGACGGCTGCTACAGCAGCTGCAGCTGGCCAAGGTGTAACGAAAGACGACTCGGGAGCGGGCTGCGGGCGTCGTCTCATCGCGAGCGAATTCGGCTGACCAGCGGTGGCTAGTTAGAGGCGAGATGGTGGCATTGTGCTGGTCCACAGGCGCCGCCGTCTTGGGGATTCGGCCAACGTAACGCATTAAATCATCCTGCTTGGTACGTCATTGTTGGAGATTTGGGTGCTCGGCTCGATGAATCTGTAACAGAAAATGCAGAATGTCAAAAAGTTTGAAATGAAATCTACAGATGGGACGCAGTTGAAGGGTGGCAAGTTGTAATGGTATAAGTCCAGGTCACCTTTCAATTATTAACAGCATAAGTCAAAATCTACTTGGCTATGTGCCACATGATGGGCAGATCCGGATCCTTAAATTTGAAAATTGCATAGTAAATGGAGAAAACATGTAGATCGGATGGACGAATCAAGGTTGCCTGAAGTGATCAGGCAGTATACATTCCAGCTGGAAGAAGAAGCAGGGGAAGACCGAAGAAAAGAGCAGACGACACCTCAGGGACCTCTGGAGAATCCAAAGATTCTACACCGCAGACGGGCCACCCGGTCCACCGCATATAAGGGAACGACGCCGACGACGACGACGGATCTAAAGATCCATTGATCCACAAAATTTGGATCTAATCTTGATCACATCCTTCAATTTCAAAAAGGATCTGGTTTGGATATTTAGATCCTTGAATTTTTGTAAAAATAAAACAGATCCAAAAGAAAATTTCTACTGTTCATCACATTTTCCTCGGTGCATTGATTTTCAATTCTTCAATATTCAATCTTTGGAATGAATGAAAAGTAAACCGTAAAGGAAGCCAAAAAACCCTAAAAACTTCTGACTGTCCGGCTTGATCCGTATCCTAAAATTTGGAAATTGGATCTGAAGATCCAAAGATCAAAAATTTTGTATCTGATCTAGATCAGACCCTTTAACTTTGGAAAAGATCTGATCTGGATCTTTTGCAGATCCAACTTGACAGAACATCTGGATCCTGATCCTTTTATTAGTGGATCTGACCAATTCTGCTCAGCACACATTGAAACACATTGCTCTGGCCTTGTCATCTCGTCCTTTGGCTTTGTTCTTTTGACTTCTACTATTGGTGGAAACCTTCTACAAACCATGAAACACATTGATCTGGCCTTGTCATCCTTTCCTTTGGCTTCCATCTTTTGACTTCTACTATTGGTGGACACCTTCTACAAACAATATAAGTCGAAAGATCGAAGATGAGAAACGAAATGACTACGTAGGAGCAAAGTGTTTCTCTGTGTCAAGAATCTAGCTGATTTTGACTTATGCTGTTGATAAAGGTGATCTGGACTTGCTAGTTGCAACCCTTCAGTTTTTCATTTATCAATATGACGCATTAAACGACACCACTGAAAATATGAAAATTTTGAAATCATTCGATATAGCACCCAGATTTGTGCAGATATCTGCGATTTTTCCTACATAACGTTACATGAGGATACAGAGAGAGGTACACACGAAGGTGCACGAGGAAGTCACCGGACATAGTTCAGAGTTTCCTGGTCACGTATGGATCAAGCAACCACCCAAAACATCGCCATTTATCAGCCAGCTCGTCGCGTATTTTAGGTAGATAAACCGTTTTTGAATGATTTGAACGGAAAATCGCAACGAACGGAAGCGGAAAACTGTTCGATGAAATATTACTCTTACCTCCTATAGGTAACATATATGGCTCGAAGGCAGCTCTGAAAACTACTAGCCTGCAAAGCTCCAAATGGTCGTCTACACTAATAGCAACAGTATAAGAGCGGTATTAGTTGCGCCCACGAGCGCTTCCATCCCCCTCCCAGCCCCACTACCGAATACCACGTCGGCTAAAACAATAACACCGATAATAAACTTTAGAGACCAAGAACAAAGGGACTTTAAAACCAGTATGTGTATAGGTATACGCGTAAAGTTTAATCGTTTAATTAAAACTTTCGCAACGAAGATGCGAAAATAGCGTTCGAATAATGATAGCCTAATAAGTAATGAAAAGCCGAGTCGATTCCGACGTGCTCGCGGTGGTGGTGCGCTCCTATATATAATGAGAGTACGGCAAATGGGCGAGGGGCGGGTGTTTGAGCGATTGTAGGGTATCAGCGACATCAGCACTTTGAGCTGCAGACTGAGTAGTCTTTTGAACAGCTGGCGTTGTTTGGGAGAAAAAAATGTAGGTATCGATTTTGGTGAATATTTTATTCGCTTGAAGATTGAAATTTCCCAAATTGGGAGGAGGACGTTTGAGCAATCTTCTTGATTTACATTAAATTTGTTTTTTTGCTGTTTTTAGTCTGTTATAATTATTTTTTTATTCGTGTATTCTATTTGATTAATTTTGTTCATCATCCGTTCATCTATTTTGGGTATTGAGGGATTGTCGGTTAAATTTGTTCTTCTGTATTTCCTACTAAGAAGTATCTTGAATGCTGAATCTTGATTTGGTATTAGTGGGTAGAATGCAACGTGGAACGATTTGATTTGAGAAAAATTACTTCGCAAACAATGATATCAGAAGTGCAACTTAAATTGCAGACGATTCATCAGAAATCAGTCGTTCGTGAACGATTGGATTCAGGATGAGAGAATCGTTCGTTGAAGATTCAAATCAAACTGAATTAATGAACAAATCGTTCACGAACGATCCGATTCAAAATAATTAGGTCGTTTGTGAACAACTACTCTGATCAGAATTGAAAAAAATTGTTTGTAAAAAATTCAATTCAAATTAAACGAATGAATGAATCTAGTTCGAAATTACTATGAATCGATTCAATTCCTAGTGAACGAACGAATGAACGGATCGTTCGCGAACAAGTAAACGAATTTGTTCGTGAACGAATGAACGAATCGTTCGCGAACGAGGTTAAATTTTTTTAATGTTTGATACTTTCGCGAATGACTGTGTGGAATGAGTCGTTCGCGAACGATTTCATTCAGAATGAAAAACTATTCGTGAATGATTCAAATCAAACTTGACGAATGAGCGAATGCGAATCTGATTCGAACTTATTCAATCATTTGCTAACGATTCGATCCAAAATTATGGGATCGCTATTTCGTTCGCGAATGATTCTAATCGGAAAATGAAATGAGTTATTCTTGAGAGATTCAACTTCAAGTGAACGAATCGATTGAAAAGGATGGAGTCGTTCGCGAACGAAATGATTCAGAATGAGAGTATCGTTCGTGAAAGATTGAAATCAAACTGAACGAATGAACGAATCGTTCGTCAATATAAGTCGTTTGTGAAAGATTGAATATTCTAAGCAAAATGAATCTTTCAATAATTTTTGAAAAACGTTCGCGAACGATCTGCTCGATAAAACGTTCGTTCACGAACAACTGAATCAGTAAGAAAAACAATTCACTGGCTATTCTCATCAGATGAAAAATATCGTTCAAATTATCACCTTCGTTCGTGATCTTTTCATTTTTCAGCATCGATTTTTCAAACTAATCGAGCAATCTAAGAGTGATATCATCAATTGCAATAATCGAAAGCACATGAACGAGGAGTCTTGTGTTTGGAGGGGAATTCCCTACTCGCGAAACGTCATCTATTTTTCATACGCCATAAAAAGAAGAAAAATTACACCAATAAAACATACAATCACCATACCTACGAGTACTACAATATATGATACGAACGAAAGATAGCAGCATGGCTCGAAACTTTGCACTATACATATATACTTTATATACGGCGTCTATTCCCCTCTCTCATATCTTATCTTCTTATGCATAACTTTTGATCGTCAAAATCGACGCGAAGTTCTCTCTCATGTGACCAGAAAAATAAAATGTGAAAACGTTTTAGACAAAATTCGCTATACGTAGATACGTCGTACGTATTAGATTTTACGTCGATCGCATTGTTTTCGTCGTCGTCTTTCTCTTTCTTTTTTCCCCCCCCCCCCTCCAAGTGAATATGTGCTTGGAAGAACACGCTGATGTAAATATGCGAATCTTACGTATGTAAATAAATAGATAATCGTAAAAAGAAGGAAAACGACTCGAAGAGAAAATCAATTATCGTCTCGTCGCTCCTTATTTCCAAGTTTCTACTTTATGGTGTTTGTTTTTGGAGCTGGAGATAGTAATATTTTACTTTTTTTGAAGAAGGAAAAAAATTTGAAAATTCGACGAAATGACTCGAGTGCCTTGTAAATTAGTAAATTTTGAATGTTTCGACTCTTTCTACTTCAAAGTCATGAGTTTTTCGATTTTTCCAAATCATAAATTTTCTTTGGACTGAAAATTGTGTTTTTCAAGCTTTCCAAAATTTTTGATGATTTTTTATCATTTTGCAATTTTTAGTAAAATTTTCATTTCGATTTTTATTTTCTTCTATTTTCAGTAGTTTCAATTTTTATTTTTTGAATTTTTCCCGGTTTCAAAATTTTTTAAGTATCGAATTTTGAAAAATTAAAATTACCATTAGGTAATTTTTTCTGTGTTTTTTTTTTGAATTTTTGAATTTTAATTTTTTTTTCTCTGTTTGTAATTTCTTCTAGTTTAAAAATTTTTTTTTGTCACATTTTCAACACTTTTAAAACTTTTGTGTTTTTTTTTTGCATCGAATACCCAACACAACGACGAATTTTTTTCAATTTTATTTTTTTAATTCTCTGTTTGAAAATCCTTCTAGTTTTTAATTTTTTTTGTCATATTTCCAACACTTTCAAAACGACCCTGGCCTCGAAGTAGTTATAGAGCTGAAAGAAGCCTTAAATTAATAGCACTCGATATTGCCTGTGCCGGATCGTCCGCGTCGCCTCTCTGATTAGATGGAAATATAATATTTCTTCAGGACGGCTTCGATCGGATGGAGCGTTAAATGTGCACTAATTACTTTTGCTACTACCACATCTACCTGCTATACTTGTATATACGATCTTACTCTATCTCTCTGTGGTCTGCTTTCGAACCAAGTTTAAAAATATCGTATCGTCGATCGATCGTCGCGTCGCTTTCGCACTAATAGTGTTCCGGCCGACAGACAGATTCACTTTTGGTCTTAGGGAGTTGAAAAAGCCATTCGAATACAGGTTCCATTTTCAAGAATTAAACGTCACTAGATTAGGGTACTCGCGGTGGACTTGTCGGGCCGAATGTCAAATTGAATAAATTCTAGCCGGGTCGTTGGAAGAAATACCGAACAATTTGGTATTTTTGAGTGTCCTTTATTCGTATGTTTACTTTTCGAAATAACTCTTTAGGTATATTTTTTTCTCGCTTCGAGATAGAATATTTTTTTCCTTTCTTATTCGCAGCCCACTTGTTCACACTTTTCAATATGCGATCGATGACCGTCCAGCGTCCCACGACATGGAAATTATATAGTTTTTCCGAAACGCGCAGAATGGCCAAATTTAGGGGGTGTATTTGTATAAAAATTCATACACAAACGTTTCAATTTCTGTCTCTTTGACTTGCTCGGTGACAGCCTCGTCCTATTTCTTTCAATATAAACGAGTGAATTCCTATACCCCGGAGATCTGCCCCCAGTTTCTGGTGCCTAGCTTGGCCTACGCATATGTAGAGTGTAAATTTGACGCAAAAACTGTGACGTAAAAGTCTGATTTCTCGGCGGCTTTATTTGCGAAAGAAAACGTACCGATGGAGTCGTCCGAGTATGGAAGAGGGTCAATATTCTGCGAGAACCGAAGAACGCACGTCCAAATGTCGAAAAAAAATCGTCCAGACGAGGTCACCACCGGAGAGTTCTAATTTTTCATCGTCCAAGTTATTTTATATTCGTTTCTTTCTCGAGACTTGAACTTTTCTCTTTATATTTATCGTACTATTCGCGTTCTCTCATCTCGAAAGTCGAAAGGGGAAAAACTGGGCAGCAGGTAAGGTCTGATTTACGTCTACGGTTGGGCTAACTTCATTTAGCATGCCATAAACCGCACATACTATCGCCCACGGATGCTCCATGTAGCCCATAAAAATACCTACGTATACTGCTGTACTTATCTGCGTATTGTGAGCAGCGTTTTGACGGCGATGAAATTGAGATAGAGAAGGACGAAGGGGAGAGGGAGGGGAAACGTACTACGTCTGCGCCCACCGTCATTAAATAAACTAAAAGTAAAACAATGCAGAACACGGAACAAAACGAGCGAGAGACCATAAATAATTAACCTGTGTAAAAATATGCTGAGAAAAATGCTGAAAATTTTTCCTTATTTGTATAAAAAGGCCTTCGCGCCGCGCCGTAGGTGATGAACGAATAGTTTAGATAAGGGGTTGTCAAAAGTTGGAAAAATGAGATTTCGTTGTATGGATTTTCGTGGAGTAGTTTTGATGATTCGATTTTTCCAAGCTTATTTTGGTTTTGTTTTGTTCGATTTGTAAAGATTTCAATTTTTTTAATAGTCTCTTCTTTCATTTTTAAATTTTTTTTTCAGTTCTTAAATTTATTCTTCAAATCTTCCCCTCCTTCTTCTTCGAATTTTCTTCAATTGAAATCATGGTAAAAAAAAGAAAAAAAGTTCTAAATTTTTTTTTGAGGAAAATTAATATATTTTTTAAAAAGAGCCCTTATCCCATTGAAAAAAAATTAATTTTGAAAAAATTTGGGAATGAAAAGTTTCTCAATTTTTTCAGCTTTGCTTGAAGGAAAATTATCCCAATTTTTGAAGTAAAAATTCTTCTCAATTAATTTTTTTGAAAAAAATTTTCCAATCCTTCGCAGAAAAAAAATACTGAATTTTTTAGGATAGATTAGAAACAGTTATAATTTTTTGAAAGATAAAAAACTTTTGATTTTTTCGAGTTAAAAAATCTTAAAATGGTGAAATTTTTTTTCAAGTTTTCTCCATTTCATTATCCTTGTTTTTCTTTCGTATGAATTTCTTCAAATTTTAAATTTTAAAATTGTAGCACCTGTTCTTTTTCACGTTTTTCATTTTCAGAAATTTCATCTTAATTTTCCTTCCATTTTTTTTCAATTTTTCCCAATTTTTTCAACATGAATTTTTTTCTCTCTCATTTTAGTATTAGGTACTTTCAATTTTTTTAACTTTTAAAATTTTCAACATGTTTTCCATTTTTTGTTCAATTTTTTTTTTCAACTTGAAATTTTGGCCTTTCATCCCAACTATATTTTTCTTTCAATTTTTCTAGATTTTTTTTCGATTTCTGAAATTTTTATTTTTATTTTCTTCAATTTGTTTGTTATTTATGTATTTTTGCCAATAAATTCAAATTCAAATTTTTCTTCACATTGAATTTTTAAAGTTTCCTCCAATTATTTTTTTCTTTTTATCAATTTAAAAAAAAAAAATCCTGAATTTTTTTCATTTCTTGATTTTTTTTTCGATCTTATATTTTATAGTTAATTTTCAAAGTTTTACCAAGATTTTATCAATTTATCCACTTTTTAAAACTTTTTTGCAATTTGGGAATTATACGTCTTATTATAAAAAAATTTATTCCGTTTATTTTAATTTCTTCCCATTTTCTGAGTTTTTTTTTTTTTTTTCATTTCTCTCATTTGAAAAAAATCCTCTAAGTAGGTACTATATTTTCCAATTTTACAAGTTTTTCTTATTTTCCTCCATTTTTACATTTTCCCCCAATTTTTTTTCAGTTTTTCATTTTTTCTTCTATTTTATATATTTTTTACAATTTTTAAAACTTCTCAAATTTATAGCATTTTTTATTTCCTAAATGTTTACTCCATTTCTTTTGATTTTTTTTTTTTTAATAAGAAGAGTTGGCTTTTGTTTTTTACTCGTATTTTATTCAATTAAAAAAAAAAAAATTTCATTCCCATTTCTCCATTGTTAGAATTTTTTCCTCCATTTTTTTTTTCAATTTTCGACCAATTTCCCACATTTATTCACTTAAATTTATTTTAGGAAATTTCATTGTACCTATGTACTTAATAGTTAATAGCCCTATTTGCCAAATTTTTTTATGATTAGGTATAATTTCTTCGAAATTTCAATTTTCTGCATTGAAAAATGTTTACAAATTAAGTTTTCCTTTTAATTTGATTTTGAATTTTTTTTCAACAATAATTTTATTGCAGCTTCCAATTTTCCTATTTTTGTCTTCAAATTTTTCCTTGTTTTCAATTTCTGAATTTTTGAAAAAATGTCTCTTTTTCCATTTCGAATTTTATTCACTTTTGCTGTCATTTGACATAATCATTGGTCCGATTTATTCAAATGCTCCCTCCAGCTTCGGATAAATCTAAATTAATCTTTCCAATCGACCTACCAGATTATTCTAAAATTGAAAATTATTTCGAAACTTCGTCCCAACGAGACCTATAGCCATCGGAAAATTCCTTTATTGAAGAAAATTCCTCTCTCTAAACTTAAATTAGCCGCACCACCCGTGGCAAAGAAGCAACGATAATGTATTAGAGCTCGTGTATAAAGGCTGACCCCTCGCTTCCATCTTCTTCTCAGTGCTCATCTATATTACACGCTGAAGAACCAAAAGAAAACTATCCACAGGAGATTTCCGAACAAAGGTCAAGTTCTAAGAGCGAAGTGGTTAGTTTTGATGCTGTGGCGGAGTGAGAAAGAGGAATGAGAACACGTGTGGCGAAATGAAAAAAATTACAAAGCGCGAGTAGAATTTAATCGCCTTCATTTTTCGATGTGGCATAACTCCGACCTCTCTGCTATACTCCTCATCTCACCGTAAAAATGCTAAAAAAAAAAGAAGAAGAATGGAACGAATACGATGTTAGGTCGGTCTGTATAAGTACGAGTACCTACACTTTGTGAAAAAACACCCATTTGGCCACATCGCGTCCTTCGTCGTCCTGTAGATACATATTCTCTGATATTACGCTAATAATTTAGATAGAAGAATAAAATCGAGGTTATTTTTCCCAATTCAAAAAAAAAAAAAAAACATACGAACGGTGTGAAAATACTCCTCACCAGAGGACTTTTCTTGCTCGACGGTCACTTTGGACGAAATTTCGCCTTCGGTGGTGGTATTTTGTTTTATTTTATTTAATTTTTCTCTCGCGGTGCGATTTCACGCGGAGAGATTTACGAATAATTATTACAGGGGATGAGATTACGCCGCAGGAATGCTGCTTTAGATTCGCCTACCACACTAATGAGCCATTGGCCAACCATTCGATATGTTTTAGGGTTTTTTTAAAATATACGAACGTGTATTTGAGTACATGCTCACCCTTCCCTCTAAGCTCAATCCATCGTTTTCATTGTACCTATCGATGTTCTAATTGTAGGGATAACGAAAACGTGCAAACAGTGTTGTAAATTTAATTACGTGGTTTCCTCTCCCACCAACGTGTGTACCTCTGCAGTACCATAGTCGTTCGAATGCAAATTTGCATACGGTTTACATTGTAAGGCGTGAAAATTAGAGGTATCGGTTTCGACCATATCGTTTATTCGTTGTATTTTTTAGTTTTGATTCTGGTGAATTGATTCGTACTTTCGTATATAAATGAAATTTTCCGCGAGAAATTTCAATTTTGGTGATTATTATTGTAGCTGCTCTCTATTTTGTTGAAATTGTTCTACTTTTAAAAATTGAACATAGGCTAAATAAATAAATTCTAGAACTTTTTCAATTTTTTTTTTACCTTTGAATTTTTTTAAATTTTTTAAATTGTGAAAATTTGTATAGAATTTCTTAAATTTTAAAGTAGGATTTTGAGAATTGTAAAAATTTGTAGAATTTTAAAAATTGCAAAAATTTGTAGAATTTCTTGAATTGTAAAAATTTGTAGGATTTTGAAAATTGTTAAATGATAAAAATTAGTAGAATTTCTTAAATTGCAAAAATTTGTAGAATTTCAAAAATTGTTAAATTATGAAAATTTGTAGAATTTCTTAAATTAAAAAAATTTGTAGGATTTTAAGAATTGTAAAAATTTGTAGAATTTTGAAAATTGCAAAAATTTGTAGAATTTCAAAAATTGTTAAATTATGAAAATTTGTAGAATTTCTTAAATTGCAAAAATTTGTAGGATTTTGAGAATTATAAAAATTTGTAAAATTTTGTAAATTTCAAAAATTTGTAGAATTTCGAAAATTGTTAAATGATAAAAATTACCTAGTAGAATTTCTTAAATTATTTTTAAAGTTTGTAGGATTTTGAGAATTGTAAAAATTTGTAGAATTTTGAAAATTGTTAAATGATGAAAATTTGTAGAATTTCTTGAATTGTAAAAATTTGTAGAATTTTAAAAATTGTTAAATGAAGAAAATTTGTAGAAATTTCTGAAATTGTAAAAATTTGTAGAATTTTGAAAATTGAAAAAATTTGTATAATTTAAATTTATTTGTATAATTTTAAAAATTGTGAAAATTTTGAAAATTGGTTTTTTAAATTTTTCTGAAAATTTAGCAGAATTTTTAAAAATCGATTAAAAATAGCAAATTCTCCATTTTTGAAAATTTATCAAATTAAAGGGTTTCTTTAAAAGAAGGTCCCGTGAAGTGATCAAAATAAGAGTCAAGGTTGTCGTCCTCTACAAGAGTATAAATTTTATAAAAAATTCCCATTTTTTTTTTTTTTTTTTTTTTTTTTTACGAAACCAAAATACGACTATTTGTTACAAAATACTTATCTTTCAAATAAATACTATAAGGGGGAAAAAATAATAATAAAAAATACGAATTTAACTCGAGGGTATTTTCAACGACGAGAGAAGAAACACAAGAAATATGGTAAATAATTTTTCATTTTTCCCCATCTTTCGGTATCGTCATCGAAAGGTTCTTTATGGGGAAAAAAAATAAGAAAAAAACGAAGAAGATTTATTGGAGTATGTTTTTATGCCCCTCGCCCTCCTCTCTCGTTCTCCCGATTCGTCCTCGAAAAACGATAATTATAAGTTGTTTTCATTGCGATTGTGTTTTTCGCACTCGAGAAGCTCTTCGCGTTTGTCTTTATTCGCAGCGAAATTTTCCACCCCACTCAAAGAAGCAGTTAATAAAGGAACGAGAGAAATTCCATCGGCGAACGAAATCGATTTAATTTGGCGAATAAAAAATTTTTTTTGCTCTTTGTTATCGAAAAAATATCATCTGGTGTTTGTTTCATTGTTATAAAAAAAAGAACTTCGAAAGCTCGTAGTCGCTCGCCGAGTGCTTTTTAATTACAAAATAGAGGCCGGGGGCGCAGGGACCCCTCGCAAAAGTAGGTGTTTTTTAGTCGCTGCTTTCTTCGAATCGACTTATTTGACCATTATGTTCGCTTCTTTCTTTATAAATTCTATAATTAAAGAAGATATTAAAATTTACGCCAGTGATTGGATAAAATGAAAGGTGTTTCTCTTTTTTTTCGCACTTTGATTATTAATTCAAGAGGAGAACTCGAAACGAGATGGGTTTGGAGTGTTGAGGAAGTTAAGTATAAACTCGAATCTGACGACAGGATCGATCGAAGGGAGGGGTAGGGGAGGGGTCGGAAACGAAGCCCAACATCGGAATAATATTTTGGCGCGAATAAAAATTGATACTTTAAAAAATGTTTCGACGAAAGAGGGATTATTTATCGTCCATAATCTGATCCTTGAACCGCGTACAAAATAGTAAACTTACAAGGCACTGATCTCGATCCCTCGGGGAGCGTTTTATCAGCACATTTTACGGACCTTCGCGTCGACCAGATTTACAGAAAGAAAAAAAAAACGCAAACATACGACGATACGTGCGACTCGATATGCATTTTTTTTCTTCACTCGCCCAAATATATTATATAGAAATGAAAAAAAGAGAGAAAAAAGTTCAGCTCGAATAGGTACTTTGAAAATATACCAGAATGTTTGGTAAAACGCTCTTAGTCCTTTGTGAAGTGCCAGGGGAAGGCAGAAGGGGAGGCGAGATACGATGAAAATCACATCGTCCAGTCGAGAGTTTTCCGGCCGGATGAAAAGTTACCGAAGGATTTTACGATAAAGACGACGTATTTTTTTCCGGCTCTTTATGTAAATTCTAAGACGAACAAAGCGAGTTTGCAGAGCTGGAGGGAAATACGTGACGGGGGCGAGAGCATGGGGAGGGGAGAAAGAAGAAGCATCAAACTTCTTGGAGAGGTTTGCGAAAATACTATCTAGAAAATTGGCTCGGGGCTGAGGTTAAATTAGGTGGTAATTAAGGGTACGTTATTATAAGAATCATGGTCACTATAGTTTAAGTATACGGTTTAACCACCCTGCCCCCTCCACTCTGTTGAGGATTTCGTGCTGACGGTGATGCGACGTTCCTCGAATATACGTAGCTTGTCGTCTGCGAAATTTCAAAAGATCAAAGTCGTAGATTTTTATTGACTCGCTGGACCAAGAGGCGATGGTTGAATTAGTCTAATAATCGTTTAGGTTGCCGAGTTGACGACGACGTCGATATTTTTCCCCATAATGGTGTAAATTTTGCTTCGAAGTAGTAATTTGTACCTCAATTTTCATTCTTTCTCGTTTATTGCAGTTTGTCGTTGTCTGGCATTTTATTCTGCTCCAAAGGTGGCTTCTTTTCTACGAGTATCTCTCTCGCGAAGTGTAATGAAAAATAAATAACTCGATTTCGACGAGAGCTATTTTTAGCCATTCGAATGGTACACCAGAGCGCGGTTAACCGAGCCCAGGCTTTGTGCCCAAAGGGTGAAAAGGGAGGAAATTACGTAATTAATTTGCGCATTATTATTATACAGCGTTATTATTTCGCTCTCTCTCGATAAGTTATGCAAAATGCTTCGATTTTAAATACCCAGCGAGGGCGAAGTGGTTACGTCGACTTTACATTCATTAAGTATCGGAATTCGCGTAATATTTTGCCTTTTACCGATTTTCCAACGGAATGAGCCCGAAGGGGGTGAAAAATGCTTACGCTCGAAGCCATGTAGTGTATTTTTAGAATATACGAAATGTGGAGTGAAGGATTATCGAGCCAAGTGGTGCAGGGTGGTTAGTAGTTAGGAATTTTACCGAGGTATTATTTAGAAGGATTTTGGAGGATGAGGTGGATTAGTTGTGTTTACTGTAAGCTAAGAAAAGAGGACAGAGGGGTGTGGGTGTGGGGATTTCAAAGAATCAAACGAAAAACAAATTTTAGAACACCTGATTCCTTCTATAATTTGGTCAGAAAATTAATTTGAATTTTTTTCTTCTCTGTTGCAGGTGAGATTTCTTATTTTTCAAGAATAATGTACCTATTTTAAGATTAGAAAAAGCGGGGGAAAATTTCTTAGCGTACATCTGGTGAGTAATTTGTTCGTTATCATGTATTTATCTTGGGATTACGTTTTAAAATAATATTCAGTGCTCGAAAGTAATTGTTTTTTTATCTTTTTGGTTTTTTCGGTCAAATCTTTGGTTTGGGAAATATATTAGTGTGACTTTCGAGTCACCCTGTAGAGAGAAATAAATGCTTAAAAAAATATTTAAAATAAAATTTTAGTATAAAAAACATTTCCAGTATCATTTTTTTTTTAAATGGTTTTAATTTTAAAAAAATTGGGAAAAATTTTTCTGTATAAATTTTTAATTTTATCAAAAAACCAGTTCACATGAAGAAAAAAACTTCAATAAACTAATTTTATAAAATTACTCGAAACAATTTTTTTCCAAAAAAATTGTATAGGTATGAGTGGAAAAAAAAATCATGGAAAAGTATCCAAATTTTTTTTTGTTTTTTGATTTGTCCAAATAATTGATAGGTAGGTATGACTTTCGAGTCACCCTGTAGAAAAATTAGTGCCAAAAAGTATTTAAAAAATTCTGTTTTAGTAGAAAAAAAATTTCCTGGAACACTTTTAAAAACAAAAAAATTTTCTATACAATTTTTCAATTTTCTCAAAAAATTGTCAATTCACTTGAAGAAAAAAAAATTCTCTGATTCTTGAAAATATCTCCTCACAATTTTTTTTCGAAAAAAGATTGTATGAGTGAAAAAAAAAATGATGGAAAAGTATCAAAAAACTTGTTTTTTGGTTTGGCCAAAAAATTAATATGACTTTCAACGTTTCAAGTCACCCTGTTGAGAAATGAATGCCGAAATTTTTTTTTAAAAATGGTTTTGATAAAAAAAAATTCTGTGCAATTTTTTTATTTTCTCAAAAAATTGTCAGTTCACTTGAAGAAAACAAACATGTTCTCTAAATTATTTTTGGAAATTCCTCCTAACAATTTTTTTCAAAAAAATATTTTATGAGTGAACGGGAAAAAAATGATAAGAAAGTAGTCAATTTTTTTATTGAAAAAAATAATGCATATCTACTATAATCGAGGAAAAAATTGTCTTTTGTCAAAAAAATTGAAAAATAATAATTTCATCAATTTTCATGGACTTCTAAAAAAAATCTTTGCAAAATTTTTGAAAAAAGTAACCCTGATAAAAAAAACGCTGAAAAAATATTTTTATAAAAAAAAGTTGGAAAAGTTCATTTGGATTAAATTTTTTTTTTCTAAAATCTCTCAAAAGGTTCTATTTTCACAGAAGTTTAAAAAAGAAAAAAAAATTCACAAAAATACAAAATACCTACACATTGAAAAGTTCTTTCCTTTATCGTCAAAATTATCATTGACTTCATGACCAAATTTTGAGCTATCCAAGTTGAGTTTTAAATTTTTGGTGAATTTTCAAAAATGGCGAAAATAGCCAAGTGGTGAAAATGCTGAAAATCGATTTATATGCTAAGGTCCACTACCCCCCCCCCCCTCAATTGTGACAATTTTCAAGCGATCTGGAGCTTCCAACAAAAGTTGACTTTTCTCCAGCGGACTAAATCAATTTCCTTAGATGAAAAAATTAACGAAAAACTTTGATAAAAAAATTCCAAAAAATGAATAAAAAAATTTTTTGAAAATTTTTCCTTTGTAGGTAGAAGTTTTGTGGAAAAAAGAGATATTTTTTTAATATTGGAATTTTACTTCGTATTGCCTTTTCGAATTGTAATATTGACAAATCGTCCAATAAAAAGAGCTGCATGGTAACCGAAACCCCCTGTACGATGCTCAAGAATTCAAATACATTTTTAAAAAACGACCAAAAATGAGCTTAAAACACTTTTTAATTCGAATTTCCAACTCTCTACCGTAAAAAAATCATATCTGACGGCAACAAACGCGACATCTAATCTACTGGATTATCCGGCCAAAAGTACAGCCTGCGAAAAAAGACGAACTCGAAAAGTACCTATATATAATCTCGACATCACGAGTTACGCAGTATAGAAGAAGAAGTGAAATTTGAAAAGAATCGCTAAAACGAATTCGTATATAAATTTTGTCGAAAAGAGCGAAAGCGAAAAAAAAAAGGTATACCTAAATCCAAAAAATACTATACAATTTCGTCGTAGTAGGGGTCGCGGTCGCCGCGATAAAGAGCGAATTTTTCGTCTTTTTGTCGAACACCCACGCGCTTTAATCACACAGACAGAATGCTCGAAGCGAATCCACCGCATTGGCGAGGGAAAATATGAAATATGAAATGATTATTCCTTACCCTGGTCGTCCCTCTTGGCTCGGCTCACGCTCGTGTGCCCGTTTAAAACCGTAATCCGAAATTTTTACTGGGGTGAGCTTTTTTTTTCTTCTTTTCAACACCGATATATATTATGATGGAGAGAAATAGGTTTTGTGTGGAAATTTGATAAAAATACCCAGCGAGTGGCGTCATTTGTACGTGCTGCGATGTGTATGGTGGTATAGGGGCGGGAGGGGGAGTACGTATTACCTTGCTGACTCGTGATGAAGGGAGCTGACAGTTGAATTTAATCGTATTTTCTATTCGACAGTTTGTTATACGTAGATATACGTGTATTAAATGATAAAGAAAATTGAAAAGGAGGGGTAATACCAGCGTTTTAAGGTTAAAAGTGTGAGCAATAAAGGTCTCGTAGTCGTGACCTTTTTTTTGTATGTTTTCTCGCCAATTTGGATATAAAGCAGATGTCAAATCTGGGCTCGAGTGGTTGGTGGGCAGAAATCTTTCGAATGGAATAATAAAATTGGAATTGAAAAAAGAAAAAAAAAGGAAAAACTAACGCGCCAATTGCTAAAAAAAAAAACTAAAAAAAAAATGATTTTTTATGTCGTCTGATGCCATACCTGGAGTTCAGACGTTGGCAATCATGGAAACCTTTAAGACGAATTTATTATGTAAGGCAGATGTCAATTTTTCTCAATATTCAGTAAAAATTTTAATAAAATTAGAAAATGGACAATTTTAATGAAATTTTGAAGTTGAATTAATTTTTAAAATTCACTAGAATTTTCTGAAAATTTTGAAGCCAGTTTATAAAGTTTGACAGATTCATAAAAATCAAAATATTTAGAAAAAATCCTAATTTTTTAGGAATTTTGAAAATTTGACAAAATTTTTGAAAAGTGAATTTTCGCAGTTAGACGAATTTCTGCAGTTCAAAAGTTTAGATTTTTTTAAATTATTTAAATTTGCACAAGTCAATTTTAAATGATCTACAAATTATTTCTACAGTTCAAAATATTTTTCAAAAATTCAAAATTTTAGAAATTTTGAAAATTTGGTCAAACTCTGAAGTTTGGTAATTTATTTGATTTTAATGCACAATTTTCAAAACTGGGCTAAATTTTCTAAATGTTGCAACATTATTGATTTTTAAAATTCAAAAAAATTTTACATTTTAAAAAAATTGTCAAAAATCTAAAAAATTTATAAATTTTGAACTTTTGTAATGAATTTTCAAAATTCGGGAAATGTTTTCAAAAATTTGGAAAGCCAGTTTTCAAAGCTTGAATTTCTACAATTTAAAATAAGTATTTGACAAAAATTAGAAATTTGAGACATTTCAACTCCGAAATTTGATAATTCGCAAAATTGGAGCAATTTTGAATTTTTTTCGCTATTTTCAAAACTTGGAAGAATTTTTAAAAATTTACAAACACTTGATTTTCAAAATTCGAAAAATTTCTACATTTTAAAAAATTGTCAAAAATTCAAAATTTGGGAAATTCCAAGAACTTTTTAAAACTCTGACATTTTGTAATTTTGCGATTTTAATGAATTTTTTCAATAATGTCATTTTCGAATTTCGCACAATTCTCAAAGTGGTACTGAAATTTTTCGTTCATGACATTCGTGTAGGCTAATTTTTTTAAGAAGTTATTCCCAGGAAAACATTGAAAACTTTGAAAATTTAAGGAAAAACATTTTAAACAGAATTTGAAAATTTGACGATTTATTTTTTTTAAAATTGGGAAGGGCTAAAAATAGAAATTTCGAACGAAATTGAGAAAAAAAAAATCGTATAAATTATTTTATAGAAAAATGAAAATAATTTTCAAAAACATTATTTTAATTGTAAATCTTCTCCAAACTTTCCCATTTTAAAAATGAAATGAATTTTCAAAAAAATCGAGAGAAACAAAAAAATCAGGAATTAGGTACTGATAGATGAATTGGTGTAAAAAATTTCTCAAGTCGATCGAATTCTTTCGAGTGTACAAAATATCTAGATTCCGTTCATTTCTTTTTTTTTTTCAATCATCTACCTGGCAAAAATTTTTCTTGCTAAAAAAAATAAAAATTTAAAATAAATCGATAAAAAACTGTTTTGAAAAGAATCCCTTCCCCCTCTCATAAAATATAAACTTTAGGCAAAAACTTTTAGCTGATTTTTTTTTCAAGTTGTCACTTCGATAGAGTTATTTCGAGTTTGTAAAAGGTCTAAAATTTTCATTCACTTTCGAATTGAAAAATGAATTCAAAAAATGAGTAGGTTGAAATGGAATAATTTTGTCAGATGTTTTTTGAAGGGAAAAAATGAAGTCTGGAATCAGTAAAATTATTCCAGGCTTTTATTAAAGATTCAAAATTCTCCTTCAATTGCGAAATGAACAATTTTTTTTTCAACATTATCACTTTCAAAATGAAAATAAGTTGTAATTGGTTCACATAAAACCCCAATTTAATAGCTGGTGACTTTTTTATTCGGAAAAATTATTTAAAAATTCGAATATATTGTTTTAGAAAATTATCATCATCCTAAAAGTTGTTTCCTAATTGAAAAGAGAGCTCACTTATCAAATAACGTCAAGAAATTAGATATCCTAAAGAGGGAGAAAAACGTCAAAAAAATATTCCTAACTGATGCTTTGAAAATTTCTTATTAATTCTCCGTCGTCCTTTTGAATCGTTTATACGTATTCCAAACTTGTGGAAAATTCAGTAGAAAAAAAAAAGGAAAATGATCTCATCATTTTTTGAAAAAAATTAAGTGGGTTGTCTCGTGTTGGGTAAACTCGTAAAAAAAAAATGAACGAAAACCACTGGTACGTACAATTATGGTAAAATTATCCAAAATTTGGACAGCTTAGCTTTTCGCAAAAAAAGAAAAAAAAAGAAAATAAAAATACGAGGTACTGTGGGAGTAGGTAATGAATGAATAATCGTAAATTTCAAGTCTCTTGAACGTTGTAATGGGATTTTTTTTAATTCGCCTTACCCGCAGGCATTTTAATAATTTATTTCGAAAATTACCGAAATTAAAAATACAAACCGAGTAATTAATTTCTGCGGGAGAAAAACAGCAGATAATGCAATTACCCACTTATCTGGAATTTCGTTAAAATCTTTTCTCCGAATAGAATAAAAAGTAAAGAAAAGGTAGCACAACCACCATTGCCACCACTTGGCAGGATAAATATGGTAAAAAAAATTAATTAAACGCGTATAATCGTGAGGACGACGTTTTAGAAGAAGCCAAGGTAATAACATTCTTTTTTCTCCACTTATTTGCTTTTGGAAAAAATTACCTGTTTACTCTTCGTTCCTTTTTTTATTTTTTTAAGACGAGAAAAAAAAATAGGAATTCAAATAACTCGACAGTTGAGAGTAAAACGAGGTGTAAAAGTCATACAATATGTTAAAAATTAAACGAATTTTGTTGAATTTGAAATTCTCGCACGAACTCGAAGCTGAGAAGGGAAGGGGTTAGGGTAATCGTGAAATTTTCACGCCTTCTTTCCTTTGGCTACCAAAAATTTATTTTGGTTGTTTTTTTTTTTTTTTTTGTTTTTTTTTTGATGGATGACATCGAAGGTAAAAATTTTAGTACGTCTTTTGAACCCTTTCCTGCCTCATCTCTCGAGCTCGTCTGCTTTTTTATGCTCGTCGAGCCCACACCCATTTTCGTATAAATTATTTAACAAAGTTTTTTTTTGTTTTTACGAAACAGGTAATATAACGTTAAATGAAGGTGAAAAAAAGAATCAGCGAAGCGAAATTTTTAAACGAAAGGTGTCTCGTTCGCAAGACGAAGCAATTACGAATTTTTCAATTTGGAAACGAGATTTTTTTATTTTTACTTTTCAAGGTTTTTTTTATTGAGAGGTTTTTTTTCAAGGGTATTCCTATCGTGGGCATCGGAAGTTAAAAGTCTGCGATAATTTTTGGGAAATTATCTAACCAATTCTCAACTCGAGGGTTTTTTTTGACTGAAAATTGAACTCGATGGTGGATAATTTGAGCGAGGTCCATGCAGAGAGTCTTATAATATTTTTCAAAACTGTCTCTATTCGTTTACAAAATGAGGAAATAGCGGTTAAATTGGATCCATGTGACATGCCAATGTCCCCGGAGATTCTTAGAATAAAGAAAGAGATGTATTCTTATAAGCTCGTCGTATTCTAATGCCCGTCTCTGCGATCCCCTCCAGCCTGCAATTTTGACTTCGTTGTGAAAAAATGTATGTAACATGTTTAAAGGGCATGAGGTTTTTTTTTACGTGTAATGTCATTTAACTGCGGTCGTGGTCGTACATTAGTGTCATGGTATATTAGGAAAAATGATAATACCAAGACCAGGGTTTGCTCCTCTCTCGTGCCTGCAAAATGTAAATTTTTTTCTTCTTCGGACTGGCGAGATAAAAGACCAAATGTGTTGCCTAATCGCCTCCGGCCTTTCAGCCACGTCGAGCTTATCATTGGAATGAAATCCGCAAGCAAGGTGGGAGCAGAGTGGAGAATTTGACCAAAAATGCGATATTTTTCTTCATTTTTGAGACGTCTGTGTGAGAGAAAAAAGTAAAAGCTTTGATAAAAATAAATCTGAGTCCTGGTAACGAGGTTTCGAATTATTTCTCTCGATTTTCCCCCTCAATCCTGTATTGTTACTTGTGCTCCCTGCTGCTGGAGTGTTTTCTCTTTTTCTTCTTTTATAATTTTTTTCTTTCGAATACCTTCGATTTGTTCATTTTGTGATATCAGTGGTAAGGACAGTGTCGTGTAATGCGTCGATTAAAAAAAGAGGAATTCTATAGAATCATCTTTTTTGGATTTTTCATTATCGTACCAACTTACTTTTCGATATTATTTTCGCAGAATTTATAATATTTTCCGGCGTAAATAAATAAGAAGGAAAAAACAAACAAAACAAATAACAACTTAATAATCGATACCAAAATACGTAATTAGATTAAAAATTAGTAAAAACGAAAAAAAAAAAAAAATCGCGAACACTGAACCAACAAAACACTCGTGTTATCGATTCTCGCAAACAATCAAAGTGAAAAATTTTTTCGAAATATGAAATTTTTTAATACGCGTATTCGCGTATTTTTCGTGTCAAAAATTATTGTAATTAATTCGAATTCGATGAAAATTTTTTTTTACGAGAAGAGAAAATATTACGTAATAATTACGACTTCTCGGTACTGTCGAGTCGAATCGTACGTAAAATTGCTCGTAGTGTAAGCGCGGTCAATTGGCAACTGAAGTCTGGCGGTGCTAAGGTTTACTCGTCGTGTACGATATTTTTTTGAGCAGGCATGTGCTGCGCTGCTGCCGCGTGCCGCGATCGCGTTGCGCCTTATTACGCCTTCGAAGAGATTTTCGGTTTTGTTTGTTTGGGTGTGTGTTTTTGAGACTCATTTTGATGCAAAAGTAAATCTAGAATTTAAAATAATCTAAATTGTATTGCCTATATTTATAATGTCAGAAAATAAATTGAATTTAAATGTAATTTATTCGTTTAAAAGGTTGACATTTCAACGAAATTTTCAAAAAAAATTGAAATCTGATTAAATTTAAAAATTGAAAATTTGATAAAAATTGCAAGTTGCAAAATAAAATTAAAATCAAATTGCAAATTCAAAATTGTAAAAAAAAAATATTAACAAAAATTATCGAATTAAAATTAACATTAAATTTTGAAAAATTAAAATAGAAATGAAATTGATAAAACATTTTAACTACTCCCCCCCCCCAAAAAAAAATCCCAATTTGAAATTCCAATGAAATTAAAGTAAAAATTTGGGGGGGGGATGAACAAAATTTTAAAAAGAATTGAAATCAGAATAAATGGGAAATAATTGAAATGAAAAAAATTGGAATGACTCCAAGTTAAAAATATATAGATATATTTAAAAAATTGGGAATTGAAGTGAAATTGGAATTTAGAATGACTTGAAAATGAAGTAAAAATTGATGTAGGTTTGAAAATTCGATAAAATTGAAGTAAAAATTGGGAAAAAATGATCAAGTTTAAAATTCAATAAAATTATGAATTGCCGAAATGAAGTTGAAAAATGAATCCTTGAAGAATTAAATGCTCCAGAGAACAGAACTAGAAATTGAGAAGAGGTGAAAAAATTCAAGGGATTTTATAGTTACTTTGGAAAATTGGCCAATTTTTTACGTCAAAAAAGTTTAAGATTATTTACATAATATACAAAAAATTGATTTTTTGAGCAGTTTTTAAAATGTGACTTTTGAGAAATCGAAAGAAAACTTGAATTTTTCTCCAATTTTTTTTTTTGAAAATTCTCCATTAATCAAGAGGTTTTTTTTTCTTTTTTCCCAAAAAAAATTTATGCTTTTTTGGCAGAAAAAAATGACTACAAAAAATTGACAATTTCTTTTGCTTCAAAAGTTTAAAGATTTTCTTCTCCAAAATTTTTTTATTTTTCTCTAATAATTACATTAGCTAATAGAGATTTGTAATAAGAAATTGAAAAGTGTTTGTACGATAGTTTCAGGAATTATTGAAAAAAATTGAGAAATTTTGCACAAAAAAATCAAAAAGAAATGATGATTTTTTTTACAAAATTTAAGGAATATTTTGTAGGTGCTTCATAAAAGTAGAAAAACTTTTATTCTAAATTATTGCCAAAAAATCTCATTGATAACTTCTTTTTTAGAACTATAAGGTATAAAAATTACAACTTTTTCAAAAATAAAAAAAAATTCTCACTCTTTTGGATTTTTTTAAAATCAATTTTTCTCTATTTGAATGATAAAATTTCCCAATGTTTTAAAAATTTTCAAATAAGAATTCTTAATTTTTTTGGAGAAAAAAATTCAATTTTTTATAGTAAAAAAATTTGCATTTTTTTTGTGGAATAAAACCCCTCAATTTTTGGGAGATCTTGGTTGTTTTTTCGAGAAAAAAAATTCCCAAGTTTTTGGGAGTTAAAAAAATCTTCAATTTTTTTAAACTGGAAAAATTCTCAATTTTTAGGAAAAAAAAATTTGGTTTGAGATGGGGGGGGGGGGGTCTTAGTTGTTTTTGCAGAAAAAACGTTCTCAATTTTTTTAAAGAAAATATCTCAACTTTGGGACTTTGGTGAAACAATTTTCATAATTTTTCAGTAAGTAAACTAAATTCTTCTCCAAAAAATCCATTTTTTCCTCACAATTAATTGAGTTTTTTTTCGAAGAAATTAAAAAATTTTTGTACGCTGACTTCAGAATTTTTTTAAAAATTTTGCTTCAAGAAAATTCGGCGTTTTTCTTCAAAAAATTGAAAGATTTTTTTATCCCAACATTAAGAAATTTTCTGCTTCAGAAAATTGAGAAAAAATTTTATTCCAAAAAATTGAAGCAAATAATTAATGATTTTTTTCAAAAAATATTTTGCAAGGTGCTTCAATAAAAAATGATTTGTTTCCTTAAAAAACAGTGATTCTTTTTCTCCCCCCCCCCCCCTCCCCAAAAAAAAAGAAAAGAAAAGAGTTATGAGTTTTTCTCCTCGAAGTTGATTTTTTCAAGGCAAAAATTTTTACCTGTTGTTTGCTTCAAAAAAGTATGATAACATTATTTACCCCAACTCTAATTGAAGTGAGAATGATATTTCTATTCCAAGAAAAAGCATCTCTTTTTTCTGCAAAAAATTGAGCTTTTTGAAAAATATCCTTACCTACCTACTCCAAAAAATTAGGAGATGATGTTTTTCACCGAAAAATTCTAAAATCCACAAGGATTCAAATAGGATTTTTGAGAAATGTACAAGTACTTTGAAAATTTCATTTGCTACTCTTCAGAGTCAGTGTCCTACACTATTTACAAGAGACGGTCCCTGCAGAGCACTCTCTCCATTCCTGATAGTTTGTAACTTATGCTGTTCCACCCCCACTCCCCTCTTCAAACACACATATTGCTCGCTATATTATATGATGTGGAAAGAAATTCGTCTGCTCACAAGCGATTACGTTTTTATCGCCATAAGTTGTATTACCTCGATTCTGAAGCTGGCGATGTTACTTACGGTGAACCGCAAGTTGACCGAACTTGAAGAAATTTTTTGGCTATGTCGAAGAGCTATCCGACTTTTTCGCAGGTGTTATCGCCTTCGCTTTATTTGTCGCAGTCGTCTCGGTCGCGTAATCCGAACGTCGCCGAGTAGAGATTTGGCCATACGACATAGGAGCGCATAGTAAACCGGAGCGAAAGCCGGAGCAGGGTGCTTGCAAAATTTAACGACCGACGACGACGTAGAGATAATCTTATTTAAAAAAAATTGATTTCTCCGGCGTGGTTGGCGTGCCTTGCTTTCGGTAAAATTCTCTCGAACGCGAAAGAATCTCCGGGTGTATTAAAATTGGTGCTACAGCGTTGAAGCTTCGTACTCGTCGTCGATGCTGCCGCCACTGTCACTGCCAAAAACAGCGCAGAGATTAAAATGTCTGTTAACGGGTTATAATGCTGGGTATAAAACGCGAAACTATGTATACGATTCGATGTAATTCTACGTATAAGTATACCCTTCGCAGCTACTCTGTCTCTGCTCTTCTTCTCTCGACGTTGTAACAACTTTGAATATATGTGCGAAAATGAGCAAGACGCAGGGCTAGGGAGGTGCGCGATTTGTTAGGGTAATTTAACGGACAACCGAGTAAGCCACGGTTATACAAATACATATACACGTAAATACTCTACCTAATTCGCATTCGAACCCCGGTGAAAGTTTTCTCCTAAAGCTGGGTGCTGATGCTGGCATCGCTGCTGAGTTTCCGGTATGTTATACTCTCTATATACGTAAGTTTCGGTATTCGGCTTTGCCATTGTGTTGGTGTGGTGTAATAATGTGTACGTGAGGGAGGTTCCAAGGGTGCGAGAGTAGATGTATTAACAGCGAGTAGAATCCATAATAATTCGTATGGATCGAATGCATGTTGCGTATTCGTGAAGAACGAGGTGAATTTCCAATGCAACAGATTGTATTTTGCGGACGTGCTTCCGAGTTTCGAGTTTATTGCAGTAGTTTGAGAAAAAATTCAATGTTAGAGTAAGGATTTGAAATTAAAAAAAAAAAAAAAAAAAAAAAAATTGAGATACAACGGATTAAAATTGGATAGAATATTTAAAAAAAAATATTTGATTTGAATTAATTAATTGAGAAAAAATTGAAGCAGGTAGAAGGGTTGTATAATCTAAAGGAATTGAGACATTGGAAAAAAATTCTAGTTGAACTAAAATTTATAAACTTGAAGCGAAACTAAAAATGAAAAAACTCGAAAAACAGAAAAAAGTGGTGTTGGAAGAAATTTGAAGTACAAATAAGTATACTCGATGAAATAGAAATTGAATTGAAAATTTGAGAAAAAATAAATTGAAAAAAATCGAATTGAAATAAAATTGCAAATTACAAAAATATCATAAAATGAATATGAAAAATTTACATCAAGCTCATTAAAAAAAAAAATTGATTTGAGAAAAATTTTGAAATTTGTTAAAATGAAGTTGAAAAAAATTGGAAGTCCCAACGAGTTGAAAATTTTGAACTTGTAAAAAAAATTGCAGAATTGAAATCGCATTTGAAAAAATAGGGATCTATTTGAATATTGGAATAAAATTTGAAATTGAAATTAAATTGAAAATTGTGAAAACATGAAATTCATAGGAAATCAGAAAAAAGTTTTGAGTCAGAAAATAAGAATCCCGAGCAGCACACTCGATCGATAATATCGAAAGTTGAAACGTATCGATAAAAAATCGTTTAAAAATCTAAAGATGTTCTCACGATATGATACAGATTTAGCTGTACGATTTTATAGGCAAAAAATCTAAAAACTATCGAATTCGATAGTATTACGATTTTAGGACGATATTCGTCAACGATACTATCGACAAAGAATATTAAATTTATCGAATACCGATTTTCCACCGATTTTGTGCAGATATTTGAAACTACATTATCGACAAATAATCTGAAATTTCTCGAATTCGATTTTTTAACGATTTTGTGAAGATATTTGAAACTATATTATCGACACGTAATCTGAAATTTCTCGAATTCGATTTTTCAACGATTTTGTGCAGATATTTGAAACTATATTATCGACACGTAATCTGAAATTTCTCGAATTCGATTTTTCAACGATTTTGTGACGATATTTAGAACTATATTATCGACAAATAATCTGAAATTTCTCGAATCCGATTTTCCACCGATTTTGTGCAGATATTTACAACTATATTATCGACAAATAATCTGAAATTTCTCGAATTCGATTTGTTAACGATTTTGTGAAGATATTTGAAACTATACTATCGAAAAAGAATATTAAATTTATCGAATTCGATTTTTTAAAGATTTTGTGAAGATATTTAAAACTGTATTATCGACAGATTATATGAAATTTCTCGAATTCGATTTTTCAACGATTTTGTGACGATATTTAAAACTATATTATCGACACATTATATGAAATTTATCGACTTCGATATTTCAACGATTTTGTAACGATAGTTGTTGAAACTATATTGATTTTTTTCTAGTCAAAAAATACCTACTTTATATTCAAAATTGGATGGGAAGAAAGGGCCAAATCGAAATTTTTATAATAACCAAAATTAAATCCAGAATATTATTCTACAACTTTTGTTTGAAATGTTTTTTCAATTGGACCTCATCTCTAGCCTCTATTATTTTGCATTTACCTACTTACGTGTAACAGTAATATGCGAAATCAAAATTGAAAAAATTTTCAAACAAGTTATCTAGTTTTTTTGGTTTACTAGGTATTTTACTTGAAACCAGATCGTTGTTCTTAAATAAAATTTTACCAAGTTCAATACTACGATTACTATGTGAATACTTAGTATTTAAAATTGAACGGGAGGGAGGCGCCCAATCGAAAATTTTGTAATGACCAAAATTATTCTTAGAACTTTAAGCTACAACTTTTGTTTGAAAATTTTTTCAATTGGACCTCTCCTTCTCCTCCAATTTTGCATACTACTCCGTTGATACTTATTCAAAATTGGAGGAGCGGAGGAAAAAGGGGCCAATTTGAAAAAATTTTCAAACAAAAGTTGTAAATTAACATTTTTTTGTTGATTTTCAACTCATTGTTTTTCATTTCATTTTTTTCCTCATCCATTTTTCTTCAACTTAAAATCTTGAAATAATGATTCCATTTCATTTTTTTTTTTTCAATTTTCAACTTGTTTTCAATTTCAGTTTTTCAAATTTTTATTTATTCTTCAATTTTATTTCGCAATTTACGGTTTTAATTAAATTTTTTCTAATTTTTAACTTCACGAGTTTTTTTTTATCATTTTTTTCCTATTTTTTCGTGGTCTTTGCAATATCAAATTTGATTTCCAATTTCAATTTTTTAAAATTTTATTGCAATTTTAAAATTTTAAAATTTCTTTTGCGGACTTGTTTTGGTTGTAGGTAATTTATGAAGAATTTTTTTTGGCAATTTACAATTTTTATTCAATTTTTATTTTTTCAGTTTTCAACTTCTATTTTTTCATTTTAATTCTTAAATTTTTATCTTATTTTTTGATGTGCAATTATAATTTTAATTTTTTAAATATCTCTTCGATTCCAATTTTTCATGGGTTTTAAATTTTCTCTTCTCGATTCAATTTTTTTTCTGATTCTCTTTCAATTTTTTAAATTTTGATTAGTTTTACCTTATTTTTATTCATTTTTTTCGAATTTATTTCCTCCCATTTTCAACTTGAATTTGATCATTATTTTTAAAATTTATTTCAATTGTTTTCTCAATTTTCATGTTTTTTCTAATATTCTTCCATTTTTTTTTCTTCAATTTTCACTGTATTTTTTTCGATGAGCACCTCAATTTTATCGCAGGTTCCAGTTTTCATTCAATTGAATTCCTAATTTTTCTTAATTTCAATATAAATTTTGTCACAACATTCAATTACAATTCTGATTTTAGTCCATTTTTAATTTCATTTCAACTTCAATGTTGAAGTAATTTTTTTTTTAATTAAAAAGAAAATAAATTTTTTTTAATCAAAATTGAGTTGAAAGTGAAATTAAAAAAAAAATTTAAATAGAAAATGAAATTGAAATAGGGGAAAGCTAAATTGCCTGCCATAGACCATACCATATCATATACAAACTTGGATTACCATTTGAAGCATGTAACGTGTACCTAGACCAACGTACCGAATTAGGTTGCTCTTTCGTATTAATTCATCGCGTGTCCGGAGAAGCGTAAAGGAATAATGAAAGAACGTCGAGTGGAAAACGTCGGGAAATTGAAGACTTACCTTGTGTAACTGGAGTAAAGAGACGTATGAGGCAGAGAAAACATCAGCAATTTAACATCCATCGAATAGTTCCACGTCTATACTCAACTTACCTACGTACAGTGTACACGTATGTAAGAAAGATGGGGTAGGTCGGGTCGGTGAAAACTACAAGGCAGGCGTACCTACTACCTACAGTACAACCCGGCGGCAGAAATTAATACGAATCTCGAGTCACAATTTCTAAACATTAATTACATTTAATTAACGCGGGCGAAACACCTCATCAAATGTGTGTGCATGCTTGTGCCCTGCCCCTGCGCTGCTTATACCTCGCTGGTGCGTATCCGGAGCGTATTTATATGCGGTGTATTCCACCATTCCACCGACCCCGACAAAGTACCAGCGGGTACGTGCTGTAGGAACTATATCCTCGTAAATCCAACCTGCTTAATGCGTAGGTACTATAAAGAGTTGTAATTTCCGTACTTCTTCGTAAATGTGTGACTTGGAAAATATAAATTTGTATGAGGTGAGAAATTTGCCAAAGAAAATGTAAACCTCTGATATACGAAATTAGAGAGAAGAGAGAGGTCTAATCGAAATTTTTATAATAACCAAATTTATTTTCGGGATCTTAATCTACAACTTTTGTTTGAAATTTTTTTAAATTAAACCCTCCCCTCCTTCCCATTTTTCAATAATTAGTGTCTTCGTACTAATATACGAAATTCGAGGGGAGGGAAGGGTCCAATCGAAATTCTTATAATGACCAAAATTATTTCTAGGACCCTAATCTACAACTTTTGTTTGAAAATTTTTTCAATTGAACCCTCCCCTCTAATTTCGCATATTAGTACGAAGACACTCATTTTTGAAAATTGGGAGGGAGGGAAGGGTTTAATTAAAAAAATTTTCCAACAAAAGATGTAGATTAAGATCTTAGAAATTTTTTTGGTTATTTTAAGAATTTCAATTGAACCCTCCCTTCCCCTCTAATTTTGCATAAATTAGTACGAAGACACTCATTTTTGAAAATTGAGAGGGAGAGAGGGGTTGAATCGAAAAAAATTTCAAACAAAAGTTGTAGATTAAGATTCTAAAAATAAGTTTGGTTATCATAAAAATTTCGATTGAACCCTCCCCTCCCCTCTAATTTCGCATATTTGTACGAAGACACTCATTATTGAAAAATGGGAGGGAAGGAAGGGTTCAATTAAAAAAAATTTCATACAAAAGTAGATTAAGATTCTAAAAATAAGTTTGGTTATTATAAAAATTTCCATTGGACCCTTCCCTCCCCTCTAATTTCGCATATTAGTACGAAGACACTCATTATTGAAAAATAGGAGGGAGGGAAGGGTTGAATTAAGAAAAAATTTCAAACAAAAGTTGTAGATTAAGATCCTAAAAATAAGTTTGGTTATTATAAAAATTTCAATTGGACCCCTCTCTACTCTCTAATTTCGTATATTAGACGTTTATATACTTAATTTTGGACTTTAAAAAAGTTCAGCTCAATCCCAACCGCCGCAGGGTAAACCAGGAGCTAGTAACTCGAAACTCGTATACCTTTTATGCGGAGAAAAACGAGAAAAAGATTCCTTTTGAAGTGTTCGTAGGTAAGTTTGCCTTAACACAGGCAGGCAATTCGATCTGTATGGAAACATGGCCAAATTGAAGGAGATCTTATAGAGCAAACTGTTGTAAATAGAAATACTCGCATAACATTCTACTAGCGAAGTAATTATGTACTAAAAGTTCGACGTTATGGTTGACTTTTGCAAAAGTAAAGAGAATACAAGGCGTACCAAGGTCTAACACAATAAAGGTTCGAAGCAGCTCGGTCGCAAGGTGTCGGTTTAAGGCACCTGTAATATTGTGTCGTAAAATTCACTCCTCTGCTTCATTTGAGCCAGGTTTTTTGATGACGAATAGGTACGTTTTTTGATAGCAGCTCGCTTTGCTGCTGAAAAAAAATCGTACCTGGTTTGAAAAATTATATCGAAATTTTTTACCGGTATAATAAAATATTAGGTAGGATGGCCTTTGCTCGCCTCGCCTCGGTTACTTCGAGTCGAGTGTAGATACGATAAATGACGCAGTAACATTTTTATCGTCGGTCCAATAAAGTTAAAAAGATAGTGGTAGAAATTGCCACTGCGCTGGGTCGTCTCGTCTTTACCCTGCTATGTCATCTCGTTTACCATAATTTTAATTTTTTTATACTGCTTTGGACCTGTTCTATAACCCAATGACGTGACTGGCCTTTTTGACGATGCTTCTACGTACCTACGTACTTTTTTTCCTCCTTTCTTTTTTTTTTTCGAAAAATTTTTCAAACACCTTGGTCGCGTTGCTAAAGGTTAGTTTAGCACGATACTCTCGTCTCGTTTAATCGTAAAAGACGCCGATGAAAATTACTTCCGGTTGGTATAAAAAAAAAAAGAAGCCGAAGCCTCTCTTGCATCGACGACAGCCAACCGAACGTTAATGTTTTGCATATAACATCGTGATTAAAATTTTACCCGAATAAAGTTTTTTTTTCTTCAGATTATTCTTCGCATTTTTAAAAAAATTCTAAATTAGGTATCTCGACTACCTAGTCGATTAAATATTTACCTTAGAGGTGTTTTTTTTTGCCTACTCTTGGTACTTTGCTGCGACTTGTACGCGATCTCTTTTTTGTAGTGTCAGTTTAATTAATTTTTTTTTTCAACCCCGGAATGTTGTTAAAATGACCCTCAATTTGTCTTTTTAAAAATTACCTGGTGCGATTAATGGATGGGTATTTTTTAGGCCAAGGGGAAGGATGAAGTGATACATGCGGCGAAAATTATACGTAGGAGATGTAAATTAATTTTTTTAAGGTGTGATGAGTGAAGTGTGATAAGAAGTGGTGATTAGAAAAGAATTTTTTTTAGCTTGCTTCGAATGAATTGCTACAGGTAGGTAGAGGAATTTTGAAGATGATTGATTTTATGGGTTTCATTCAGTTTTTCGATTTTTTTTTTAAAACGAATTTTTCTGAATTTTTTATCATTTCGTTTGTTTTTAAATTGTTGATTTATTTATCGAGGTGTTTGCAAGATATAGTGAAAGTATTGAAAAAACAGTGGTTTTGCAGTAAAAGCGGTGAAAAAATCTACATTGAATTTGAAAATAAAAAAATCAATTCCGTCCACAAACGAAATAGCTAATTTTTTTTTCGTATGAAAATTTTTCTGCTGTAAATTTGGATCATAATTTTTTTTTGAGAGGAATAATTTATTGAGAGGGTCATCAATTTTCTGTTTTTGTTTGGGGGGGGGGGTCCGAAAATTTTGAAGATGGTATTAAAAAAAAGGTAGTGATTTCTTTTTTGGGATGGAAAATTAAATTTTTTAATTTACACTTTTATTAAAATATTTTCAATTTTTTATGTTTTTTAATTTTTTGAAATACCTTAATTAAATTTTCAGGGTGTTTAAGAATCATGAAAATCATGAAAAAGTCATGAATTTTTGATAATATTACAAATTCGCTCAAAAGTAAAATTTTTTCAAACTGTGGAATCTTCTCAAAAAAACACACAAAAAAAGAATTAAGTAATAATTTTTGTGATTTCTCTGAGGAAGAAGATTAATTTTCTTGAAGTATTTTTTTTCGAGGGGATGGAAATCTCAATTTTTTGGGGAAAATCTCCATTTCTTGAAAATAATGAAAAAAATGAATTTTTTGGTACAAAAAATTTTAAAAATTGTTTTGGAGTAAAAAACATTTTCCTAGCTTTTGGTAGTTGCTGTACAAGGCGTTAAAAAAAATTCTCAATTTTTTTGAAGTATAAATTAAATAGTCCTTAAACTTTCACGAAAAAATTCTTATTTCTAAAAAACCAAAAAATATCTGAATTATCGTTTTGGAATTGAATTCTTTTGAAATAAAAATATTTTTCGAACTCTAGAGCATAAAATCTCATTTTTTGGGATTTTTTTTTCAATTTTCTAAAAAATAAAATATTTATATTTTTTGGGAGGAGGGCCTCTGTTTTTTAGAGAAAAAATTCTCATTTTTTAGAATAATAAAAATTAGAAACGAATTTTTTGGTTAAAATTTTTTTTTTAAATTGTTTTGGAGTAAAAAAAAATTAGGTACTCAATTTTTTTTCGAAATACCTAGAGAAATTTCAAATCTTCTGGAGGAAATATTTTTTTAAGGAAAGAAATTTCAGGATTTTTTTGAATAAAAAATATGATTTTTTTTTTTTTTTTTTTTTTTTTGCTGAAGAAATGTTAGGTATAAAATTTTCTTATGTGAAGATATTTATTAAAATTTGTGTGGAAAAGTTTCTTCATTTTTTTTTGTGAAGAAAAAAATTCGTTTCATTTTTGAAAAAAATGTGATTTTTTTCGAACGGGGTCGATTTTTTTTTTCGATAGTAGGTAATGTAAATAAATAAAATATTTTTTTAACTTTGGGACGAAAAAAACAGGGTTTTCTGTTGAAAAAGTTGTTGAAAATTTTTTAGGAGAATATATTTTTGCGTGAAAATTTTTTGTTTCAATTTCCAGGAAAAAAATCATTCTCACATTTACAACATGAAAATAATTTCAAGAATCCACCTTTTAGGGAAGAAATCGAATTACACCCTTGAAAATTCCAAGTATTCATTTAACTTTTTTTTGGTAAAAAAAAAAGAGCGTCTAGGAGGGCATAGGCATAACTTAAGGGGTTCAAGGGGCATTCGCCCACTCTCAATATTTTTTTTAATAGCCATTTACTTACCACAAAATATAGGAAAAAATTAGGGAAATTTTTACCCCCCCCCCCACCCATATTCATTCCAAGTTACACTTATGCTGGAGGGACCCTCTGAAAATGTTGAAATATTGTTCATGAAAAAGTCATGAATTTTCAAAAAAAAAAAAATTATTTAGACACCCTGATTTTCTAATTTACGATTTCTTGAAAGGAAAATCAATTTTTTAGGTTCTTGAATACTTTGATTTTCTTGAAATAATGAAAAATTTTCAATTTAAAAAAAATTGATAAATTATCAAATTTTTGTAAAGTTGGCCAATTTTTTAGTTTTTTCAACGTATCATAAGTTTTCAACTTCTTGTAAAATTTTATTTTCTCAATCATTCGATTTTCCAATTTTTTCAGTCATAAAATTTTTTGATTTTTCGATTCTCAATTATTTTGGAATTCTCAATACTCGGTAAGCATTGCTATTGATTTTTTCTTTCCAAAATCATTCGATTTTTTTAGTCGTCCCAAAATCGATAGGATTAACAATTTTCATTTTTTTGAAAGAGTACCTTTTTTTTTTTTTTTTTTTTTTTTTTTAATTTAATTTTAATACTCAGACCCAGCGGTAACTCACTTGGGTGACCTCACCAAGGGGAGGTTCAAACCCTAGGAATTCTCCGCAGGGAATTTATCATCATAGTATTAACTAATTTTGACACACCGATACCAACGGTTTATACGGTGTGTTGAATTTTTGTGTTCCAGAAATAAGACGTTTTAACAGAACCTAACAATTTCTTTAATAGCCAAAGTAGTAATTTTAAAGAGAATGTGATTATTTACATGTTTATTATATTTATTGTTTAAAAGTAACTGTCAGCCAAAGAATATGCCAAAGAGTATCCGAAGTTAATATTTAGGATCTTTGCGAAAAATTTGAAAAATAACAGTATTTGATTTTTGATCATGTACTTCGACTAACTCAATATTTCCAAAAAAATTTCCCACTTTTGCTATAAGTCATATTTTTTAATAGATATGATACGAGCCTATAAAGCAGAACTCACAAAAGAACGTCGGCAAGCGAATAAGGTAAAGGTCGAGAAAACATCGAAGAAGAAGAAGAAGAAGAAGAAGAAGAAGAAGACGCGGTCATTACCGCATGCCTTGGCGGCTGTACGGTATCGTCACGTCCTGCATTTAATGTTCGTTTCAAATAAAAATGGATTCGTTTTCGGTTAATTTGAGGAGAAAATCGACACTTAATACGTTTGCCTCACTTGCCAGCCATAGCAACGCAGACTACGTCGAAGGGCAACCCAATTTACTCGCGTGCCGAGAAATATCGCCACCCATCCTCCATATATTCGCGCGTAGCTAGGTCTAGGTCTCTCTTTATAAGTACATGGAGCACGAAAACAGTTGCTGTAAATAATACCATTTTGGCTGGTGTGCTGCGAGCAAAGATAGCAGACATTTTCAATGAAAAACAGTTTGATGATTCGAGTCTGAAATTCGTCTGCGATGCTCGAACGATTATTATGAGTCGATTCGAAGAAGCGAAATTACACGAACACGTGCGAAAAATCACCACTACGAGCCAACGAATGGATAAATGGGCGAATTGTGTGAAATACTCGTCACTCGACAAAGTAGGTGGTAAAAATGGAGCAAAATTGAGACCAAGGCTGGAGGGAAAAAATAGAAATCAAACCTCGATGACGTAAAAATGAAAAAGAGACGAAAATAAATAAGTAGGTAAATATCGAAAAAGTATAAAAAGATTGGAAGCGAATAAAAAGAAGCCAGCAGCGGTGGAAAACGAAGGTAAATCAACAATAACGAGTCAGAGGATTGGAATGATGAAGGCTGCGATGACGAAGAAGAAGAAACCAGCAACATGTGACGTATTTCCCGAGACGATAGGGTAATTTTTGCCAGCAAGAATCGGGGGTTATTTTTCTCGAGAAAGCGCCATCGCATCGCCACCCCGCACCTTGCCCCTCTTCACCACTATAGCACACCGACACCGGTGTGTATAAAGTTGATGGGTAAGAGTGGTTATCAGTATAGTTCACTAACAATTTAAAATGAAACTCTAAACTCATTATATTGCGGCGACGCCATGTACTGTAGCTTGCAACCCCTTCGGGGGTTTCGCGAGCAACAGCGACAGTGCCTCTGCGCCCTCCGCCCCAGCTACTTTTTCACATCCAATGTACACTCTGTAATAATGTGTTTTAAACGTAAAAATAGTTTGCTGTCTGTTATCTTGTACGTATTTTCCATTTCTCGTCGTCTTCGTCGTCGTCGTTAACGTGCCCTGCTGTGAAGTTTTTCACAAAAAATATTTTTTAAAAAAGAAAAAAAAAACTTTCTACTTTGCTTTCACTTTTACTTAAGCGTATCTTCTACTTGGATTCTTTCACGTACCTAACTGAGTACTTCACCCTTCATCCCCTTCTATTGCAACTCGTACGGCCATATAGCCTCGCGTAGACACTATTTTTCGCGAATATACAACTATAACGTACTAAGTATTCGTGATATTTACGATATCGAATGAAACGTCGCGCAATTTTAGCCTTTTCGTTGTACCCTCGGTGATATATGTGCCCGAAAAAGTCCTCCTATTCGAAGCTGCACCTAAATAGCGTAACATGAGACGAAGTGGTAGAAGTAATAAATTCATTCCGCAGCTTTTTCAATGCACAATGTCCAGACATGAGAAACAAACCGACTGCGAATATTTATTCGAAAGAATCGGTTCACTAGGAGTAAATTCAAGGGATTCAAAAAAATTTCAAACGAAAAATACTTGAATTTTTCAAATATTTTCAATTTCAAGTTTTTAAAAATTAAAAAATCTGACATCATCAAAAATTTACAAACTTGAATAAAAGAAAGAAAAAAAAATCAGTTCAACTGAAAATATGATGAAAAAAATGAAAAATTTCAATCTCATGAAAAAAATGACAAATTTAAGCAAAAGAAAAGATGAATATGAAAATATCATTTTAAAAAATCTAATTATGTTAACAAATTTTTTTAGAAAGTTTAAACAAAAGAAAAAAGGAGTAAAAATTTGATTCAACTAGAAAATTTCATTAAAAAACTGAAAATTTTCAATCTCATCAAAAATTGGAAAAAACTGAAAATGACTGAAAATTAAATTGATTAAACATAATATGAAAATGAGCAGAAATTAACTAAATCATTGAAATATTTAATTTGAATTGAAACAAAAAAAAATTAAAATGCATAAATTCAAAGAAAAAAAATAAAGAAAAAATGGAGAATAAAATTGAAAGCTTTATGAAAATTGAAAAAAATAACAGAAATAAACTTCAAACTAAATTTAAAAATTTAAAAATGAGAAAAAACGAAAAAATCAATCGAATTGAAAATGAAAAAGAAAAAATTAGAAAAATTGCAGACAAAATTTAATCAAATTTCTTTCAACTTTTAATTTACATGAGCAAATTGTTAAAAACAACGATCCAATTTCTAATATTTATTAAAATTTTAAAATGACACAAATACGTAATTCATTATTTTAAAAAAAATTAACTGAAATTGAAACGAGTTTTTACTCATAAATCCGAAAAAAAGTGGATAGTCAACAAAATTAAACAAAAAAGTGTAAATCACTACAAATTGTAACTTTTAATTTAATGGTAAAAAAAATCCAAACGTACTGAAAACTTGAAATTTAAATTGAAAAATGAATTGAAAATGAACAGAACCAAAATGAAATTGAAAATTTATAAAAAAAATTTTGAAGCATCATGACAAAAAAAATCACTGAAAATTGAAATAAATCGAATAAGTTTTCAAGAATTGAAAAACAAATTGTAAATGAGTAATAAGGGAAAATTGAATTCGATAACATATATTTTTTAAATAAAATAAAAAAAATAATTTAAAAAAAAGTGGATAATCCAAATTTATAATCAAGCAAAAAAGCAAAATTAGATAAAATTGAAATTTTGAAAAATATGAAATAAAAGAAAAACGAAAAAAGTTAGATGGCTAAAAATCAGAAAATTCAAAAGAAATGAACAAAAATTTAATTAGGTAATCAAAATTGACAGATCCTCAGAAAAAATTAAAAACTTGTAGATCATCAACAATAAATTTGAAAATTTAAACAATTTTTTTTTCTTTTAAACACTTTAAAATATCAAGCAAAAAAAGGAAGTATTATTGAAAAAAAAAAAATTAGTTAGTAAAATTTGGTTATTTAGAAAATAAAAAAAAATACATATAAAATTGTCGAAAATCAGAAAATTGACAGACTTGATAATGAATTAATTTATTCTGAGAAAATCAAAAAAATATATAAAAAATCAACTCGGCGCTTCGCGCCTCGCCAGGGGACTTCGCCCCCCCCTGGACCCCCCTGGTTGGCTCTATTTCCACACTACGTTTGAAAGTATGAAACATAGTATATGCTTTTACTCCGTGACAAAATGTCTAAAAGTGATCAAAATTAATTTCCATGGAAACTCAAAATAATTAACGTTCATTACGAAAATATCTAAAAGTCAAGAATAGTAAAAGTCATGAATATAAATTTCCATGGAAATAAAATTTTTTTAATAAAAATAAAAAAATTCAAGTTTAAGAATGTCTGATAAAAACCCTAAAAGTCATAAATGTTATTTAAAAAAAAAATCCAAGTTTCAAAATGTCTAAAAGTCATATTTCTAAAAAAATTTTCAAGTTTCAAAATGTCTGAGAAAATGTCTGAATAAAGTCATCTTTCTAAAAAAAATTCAAAGTTTCAAAATGTCTGACATAATGTCTAAAAAATCGAATTTATTAAAAAATTTTCAAGTTTTTTTATGTCATCCAAACTTAACCTAATGTAACCTAACCTAACCCAACTGTCGGATTTTGGAGTCGGATTTTACTGTCGTTTTTTTCCATTTTGGTCATCGTAAAAGCACATACTATGCTAAATATTCTGAATAATTCAAGATAGGTAGAAGTTGAATTATTTAGGATTATGAAAAAAAAAATTACATAGTTAATCAAAAATGAAATGATATTGAGAAAAATCGGAAAAAATGAAAAAATAAATTTGAGTGCTTTCGAGAATGTCAAAAATCAAATAATTTGGAGAAAATTGAAAAATATAATGATTCAGAAAAAAATGAAACATTTTGATCTCATTGAAAACAAAATCAATGGGTTTTGAAAAAAAATTAAATACCTACTTCCTCACTTACTTACTCACTTTTGAGAGGAAAATCAAACTAACTTGAAAAAAATTTAAAAATCGAAATATTTCAAAAAAATAGAAAAAATGTAATAAAACCAAAAATTTTAGATAGGTAGTTCAACATCAAGAAATTTGGTTATTTCTATTTTCTACAGTAGGTATAAAAAAAAAATAAAAATCCGATGTTTATAACTATCAAAAATCCTAGAATTCATCAATTTTCAAAGAACTAAAAATAAGTAGTATTCACAGACCATCCTGCTCCTCAAATTATTCCAACCCCTACCCCCCCCCCCCCCCCTCTACAAACCCCACAACAATCAATTAAACTCACACGATGTACCATCAGTTGCTCGTGTTATTTCCACAAGGCACAACAGAACGAACATTTCTGAACCACCTTCTCTACATATGTTACATATTGATGGTAAATTAGGTGAAAATGTAATAGCATGCGAGTGAGAAGCGAACGCAGGAGGTCGGTTTTGATTTTGATACGTGTGATAGGTACATCAGAGGGGGAGGCATAGAGGGTGAAAGCGCGACGCGACGCCCAGCGCCAATGCCAATACACATAGTAATGAAGTTTGTTTTAGCGAAATTGAAAAGTTTCGCAGCGTATATACTTTTTCAATGGAGCTTTATTAGCGAATGTCGAACAAGCCTGATGATTGTGAACAGATAGGTATTAGGTACAGAGGGGGAAGGCGACGCGTATGCAATATGACGACAACAACGAATTTGACATACTCAACTCGGTGCTGCGTATGTACAAATATATAATGTCAATGATGTTGCTGTACGCGAAATACACGAGTACTTACCTACGTTGCATAAATCCATCTCTGTGTTTTGTAAATTGAAAATTCAAGTTCATTTATAATTTATAGATTATATCAGTGTGAACGATGTAACACGTACGCGTACGCTCTATGCTGAGGTGAAAACGAGGAAGAGAGACGAGGATGAGGCAAAATATACTGAATAGCTCAAAACCCATGCCTCGCACTCTCCCTAGGATACTTGCATAATATGTATGGTGTATCGTGTGGCGCGATATAACGCCGCGATAATGGAAGACATTGAATAGCGTCGCGTCGCTTTAACGACGTCGACGACGATACGGATAGTGTTCGTATTTCGTATGCTATACGTTTAAAAGCGAGCCTGAAATTGCAACCGGAGAAATAGAGATATTAGAAAAATACGCCTCTTAATTCTCCTCCTCGATTCCCCAGTGTCATCCTAATTCAACTAACACAGTCTCGGATTAGGGCAGAAAGGCGCGAAAGAGAGCTTAATTTGTAAATAGGCGAAGTGCACGTATACAGGGTGTTCAGGAAGTGAGTGTAAAAAATTGAGATTTCGATTTAGCTGAGTCTGAGTCTCAGTACCATTGATAAAAAAATCTTCCTGTCTCGATTTTGAAGGGTTTTGGAGTTCACGAAAATTTCGAAATTCCGTCAAGACATTTGAAACAGGTGTGACTCTTCTAGGGGAACAAAAAATATCATGTGATAAGTTTACCTATCTTTAAAAATGAGGGAGCTTTGAAAATTTAGTAAATTATTGAAATTTAAAAAGTGGTAAAAATACAACATTCTTGAGAAAATTTTGAAATTTGATGAAAATTAATATTTTGATAATTTTTTTAATTTTAATAAATTTTTGAAATCGGATAAATTTTCAAAGTTTGAAGAATATTTAAAATATTCAAAATTTAGCGAATCTTTGAAATCGACAAAATATTTTAAACTCTGTAAAAAAAAATCAAAATTATCAAAATTTGATGGAAACTGAAATTTTTACAATATCCCGGGAAAAAATCTCGCGGATCAAATCTTATCAATCTAGATCAGATTTGATCAATTTTGATCAAATATCATTAAATTTCGTCAAAAAGGTTAATCCGATTGGATCAAATCGTATCCAGTTATATCAGAGATAATCCACTCTCTTACAAAATGTTTTGATCAAAATGGATAAAATCATACACCAGTAGATTTCTCATATTTAATTTGATATGATCAGATCAAGTTATATCAGTGAGAATCCGATTGTATACAAATAGATCATATCAAAATGAATAAAATTATATCCAACTTGATTCTTTCATATATAATTGATCAAACTGTATCAAGTTATATCAAGAAGAATCCAGTTGTATGAAAGATATTTATATCAAAGTAGATCAAGTTCGGTTAAACTAGATCTCTACAGATATACTTTGATCCAATTGTATTGAGTTATATCAAAAGAACAGTCAAATTACATCAAAACATTTATATCACAGTAGATCAAATCAGATCCAACTGGATCTTCAAGTGTACAAACTGATCAAACTGTAATAATTTATATCAATGAGAATCTACTTATATCAAACTGTATCAAAACACATCCAATTATAGAGTTTCTCATATACCATTCCAGGGTTGATTACCGGTATTTTTCCGGTATCGGTATTGGTACCAGTATAAATTTCGGTATTTTTCCAGTTTCGGTACCGATACCGCTATCAATTTTGGTAATTTTTTCGGCATTGGTATCGATACCGGTATACATACCGGTATTTTGTCGGTATCGGTACTGGTATTGGTACAAATATCAATAGTTTCGCGGTATCGGTACTGGTATTGGTATACATACCGGTATTTTGTCGGTATCGGTACTGGTATTGGTACAAATATCAATAGTTTCGCGGTATCGGTACTGGTATCGATTGCGGTATTTTTGCGGTATCGGTGTCGATTTCGGTATTTTTGCGGTATCGGTATTGGTACTGGTATAGCTTTTGTTATTTTTGCGGTATCGGTATTGGTATCGATTTCAGTATTTTTGCGGTATCGGTATCGGTATTGGTATCGATTGCGGTATTTTTGCGGTATCGGTATCGGTATTGGTATCGATTGCGGTATTTTTGCGGTATCGGTATTGGTATTGGTATAAATATCAGAGCAAAAATACCGATACCATACCGGTATTTGTATCGGTATGGTACTCGGTAATCAGCACTGTACCATTCATATTAAATTTATATCAAAAGGAGCCCACCTATAAATTTGCAGTGAGTGATTCAATTCTCCACATTTTCAGCAAATAGCTTATGTTATTACCTAGAAGATCATGTAATTTATAACAAATCACGATATGCAAATTTTCAGATTATATCTTTGATTGTGTGTCACATAAATACAATTAAACTGTCTTATTATATATGAAATGGTTCGTACCAAGTTGAGTGCACCATCATTGATCTGATTGGAAAAGTTAAGCAGCTTCGGGTTTGGTTACTACTTGGATGGGTGACCGTTGAGAAAAATTTGGGATGGGTATGGTCAGATCTAACCATAATAAATGGGAAATGTACCTATCAAATATGATCCAATCATATTTAATTTCATCTCATCATACATCATTGGATCAAATTGTGTATAGTTTGATCAAATTATATATGATTTGATCAAATTAAATATGATTAGATCAAATTTGATAGGTATAAAATTCATATATGGTTAGATCTGACCACTTCATATATGGTTAGATCCAACAGATTTTTTCCCGGGATTTTAATTTCAATAAATTTTTGGAATTTCAAATAAATTAGTAAAAATTCAGGATTCTGAAATAATTTTGGTTGATTTTTCAAAATTCATAAAATTTATCAAATCTTTGAAATTTGCTTAAAATTTGAAATTCTCAAAATTTTGTAAGAAACTTGGAATTTTATTAAAATTTTTGAAATTTGGTAAAAATTGTTATCTTGACAATTTTTCAATTTTAATACTTTTTTGAGATTTTAATAATATTTTAAAATTTGTTAAAAAATTGAAATTTTGATTTCTTAATTATGATAAAATTTGAATAAAAAAAATCGGAATTTTCAAAATTTAATGAAAATTCAAATTTTGAGAATGCTTTAATTTTGGTAGTTTTGTGAAATTTCCCAAAATTTATCAAATCTTTGAGATTTGGCAAATATTCGAAATACTCAAAATTTGAAAAAATTAGAATTTCAATATTTTTAAAATTTTATTAAATTTAGAACGTTTTAAAAATTTATGAAATTTTTCAAATTTGCGGAAAATTTAAAATGATTGAATTTTGATAAAAACTGGAATTTTTTAATTTCAACAAATTTTTGAGATTTCAAAGATATTTTGAATTTGTTTGAAAATCAGAATTCTTGAATTTGATGAAAATTGTAATTTTCATAATGTTTTGATTCTGATAATTTTTTAAAGTTTAAAAAATACTTAAAATTTGATAAAAATTCAGAATTCTCAAAATTCGATGAAAATTTAAATTTTGATGATTTTCCTAGTTCAGTAGATTTTTGGGATTTCAAAATTATTTCAAATTTATTAAGAAAATAAATTTGATAAGAATTGGAATTTTGATAACTTAATTTTTTTTTTTTTTTTTTTTTTTTTTAATTCATTTATTGTGCCATATACAAAGTGCTATGCTTAGAGGCACATTCTTAAGATTAGGATAGTATGTAAGTATTAAGTGTATATATTAGAAGTTAATTTAGTTACATGCTTAAAAATGATTCTGATGAATTTTTGAAATTTCAAAATACATAGTTGATATAAAATTTGATAAAAATTCAGAATTCACAAATTGAGAGTGCTTTAGTTTTGGTGAATTTGTTAAAATTCCCAAAATTTATAAAATCTTTGAAATTTTGAAAATATTTAAAATTCTTAAAATTTTATAAAAATGTGTAAAGAGCTCCGAAGATCCTCTGGCCCCGATGGGTGATTGGGTCTGATTGAAATCTTCTCTGTCTTTACATACCACTTTAACTAAACGTCGAAATAACTCACGATTCGCAATACACGTAAAAAACGAACTGTAATTATAAAATTCAGATTGACAAATGGGACAAAGGCACACGTTATCTTTTGGGAATTAATCACATTTACATGCCACTTTAGCTAGGAATCTAGGAAATACTTCGAGCTGTGTCGCGTCCGACCAGCTTGAGCCACGATTACCTAAGAACCACGTTTTGAGCTTACATAGATCGTATGTAAGCCTAATCAAGCACATTCTCAGTGTTACCAACATATACAATTGGGCCACGTCTCCCCATGACAAATGGTAATCTTGGAATAATAAAAATTTTTGACAATTTTTGTCATAAATATTTTGAATTTGTTAAAAAATCAAAATTCTTGAAATTTGATGAAGATTAGAATTTTTTTATTTTTTGATTCTGATAATTTTTTGAAATTTTAAAATACTTCAGTGGCGTATTTAAGGGGGTTGGGGGTCCAGACCCCCTTGACAAAGAAAAAGTTGGAAAAACGACGAAACTTCAGCTTTTTAATGCTCTTTTTTACAGAAATTTTCTTTGGTCTAGACCCCCCCCCCCCCCTTACATGACGGTCTGGCTACGCTACTGAAATACTTACATTAGGTATATAAAATTTGATAAAAATTCAGAATTTACAAAATTCAATGAAAATTGAAATTTTGAAAGTGCTATAATTTTGGTAGATTTGTCAAAATTCCCAAAATTTATCAAATCTTTGAAATTTGGAAAATATTCAAAATTCTCAAAATTTTATAAAAATATTTCAATACAAATAGGGAATTTTGACAATTTTTGAGATTTCAAAAATATTTTGTTGAAAAATCGAAATTTGATGAGAATTGGAATTTTCTTAATTTTTTGATTCTGATAGGGAGATAATTTTTTGAAATTTCAAAAATACGTAAAATTTGTCAAAAATTCAGAACTCTCACAATTTAAAGAAAATTGAAATTTTTATAATTTTCCTAGTTATTCAGTAGCTAAATTTTTGAAATTTGAAAATTACGTACCTACTTATTTAAAATTCGGTTGAAAAATCAAAATTCTCAAAATTTGATGAAAATTGGAAATTATGATCAATTTTTCAGAATTTCTAAATTCCGGTGAATCTATAAAATTTAAAAAATATCAAGAATTTGATAAAAATTCAGAATTCCAAAAGTGGAGGTTTTGATCTCGTATTTCAATTTTTATAAAGTAGCACCTTCATTTACAAAAAAAAAATAGACACCCAACTTATCCAAATCGTCAATTTGAACACTCACTTACAGAACACCCTGTATACCGTGACGAGATTCACTCCCTTGTTTTCCCCTTCCATCATATAAGGGATTTTACTCCCCTTTTGTTTCTTCTCCTCGAATATCGCTCAAGTGAATTTTCCCTCTTATTTTTTTTCGCCTGGTCTTCAGCTGGAGCAGCGGTGTCTGGGGGGTACACGCAAAGAAAGAGGGTACAGGTGAAAAAATTTAATATACCTGGTGTACCTGTCAGGGGAATGCTCGTTTATTGTGGCAGTACGAGAGATGGTGGAATTGCGACGAGAAGTATACACGGGCATAGTGTATTTTCGTCGGTTGGTGGCTGCTGCTAGTGCTACACGTTGTTGTAGTCGACTGTGTTTATGCTGTAGTATGTACTCGTACTCGACGGCGTAGTAATAGACGTCTGAAGCGAGGTATTTTCGCATTTGCAGCGCTAAACCACCGACATTCCGTGGCTGGTTGAAGGAATGCGAGATTTTGTAATAAGTTTCCACTCGACTTTTTACCAGAATTATGAACTTAGGGGTGTAATAGCAAGAACAACAAACGATAGCGAATCTGGGGTGAGCAGGGGGCATGGCAGATAGACGAGAAATTCACGAGGGGGAATGCAGCGTGAGTTGTATACTTAGACTTAATGTGTCGGTTGCTATTGCATTTATGATGGATTGTTTAAGACGTGACTTTATTACTTAATAATACTCCCAAACTCGTTTATAGATGTAATTTTTAATGTGATTTTTTTGTTTTGCTTTTTGTTACAGGTAAGATTATTTTTTTGAAAATTTTTGCTCAAGTATGCGTTACCAGTTCGAGAAGAATGTCAACTGAGGTAAAGTTTTTATTAAAAAATTTCGTATGTTTTAATCGTGTATCTAACCTAACGCTCGTTGAAGTTTCCTCCTTGCGAAGGCGTAAGTGAATTTATGTAGGTTTTAATGTGACGAGACGTATGATACGATTTGAATATGAACGAATGGAAGTGTACCCGAATTTTCGACTGATGAAGAAGAAAATAATGTGGGTGGCTGAGAAAATGCAGAATCGAGTCGTGTGACGAATTCCTAATGATAATATGGGGGAGGGGTAAGCGACAGAGGATAACGTAAGACCATAGTGAAGTGAAATTTTAAGGGTTTCCTTTGCTCGAAAAATAATCTGTAGAATAGATTCTGGTACATTTTCCCGAATTCGGTTTCCCGAATGATTTTTTCCCCGAAAAGCCGTTTTCCCGAATCCATTTTTCACGAAAGCCTATTCCCCGAATCCACTTTCCCGAAGAGCAGTTTTTCCTAATGATTATTTTCATGGTATGGTATTTGATTGATGAGGGGAAGGCATTGTTACTCTTTCATAAATCATAAAATTCCCTCCTTTGACCATCTGACTGAAGCCGAACAGTGAACACCTGAACTATGAAATAATTCTCAAACATCACACATCTTGAAAAAATAATAATAAAAAAACTGTAAATACCGAAAAAAATATAAAAATTCACTCATTTCAGTATCTGAGTAATGAATTTTCGTGGGGAAAAAATACAAAAAAAAAAAAAAAAAAAACCAAAACCAAACCCAATTCTTTCTGAAAACCAGAACCAAAAAGCAAAACCAATATTTTTATTGGATTCCATCACTGGGGAAGAGTATTTAACAGGAGAAAATGAACTACAGTACCTTAGAACACTATCATTTAACAAAACTTAGTAATTTGTAGATTACTTTCAATAATTTAAGAAAAAAAAAAAAAAAAAAAAAACGAAATAATAGTGTTTCGGGAAAATGGGATTCGGGAAAACACTATTCGGAAAAATGGCCCTTCGGGAAATCCCCTATTCGGGAAAGCGAATTCGAGGAATTGTCCGGGAACCTGTAGAATAAAGTTGTGTTTTGAACCCGAATCGATAAAAGGTCATGAGGTATTGAAAATAGTACGTTTTTTGGAAGTCGTTAATTTCATTAAGTACAAAATTCATTTTTAGGAAGAAAATTTTCAAAAATTTGAAAATATTGGAGATGGTGAAAAGTGCCCTAAAATAAAGTCGAAGAAATGACTATTTTCACATTTTGAAAAAATGAATTTAAGTAATTTGAAATTTGAAAAAAAAAAACTTTATCTTTCTTACTCCTTTCATCAAAATTTTCAAAAATTTGGGTTTCCACAAAAAAGTGAGCCTTTGAAAATTAATCGGAAATAAATCGTTTTCACATTTCACTCATCGAGATTCTATTGCCAAAATATAATCGAAGCCAAATTAAGTTGAAATTTTGAAAAATTAAAAATTTGCAAAAATTGAATTTTTTTCTAAAATTCAAAGTTTTGTTTAACTTTAAAATTGTAATAAATCAAAGGTAATCCCTTAAAAAAAAATTGCAAAATTTGAAAGCTTGTGTTATATCATCAAAAATTTTGGAAAAATTAAAAACAAAAGTTTTGATGAAATTCAAAATTCTGCCCAATTTTTTGAAGAAAAAAAAATTCAATATGCAACACATTGGGTTCAAATAAAATTCGAAAAATTATTCCAATTAAATTCGAAATTGAAGAGAAGTTGATTGTGATGAAAATTAAAAATTGAGTTGAAAAATTGTACTTACCCAATCGTGCCAAGATAGAAAATGACAAATATTGAAAACTTCGTCAAAATTCGATACCTTTTGAAAATTTTAAAAATTTTACAAAAGTTGAAAAACTATGCCAAATCAAAAATAATGTCAAAGTAAAAAACTCAAACGTAATTTGATAAATATGAAAGTTTTGTCAAATTTAAAAGTACCTAGAAAAATCGATGACGAACAGGCTGAAAATTTAGTTTGCCAGGTCAGTCGAGCCTTTAGCTCACATTAACATCTGTATCTTTCTTTGTGTGTACTGTGCATGCATACTCTTCGACATTTCAACAATTACTTAGCGAAACGACACTTGATTTGAATGGCTTGTTGTCATCTTCATTAGAAAAATAACATTTTAAATGTTCAGGGGGTGGTAAATACGAGCACGCGATACATCCAATCTTTCTATTCGCCTATCGCTCTCGTCAAACGTGTTGATTCTCTTGCGTATAACAAGCCAGCAAAGAAATAGAGAAAAAAAACACGAGTACGAATTCGACTCGACCACGGCCGACTATAGTGTTACCAGGCCGTAATATAAGATTTGGCAACGCTGTAGCCAGAGGCTGAATTTTTTCTTTTCATCGCAATAACTCGGAAAATATTGACTTTACAAAGAAAGTGCAAGAGACCTTTTTTGAAGGGAATTAAAAATGCTTTCCACTCATATAAAAATATTTGGATTTTAATGACTTTTGTGAAAAATCAAAAATCACCAACTTTCGAAAAAACTCAAATATTTTTATATGAGTGGAAAGCATTTTTAATTTCCTTCAAAAAAGATCTCTTGCACTTTTTTTGTAAAGTCAATATTTTCCGAGTTATTGGCGTTATTAAAAAATCAGCCTTCAGCCACATTCCGGCCTGGTAACACTATAGTCGGCCGTGACTCGACGCTTTAGACGATTCTACAACGAATATACCTACTTTACCAACCCCTTAAGAGGAAACGAAAACATTCCACTTCAACGTGCTTTTACATCTTAAAAAATTCATTCTAATGTGTTCCTTTAGTACACGGTGATTTTGAAAACTTCGTCATTAAATGGTATTTTCCTTTGTGATACACCTTTTACGTGAAGAGAGACGAGGCAGGCACGACAAAAAGCAGCAGAAAAAAAAGAAGCTTTCTCCGCTACTACTCGACGAAAGAATAATATGATTTTTCAACGAGATTCAACTCGACGTTATGTTTTTCTTCTCTTTCGAACGGTGGTGTTGAAATCCTACGTGCAAAAAGCTTAAGAGAGAAAAAAAAACCTAGGTAGGAGCGAATCATCAGTTACAACGACAACACTAACCTACGTACTTATACAGATACGAAGAATATATTAGAAACTATACGACATGGTTTACACAAGCGGTTAAAAATTTCTTTGAAAATCCTGTCGTCGTTCCCTCCACCCTCGTTTCTCGCCTTGCGAGTAATTTTCTGGTAAAATCTGCAGATTTTTTGAAGGCTTAGGTGTGTTTCTACCTGTGTATTCGCATTTTACACGCACCATTCTGTACAAAGTTGTCTTTCGAGCTTTTTCCTCACCTTCTCCGACACTTTGGAAAGTGGCAAGTTTTAAATTCGGCATCGGGCCGGGTGACAGAGAGAGAATCCATACCACGAATACTTGATACTTGGCGCGCGAAATTTCGTTGGCAAAAGGCAGCCAAGCCGCTGTAGCTCAAACGAACGTAAGCGAAAGTTTATATAAAAAGCAGCGACTTCATTTCATTAACTGTTCCGCGCGAATAAATTCGAAAAACGGGGGCCCCGACGAGCAAAAAGATAAGAACCAATATGAAACGAAAATATTTAAGAATTTCAGACAAATTGAACTTCTTTTTGCCTTCTCTCCTGGCTCCTCACTCTCCCCAGCTGCAGCTATTTTTATTACATATTTTTCACACGTTATTCGTTTTTCATTTCGTTCAAATGTGTACTATTTGCGAGAAACCCCAGCTCCTCCCCGTACACTTCGACGTCGAATAGGATATATTTCTTTTTAGAATATTTCGCGATGGGTGCGTGGGAGGGGGTGGGTGGGGTGTGAAATGTGAACCTCTCGATATTCAGATTCATCTCGCGAGAATGTTTTGAAAATATCTCTGACCATTTGTGAAAAACTATAGAAATAAAACAAAAGCAATTTTTTTCTGACTAGAAAAAGTTGATTGTGCATAAAGATGGGAATTTCATTTAAAATTACTGAAACCTGAGACAAAAATTAATAAAAATTTTAGTAAATGGAAAAAATTTAAAAATTTAAATAAAAATCATTAAAAATTAGGGGGAAATGGAATTTTAAAAAAATTTAAAAATTAGAAAATTTTACTTAGGTACAGAGGAAAAATGAAAAAAAAATAGGAAAAATTCAAAATTAATGAAAAATTTAATGAAAAACAAAAAAGTAGAATAGTCATGAGAAAATTTGGTAAAATCAATAATTGAAAAAAAAATCACCCAAAATCCCCAAAAATCCAAGTTTAAATGATTTGAAATTTTTTCAAATTGATAAATAGCCTATGAAATTCAGCTTGTACTGTTACAATTTTTCAAAATTTAGTGAATTTTTGAAATTTGGTTAAAATTTTAAATTCTATTGAACATCAAAATTTTTGAAGTTTTGAATATTCTTCTTAAATTTTTAAATGGCTGATTATACAAGAATGATAATTTTCATATTTTCATAATTTTTTTAATTTAAAGTCTCCATTATTGATAATTGAAAAAAATTCTCGATAATAATCTATTACTAAAAAAATAAATATAATGACTAAAAACTGAAAAAAATCACAAAAAATACGTTATAAAATTTGCAATTTTACCTTTTTTGCATTTTCTAAAAATTGATATAAGTATTTTTTTTCATTTTTAATTATTTTAATTTTTTTTTAAATCTTTATAATTTGGTGAAAATTCTAAATTTCAATAAACATCGATATTTGATATTTTTTATTTTAATAATTTTTTTCAATTTGGTAAAATTTTGAAATTGGATATTTTAAACTTTTTAAAGCAATTTTCGAAATGCGGTCAAATTTTAATTTTTCAAGGGAGATAATTTCCGATAATTTCCCCACTTTTCATATTATTTGATAAAAATCTGAAATTCCAAGAAATGTTCCTAGTGATTGAAAACTGAAGGGAAAAAAATCACAAAATTTAGCTTTGAAATTCTAGAAATGGATATATTTTTTTTAATTTTGCAAATTTTCGTAAATTTAGCAAACATCGAAAATTTTACGAAACATTAAAATTTTTTTGTTTTCAAGAATTTTTGAAGCTTACCTAGGTATAGTCATTTTAAAATTATTGATAAATTTTTATAATTTGATAACACTTTTTTGAAAGTTGGGATTTTGAAAAAAAAATAAAAATTTGGGAATTTGAATTCTTTCATATTTTCCAAAAAAAATTTCAAAGGTGACAAATTTCTACAATTTTCTTTCTTTTGAAAACTTTTAAAAATTAAAAAAATAATCAACTAAAATCAAAAATTTGAAAAAAGTCATACCTACTTAGTTATTAGTGTGCTCCATCAAAATTAACTCATTTTTCACAAATTCAAAATTTTTAGTTTATTCATTTGTTTTCAATTAGGTAAGTGCGTAAAAGATCAAAATAAATGAATTTAAAATGATTGAAAACCGAGGGAAAAAATCTTCAAAAAACGTGTTGAAATTTAGCTCAATTTTTCAAAATTTTGGCAATGTCTTTAAATTTTGTAAATCTTCAAATTTTGGTAGAAATTCCAAATTTTATAATTTTTTTTTTTTTTGATCAAATTATTGTTATTTGACTTTTTGACAAATTTTCACAATATTTGAAATTTGATAATTTTTTAGCTGATTTTTTTTTTAATTGAAACAGTTTTTTGAAATTTTAGATTTTTGCCCAATTTTCTATCATTTCCGAAGGTACTTAATTTTTCGAGGGTTGGTGATGAATTTTTACAATTTTTTTCATATTATTGTTTTAAATAATTTAAGATATCTTCATTGGGAAAATAAAACAAAAATTTTGAAAATTTAATTTAATTTAAAATTAATAAACCTGAAATAATGTGGTAAAAAATGCATAAAATTCAGCTTACTTTTTCCCAATTTTTATTGTTTTTAATTTTTTTTTTTTTATGTAGCAAATCTCCAAAATTCAGCAATAATAATTCAAAACATTATAAAAATTCAAAATTACTTAGTTGATTTTAATGTCTTATAAATTTTTACAAGCAATGCAAATTTTGATCTTTGAAAATTTTTTGATAATTTGACTTAACTTATTTTGAAAACTATCCCAATTTTTCAAAATTTATAAAGTTGGAAAATTATCAATATCAGTAATTTTTCTATCAAAATTTAAATATTTATTAAATCGATTACCTACGTATTTTTTTCAATTCCGAAGATTTAATTTTGAAAATTACCAAAATTCCAATTTTTATCAAATTTAGTAAATCTATCAAAGTACATAAATTTTTCCAATTTAAAAAAAAAAAAAATGTTTTATTCTTGACCCAATGTTTTGAAATCGTTCAATTCGATTATTCGCCAAAAAAACAATCAACTGACTCTCAAAACCTCCAAAAACTCTCCTCGCTCATACAATTTTAGCTCTTCGAAACAAACCCAAACTGAATAAGGAAATGTTGTACGCCAACACGAACCCCTAACCCTTGTACGATTACAACTCGCCAATATAAATTGCCAAAAACCCCTCCCGGTTTTAAATCTTTCGCTGAGCTAAAGTGAAAAAAATATTAAGAAGGAGGAGGAGTGGCAGTAAAAAAAGGGCAACACTCCATATAAAAATATATCCTTCTTGTAACTTGGAACAAACACAACCAAAACCACGTCTAAAGTTCGCGTTCGCCATGCCCGCGACGATAAATTCTCAGCTATTTTTCAAACCGCTAGTCATGCAAATTTTGTCGAAAATTCATCTCTTTGGTCGCTCCTTCGCTCCCCTCGTTCATCTGCTCCTTCTCGAATCCTCGCTTTGGCCACGTGCGCACGTAGTGTTTTCTTACTTGAAAACCCAGGCCATCTATTACACCAGACACTCGCGACCTTTTGCAAGATTTTTCTGAAAATTTATAGAATACAAGTACGTTTATCGTTACACGAAAAGAGACAGAAGGCGGGAAGGGGAGAAGATGCGATAAAATAAATCCACCATTCTCGGTGCAAAGAACGGTCACTATGTATCGTTCACCATAAAACGAGTATTTTTTCGTAATAATCAACTCGTTCGTCGCTTCTCCGGCTCCTGGTTCGTCGAGCCATTCGTCCAAGACTAGACCAATCCTCTATAGGTAATATTTAAGAGCGATAAATTTATACCGAGTGAAAAAATTCGACTTAGGAGCCAAAAGCTTATAAGCTCGTACGTGTACTTGAAAAACCGACAAATAAATGGTCCGACAAATAATTTCGTTTCATCGAAAATGCTCGTTTCATCATCTCTAAAATACTCGCTCGTAGACGCAGACTTCGCTCTTGTACATTTTCTCCATCAATATCCATTCAAACGTCCGTCAACGTGGCCAATAAAAAAACCTCTCTTTTGCTTCCTCTTTTAGGAAACTGAAACACACAAACATTCAGCTCCCAAAAAAATACACGATTTTCTAGCATCTTATACTAAACAATCGTCTGTGTACACGACAATTTGGCAAATTTTCTTCGTGTTTATTTTCACTCGTCGTCATTTTTATTTGTTCGCTGCGCTGTTGCGTTTTCTTCTTTATCTTTTTAAATGGGTTCGCCCTGCAGGCTTCTTTTTATCGCGCCTCGGTCTTTTGTTCTCTTTTTGATTCCATTTCGTGGCAAAAAACACTCGTTTAAACCATTTTTAGTCTTTAAAATACGAAATGCCTCGATAACCAGTGACGAAAAATTATTTTTACCTTGCAGTTATACAGGGTGTCCGAGAAGCAATTCATCAAGCTGGAGTTTCGATACAACCAGTCATTATTTATTTGTACATACGATTTTTTTACCTAATTTTCTACCTTTAAAAATTTTGTAAAAATTCAAAATTAGCCTAGGTCATTTTAATTTTTAATAAATTTAGAAAATTTCAAACTTTTTGATAAAAATTATATTTTAATGATTTAACAGATTTTCAAAATTATACTGATTTTTTAAATTCGGCTAAAATAAATAGAAAACAATTTAGCAGCGTTGGATAGATTTCTAAAATTTAGTAACAATTCAAAATTTTCAAAATTCGATAAAAATTGGAATCTTGCGATCATTTGTAAACCTTTTAATGAATTTCTGAAGTTGCATCGATTAAAATTTATGCAATATAAATCTTCGAAATTCAGAAAAAAGTTATAATTTTATAAAAATTCAAAATGAAAATGGATGTTGATAATATTCTTTCCAGCTGAAGTAATTTTTAAGGCTTGGATAAATTTTTTTTTAATTTTGAAAGAATAATATTTGTAATGTTTGTAAAAATTTATCAAACATTAAAAATTTATTGAAATTCGAAAATTAACAAAATAAATTTTAAATTTTTATGAGGTTTTGAGTTTTTACCAAAATTTGAAGATTCGCTAAATTGAAAAAAATTACGAATAAAAATTATGAAAAAGTTAGCTGAATAATTTAATAAAGATTTTTTCATCGTGTGTTTTTTTCAGTTTTCATCAATTTCAAATTAAATTGAATTTTAAATTTTTTCAAAATTTTTACAAAACATTTTTTTCAGTTCTCTATTTTTCCAAAAATAATGATTTTTCCAAATTTAAAAATTATTATTAAAATTTCAAAAATTCATCATCTTGGAAAAATGACCTTTATAAATTTTTTAGAAATTGGACAAAACTACATAATTTTCAAGAAAAAAAAGTGATATAATGAAAATTTATTGGGTGTAAATTCACAATAAAAAAATTGCTTGAAATTTGGAATTTTCATCAAGTTTTGAATGATATGAAGAAATTGACAATTTTTGAAATTGTGAAAAAGTAAGCTGAACTTTGTCACGTTTTCAAAAGATTTTTTTCAATAAGTAGGTGCATCAATTCAATCATTTCTTGTAAAAATTTTTCAACTTTTGATTTGTTCTGTATTTATTTTCAATTTTTCCAGTTTTCAAGATTTTTTGGATTTAAAAAAAAAATTTCTTGTAAACTCAACGCCTTAGCTCGAATTTTAAAACGTTATTTCAGTTTTTGAAAACGCTTCAGCATAAAAAATGACCCATTGAGTTTTGTAAAATTTATCGAACTTTAAAAATTTTGATTAACTATAAAACTTTTAAAAAAATGTCAACATTCAAAGAATTTATAAAATTTTCTTTGTTACTGATTGAAAAAGAACAAATTAATATAAATTTTGAGAGTTGAATTTCATGAAATACACAATGATTTTTTTCCAATAAATTCTGAAAATTTTTTGAATTGAAAAAAAAAAGAATCGAAAATGTCTAATTTTTTATATTTTTGTAATTCCTTTAAAAAATACCCAAATTCAAGTGTTATCAAACTTCGAAAATTGTAAATATACCTATTTGAAAATTTAAAATGATTAAATTTCGAAAATTTATTAAAACTTCAAAATGAACAATTTCTGAACAAATCACAAAGATTTGCCTGATTGAAAAAAATTGTTTTTTTTTCTTCAAAATTTCAGTAGAATACCTAAGCTAGTTAATTGAATTTTATGATTTTTTGTGATTTTTATTCGGTTCCATCACTAAACTTGAGTAATTTTGAATTTCAGATTTTTATCAGGATTTTTTCAGTTTTAAAGATTTTAAGTTTTCTGAATTTAAAAAAAAAAACAATTGTAAAAATTGTTAAAATTCACCATCCTTGAAATTTTTTGGAAAATTTGATGAACTTTCAACCTTAAACTTTTAAAGTGTAATCATAGTTATGTTGAAAATTTTGAAAAAACAATTAATATATGCCAATCATTTTAAAATGTCGAAATTTAAAAAATTCAATGAGCTTGAAAATTAACAAATTTTGTTGTTCCATGAAACTTTGAATTTTTTCCAAATCACGTAGATTTGTTTAATTGAAAAAAAATCCAATTTTTTAGTTTGCGAAAGAGATGTTGAATTTTATGTTTTTTTTGATGATTTAAGGCTCGCGTTCACAATGCACCTTAACTTGAAGGTATGAAAAATGTCAACTTTTTTATTAAACGAAAACTTATTAATATACCTATTTTTTTGTGAACAAAATTTTAAAAATTGATTTCAAAACATCAACTTACAAATTTTGAAAAATTTGAATTTAAACAAATAAAAATTGAAAAAAATTTCAACAAAAAATTTATTCTCAAAATTTTTTTTGAAATTATTCATTGAACTGAATTCTTGAAAAATTGCATTAAAAAAATTGATGGGCTGATTTTTAAACAAAAATTATTCAAAAAAGAATCTGATAAAAAATGGAAAAAATTATATTTTCAACTTAACCACAAAATTCAAAAAAAAAAAAAAAAAAAAAAAAAAAAAAAAAATGTTCTTCAACAAAAATTTACAGATTTTGTCCTTCGATGAAATTTTAAAAAAGAGAAGTACCCCAAGCGGAGGGGCACACGAGGGAAAAAATCCGTAGAAATGAACGAGATTATACGACAATTAGAAGACTTATTAGATTCGACATTGTCATTGGCACGTGCGCGCTAGAGGATGTAATTCAGACAGTTTTACACAAATGTATCACCATCAGTCTAACTTATACCTCGTATATCCGAACTCGTCTTCCCCTTACCCCTTTCTCACGGTTCTTTCATTGACACGTTCAGATTTGTGAGATATTCGAATAAAAGCAATCCGTATCAATAAACTTTAATTACAGAGCGACCCCTCTACCCCCTTTAGTTATTATCCACTCTTCGATACGAATGCGTTCGAATCACGTTGCGAATTTGGTAAATGACGAGAAAAATAAAAAGAAAACTCGAGATAGAAGAAAATAAAACACTTGTTTTTTTTACACCTTTGCTGGGTTAAAGTATATAGTATTAGATAGAGTACAATCGAGACGACGGTGTATTTTTCACAGGTTAGCTGGGTTAAACGTTTAAAATGGATATGTTACTATATGCCCCCAGAGAGAGAGAGCGAGTGGAAGAGGGAGAGGGTGGATCGAGATATGTGAGACGGCAGAGAATGGTTTGGAGTAATAATTTGTCTCGCCTACGAAATAGCTTGACAGCTCTAAAGCAGGTAACTGAAGAGTGGAGTATTTTTCACGACGACGTAGCACCTCCTCTCGCTATATGTTCGTATTTCGTAGTCGTACCACCATTTATAGTGTATACCATCAGCCAAGCGAAGCCGAAGGTGTACCTTGTAGTACATACAATCTGTTACCTCGACATTTCTCGCGTACTCTCTCTCTCGTCTTCATCACGCTGCCGATGAAGAAGAGAAAAACACCAGAGTTCAGAGAGATGATGCAGGAGGAAAAAATAGCTTCACCACCTTTCTTCAGCCCTCGCAGCGAAACATCGTTGCGCCATAATTAAACGACGTGAAAATACCGCACGCTTTGAATATCTGCCTTTAAGGGCGACGTTGTTTTTTTCTCAATCCCGAAACCGTCAAAAATATTCGTCATCTTGTTCAAAATAAATAATACACAAGACGAGAAATTTTCTTCCCGAAGGAGATACAGCGAGAAATAAAGAAGAAAAAACGTACGTACGAGCTGAAGAAATCTCTGAGATGGGTGTGGAGGGGAGGAGCAACACGTGTATATCGAACAGAGCACGATACAGCAGAAAAGTAATTACACGAAAATAATGAAGTTGCGTTCTCGTATGAGTTGAATTTTGATCAGTAATTGCGATCGATTTCAATTTCGTTTATACAGCCATATATTCGTAGTCTCAAATTACCATTTGCAAATTGCCTCTCTCTTCTTGGTATATTTTGAATAACTCGGTCGGCCCGCAGCGTCGAGATCGACCCAGAAACGCAAAGAATTCTAAAAGATGATGCTACCTAATCAAATTCACAAGTTCGAACAATTATTCGAGCAGAACTTCGTCGGTGGTTCGTTTAGTTGATTTTTTCCAGAATGGAAAAGTCGACTGTTGAAGTTTACTCGGTGAGGAAGTTAGGAAGGGGTGTTGCTCGACATTTCGTGACAAAATGCTAAGACTCTTGACGTGATCTCGCTACTTTTTTTAATGAATTATTTTCTGTTAACAACTATGTTGTTTAAAGTTGTATTTTTGCGAATCTTTGTTCTTGTTTCGCTGTATGAAAATGAAGGTTATTCGTGAAGATTTTCAAGATTTGCTTAATTAAAAAATCATTAAAATTGGCAAAATTGATTATCCTTAAAAAACTAGCATTTTTGAAAATTTTGTTCGAATTTTAAAAATTGTCGTAAAAAAATTACCAAAGGGTCGTTCCCATTTCCCAAAGCCTCCCCTTCAGGATGAGTCATAATTTCATTTTTTCGAAATGTCAAGGGTGTAGGCCCTCCAAAAATAATTCTCTTTGTGTAAAATCAACCTCCCTAAAAACTTTTCTACAAAAAAATATTTCGAGTGGGGCGCAGAGTCCCTTTTATTGGAAAAAAAAATGGAATTTAATTTTTTCCAATTTTTTTTAACAAAATGGTTACTTTATAGATTACTTTTACCCAACAAAACCAAAAAAAAAAAAAATTATAGGTACCTACGTGTTTTGAAAGAAAAATAAAATAAATAAAAATCAGCTAGAATGAAAAAAAAATGGATCAAAATAGTATTAACATAATAAGTATTTATACCCAAAGAAACCTAATTTATTTTCAACTTTACCTTAGTTTTCAGGAACTGCACCTTGAAGAAGTTTTTGAAATAATTTTTTGAAAAAAAAATTGAAAGTGATTCCTGACAAACTTTTTCAAAAATAAAAATCTTGCCGATTTTTTGAAAATGATTCTTGACATGTTATCTTCAAAAACTCCTGTCGAATTTATTTTTTTTTAAAAATCTTGACATTTTTAATGAAAGTTTGAAGAAGAAAAAATCCTGGTGAACTTTTTGAAAAAATTCCTTACAATTTGCAACAATTATTCTTGAATTTGTTTTTGAAAATGATCCACGACAATTTTTTTTTTCAATATTCTTGACAAACTTTTTTCAAAATTCTCGTCAAACTTTTTTCAAAATATTCTTGACAATCTTTTTTGCAAACTTCTTGACAATTTTTTTTACAAAAATCTTTAAAAAAATTTTAAAATAATTTAAAAATCTTTACAATTTCTTGCAACAATTGTTGAGTTTTTTTTGAAAATATTCTCGGTGTTTTTTTTTTTTTTTTTGGAAAATTTCTTGACAATCTTTTTTACAAAAATCTTGACAAACTTTTTTCAAAATTCTCGTCAAACTTTTTTCAAAATATTCTTGACAATCTTTTTTCAAAATAAACGTGACAATCTTTTTTGCAAAATTCTTGACAATTTTTTTTACAAAAATCTTTTAAAAAATTCAAAAAGTGAATTAAAAAATTTTTTTTAAATCTTTACAATTTTTTGCAACAATTGTTGAGTTTTTTTTGAAAATATTCTCGGTGTTTTTTTTTTTTTGGAAAAATTCTTGACAATCTTTTTTACAAAAATCTTGACAAATTTTTGAAAAGTGAATTTTTTGAAGATGTAAAAAATTTTTTGAGCCTGAGGAAAGTGAATGAAAAATTATAGAACCTAAAAAAACTGCAAATTGAATTAAATGGTTATAAAAATAAATTAAATGACCCAATATTTCAAATATTCAACATCAAAATTGACAAAATTTAATTCGACCAAATTTTGAAAATTGCAGATTTTTTTCAGTTTTAATAAACAGTGTAAGTTGAGACAGTTGGTATTCAAAAATTTTTAAATTATTGAAATGTAAAAGATTTCAATAATGATTTAAATTTCTGAACTTTTATAAATTTAAATTTTCATAATTTTGAAAATTTGATTAGGCAATTTTCGAATTTGAAGGTATTTTCCAACAAAAAAAAACTGAGTAGGTAATAAAATAGGATGTTTTATCAAATCAATTTTCAAGATTTTCAATTTTCTAAAATAAATTTCCCATCAATTTTTGAATTTTGAAATTGTAACAAGAACATGAGATTCCTCTCCTTCAATTTCGAAGGTTAATGCGATGGAATTTTGTCTTCCACTAGAAAAGCTTTTTCAATGGATTCACTTGCCCTCAAACAAAGTACATTTTCTGGCAAGTCTTTAAATGAAAATTCAATCTCATTTTCATATTTGGCATGCTTGATTCATATGGAAACGACATCCATATTGATAGTCCTCAACTTTCAATATTTTAACCGGGGAGGGGGGTCTGAAAATTTTGTGGGTATAGTAGTTAAAACAGTAGTGATTTTTTTTAAATGTAATGTTTGGTATTAGCTTTTTAAAATTTTAAAAATTTTCAATAGATATTTATTTTGAAAATTTTGAATTTTGTAATTTCCACAATATAAAAATTTTGCCAGATCGATTCCCGAACACCCTGTATATCGAAAAACCATCCGGAAAAGTCTCTAATCGAGTTGTCACTCTAAATTCCCTGAACAATGCGCAATTTGATTTACCATTTTACCTCATCCGGCATTCTAGCATAATAAGTATAAGACTGAGAAAAAGACGCGAGGAACGAAAAATACACATAGCAGAAGCAGCAAGGCGAACCCTGCTCGCAACCCTGTGTTTATAGAAAACTGCATTGTATCGATTTTCGTTTATTTCAAAAGAAAAATTTCACTTGCTCGGTGACCCGACCAGCAAACTTTTGCTGGCATTATTTTTTATCATCTTTACTTTATTAAAAAAAAAATTTTAAAAACACCCACTTCCTCTTTCGCTCTTTTTCGGGGTATCAAAACTCGGAAGTATTTTCCTCCTTTTGCCACCACGGAGGCCGAGGCTGTGGCTTCAAAAAACAGGAAAATAGTGAAAAAATACCTAGGTATACCACACACACATACGAATATAATGAATCAAAATATCACGTAATTTCACACCACAGCAGCGACAGTATCCGCGTATGAAAAAATGCCGGACAAAAGAAACCCCCTTCCATGGTCTTTGCCTCGTTCTTATACGAGAAAAAAATAAAATCGTAGCCGCGGGTTTCGTTCAAATGACTTTTTCGTGACGTCATCAATTTTCACGATGATTCTATGCCGCGAACAAAATTCTTCTTCCTTTGGTCGTCGCGCTAACACAATAAATTCGCTAAAGGTCGCTCCCGCCGCGCCTTCATCCTTCCTTTTCTCCGCTGTATTCGGTCACAAAAGATTGTCCATTTTTTTCCTTCATCCTGCCCCTGGCTTCCGTTTCTCACCGGAGAGTATATAACGAGAACTACATACTATAAAATCAATGCTGCACACAAGCTGAAGCTTATATTACAGAATGTCGTAGTAATGAAAGAAGCGAGTCGAGCAGGACAGACTAGCAAAGCGAATCGTTTCCACGTTTGGGTAAAAAATTCTATACATTTTGATGAAAAAAAACCCCGACCAAACGGATTTATTTCATTTTGTTGTGTATTAATAAAAATCCGACTTTCATCGCTAATATGAGATGTGAAAAAAAAAGGCTAAAATATGAATATCACATGCAGTACCTATAGTTCCTCTCTACGTATAACTAGTGCAAAAGTACAAACGTATCCTCTGCTCTATACATGTGTGCCCTCTTCATCTCTTTTTACTGCGTGTATAGCTCAACTTTCGTTTTATCGTTCGTATAGTCGTCGTCGTTGTCGTAGAAATTATCAAATAAATTTCACCCTTTGATAGGATTATACCAACCAGGTAAAAAGCTACGCGACTGCGGAGAACGCGAATCGGTTAATTTGCTTTCAAGCAAAATATAAAAAGTAGGTAAATAAATACGTCGTGTGTTTCGACGTAGTTTATAAGATGAAAAGATCGTGGATTCTTCGTTCTGGTGAAAAAATACTTATCAATTTTTTCTGGTGAAAAAATATCAATTTTTTCTCAATTGAAAAAATATCAATTTTTTCTCAATTGAAAAAATATCAATTTTTTCTCAATTGAAAAAATATCAATTTCTTCTCAAGTGAAAAAATATCAATTTCTTCAAGTGAAAAAATATTAATTTTATCAAGTGAAAAAAATTTCTGGTGAAGAAGTTTCAATTTTCTTGGTTATTGATAAGATAAAATAGTGAACGTTTTTTAAAAAAATATTCCAGTGAAAGTATCAATTTTTTGTAGTGAAAAAATAGTAATTCTTCTAGTGAAAAAGTATCAAATTTCTAATGACAAAATATAAATTTTTACAGTAAAAGAATATCAATTTTTCATAGTGAAAAAAAAAATTTCTGGTAAAAAAAAAATTAATTTTTTTTTGTGATATCATAGTGAAAGTTTTTTTTTAATTGTAGTGAAAAATGTCAATTTTTTCTTGTGAAAAAACAACAATTTTTATGGTGAAAAATATCAATTTTTATACTTAGTGAAAAAAAAATCGATTATTGTTTCTATTTGAAAATATCTATTTTTTTCTCGTGAAAAAACAACAATTTTTTCGGGTAAAAAAAAATCAATTTTTTGTGTTAAAATATGGTGAATGTTTTTTTTTTTCAAAAAATAATCTCAGTGAAAAATATCAATTTTTTGTAGTGAAAAAATGCTAATTCTTCTAGTAAAAAAATATCAATTTTTCCAGTGAAAAAAAAAAATTCTAGTGAAAATAATTTTTTTTTTTTTTTAGTGATAAGTGATAACATAATAAATGTTTTTTTTTTAATTCTAGTGAAAAATGTCAATTTGTCTTGTGAAAAAATATCAATTTTTTCTCAAGTGAAAAAAAATTCTGGTGAAGAAGTTTCAATTTTCTTGGTGATAAGATAAAATAGTGAACGTTTTTTAAAAAAATATTCAAGTGAAAATATTAATTTTTTGTAGTGAAAAAATAATAATTCTTCTAGTGAAAAAGTATCAAATTTCTATTGACAAAATATCAATTTGTACAGTGAAAAAACATCAATTTTTCATAGTGAAAAAAAATTTTCTGCTGAAAAAAAATTTTTTCTAGTGAAAAAATTTTTAATTTTTTTTATGATATCATAGTGAAATTTTTTTTTTTAATTGTAGTGAAAAATGTCAATTTTGTCTTGTGAAAAAACATCAATTTTTATGGTGAAAAATATCAATTTCTTATACTTAGTGAAAAAATATCGATTATTGTTTCTATTTGGAAATATCTATTTTTTTCTAGTGAAAAAATGCTAATTCTTCTAGTGAAAAAATATCAATTTTTCCAGTGAAAAAAAAAATCAATTTTTTTAGTGATAACCCGTGTAGCAACGTCGATGCTAATTTCGATATAAATGTCGACACATCGAAATCGGTCACTTTTCGATCGTACATGTCGACACGATTGTGGATGGTTTGTCGAGCTTATTATCGACATGTTTGTCGACCGTCCAAATATGGCTCCACGTGTCGAGCCATATTTGGATGGTCGACAAACATGTCGATAATAAGCTCGACAAACCATCCACAATCGTGTCGACATGTACGATCGAAAAGTGACCGATTTCGATGTGTCGACATTTATATCGACACCCACATCGACATTTGCAATGGTGAGATTTTGAAAAATATGCTAAGTTCAAATATTCAATATATGTATATATTAAAATTACACCAAAAATAGTGTTCAAGCCAACATTTTGACATTTTTTGTCAAATATGCGGCATTGAGGCCACCTTTGTAGCTATGGACACATGCGAGTGTCCAACTAACATAGAGATGATTCTTAGACCTTATGTACTAATTCACAACACACTTTATCTGCGAGTATCACAATCACCCTCAAGACGTCGACAGTCAAGTCGATGCATTATTCGACCCTCGACAATTAGATCGACATTAACTCGACTTAAAATTCCTCTGGTCAACACTGTCGACAGTTAAGTCGATGCATTATTCGACCCTCGACAATCACATCGACACTATCTCGACTTAAAATTCCTCTGGTCGACACTGTCGACAGTGAAGTCGATGCATTATTCGACCATCGACAATTATGTCGACAATAACTCGACAAGTCGTTGTATTATTCAAAACTTTGAAAAATAAGAAAATTTTGTGATTCTTTCAAAAATTATTTATTCCTGAGCTTGAAATGTTCTTATTAATTGTTTTTAGTTCTTTTTAGGTATAAAATTTGTAAATTTAATTGGCAGAAATTGTCGACATAAATGTCGATGTGTTTATCGAGTATCGATTTTTACGTCGACTTGTCTATGTAGAAAAACAACGTTTTCTAAATTATAGGAAAATACTGAGAAAAATTCAAAAATTTTGATTGAACAGTTATGTTTAACATAGAACATTACTTTAAATCTCAAATATCATTTTTAATTCATCGTTAACCGAGAAAAAAATGTGTCTGAATTTTGTCGACATAAATGTCGATGTCGACAATTGCTACACGGGAACATAATGAATGTTTTTTTTTAATTCTAGTGAAAAATGTCAATTTGTCTTGTGAAAAAATATCAATTTTTATAGTGAAAAATATCAATTTCTTATGGTGAAAAAATATCAATTATTGTTTCTGTTTGAAAATATCCATTTTCATTATACACGGTGCAAAAGTACTTACTTTCCCCATTGAAATCAGTAGGGAAAATAAAACTTTTCCTCACAGTATTTACGCGCGCTGCGCACTCAATGTAAAATAACTTAGCATCAATAGTAACACACACAATGTGACAAAGTGTTAAAAGTTGAAAATAATATCGATATCAGTGTTTTATTTCTTGGATTTTCAGTTCATTCGCACCGTTTATAATAAAAATTACATTACTTAATAGGGTGCGAATTGAGCTTTTCCACTGTAAGTATTGTTTGCTTAGCTCGCCTGGCTCGCTAAGCAAATGTTCCTACTGTGAGGAAAAGCTCAATTTTCGAACCCTATGAAGTAATATACTATTTCTCTAATGAAAAAAAAAACCACAATTTTTTCTGGTTAAAAAAATCATTTTTTTTTAGTGATAAAAATATAGTGAACGTTTTTTCAAAAAAATTCTAGTGAAAAATATCAATTTTTTGTAGTGAAAAAATGCTAATTCTTCTAGTGAAAAAATATCAATTTTTCCAGTGAAAAAAAAATCAATGTTTTTAGTGAAAAAATTTATAATTTCTTTATTGAAAAATAGTGTTTTTTAATAATTTTATTTGTAGTGAAAAATTATTCATTTTTTCTGGTGAGAAAATATCTATTTTTTCTAGTAAAAAAAAAATATATATATCTTTATTTTCTACCTTGTGAAAATTTTTTAAATTTTTTCTTGTGAAAAAGTGGTGTTTTCAAAAAAAAAAAAAAAAAAATCTAGTGAAAACATATCAATTTTTTTCTATTTACTGAAGAAGTATCAATTTTTTTAGTGAAAAAAATATCAAATATTTATATACAAATATTAGTTATTTTATTGAAAAATCAATTTTTTGTAATAAACTTCCGTGTTTTATTTAAAAAAAGTGACAAAATCATGTATCACGCGAGATGCATTTTGTTTCAAAAAATGTCATCCAAGTCGATGCGATAGCTTCCTGGACATGATTTTTTTTTCTAATGAAATAGAATCTAAATTATCTTCTCATCACTCGATATACGGGCGTACTTTTTAATATCACGTCGTTCCCTCGTCGAATTTTCCCCGAATTGAAAAGAATATCGAAAGAGGGGAAGACGAAGCGAAAAAACATCGACTACAATTCACACGAGTGGTTACATCGATATCCTCGTCTAACATCATTATATGCTTCCTTTAACGCGTATATCGCTGGCTGTAATCTCGACATGAAATGTAGAGAGAGGCAATACCATACGATGCTACGCCTTGTACGAGTATGTATTTTCTATTTCTAGACACACGTACTTAACACGAGTTACCTAAGTTGTGAATGGTGGGAAGGTTCCGAAGCGCAGGGGAGCTTTTTCGCCGCGATATTCGGGTGTATTATATTATGGTGGAATTTGTCGTCGACTGCGACGATGTTGAAGTGTGTCAGAAAGCTTGCGAGGAGAGGCAGACGCAGACGAGACACGAAGGAGTAAAAAGAAAACTTAATTATCGACATTGTTACGCGCTACTGATATACTTCAAAGCGGCCGAAAGCGTATTTATTACCCAGAGATTGATAAAGGTTTAGTTGCATCGTGATACCGAGCCAGTGGCAGGGTAGTGTGTTAATGAGGAGAAAGAGGTACGATTTAATACCGGGCTACAGAGTAAATTTAGTACAAGCTGTGCGATGCTTAAAGCACAGGCACGATATACCAGCTACTTTTTGAACGTACTCACTAGTACCCATAATAAACCCGACGTATACAGGGTGTCCTGGACAACGTGTCGTCTCCTGACCTCGACCTATCGTCCAAGCAAGATGTAAAATTTACTTTTGTGTTGTTTGGTTGCAAATTAAATTCTGCTCAGAAATGCTTTTAAGAGAAAAATTGAACGAATAGATACTTTTTTATAGAAAATTTTAATAGGAACAACCTTTGTATGGAACATTTCTTCATACAATTGAGTCATGGAAATCCATCAATAACCCAGAACCCACCCACCCCTTTCGAAAAAAACATGACAAATAATAACACAATTTAATTTATTTTCAATTATTCCAAGAAACCCATTATTTTCAGAGAAAAACTCTTCAAACAAAAATCGTTTTTCCTTAAATTTTCTATCAAAGCGATTCTATTCTCTTTTTTTTGTAGGGGGAAATTATGCAATATACGCACGTTTGAAGTTATTTCAGTACATTAAAAAAATCAGTACCTACTACAAGATATTCAGTGATGAGCCAAAAAAAAATTAACAATCATGCTTAATTGATTAAATTATAAGTACATACAAAATTTTCAGAATTAAAAAATGCACAATTTTTCGTTCACGAAAGAATTTTGAATCTTTAAATTTTTTTAAAAATTGGAAATAGGTTTGAATAATTTGTAAATTTTGCATTTTTCGAAGTCATTGAATTTTGTACAAATTTTCATTTGGTCAAGTTTTTAGTAAGTATATTCCTGATTTATTAAATTTCACCAAAAATTTTAGTTTGTTAAATTTTGGAGATTACTTTGATTTTTATTTTTATTTTTATTTTTATTTTTTTATAGTTAAATTTTCATTTTATTAAGTTTTTAGACAGTTTTTGATTCCCTGAAGTTTTGCTGATTTTTTGTTGATTTTTTTGGTTACCTATTAAATTTTTGCAAATATTCATTTTTCAAAAAAAAAAATATTACTTCGTCAAATTTTGGGAAAATTTTTCGATTTATATAGTTTTTGTGAATTTTAATTCATCAAATTGTAGCAATTTCTTCAATTTATGTATTTTTCATGAATTTCTGATCTACAAAATTATACTTATTAGACTTTTGTATTAACAAGGTTTGTAAATTTAGAGAAAAAAAATGACCAATTCAATTTTCTGAAATTTTATGATTAACGAAATTTTGAAGATTTTTTTTTCAATTTTTGTAAATCTTTTTTATTAATTTTTTGAATCTAGGTGTTGACTTTGTTACAAAATTGAAATTATAGGAGAATTTGTCAATTCATCAAATTTTTTGAAATATTGTCTAATTTTTCATTCTTTTTAAATTTTTGGATATTTTCTTTACAAAATTGGAATTTAATTTTGGAGAATTTTCAGTTTATTAACTCATTTCAAAAGAAAAGTAATGATATCTAATAATTGAAATTGATTTACCTACCTTTTTTAAAAATTTGAATTGATTGAATTCTTAGGAAATAAATGTCAATTTATCGAATTTCGAAAAATTGATAATACTCAATGCACTTTGGTTAATATTGGCTTTACTTTCAATTTTTAACTGAATTTTTTTTACAAATGTTTGAATTTTAAAGAATTTTTCAATTCATTAAATTTTTTTGAATTTTCTTTTATGTAATGAAACTTTTTTTTTTATATATAATTATATTTTAATTTTAATTGATTAAATATTGGAGATTTTTTCAATTTCTTACATTTTTTTTGTAAGTTTTCAAATAAATTTAATTCATCCAATTTTTTACAAATTTCAGTTGACTGAGTTTTTGTAAAATTTTTAATTTATGAAATTTTGAAGAATTTTTAAATTCATTAAATTTTGTGCATTTTTTGTTAGGTACGAAAATCTACATTAAGTACTTAGTTTTTCAATTGCATTTAAGTAAAACCTAATTAATTTTAATTTAATTTCATGAATTTTTGGAAATTTTCTAATTTATGAAATTTTTTAGAAAATTTACTCAAAATATTATTTTGTAAATCTTTATTTTCGATTTTTTTACGAAATTTCAATTATTTTGTTGAACTTTGGATAAGTCTTCGGGTCAATAGCATTTTTGTAAATCTTCATTTTTTCAAAAATAAATAAATAAAAAAAAAAAAAAAATCAGCATCATTCATTGAATTTTATACAAATTTCAAACTGATCGAATTTTTAGTAAATTTTTTGATTTACGAAATTTATCAAAAATTTTCAGTTGATTAAATTATTGCACTTAATTTTTTTTTAAATTCCTACCTATTTGATTTTTCTTTGCAAAATTTAAATTGACAGCATTTTTACATTCATTGCGTTTTTGCAAATTTTTGTTTGAAAATGATTATAATCTTGAATTTTTCAAAGACTTTAATTTATTGAATTTTGGAGATTTTTTTCAATTCATTCAATTTTTTGTGAACTGTGATGTATGAAATCATCACTTGCCAGTTTTTGAAATATTTTATTATTTTTTTGCCATTTTTTTTTTTTTTTTTACTTTTCAATTTATTTTGTATCAGTTATAGGGATTTTTCCTAATTTACTAAATTTTTCGATTTTTTGCAATACTTCATAATGTTTTTTTTTTTTAATTCAGTGTATAACATTTTCTGCAAATTTTATTTTATTCATTTTTTGCAAATTTTTCATGTACTTGGATTTTTGTAAAATTTTAATTCATTTAATTTTGGAAATTTTTAAATTTTTGAAAAATCTCCTAAATTTTCAAAATTTATTATATTTTTACAATTCGAATTTTCTTTTTACCATTCAAATATTATTCTGAAGTACCTATTTACTCTATTTTTGGCCAGTAAATTTCACTGGGACACCCTATATAGAATTTCGAATACCTTTACGTAGACTCTGTGAGACGACAAATTAAACACTGACGTGTTAGAAACAGTCGCCTTTCGTCTACGTTTAGAATTTAGCGGTAAACCAGCGTACGCTGAGCGCTTTTGTGACCTATCACCCAACCACGTCCAACACTACACATACAGTCGGTGCACTACCTACGAGTATATACCTATCCTATACTATATGTACCTACCTATAATAACCAATACACAGTAATTATTTACGTACGATAACCACCACTTATTTTCTATCTGCCTCGTCTATACGTAAAGGCAATATTTATTTAATTTCAAGGGATGAGGGTTGGTCCGTCATATATACTCGATGCAGATTTTCGAGTGTATTGCATATTGCATAATTATTTTATGTAGGACAAATGTGTCCTCGCAACTTGCAAATGATGATGATGTCGTCAGAGAGACGACAAAGACAGCTGAAGTAGGCATTGTATGTGCAGTTCGTGTGTATTAAAATCAAGATGGTGACGATTTGGGGAATTTTTTCACTCGTTTTCGTATGGAGAATGAACCCCTTCTACCTCTCCTTCACCCACTATTTGCCTTCAACCACACTGGCCACGATTGACGAATTAATACTGAATGAAAGAGAACCAGGAAAACGATTTGTAATAATGAGTTATTTAATTACGAATCATGAGAAAGATATTGAGGGAGTGAGTGAGAGAGGTACTAGGATGATGGAGAAGATGTGAGGAACGTACTGCATGTTACTGAGAGAACGAATCGATACGGCCAGTGACAAAATATAATGAACGATGGACGTTTTAAAGCCGATGAATAACAGATTAATACACGCGAATTGTAAATACATATGTACCGTGTAATATTGAAATATTGCCGCATGCATACGTATTCGGAATAAAGAAGATTGCGAGAGACCGCACAGCCAACGGAACGGATTCATGCTGCGTTTGCAGAGTTTTACGTAATCGCATCGCATCGAGTCCAAAGATGCGCGAATATTTCTCTCGTTGATTATTGCGAAAGAGAAAGAGATACTATAGAGGTACTTAGAATACTGGGTATTATTTAATTACTCTCAACTATTTACCTTGGCGAGGGTATTCGAGGATTAGTAAACTGCTCTAAAGATGTCCGGATTATATGCTAAAAGATGGAGAAATTTAATATTATAGAGCGTCGCCGAGTATTGTGTTGTGTATCGCAGAATGAGAAATGTTTAGAGTAGTTTTGATTACTTGGGCGAAGAATAAAAGCCAGATTTATGGGTAATGGCTCAAAGATACGATTGGTAATTGGTTTTGTCGCCGGACGGATGTTTATTTGCTGAGGTTGGCAACATTGATTTTGGATTTAGACTATGCCAGATTGTTTTTGCCAAGATGAGATGCGAGTATTTGTCGAAATTTTCAATTCAATTCTCAATTTCTCATGAAGAATTTCATCGTTTCGAATCTATCGTGAATTTTTGAAAACAAAAACGTATTTTAAGCGATTCGTTCGCAAACGATAGACTTTTGAAATGTTTATTGAGAAAAAAATTCCAAAATTTTATTCAAAAACTGAATTTATTAATTTACAAAAATTTTGTTATCAACAAATTTTTCTCGGTGATACATTTTATTGTAAATTTTTTGGTTCAAAAATTAATTCGCAAATACAAAATTTTATTCAGCAGATTTGAAAAAAAAAATGGAAATTATTTTCCAACACAATTTGGTTTTGAATTCGGTATAAAAATCAATTTTTAAAATTTTGTTTCAAAATGATTTTTTGATAGTCTATCATAATTGATAGGTAGGTATACTTACCTACTCAATTTTTCGATTTTTTCCTAATTTTAGGCAATGAAAAATTTTATAAGTTCATGTTCGAAAAAAATTTTTGTTGAATTTGTTTTTGAGTTTTGATTTTTTGATTTTCTATAATTTTTAAAATTGTTGATTAAGTATTACATTCAATTTTTAATTTCCCCAGATTCACTTGAATTCTTTTTTTATTTCTAAACGAACATTGTTTCGTAATACTCGTAATTTTGAGAGAATCGTTCTTGAACAAATTTAAACAACTTTCAAAAAAAAAAATATTTCAAATTAGATAATAATAATATGATAAATTTTTTGAATTTTTCCAAAATTTTAAGAAAATTCGAAATTTGATATTATCTGAAGTTTGAAAGTTTGATATGAAGCAAGATAAATTTCTACGATTTTAAAAAACAACATCCAATAGCTCAGGAAATATCCCTCGTGCTTTCTTCCTCATTAAAAAATACGATTTTATGTTGGCTACCTTCACACAAGAACATCACAGGCAATGAATCAGCTGACAAAGCTGCAAAACTTGCTCTAAATATAACTCCCATACAAAATATTCCTATTCCTCTTACTGACCTTAAAACCTTCATCAAAGCTAAAACTCAAATTCTTTTTCAAAACTTCTGGAATCAAATTCCCTCCACTAATAAATTGAAAAATATCAAAAACGATATACTTCCAAGAACTTGCTTTGATATCTCTCGCCGAGAAGACGTTCTACTCACACGTATACGAACAGGACACTCTCTTATGACCCATTCTTACTTGCTCAACAAACAACCTCCCCCCATTTGTTCAATATGTAACACTCAAATTTCAATAACACATTTAATTTTTCAGTGTCCAAAATACATAAATGAAAGATCCCTATACCTATCCTCTAATAATCCAAAAGAAGTCCTATCAGATGACCCCATTAAAATTCAAAACTTATTATCCTTTCTATCCAAAACTGGTTTACGATCCCTTCTCTAAGTAATCCTCCTCCGTGACACGCCTCTAGCCTTAGTTGCTGTATATGGCGTAAAAAAAAAAAAACATATAGTATAGGTACCTGAGCATTTTTTTTAAATTTAGGGAATTAAAATTTTATTAAAATTCTGAAATTTGCATAACCTTGACAAATTTGGTAAGAATACTTTTTGCACCTACTTTTTAAATTGAATTTTGAAAATTGAATTAATTTTACAAGATTATTGAAGTTTTACAATCGTCTCAATTGAAAATTTTACAAAATTCTGCAATTCAATAATTTTTAAAGTTGCATCAATTTTTAAAATTCTTTTTGACAAAAATTCAAAATTCAATTTAAAAAAATGAAAATTTTGATCATTTTAAAATCTTAATCAATTTTTGAAATGTGATTAATTGTAATTAAAAGTTTTTAAAATTTTTAAAATTTAATCATTTTTAATTTTTTTTTTAAATATAATGATCTTTGAAAATTTTAAAAATGAAGTTGAATTTTTCAAAATTTCAAGAGTCCAATTTGTAAAATTTCGTGAATTTTAAAAATTTTGTGAAAATTCTGATTTTAGTGATTTTCAAATTTTTTCTAATTTTCGAAATCGGTGAATTTTTCTGATTTGGTTATTTTTTTGAATTTATAATGCATTATTTATACCTAATTAAAACTGTGGGAATCCTCATAGTTTGGAAAGAATTAAAAGTTTGATAAAAGTTGAAATTTTAGTGATTTTTTTAAATTTCAATAAATTATTTGAATCGAGTAAATTTTCAAAGTCAGTGAAGGTTGTTGAATTTTTAAAAAAATTTTGAAAATTCTAAATGGGTAAAATTTTCAACATTTTAAGAAAAGGTTGAATTTTCGTAACTTTGAAAGTTTTGTTATTTTTCACGATTTTAAAATTTTTTCGATTTTTCAAATTTTAGTAAAATAAATACCTATATATTTTAAATTTTGAATTCAAATTTTTGATTTCCCGAGATTCACTTGATTTTTTTTTTAATTTTACGACGTTATTCAAAAAATTTGTTAGCAAATCGAGCAGTGTTTCATAATTTTGAGCGAAAAAAAATTCAAGTCTATTCAGTTTGAACTTTCTTGAGATCATTTTTTTTTTAATTCGATAAAAATTGAAATTTTTGTATTTTTTGTACTTTTTTACAATTTATTTGTATTTTTTTTCAGTTTAGACAAAAATTCGGAATTGAATAATTTTTGAATATCATTAGGTATAATTTTGAAGTTGGATCATATTTCAATACAACATTTGGTAAAAAATTCAATAATCCATCAAGTGTGTTTGGAATTTTTAAATTTAATTGAATTTTTGAAATTTGGTAAATTTTTAATGTTTTTTTGACTACTTCAAAAATTGGAGTAATAGATACATTTTTAAAATCTCAATTTGTCAAGTCTGGTAGATCTTTAAAATTTCATAAAAATTCAAAATTGGTAGGTATAATTTTTAAATTTATTAAATCCTCAAAATTTGGCGAATTTTTTTGGTTTAGTTATTTTTTTTAAAATTGGAAATTATTTCAATCGAATGGCTAATACCTAATTAGAAATTTGATGATACCAAGTTTATCATACCTTCGTCATTTACAAAATCTTATCAATTTAGTAAATCTTTAAAATTAAGAAAATTTTTATAATTTTGTGGGGGAAAAAATGTCGAAATTTGGACGTTTTTAAACTACTCTTGTCATAAATTTTGAAAAAAATGAGTCATTTTTAAAGTTTTATAAAGTTTTACTCTATTATTTCAATTCTTGATTTTTTTTTAATTTTAGTAAATTTTTAAAATCTGAAAAAAAAATCCGCATAAGTCAGTGTTTTTTTGGTTATTGGATTTTGTCAGAGACTATAAAGTCTTTCTTAAACAATTTTTTTTTTTTTTTTTTTTGATATCCACGAATCACTCTTCATTTACTGGACGGTTCCTTCTTTTCTCCGTCAAATTCAATCAAATTATACTTTCGACTTGTTCGTGGAATAAAAATTAACTTTCCAAAAAACTTGTAAAATGTTTCCAATCAGGAATGATTTTTCAATTAGTTGCAAAGGAAATTATGAAATAATGAAAACAAATCCAAGGGCAAAAAAATTATAACCATCCCAGAAAAAAGTAAGTATAACGTAAGGGCGAGAAGATAGGTAATTAAGATAGCCAGGTACCAGGCACGCTGATATAAAAATTCCTTCGTACATTTTCCTAAACCTATTAAAGAAACGAGAATCATACCTTTGAAAAAATTTTACGACCATTGTAATTCATACGAGACTGAGGCGTCGCGTCGAGCCAATCTCCGGGAAGGAGAAAAATACGAAGGGAAACCGAGTAGGCAATATAAATTCGTCGCTAGATAGGTCAGTAGCTTCAACTATAGGTTAGATAGGCGCTGTATAAACGAGAGAAAAAAAAAGATGTACGAGAAGACGTAAACAGAAAGGGAAAAAATGATTAAATATCGTACATAATAACAAGGAGACGAAGAGAAAAACAGCTCGAAATGGAAAAACCGAGGTTAGAGGAGGGAGGCGTATAAGTTCAGGGATTGTTTATTTAGTTCCGCGTTTCTTTATTGCCGGTTGATAATTTTTTTTAGACGAATTTTTTCCTCGGACTGCTGCTTATTTTACTCCCTTTACAGGCTCGCTACGATGCGATGGTGGTATTTCGGTGCGTCGTCGTATAGTCTGCTTAAAAGATCGCCAACAGGCAGATAATTTCGAATATATTTTTCAATTTCGCATTATGTCGGGTACTATAGTATAGTCGTATACCTCGTATAGTGTAGGTAGGTGCATGGGAGAAGGAGGAGGTGGACACGTCTCGAATGCTACGGGCCTTTTTCCCCAATTTTTTTCATTTTTCTTGCTGCGAATTTAATGTGCAATGGTACAGGCGGTATTGCGAACTCGATACGAATACAAATTTACGTATTGTTGATTTAATGTAACGTGCGGATACTCCTTTCGAATATAAAAGTATCGCCAATAAAATGTATAGAGCTGGAATCCTCCTCCTTACGTCTTGTTCCCCTGTTTAAAATGCCTCTTCCGTATTACGAATGTTTTACCAGGTTGCATAATTTCGTCGATACTGGCAAAATACCTCTATATAGGTTTTTTTTTTCTTCCTCAATGTTTTCGATGCGATGTTGATTTAAAGGGACCGAATAAAATGAAAAACACGCGAAATAGAGAAAAATACCATCACGGGTAAATTATTCGTAATATAACGAATTTAAATATAATGCTAATTTCGTTCTTTTCTATACCGAGACGTTCGTTAGTATAGTTAAGTACGATATTTTGGCAGATTTTTCTTTCTTCTATCGTTTTTTTCAGTGTTTGTTTTACTCGGTGGGTCATAGTAATTGGAAATATTTCATTTGGATTCGAGGATGAATTTTTATTCGTAGATTGAAACGAAAGCTTCGTTTTGGGGTTTGAAAGGGAAAAGAACGAATGTGGAATGGTATTTTTTTTGAACGTGATCCTTTTCGTTCACATAGCTACTTTAAATTTTTTGAGTGAAGTAATTTCAAGTTTTAAAAAATTCACAGTTTGTTAAATTTTGATCAAATCAACTTTTTTGGAGAGAAAAAATAAAATTTTATCTCATGAAAAGAAATGAGAATATATTCTCACGATTATTGCCCAGATTTTAAACGAGATGTTGAACAGAAAAAATTCAATTTGAAATTTTTTTGTGAGAAATGGAAGAAGGAATGGTACAAGTCAGGCAGGGACGTATTTTATGAACATTTTTGAAATAATTAGAAAATTATTGTTATAGCAATCAACTAATAAAGAATTTATTTTGTTTTTTGTTACAGGTGAGTTTTTCAAATTTTCAATGAAACAAGATGAAGTTGGTCGAGTAAGTTTTGCTCGAAAATTATATATTTTTTCGTTTATTTTTCGGACCCACCCCAAATCCGATTTGGGATTTGAGAGTGAAGGCAACATTTAGTGTATTTTCTGTATCCATATCTCCAATCTTATATTAACGCTCATCGGATTTTTTTCTAATTTCATTGGAAGTTTTTTGAGATTTAGGTACAAAAAAAATGGTATTTTTAACACGAATTTTATGTAAAGAATGTTTCTCTTTTTCTAGAACAGTTTTCATTGAGAAAATCAGTCCTTTATGGAGAATTTTTATGAAATTTTTGAGGGGAAAATTTTTCATCGATGTTTTTAGTAATTCAGCTCTTTGGAAAAAATTTTTCTAAATAAATTTATCGTGATTTTTAAAAAAAAAATTCCAAAAATTTCGAAAAGCCAAAATTTTAAGAAAATATCTCAGGAAAAATGAGAGATTCATGCAAAAAATTATTTCAACAATTTTTTCAATAAAATATTATCATTCTAGATCTAAAGAAAAATTTTAAAAAGTTTTTTTTTTTTCTAAATGTGTATGGGTTTTTTTTAGGAGACGAGGGGAATTTCTTGGATTTTTTTTTTGTAAAAATGTTCATCATGATTATTTTTTAAAAACGATTTTATTCTAAAAAGCAGTTTTTTGAGAACATTTTTCAATGAGAAAATCGCAGTATATTAATTTTGTCTTTCAAAACAATAATTTTTTAAATTCGTATTCAAAAGGGAAAGAGGGGAAGTGGTCTTGAACAATTTTATTCGGGAGGGAAAATTTTCTATCTCAAATTTCTTGTAAAAATTTCTATCTTAAATTTTTTTCCCAAAATGAGAAATTTTACTCTGCAATGATTTTTTTAGAGGAATTTTGTGAAAAAAATTTAATTCTCATTAGAAAATCTTTCAAAACAGTATTTTTTTAACGCATACTCAGAGGAGTAGGGGGAGGTCTTAAAAAATTTTTATTTGAGGTATTTAAAAAAAAATTATCTCAAATTTTTTTCCAAAATAAGAAATTTTACTCTGCAATGATTTTTTGAGAGAATTTTCTTATGAAAAAATTTCAAATCTGATTAAAAAAAATTTTTGGGATACATTTTTTTGAAAATAAATTTTTGCACAAATTTTTTTGGGAGATTAAAAAAAATAAATTTCTGGGTATTTGAGAAATTTTTTCCAATATGGGGAAGGGAAGTTTTCTAAAATTAAAAAAGTAGAAAATGATCATGACATTTCTTTTTTCAGAAAAAATATTAAAAATTTGGCATTGAATTTTTTCTAATTATTTTCCCATGAAAATGAATTTTTTTTGAAAATATTTTTCTCAGAGTGACTTTTATTAACAGAAACTTTTCAAAAAAAAAAAAAAGTCTGGCGGAACATTTTCAAAAAAATTTCCAAAATATTTTAAAGAGGGAAATTTTCAAGAAAAAACCGAAGAAAAATAAGAGATTCATAGTTTGAAAAATTTTTCAGTAAAAAAAATTGAAATAAATTACTCGAAAATGAAGGATGAAAAATTTATAGATCAAGATTTTTTAATCCTTTTGATAGAAAAATGAAAATTCTCCACTCTAAATCATCACAACAAAAATATTTTTCATGGAGAAAATTTAAATTCTCATCAAAAATTTTTGAAGAGAATTTTTTGAAGAATTTTTTTTTAAAATAATTTTTTTGTAAAATTTTTTTTAAAATATTTTTTTATGAACAATTTTTAAAAAAATTCAAGATATTTGAGAATTGTCTTCATGATTTCAAAAGGAAATTTTCAACAAAAAAATTTCTGAAAAATGCAAGTTTCTGTAAATAAATTTCATGAGAATTTGTTTTCAACAAAAAAATACGAATATTGCTACTAATTCTTCCCGATGGGGGAGGGGGTTCTTAGAAAATTTTGATTCTCATCGACAAATTTTACAAATAATTTTTTGTGCGAAATTTCTTCTTGAATGAATTTTTTTTAGACAAAAAGTCTGTAAAAGAATTTTTTAAAGATTTATTTTTGAAAATTTTTTGTTGGAAAATTTCGTTTGAAAAAAAAATTGAAGCATACGAATAAAACACTGCCTTTGCGAAGATGATGTTTAGATTAATACGCCAAAGGAGTCAATTTGGCCATACTATACTCGGTTCAATAAAAAAATACTCGAGCCAGCCCGGCCTAGACTGGAATATGAGAAAATTTAAAATCGCAAACGACGTATTTTTTTTCTACCCTCTTTCTTCTTCTTTCTCGTGAATTTACTCGCAAGTCGGAAATTTGATATTCATTTCAAATCGATTCCAATCTGAGCGGATTACTCGCTTAACTAATCACACGTGGCGTGCCCGTCAAAAGAATTACGACTTTACGAGATGACGCACGTGTTAGAGCTATTTTTTTTTAAACCTTGGAAGTCTGCAGTTCAATAACTATGGTATACAATTTACGAGTACATTTTGTCGATAAGTTGCGTATATTTCTGGCCTGCTTCTCTCTGTGTGGACGTCTCAATGGGAAGTGACGAGCTACGGTCGTACCTGGAAAATGTGGCGCTCGACCATATTAAAAAGTCGCAATTTCAAACTTGGTAGATAGTCTATGAAATATTTCCACTTGAAAATTATTACTTTTTTTTGCCCTCTGTTTGGCGTTTTTATAGTTGAAAACTTTCCAAGCCTATATTTCGAGAGAGGGATTTTTCATTCGACGAGCTCGTTTCGGCTTTTCTCGTCGGTTGTATTCTACAGTTGCGAGTTTTTGCCCGTATAGCGAATTGGAACGAGAAAAAAAATGGAAAAATGCTCAATTACGAGAGACGAACGAGTTATAGGTCGGATTTTTCTCGAAACTTTTTTACCAGTTGGTGCTGTCGCAGCTGGAGCTCAGCTCGAGTCGCAATTGTAGAAGATTTAAATTGATAGACGTATATAAAGTGGTGTAGGACTGTGAAAGTTTGGGAGTCAATTAAACCAGGATGGTGGTTTTTCACAAGAAAGTGTGACAAAATTATAATTTCGAGTGCCTTGTTGAGCGATGAGATATGCAATTTGATTGACACTAGAAAGGGGCAAGTTACAAGATGCAGGTTCCTTAATTTTTTTCGAATAGGCAAATTATCAGCATCCTTGTAATATGAGTTGTCAGACGAATTCGACGCAAAATTGGTTTTATTTAGGACACCCTGTATAATTTGCTTGTTCAATTTGAAGCTTCTCCCTACTTCTTTTGCTGTCTAGTCTATTTGATGTGTTTCGAATATGGAGAAAACTTTTGAGAAAGCTCCATGGCGCAATCTACAATCCGAATTTTATTTCACTTTGGAGATCGTAGCGCCATCTCTTGAGTCAGTGGAATGAGAAAATCCAACGAAAATCGACCACCCACGCTATCTGGCATTTTAACAGATTTTCAAACCTCCTACTTAGCTGCCATCTGTTCCTAAACTTTCCACCATACAAATAATGTGCTTTGAAAGTTCGCCTGTAGAAGGCATTTCGAGAATTGCAGGTCGAGTGCTTCAGTCCGACAGGAAGGGTATTTGTGGAGACCTGTTGCTTCACCTATTGTAAGGTTCAAATTGTAGCTTGTTCCTTTGCCTCGCTCGTTTACTCATTCGTCTGTTTTTTTCCCACCCTTCCCTAAATATCCTAGTACGCTACCTCAACGTATTCCTTGGTGTTCATTTTTTAACGTCGGGCGTTAATTTCGCGTCAAGAGAGAAAATAATGATGTATCCGAAATATCCTACATCGTGTCTATTTTTTTTACCCTGTTTCTTTATTTTTCTTCTCGAAACTTTGACAAAAAGAGATATTTGATTATAAATAAAACGAAAACGTCGACGTCGACGAGGAATAAAAAGGAAGTTAAAAAAAAAGCAGTCGTGTTGTTGTTTTCGCGAAGTTGTCGTTTTGACACGTGTTCTCGTCGAATTAATCGTTAATGAGGTCGAAATTAATTTTTCATGGAATTTTCGCTGAGAAAGAATTGAACTCGCAACGGCGAAATTACTTCGTCAAGTTGGAGAAATGAAAATAAATTCGCTCGTAGAAAAGGTAGCAGCTTTGGGTTAAATCGACGCCGTTTTGCTATTTTTCTCTTTTTTAGATTAATGAGTACCGACTTTGTATAATTTGCATAATTATTAATCAGGGTGTCTTACGGTCTCGCGAAATTCGGCGAATCTCGCGAAAATAATTTTAGGGCACTTAAAACTCCGAAAATTATTAATTTGTTTTTTTCAAATTTACTCCTTTTCATTATTTTCAAAAATTTCTAATTATTTCGTCTATTTTTCAAATCAAGTTTTTCGTATTTCACTCGATTTCAAATTTGTGTTCAATTTGATTTTTTTAAATAATTTTTTCTCAACTTGAAAAAAAAATGTTATTCTAGTTTGTGTATTGTTTGGTGTTTCGATTCGAATTTTTCTCTTCTAATTTGTCACTTTACAAAAACTTGTTTTCATTTTTAATTTGATTAAAAATACTGTCTTATTTTTCCCAATTCTTGAATCAATCGTTTTTAAATTTCACTCTTTTTTATTTTTTGATTTCATTCAATTTTTTTTAACTTAAAATTTTCCTTAAATTTTTCATTTCAAGTTTTCAATTGGTTGATTTTTTTGAGTTGAAATATTAGTTTTTGTAGTTTCAAGTTTTTTTTTTCAACTTTAAAATTAAAAAAAAATTGAAACAAGTTTTCTTCTAATTTTCGTTTTTTGTTCATTTTAAACCGGATTTCAAAATTTGTCAGTTTAAATTTTTTTTTAAATTTTGAAACCTAAATTCCTTGTTATTGAAATATTTTTGATTTTTATTTTCGATTGTTATTTAATCCAAAAATAATCCTTCGGATTAATTTTTGTAACATTGAAATTTTTTGAATTCATTTCATCTTTATTTTTTTCAATTTGTACCTACTTAATAATTAGGTGTGCCGTGTCTCAAAATTGTGAATTTTTCGACTTCTCAACTTTTTCCCGGTTTAAAAATTTTAATTCCATCGAAGTACTTCTGAATTTTTCATTTCTTAAAGTTGAATTTCTAAAAATAGATTATTAATTTACACCCATCGAAACCGGCCTTTGTTGTCTCAAAATAATGAATTTTTTACTTTTTAATTTTTTTAATTTTTAAAATTGAAATTTCATCCAAGTACCTTTGATGAGTATTCAATTTCCTGCGGTTCAACTTTTTTTGGATTTTTTTGAAATTTTGAAACTTGAATTATTTGCTAGTATGTACTATGTACTTCCGAATTTCAAATTTTTTCAAGTGTAAATTTTTTTGAATTTTTTCAAATTTCTTCCAAAATTAAAAAAAAATTGTAATTTAATTCAAAAAGAAATCCTTTTGATGGATTTTTCAAATTAAGTATAATATATATCTGAATTTTCCATTTATATTCAGGTGTAGGTAAATATTTTGTAATTGAATTTTTTTTTGAATTTTTTCTAAAAAAAAAAAAAAAAAAAAAAAAATGTTAAATTTAATTGAAAAGAATCTTTCTGATGAATTTTTGAAACATTGAAATCTTCTTGGATTTATTTTGTTTCCATTTTTTTTTTCAATCTGTTTTTCAAAATCGTGAATTTTTTGCCCTTCTTAGTCAAGACTTTTGAAGAATTTTTTTCAATTTTTTTTCACATTGTTAGTTACCTACTATAATGTAAAAAGAATTTTTTGATTAATTTTTTTTTCAAGGATGAAAAGTATTTGATTGAATCTGGGTTTTCTTGATTTTTTTTTTAATTGATTCATTTTTTATTATTTTTTGTTTTTTTTAACTTCCAGTTTTAAAATTGAAATTTCTTCCGTATTTTCTGAATTTACAATTTTTTTGAGTATCAATTTTAATTATTTTTTTTGAATTTTATTCTCAATTTTTACCTACTTTTCTAATTTTGTTATAAATTTTTAGAAAGATTTTTTTTCTTAATGCAAGATAAATCCTTTTGGTAGTATATTTTTGAACTGTGAAAAGTTTTTGAATTGAATTTGTTTTCTTCAAATTTCCTTTTTTAAATTTTAAATTTCTATTTAAATGTTTCATGTTTCTAAATTTTCTAAAAAAAAAAAAAAAAAAAAAAAAAAAATTCATGAGAATTATTAGATAGGTATAAATATTATTTTTTAAAAGTCCTTTTTTTATGTCTCTTTTTAGATAGAGGGGATGTGAATAGGTTTTCTTGTGGGATTTTTATTTATTTTTATTTTATATTAATTGTGCCATGTACAAAAACAAAGCTTAGAGGCACATTTCGCTGAAATCAATCGCTATACTTTATTGTGATGTTATTATAGCCCTCGTTCTTCCCCCTCCCGCCGCGAATTCCGTTCATGTATTTCTCATTGAAATTTGAAACGAACTCCAAATATATTTTAAGCTGCTTCCTCTCGTTCGTATAATTTCGAAATCTACGAAGAGCTCTTCTTGACTCAAATACACAGTTATCGATGCCTCTATATCATCTTTAGAAGTGAAATGTTGGCAGAATGTCTATACACAGACTCGACACAATGCAGAGACAAATTATTTGTATTCGGAGGCAACATTGAGTAAGAATAGACCATCAATCGTCTTCTCCTACGCTACGTACGAAGTGTAATAGCGAAAAAGCGAGAGAAATTTGTGCGAAGGCCAAACACCCGACGACAACAAAAACACTAATAGAATGGAGCTTTTCGAGGCTCGTAAGAGAGATAAACGAAGAGGACGAATTTAGAAGAAGCGCTCTTTTAAAATCAACACTATACACTGGACGACTTGACGAGCTATAGCGCGAAGTGGAGAAATATTGTTCGCGAGCTAGTGCAAACGTCACTTTTGTCAATATCGTTCGCGATTATTTACCAAACGATGCGGTGTTGCTAATACCGTCGCTGACAGAGTACACAGAGTGAGAGGGTACGTCCATAGACGACATCGTCGAATCAAATAAACGATCTAGACACGCGAGTTATATACTACGCCGAGTAAGCTCGAGTATTTGTGCACCGAAGAGTAAAATTTTCGCCAAAGATAGTGTACAATTTGTGTGTACTATGCAGCCTTCTACGAGCTGCCACAGTTGTATAGTATTTGTTTACGGGCAATCAATAATTTGTATTCGAGTCTCGCGAACAAAAAAAAAGGGGGGACAGAAAATTATACCGAGGCCCGAGGAGGTCATAGCAAAGGCAGAAAAGTCTCCATCGTACCGCAACTCATGCCACGGCCACGTGCCCTTGGTGTTGACTTGATTACAACTTTTTTTCCATCGTGCTTCTTGAAGAATGAGATGGAAAAAAATACGTCGGACGTGATGGAAATATGTAAATTGGAAACTCGGGTCTTTGAAAAGTATCCCATGTTTGAGAAAAATTTTCCAAGCCGGAGAGGTGTTGGACAAACAAAGGTATACATGTGTGAGGTGAACCTCGACGAGTCGATGGATTTGGATATTATTCAAAATGCAATCCCAGGGTGTCTAAGAGTCCTGAAAATCATTGAAAATCATGAAAAAGTCATGAAATTTGAAAATGGGTCATGAAAAAGCCATGGAAAAGTAATGAATTTTTCAAAAAAATCAGTAGGTCAAGAAAAGTCACAAATTTTACTCTTTGAAGTCATGAATTTTTGATAATATATTACCTGGGCAAAATTACAATTTCGCTTGAAAGTGAGATTTTTTCAAATTTTTGCATCCCCCCCCCCCCCCAACAAAAATTGTGATTTGTGATTTCTCTGAAAAAGAAAATAAATTTTCTTGAAGACGTTTTTTTCGAGGGGGAAGGAAATCTATATTTTTTTGGAAAAATTCTCTATTTCTTGGGATGAAATAAAAAGAATTTTCTGGAATGAAAAAAATGAATTTTTTGGCACAAAAAATTTAAAAAATTGTTTTGGAATATTCTTCAAAATTATTTTACAACTTTCGCGAAAAAGTTCTCATTTAAAAAAAATCTTATCGTTTTGAAATTGAATTGTTTTAGAGTAAAAATACTTTTCGAACTCTAGGGTATAAAATCTCATTTTTTTTTCCTTCAATATTTTTTTTTTGGGGGGGGGGGAAGGTTCTCTGTTTTTTTTTGGAGAAAATTTTTTTGAAATAGAGAAATCTTAAATCTTCTGGAGAAGAAATTTTTTCGGAGGAAAAAATTTCCGGATTTTTTGGAATAAAAATATCCAAAAATCTTCTTTTTAGGGGAGGGGGGGTGTTATAAAATTTTCCAGGGTGTCTAACGATCATGAAAATCTTGAAAACGTCTTGAAATTTGAAAATGGATCATGGAAGTCATGGAAAAGTCATAAAATTTTGATAATATTACCCGGGCAAAACTACAGAATCGCTTAAAAGTGAAATTTTTCCAAACTGTTGCATCTTCTCAAAAAAAAAACATAAAATACCTGATTGCGATTTTTCTGAAGAAGAAAATTAATTTTCTTGATTTTTTTTTTTTTTTTTGAGGAGCAGGAGGGAAATTTCTATTTTTTTGGAGGGAAAAACCATTTTTTGAAATGAAAAAAAAATGAATTTTTAGGTACAAAAACTGAATTTTTTATTACAAAAAATTTTAGAAATCGTTTTGGAATAAAAAACATTTCTACGCCACGAGCCTTAGGTATTGCTGAACAAGGCAAAAATATTTTTTAAACTTTCGCGAAAAGTTCTCATTAAAAAAAATCAAGAATCAGAATTTTTCGTTTTGGAATTGAATGGTTTTGAAGTATAAAATATACCTACTATTTTTCGAACTCTTTGGATTTTATTCAATTTTCTGAAATATAAAATTGGGAGGAAGGTCTCTGTTTCTTGGAGAAAAATTCTCATTTTTTGGGAATAAAATTACCTACTCAATTTTTTTTTGAAGCAGAGAAATCTCAAATCTTCTGAAGTAGAAATATTTTCGGAGGAAGAAATTTCATAAAAATATCCAAAAATCTTTTTCTTTTTTTTTCTTTTTTTGGAGAAAAAAAATGTTATAAAATTTTTCTATGTGAAAATTTTTTAAAATTTTCGTGGAAAAGTTTCTTCATTTTTTATTTGTGAAGAGAAAAATAATTTCATTATTGAAAAAAATGGGATTTTTTTTTTCGAACAACGATTTTAAAAATTCTTTTGAAATAATAATAAAAAAAATAAATTTAAAAAAATCAATTTTTTGGAGATCAATTTTTTTTCCTCTGATAGTAAAATAAATAAATAAGCAAAATATTTTTTAAACTTTGCGACCAAAAAAAAAAACATTGAAAAAATGTTTTTCTGTTGAAAAAGTTGTTAAAAATTTTTTAGGAGAATTTTTTGTTCCATTTTCAGGAAAAAAATCATTCTCACATTACAACACGAAAACAATTTCAAGCATTCACCTACACCCTTGAAAATTCAAGTATTCATTTAACTTTTTTTTGAAATTGTACTTATAGATTTTTTTGGTTACCAAAAAAAAAATGGGGTCTCGGAGGGCATAGGTAATAACTTAGGGGGTTCAAGGGGCATTCACCTCCTCTCTCAACAATTTTTTTAATATCTGTTTACCACAAAATATAAGGAAAAAATTTGGGAAAATTGTTTGCCTCCCCCCAATATTTCTTCCAAGTTACGCTTATGTTGGAGAGGCCCCTGGAAATATAGAAATATTTTTCATGAAAAAGTCATGACTTTTTAACGAAAAAAAAGTTAAGACACCCTGAACCTGTACCGAAAAGTATTGCAAATTATACCTTATTACGAAACAGCCTCCTCACTCGTGTCATATTCTCATCCCTCTGCATGCCTCATTTTGTGGAATTTATTGAAGAAATTTAGGTTTTCGTTGAAACTGTACGAGGAGGCTTACCAAGAATTCGCCGAACAGGGCTATACGACTGTCCTGACTTTCGAGAGTAAACACGATGATAAATAATGTTTAATAGGAGGCCTTTCTCAGAGTAATTTCATATCATATATAATATGGAATAATATCGAGACGCACCGAGAGATACTCGTACAATATGAACGAGCTAGTACATTTATACGAAGCTAGTTTGTCATTAATTAAACTGCAAATGTGTTTGAGTTCCACGACTGCTCACACAACTTCACATAATATCCTGTCCTTTGGTGCTCAGTTTGCGAATATTCATCAATTTTTTTATACCTTTGTCAAAGCTCACAACGTCAAAGTGTACCCCTTAGGTTAGATGGGCGACCCTTACCGTAGGATTATTGCATTGCATCGAGCCATCGTGCGATCTCTTTGAAATAGAAAATAATTAACATACTCGAACGAATAATACAGTTTGGCGGCAACAAGCGATTCGCTGATGCTCTTTTTATACTCGTACGTACTATGAAACAGAAAATGAAGGAAAATGCGACAAGAGGTGGTTGGAGGAGGCGGTGAAGAGATATGCGAAAGTAGTACGTAGACGAGCTTCGCATTGAATACGTAATAAGGATGTGAAAATAGCAAAAGGCAAACTTTATCAACTTTAAACGAAAATTAAATAGCTAAAATTCATATATTGTTTAGTTTTTCAATTAGATACGAAAATATTTACTTTACAAGGTATCCTTTTTACTCTTCTTTTGTGTCGGGAATATGATTTCGTTGAGGTGCGATGCGATGTGGAAAGAGTGGCAAAAGAGGATGCGGGCGAAGACAGCGAGTTGATTTCGCGTTTCGCGTCATGCAAAATAGAATAAACAAGATGAAGAAATTTCATTAACACGTTTTGTTTACTCGCAACTAATAGCAGAATTGAGTTGGATATGAAAGAATGAATACATTAATTTAACATTGTTTCGCGTGTCAGATACCTTGAGAAAATATTTTAAAATATGGATGAAATTTGATTTCGTATTCTAAAATGTTGAATTATATTTTAAAACTGCGTATACGAGGGTCAGCTGGAGTGGAATAATCGAATAAGTAAATGGCTCTGGTAGATAAATTATTATAACTTTGGCATTGGCAAGATAATATTGTGACTATAGTGACAAATTGTAATTCTGGGGAATGCTAACTTCAATGTACCATTGTTATACATATAATATGTACTCGTATTTGATAATTTTGGCCAACAAAGAGTCGTAGAAATTATGATCCTTGACTAATATTTTCGATAAATGATATAGGTAATTATATTTTGAATTCTGTTGGAATAAAATGTATCTCAATTTTTTTAAAGTGTAAAATATTTTTCAAATTTTTACAAAAAATCTCTTATTAGTTATTTGTTATAGAAAAAAAAGTCTCATATTTTTTTTTAAGTTGAAATATTCCTCAAATTCGGGGAGAAAATTCTAAATTTTTTCGGATTACAAAAAATGTTCATCTCTTATGAAAACTTTTTATTTTTTCAAGTTGAAAAAAAAAAATAATAATAAATAGGAAAACCTAATTTTTTGGCAAAAAAATCTGTCTCAATTTTTTTCAAAAAGACATCTCTTGATTTTTTTGAAGTGAAAAAATTTCTCAATTTTCTTTTTAAAAAAAAAGTTGAGTGTGCTAATCCTAATTTTTTTAAGGGCCTGATTTTTTGCTTCAATTTCTTGGGGAAAAATTTGATTTTTCGGGGGAAAACGTCTTTCAAATTTTTGAGAAAAAAATCCCTTACCTATTCTTTGCTTTTTTCTTATCCATTTTTGATTGTTGTTTATTTATTTTTATTTTTTGAAAATAAAAGTTTTTAATTTTTTGCATGAAAAGAATCTTGATAAGAATCACTTAACCTTAATTTTTTTTTTTTTTCTTTTGGAAAAGAAACCATTCAACTTGAAGAGTAAAAATATTTCTCATTTTTTCAAAAAAACATTCTCAAATTTTCTTTGGAAAAAATTGCAATACATTTTCATCTCAATTTTTTTGTTTTAAAAAATACTTTAAATTTTTTGTAGTGGAAATACGTTCAATTTTTTTTTTTTTTTTTTTTTTTGCGTTTTCATAGATTATGGAATAAGGGTTATAATAATTTTTATTTTTTGGAGTCAGCGTAAGAAAAATTCTCATTTTATAGCCAAAAAAAAATCGGTACAAAAGCTTTTCAATTTTTTTTTTTAGAAAAAAAATCCCTTATTTTTAGCCTCGTTTATTTAATTTTTTTAATTCAATTTTTTAAACTTTTTGAAACATAAGAAAATTTTTGAATGTTTGGTGTAAGAAGTCTTTTTAATTTTTCGGCAGAAAAATTCTCCATTAAAAAATTTTCAATTTTTAAAAAGTGAAAACATTTCTAAATTTTTGTTTTGAAGTCTCTGATTAAATCTTAATATTTCTTGGAAATAAAAATGTTTCAATTTTTTTGAGAAAAAAATACTTGATTTTTTAAAAAATCTTTCATTCTTTTGGAACAATTTCTGAATTTCTTGACGTAAATTTTTTTAATTTTTCGGAAAAGAAGAGCTCAGAAAATTTCATTTCTTTTTTGAGAATTGAGGTTAATTTTTTGTCTCAATTTTTTTTGTTGAAAGAAATCTCTTAACTTGAAGAATACAAATATTTCTCAATTTTTATGGAGTCCCTGGATTATTTCTTTCTATTTGGTGGTGATGAAATTTTTCGGATTTTTTTGTTGAAAAAAAAACATCTTTCAGTTTTTTGGAACAATTTCTGAATTTTGTGTAGGAAAAAATCTCAATTTTTTGAAAATTTACCTTAATCTTTTTTTGTCTCTTTTTTTTTTTTTTTTTTTTTTTTTTTTGAAAAGAAATCTCTCAACTTTAAGAGTAAAAATATTTCTCAAGTTTTCGAAGAAAAAAATTCCTGAATTTTCTATGGAGAAGACTGTGAGTAATATTTGTCTTGTTTTTTGTGATTAATTTTTTTTCAATTTTTTGGATAAATAATTTTGGGGTTTCAAGAATTAATTTTCATTTTGTCTTTTTTTTTTTTAAAGAAAAATATTTCTGAATTTTTTTACGAGTTTCTAATTTTTTCAAGTAAAGAAATAAGATGAGAAAATCTCTCGTATTTTGAGAGATAAAAGGTCTTTCAATTTAAAAAATATATCTATAAATATTATTCAAGTAGGTATACTTGGGGAAAAAACATCTGTTATTTATTAAAATGTTTGTGATATAAAATTTTCTCAATTTTTTTTTGGGGGGGGGGGGGGGGGGGCACGGACATCTCAATTTTGTAAACGAAAAAAATTACTCAATTTTTTTGAATAACTTTTTTCATTTTTTTTGGGTTGAAAAAATTTCTATTTTTTTTTAGATAAAGAATCTCAGTTTTTTGGCGGAAAAAAAATAATTTTCACATTCAACATAAAACATTTGCCAGTAGTTGAAATCTCTTCAAAACCAAACGAGCTACAGCTCAAGAAGTTGTAAGAGTTGCCTCTCAAACTGGCACAACCTAATGAAAAAATTGCAGTTAGCTTACGTTTAGATTGACAAACATAAATTCTGACTGAAAATAAAAAATAGGGATGGAACAGAATTAAGTACAGGTAGGTAGGTAAGTGGATGGCCGAGGAAAAACATTTTCAATCTGAAAGCGAAAAAAATTCGTTCAATAATTCATAAATTTTTACGAATTTAGACAGCTATAACAGCGAAAACGCGACTAAAATATCATTTCGTCGACTGAATCCACTCTCGAGTTATAGTTACGTAAATTAAATATGATCAAAAACGGGCGGGAGAGAGGCGACAATTGGTCTCGCGTAATTACCCTAACGATCGTAATTTTTTTCAATTTTTAAAACCCTCGTCTCTCTGCGGTATGGAGAAGCAAACGATGAAAAATAAAAACAAAGATGTCGCGTTGATTCACAAAGTGAAAGATTTGTTGGAAAGAGGGAGCAGGGGGACTCAATTTCTAATTTCGTTGAGCATAAATCGTCTTGTGATCGGTTTAGATGGAAAAAAAGTGCTTAGTATAACGTAGGGGTAAGATAACTGCTAGCATATGAAAAGTTTGGCGAAAGTTGAACTTTCTCTATGGCGTATGGAGAAGTTGATCTAGACTAAAATGTTTTTACCGATGTAATTGGCGTACGTGGCCACGAAAAACGTCGTTGGTATAAATTTTATACAAGTCGAGCGAATGAATTTTACGAATAGCCCGGCGTTTGTTTGTTTTTTTGTATCAGGAGCGTGGGACTGAAAGGGTGGGAGAGAGGGAGAATTGTCGGAGTACGAACCCATAATACGTACGGTACATTTCTCATTCTCTTGCAGGGCCAAATTCGATACGAAGTTTTTGAAATTTTCGACATTAACGCAGGATACAGCCGACCTTTAGATCTTTGTTGTTGCTTTTTTAAAAAACGAATTACGAGCTTTGTTTCATAAACGTGCGTTTGTTTGTTTCTTTTTTTCAAATTTCTTTTTAGGTTCAACTGACGCTTTTTGTACGTTTCGCTTCTTTTTTTTTCTTTTCTGCGTTTCGGTTTGTTTCGCCGTTTTATTTTATATTGTTTTATTCGATTTTTCGTATCGGAATATCTTTATCTGACGTCGAATTTCTACATCCGGCCGTTGGTCATACCTACTCGGTTGCTTTTTCAAAGAATAGAGTACGAGGTACGCGGGTGTGGGGGGTGTAGGCAACGAGACAGATGTATCGTGGCACAAACATACGCCAAAAGTTTTCTCTAAAACGGATGTAATTTATCGTCGAAATGGTTAATTTACGATATTCGATGGTTGGTTTTTTTTTGGCTTTTTGATGTCATCATCCGCATTTCCTCAATATTCTTCGGGGTAGTGTAGGAAGGATGTGATATGAAGTGACAAATTTCCAATTTGCGGACTATCCGGCTGTATTTTGATATTTTTTTAAAAAAAATTTTTTTTATTGTTTTGAACGGATTTTTAAAGGAATATCAAGAACTATTTCAATCTACTTATTAGGACTTGCCAGCGATTGTCTTTTTTTTTTCGAGGTTTCAATTTTTAATTTTTTTTTCAATTTGAAGTTTTATGTATTTTTGGATTCGGTTCAATTTTTCCAAATTTTTAATTCAGCTTAAAAATTTTAAAAGTACATTTTAATTTTTTAGTTTTGGTACAGTTTTTAATTTTATTTAATTTTTCAGTTCAGTTTTTTCATTTTTCAATTCGATTTTGATTTTTAATGTTTTAATATCTATTTCTGAATTTTTAACAATTTTTTTTCAGTTCTATTTTGAATTTTTAATTCAATTTTAGACCTATTGTTAATTTTTCCAATTTAAAAAAAAAAAAAAAATTCAGGTTTTTTAAATTTTCAGTTTTTTTTTTTAAATGATTGCAGTTTGATTTGAATGTTTTCGTTTCGATTTCAAATTTTTTACGATTTTAAATTTTAGTTTAATTCTCGATTTCTGCAAATTTTCAGTTCAGCTTTAATTTAAAAAAATTATCAATTCCTCGAAATTTTCAGTTTCATCAGTCAAGTTTTCATTTTTTCTTGATTCTCAATTTTTTTCTAATTTATAATTTTCTCAATTTTTCATCATTTTTGATTTTTTTTTTCAAATTTTCTATGCGATTCAATTTTTAATTTTTCTCACATCTTTTCAATTTAAAATTTTACTTTCATTTGTAAAATTCGATTTAATTATCAATTTTATTTCAATTTTCCACAGTTTTTAGGCACAATTTTTAGTTTCAATCAAGTTTTCAACTTTTGTTGCATAATTCATATTTTTTCCAATTTTTTTATTTAAATTAATCCACATTTTCCATGCGTTGATTTTTTAATTTTCCGTAATTTTCGATTTCAGTTCGTTTTTTCAAATTTTCAATTTTACTTCAGTTTTTAAAATTTTGAAAAATGTTCAATTTCAATAACGTTTTAAATTTTTCTTTTCTCAATTTTTCCATTTTTCTTGATTTTTGATTTAAATTCAACTATTCGAAATGTTTAGTTCAACTTCAATTCTTAAATTTTGGTCTAGTTTTTAATTGTTCTCAATTTCTATTTTTTTTTTTGAAATTTTAAAATTGTCATAATTTTTAATTCATCTTTGTTTACAATGTTTTCAATTTTTCATACAATTAAAATTTTTTGATTTATCCAAAAATTTTCATATGTGTACTTACCTATGCTTACATTTTTCAGTTTACATTTTTTTTTTCTCAAGATTTTCAGTTCAACGTCATGTCAATATTCAAATGAATTTCCTAGTGTAAAATTTTATTTTAATTTTTGAAATTTGCAATATTCAATTTTTTAATAAAATTTTTAATAATTTTCAAATTTACTTTTTTTACAATGTTTTTCCAATTTTTCATTCCAATAAATTGTTTAATTTATCCAGATTTCATAATACACGTTTCTATTAGATTTTTTTTTTCAAATTTTGATCTTGATTCAATTTTTGAACATTTTCTGTTAAACGACTATTTTCAAATAAATTTTTTAATTTCAGTTTTTTTTTAATTTTTAAAATTTTTGCAATCTTTAGTTTCAATTAATTTTTAATACATATTATTCGACTTTATTTTTGTTTACAAATGTTTTCTAATTTTTCATTCCATCCAATTCTTTATTTATCCAGATTTTTACACACGTTTTAATTTTTTTTTTTTTTTTCAAATTTCTATCTCAATTCAATTTTTCAAAATTTTCAGTTTAACGTCAATTTGTAGATGAATTTTGCAATTTTAAATTTTTAAAAAATTTCTGTCTTCAGTTTAATTTAATTTTTACTATTTTTTAGTTTGGGTACAGTTTTTCTCAATTTCCGATTTTTATTCACTTTCTGTTCCGACTTCAATTTTAAAATTTGTCATACATTTTTCAGTTTCATTCTATTTTTTTCTATTTTCTCAATTTTTCATTTTACTTCATTTTTAAAATTTTCAAGTTTTATTCTATTTGGATTTTTCAATTTATCCAAATTTTTCAAAATTTTCAGTTCAATTTCAATTTTTAGCATAGTATATGCTTTTACGGAGACCAAAATGGAAAAAAACGACAGGAAAATCCGAGACCAAAATCCGACCACATTGGGTTAGGTTAGGTTAAGGTTAGGTTTGGATGACATAAAAAAACTTATAAAATTTTCAATAAATTCGACTTTTTAGACATTATGTTTTTCTACACTTTTTCATTTTGTATAACTTAAAAAACATAAAATTTTTAATTTCATTTCAATTTTTCATTTCTTACCAAGTTAATTTTCATTTTTCACAGTTTCGAAATCGTTGCTCGTTTTTTTTTTTTTTTTTTTTTTTTTTGTTGCAAAATTGTCGTTCAGTTTAATATTTTTACGAGGAGAAGTAGTGAGGAGGATCTTAAAACTTTAATACACGTTGAAAAGTAAATTTTTCATTCATGTTGCCAAGAATTGTAGATATCGCAGAGATTGAGATTACTTATCCTTCAAAACCCTGTATGTGCCTACATTCAAACCGAGTAAATTCGGCTGAAAGAAAGTGGCACTTATGGCGTTCCTTTCCCCCTCTCTCTTCCTTTGCCAATCTCCGAGGTTTTGAAAAAGTACGCATAGTTTGTTGTCAATGATTTACGCGTCGTCTTAGCTTCCGATTTTACCCATTTTCGTTTCTTCCTTTTTCACAAATAAACAGAGTGCGAGAGAGGGCGAGAAAAAAACAAACAATAAGATTTCGAACCGATAGAGACGAAAGCGTTTCGTTGCTGCCGCCTTCTGGGATGATTTGTGGAGCGGAAAATGCGACTTTACGAAGATCGTTCGCGATTGTAGTGTAAGTATAGGATAGAAAAATTTTACTTATTATTTTCTCTCACCATTCAATTAGCGTCCGTTGATTTTTAATTAAAATGCTAATTCGTCGAGTATATTAGTTTGATGTTGGATGGCGCCGCATTGCCGAGCAAATGGAAGGGGGTGGAAGTCTTACTCGCGCTCTTTTTGCCGAAATTAACACTCTGCTCGTCCGCGATGGGAGGGGTAATTTCCATAAGAATTGTTTAGCGTAAATTTCACCGCGCTTCGAGTTGGGAATTCGACAAAGTGGCAGTTTTCTTCGACTCTGCGAATAGGACGCGAAGCGTGCAAGGCACCGAAGACGTCGGAGTTTTAAGCACAATTTTCTCAGATGACGAGAGGCGTCGTAGAAATTACATTAATCGAGAGAGAGATTCAATTTAGAGCGAGTTTTTACATTATGAAGAAATGCACTAAAGCTCGTATCCTTCACTTCGCTCTCTGAAGTACGCGTTTATTTAAAAAGGCACTTTGATAAACCAGCAAAGGCTTCGAGGCTCGGTACTCGTACAGGGTGTTAAGGAAATCGTGTAGTGGTTTTTTCATTTTGTAACCAGCGTTGATTGCTCGGTTCGGGTGTGAGGGTATTTGAATATTCAACAGGTCGATTCGACGATGGTGGCCTTCGCTTTTACACGTGCTCGACGTGGGTTAGCTTCGCTATAAAAGCCTCGTTATACGCGGCTTAATTAATTTCCGGCAAATATAGAACCGCAGAAAGCGATGACGTGGATTTTTTTCAACGCTGCTACGATATAGGGGTATTTTTCTGTCATCGAAATGACCGCATCGTAAACATAGATTGTGGCTTTCAATGACCACTGCACTGTAGCCCTTGCAGGTTGCTGTCTACAGCAAATCAGAAGTGGTTGAAAGTACCATTTGTCAAGTCCGGGCTACCAGTGCAGTGTACTTATTTGAAATGGTATAATTTTCTAGCCCAAGATGTGTAAGTGGATTGGGAGGGGGAAGAGAGAAGGGACGCAGCTCAGTTTTCAATTTGGGTATAAGTTTGATTCGTAAAGTTTTGACTGGCTGGGGCTCGCGAAATAAGAAATATTAAGCGAACTCTTGGCAGCGTCAACTAGATGGGCCGAGAAACGCGATATTAAATTATCAAACTTGTATATAGTGTATCTAGACGATTTGTGCGTGTTAAATTGGACGATTCGGAGCAGGGCGGATTCTGCGCCAGGAGCAGAGATGCGAAGAATACCCAGATACGATTAATGCGCCTCCGTATATAAGTATAAAGTTTTCCAAGTTGGCAAATTCATCATGTTGGTGGCGTTATTTTCGTGTACAAATGAGCTTCGATGGTGCTAGGGGGAATCGGGGGGGGGGGGGGGGTGCGAGGAGAGCAATATTGTGTAGTACGTACCTCCTTTTCGTCTGCTACATTTATTAGGTTTTTTTTATCAACGCGAAGAAATTTTTTGGACTGAAAATAGTCTTTTTTTTCTCATCGTATCATTTTTTCCCCATTTTTGATTAAATTTTATTTATTTTTAATTTTTACACCTCCTCATCTTTTATTGCGAATTGAATTTAATTTCAATATTGAAATTTTTAATTGTGTCATATTTTTAACAGTGAGTAAATAAATCTGTTGTTTTTTTTTTTTTTTTTTTTTTTTTGTACCTAGTTACAGAATCAAATAAAATTCTACTGAAATTGAAAAACATAACCAAAAATAAATTTATAAAGTTAGTTTGTAAATCGAAATTTTTCTAAAAAAAAAATTGAAAATTCAGTCAAAAATAATTTTTAAAACAATTTTCTCAAAAAACCATGAAATGTTCTATTATTTCAATGAAATACTTATCTACCTAATTGAAAAATTTTGGAGAAAAAGTAAAAATCTTATATTTGTTATAGAAATTTACAATAAATGTTCTGAAAAAATATTTTTTAAGAGGAAATATCTATTCAAAATTTTCATGAGAAACGAAAAAATCAAAAATTCACCAAAATCGTATCAAAATTTTGTGAAAGGAGATATTTCAACATTTTCTTGAAAAATCCGTAAAATATTTCTTTTTTCAATAAATTTTTTGAACAATATTTATTTAAGTTTCAAAAAAAATCGTCCAAAATTTTTTTTGAATGAAATTAAGAAATATTTATCTAGGTAAGGTATTAAAAAAAAAAAAATTGTAAGAGAAGTGAAAGCCCTATTGATTTTTTTTTGAATTTTACAATACTTGAATGGTCTATAATAATACTTACTTACTTTTCAAGAATTTTTTTTTCTAAATTTTACTAAAAAAAAGAATCAAAAATTCCAAAAAATTCGTCAATTTTTTTTCGAAAAAATCGTGATTTTAAAACTTTTGTCTGAAAAATATCAACTCCTATATGCCAATTATTTTGATAATTTCTTGAGAAAATTGCATTAAAATTTTTTTTCCAGGAAAATTAAGTCTTGAAAAAAATTTAGAATCCTAGAAAATTTTTGAAATTATTATTTTTAAAGTAAATAGAAGAAATTTGTTGACAAAATTTTGAGTTTTTTCAAAGGAAATTTTGAAATTTTTTTCAAAAAAAGTTTTAAACGATTTTTTTGTGACTTTCTCGCCTTTTTTTGATGATGGATTCTTGGTCATTTTTCTATATGATTTCAAAGCGGGGGGGGGGGAGAAGATATACGACTTGTAATTTTGATCTGGGAGCTCCCATATTTTCAAAAATTTGGGTCCACTGCCTTCTCCAAAAATGTCATCAATGTTACTGAAACAGTTGAAGGCGACAATTTCATGCCGATTATTTTTATTAATATCAATTTTTAATTTTTTTTTGTTTTTTATCAATTATAATCATTTTTAATTCAATTTAAATTTTTATCAATTTTTACTTGGAATTCGATTTTTTTTCGTTCTTGGATTTTTCATCGAAATTATCGATTCTTCCAATTAATAAAGTAACACATCTCATCTTATTGTTATAATATGCTCTTTTAAAAATTAAGTACTGTTTATTTGTATGTTTTTTTGATTTAACAACCTTGTCTAAGTTTTTTTGATTTTTAGTAATTTTCGAATTTTCAAATTTTTCTGAACTTCAATCTTTTCAATTTTTTTTTCATCGATCAGATACACTTTGATTCACTTGAAAATTTCTTGATATTATTTTTTTCGATTTTTAATTCAGTTTTATTCTTAATTTTCGTTTACAGTTTCACATTTTTCTAATTCAGCTAACTATATTTTTTTCGTAATTCAGTCTATCGTTTTTGGTTCAATTTTCAAACATTTTAAATTCAAGTTGAATTTTTTCTTTTTTACTTTGAATTTTTATTTTCCTACAATTTCTATTTTTTCATAATTTTATGATTCGGTACAATTTTTCAATTTTTCAAAATTCGATTTTCAAAAAAAAAAAAAAAAATACCTAGCTACATTTAAAATTTTCAATTTTATTTCGTAATAGATTTTTCCAATTTTTTCTGTTTTACTTTGAATTTTTACTTTCCTACAATTTTTTTTTTCTTCATAATTTTCTGATGTGGTTCAATTTTTAAATTTTCCAAAATTCATTCTTTCACAACTTTTAATTTCAGTCTAATTTTCATTTATGTATTTTTATATTTTTTCCAATTTATATATTTTTAAAGAGTTATTCAATTTTTAGCAATTTCTATTTTTAAAATTAATCATCGATGACGTAAAAGGGGAGGGAGTCTGTATGATATAATGTAGAAATACGTCTCTAATAAGTCTGGAAAAAGTTATTATTCTTGCCAGAGAGATTTTATCAGACACCCTGTTATTAATCTCAGTAATATATACGACTCTGTAAAGTCTGCAAGCATCGAATAAGGAAGTACGTTCGAATAAGTGTAATTACGTTGTACATACATATCATACGCACGGTATCTATGAAAAAAAATCTCAGTATTGGGTAAAAGGATAAGGCTACTCCATCCCTGCGATATGATATGTACTTTTTAATCTCGCACGTACAGATATATACTCGTATTACTATCTACAAAGAAGACGGTAACCTTGTTACGAAGTTTTTAATTTATCGAAGTACGTACGTATACGATTTTTGCGCTGCGTTTCGAGAATCTGCTCCTCTAAAAAACCTGCCCATGCCCCCTTAACCCACAAACACGTTTTCGAATTCGTAAGAGACATCGTCGACCTTGGTTTGCGCGTATATTTTCGCTATTGGTCATCTCGTGTGTTTTCAAAACGTGTTGTTTGTGTTTTATTTGAGACGACGACGATTCCATGGAAGAGAATCGTCGACGAAAACTCATAATATGTGTTTGATTATTGATTTTCAAGGTAGCAACGAGAGGGGGAGGTGATGTGGATGTGATGAAATTCTCAAAAGCTCTCTTGTTTACCAAGTATAAATAAATATACGTCCTGTTGGGATGTGCGAGTACGAGTTGGTTTATATAGGACATAGGTATATTATATATACATTAAGATCGAATTAATTGCATACCTGTGAGATGACGATGACGAAGGCGAAGTTTTGGCGTAGGGCACACTGCAGCAATTTGGTGGAGTCTGTTTGACTATAGATGAATGCATCTCTTCGATGTCTGTGTGTGGGATGTGGGATGTGGGTTTTCGAGTTGAACGAACGCGTATAAGCAATATGTGTATGCACATTTTGTATTTGTAATATTTTTTTCCATTTCAGAAAGTAATAAACAATCTTAGAAGATTACGAAATTAATGACGCGATCGCGATCTAAGAACGTGAGTAGGGTAGAGAAGGGGGAAACACGCGAAATGTTATCGATTATGATTAAAATCTACGTAATAATATTTTTTTTTCACATTCACACACAGAAATTAAACACGTAGATACATTTGTTTGAAGAAAAAAAAATGAGAAAAATTCTACTAAAAATTACAAAAAAATACATTTAATAAACAGGGGAAGGAGGGCAAAAGGGGGAAGGACAACGATTGCGGCGACGAAAACGAAAAAATAAATAAATATAAATAAATAAAAACAAAAAACGAAACACAAAAATAACAAATTATAACAATATTCGAGATATTGAAAAAACTTATACGAAATAAAACGAAATTACATAATTTTTTTTTAGGATAATAAAATTATACCATAAATACATATTATTTTACTCTAACTAGACTGGAAAAAAAATTGTTTAAAATTTGCCATGTCACAGTCGGTAGGTAACGACGTCATCGCGAACGGACCAATGACGTAATCGTAACTCTGGCTTGGTAATATATTAAGAGGAGATCCTTCTGTTTCAACCTGTGGTGGACGATTCGGCCAAATCGAACGATCCCGATTGGCTACTTTGGTTAGCCGGCGTACGAATATTGGTCAAATAAGACGATACGCTGGATGGCGTTACGAGTGGCGTCCCTTGCAGCGATAGAGATAAAGGAACGGTGGCTGCTCCGGCTGCGGCACTCGATGGAGTCTGGGCGAGTAAAGCTGAGTTTCGGTTTTCGTTCACAGAACGGTAGCGAGGAGGTCTCGAGAGACGTTGGCATTTACATTGTAATAATCTGCAAAACGAGGATTTAAAGAAAAACAATAATGAAGGTTTTGACTTATTGGAGGGTTTTCTGGAAGCAAAAGTGAGAAGAAGATTGCGCTTATGCTTACCTAATAAATGCAGCTCTGAATGTCCTATTGAAAATGGTGTAAATTATGGGGTTAATGGTGGACGAAACGTAGCCCAGCCATAAAGCTATGTCGACCAGACCAGATGGCACTTTGCAGACGACTGGACATACGGCGAATGTTATGTTGAGAAGGAAAAAAGGCGACCAGCAGAAGACAAAGGTGAAGAATACCACTCCTAAAACTTTGGTGGCCTTTTGCTCGGTTCGTACCGCGTTGGCGGCCACTGCCTCGTTTTGACGTTTGTTTCGATTCGCAAGAAACCTGAGGAATGGTTCAAAAATTAGGGGTTGTTGATTTTTTTACGTGGAGTTGAAGAAAGAAATGTTGATTGGAGAGGGGAGGGGGATTATAGGTCGATCAGATGAGGTAAAGTCTCGAAGTGATCCAAATTTTTGATTTATTCAACTTGAATTTTTTTTAGTTTTGTTGAAGTAATTTCAGTTGACTAAAAATTTGAATAGCTATTTTTGCAATTTGAAAGATTTTATATACTCTTAAGCTTTTTTTTTTTTTTGGGGGGGGGGGGGTAATTTGTCAATATTTTGATTTTTTTCTAATTTTAATTCTTCCTTAAATTTCGATTTATGTACTTTGTTGATTTTAATAATTTTGAAATTCAAATTTTCTATAATTCAAATTTTTACAACTATAAATTTTCCCTATTTCGATTGATTTGTAAATTTTCAGCACTTTTCATTGATCTTAGTGGTTTCAATTTTCATTTTTTCTCCTTTTCAAATTTTTCGGAATTTTTGACCATTTTCTGCTCAATTTTTGATTTTGTTTTCAATTATTAAACTTTTTCATTTTCCAATTTTTAACGATTTTATTTTTTCACCATTTTGAATAAAAATTTTAAACTTTAAATTTTCAAAAATTATTTCTTTAAAAAATTTGTTTTCAATTTTAAACTTTTTCCAATGTTTGGTAAGTTCTTCAATTTTAATTTTAATTTTTTCCATTTTATCAACTTTTTCCTATTTTAAACGTTTTAAAATTTTTATTTATTTTTCATAATGTACATTTTTTCTAATTTCCTAATTTCCCCTTAATTTTTAATTTTTAATTTTTTGAAAAATTTTTCATCTGTTCTGATTTTAAAAAAAAAATTAAATACTAATTTATCCAATTTCAAACTTTCTTCGATGTTTGGTCAATTTTGTTCAATTTTGATTTTTTTTTTCAAAATTCAATTTTTCTCTTTTCCACTTTTCAAATTTTTATTAGGTAAATTATAAATTTTCAATTATTTTTCAGTCTCTTCAACTTCAAATGTTTTTAAATTTTTTCAATTTAAATTTTTTTTTAAATTTTATTTCTTGTTATTTTTTTTAGATATTTATAAATTTTAAAATATTTTTAAGTTTTAAATTTCTTTTCTATTTTTAAATTTCTTTCAGTGGTAGTTTTTCCATTTTCCAGTGCTTTCAGATATTTTTTTTAAATATAATTTTGAAATAAGTATTTTTCAATGTTTTCTCAATTTTTTAAGTTTTAGACATTTGAAAATTTTTACTTATCATTTTTTCAACTTTAATTATTCTCATTTTCAATTTATTAGATCCAATTCCCCCAGTTTATAATTTTTCTGATTTTTTTGGTTTTTAAATTTCAAATTATTTTCGAATACACGTTTTTCAAATTTCAATTTTGTTCAATTATGATTTTTTTTTCAATCCTAATTTTTCCATTTTCCAATTTTACTTACTGATTTTTTGTTAAAATTCAATTTTTAAATTATTTTTTAATTATTTTCATTTTTTGTCTGATTATTCTTTCATGTTTTGAACGATTTTATAATTTTTTCTTTGAATTTCATTTTTCCTTATTCCCAATTTTTTCACTTTACATTTTTTTAATTTGAAATTATTTTCAAATTTTGATTAAAAATGTGTTCTAATTTTTTCAAGTGTTTCTAATTTGCAACAATTTTAGTTCAGTTTTGATTTATCTCAATTTTTTTTTTTTTTCGTTTTTCAAATTTTCATACATTTTAAAGATTTTAATTTTTTTAAATTGTCATTTTCCCTTATTTTCAAAGTTATTTTTAATTCGGTTTTTTCTGATTCTTTTTCCAGAAAATTTCGTGCTTTTTCAATTTTAAACTTGCTTAGGTAATTTTAATTTTCTGAAAATTCTTAATCATTTTCATCTTTAAGTCATATTTTTTTTATTGTTGCAACTATTTATTTTTCAATTTGATAAATTTTTCTGATATCTTAAATTTTTAAATATTTTTCAATTTCCATTTTTTTTCAGTTTTGATCGTTGTTAAATTTTCGGTTATTTTTATTCAATTTTTTTCGATTTGATTCCCTATATTTTTATAATAACTTTTAATTGATGTGTAATTTTTAAAATTTTTGATCAGTTCTACCTCTAATTGGATTTTTTCAAATTCCCATGTTTCCTAGTTTCTCAACTTTAATTTTTTCAAATTTTTATTTCTTCGATTTATTGATTTTTTAAAACAATGTATTTTTCAAATACTTTCACGTTCGATATAATTTTCAGATATTTTAAAAACGATTTACGAGTTCATTGACCGAACGTGGAACAAATACACGTAACAAATTTTGAATACCTTGCCACACTTTGAGCACATTGTTATCAAAATTTCGCGATATAATGAAAAAAATTTTAAAATCACGTCAAAGAGAGCAATTTTTATCGTATCATTGGCATTCGTTCGTGTAAACGAGGAATTGTTTTTGTCTGCAGAATTTTCGACTGTTAAAAAAACAAAAGAAAAAGCTAAAATGCTAAAAGTAGGCAACAGAGTTGGAAAATTTCGAAAAGAGTAACCTGAAAGAAATAGTTTTCCGCTCGCTGCACATAACTACGCTATTACGTGATGCGAACCAATTAAAATTTCGATTCGTATCGAAATGCGAACGCCATCGCGTTTATATCGAATGAAAATGTTCAGTTTGCGAATACATTTGCGAACTATTTTCGGTTTTTTTTTTTCATCTTTTACATGTAACTCTGAACCATAATGTAAGTTTGATACTTATGTAGGAGCTAAGGCTCGCCCCCGATCAAAGAAAATACTACGAAAAACGAAAGAAACAAATTGCCCCCGAATGATACTTCGCTTCGTTTAGTTTTATTAATAGAAAAAAGAGTAAAGCAGGAGTACAAAAACTTGCTAAGAATGAAAAAAAGTAGAAAAGGGGCGAGGGGGACGTTAATGCCAACGCCAGCAGATAGAAATCGTTTTAAATTTGCGACATCTATAAGAATATTTTTTTCTTTTTTCAAATGTTAATCGAAGCGTATGGTGATTGGGACATTGGAAAATGACTTCCTTATTTTTTTCCATCGTCTTTTCAAATCAAAGTAGGATTTCATTTCGGTGATACGCGAATTCATGCCTCACGCATCTTAAAAGTCTATGGGCCTACTTTTTGTACAAGATTAATTCGGGTTTTTACGAATTTAACTCCACAAGACGAGTAAAGAGATGATGAAAAAGATGGTGGAAAAACCGCCGAGCTATTCGGGGTAACGATGAAAGATTTGATAAGCGAGATATATGGACGGGGAGGGATTCGGAGGTAGTAAAAAAAAAAACATACCTTAAATTTAAATTGGAAGGTGTTACGTTTAACGGAAGCCGAAGTGTGCGTAATCTTGTATTCCTTCCGACGGAACTCTCGGTACCGTTTTCAGTGGCGGATGTTGGCACAGTTTCCATGCCAACTGTGCGTCTTGTCTCGTTCACTGATGCCGTCGTAGGCGCTGCTCGGCTATTAGTCGCTAATAAACTCGGCTGAGATGAGCTAATACTTGTTGATGAATTTCTGCGAACAGAAACAATTAACGTATAGAGGAAACCAACAGAAGAAATGGCAACGAAAATTATTAGGGATTTGCAAATTCGAGAATTAATGAGCAGATCGATTCTTCTTATAATTTTCAAAGAATAAAAATCACAGTAACATTAGCAGGGGGAGGGAGGGTTTCTTAAAGTAAAAATTGAATTTTGCTGAACGATATTTCTTTCACTTGGGCCAAAAACAATTTTTTAGAATATTTTTTAATTTGTTGAAACAAAATGTTTTCAAAATGATTATGCACAACTCCTAATTTTTTCAAAATTTGTTGCAACGCAATTTTCTCAAAATTTGTGTAAAAAAAATCCAGAATTTTTCCTAAACACAATTTTTGCCAAAATTTGTAAAAATTAAAAATCGGACACTATTTGTACAAAATCTGTTGAAACACTATTTTTTTCAATTCCTTCAAAAACAAATTTCCCAAAAATCGTTAAAACACATTTTTTTCTAGAATTCGCTTAAACATTATTTTTCAAACTCTATTGTAACAAAATTTTTCAAAAAATTTTGAAACACAGGATCTTTCAAAATTTTATTAAAACACAATTAAGTATCTCAAAGTTCTTCAGAATAATATTTTTCCAAAATTTGTGCAAAACTCTTCTAAACACTCATTTTTTGAAACTTGTTGTAACGCAATTTTATAAAAATTTGTTATTTTCTAATTACCTCAAAATAGACATTTTCTTCAAAATAATTCAAATTCAACAAAACACAATTTTTCAAAAAATTTTGTAACAAGATTTTTTCAAAAATTTTTAAAACATGATTTTTTTTGAATTTGTTGAAATTTTTTTTCAAAGTTCCTGGAAACGCAATCTTTTTTAGAACATAAAAAAATACGTTTTCAGAATTCAATAAAACACAATTTCTTCCAGAATTCGTCGAATCAAACTTTTTCAAAAATTCCATAAAACACCACAATTTTTTTTCAATTTTAATGCTAAAACAAAGTTTTTTTCAAAATTCTTCAAAATACATTTTTTAAAATTTTTTAATCATGAATTGTGCACAATTCTTCTAAAATTTAGTAAAGTCAAATTTTTTCTAAAAATTTTTTGATGAAAAATTGAACACTATTTTTTGAAAGTTAGTCAAAACACTTTCTTTTTTTTTTTAATTCGTTAAACCGCAATTTTTCTTGAATTCATCGAAATGCATTTCTTTCTTCAAAATTTGGTAAAATAGTTTTCTCAAAGATCTTTTAGAGTACAATTTTTTTTCAAAATTCATTAGTAGTAAATTTTTTCAAGATTTATTCACATTCAATGTCTTCAAAATTGAACTCATTTCTTCCTAAAGTTGTTTCAACACAATTTTTCAGAATTCGTTAATGCCCATTATTTTTTCCAGAATTCGTTGAAACACAATTTTTTTGAAATTTGTTAAAACAATATTTTTTCCAGAATTCGTTATAACACAAATTTTTTCAAAATCCGTAGAAACATTATTTTTCAAAAATTCCATAAAACAACACAGATTTTTTTTTCATAAATATGCTGATACAGTTTTCCAAAAATTCTAAAAACACAATTTTTTCAAAAAATCTTGAAATCATAAATAATGCACAATTTTTCTAAAATTTTTGAAATAAAGACTCAACAACATTTTTTGAAAGTTTGTCAAAACACAATTTCTTACTAATTCCTTAAAACTTTTTTTTTTTTTTTTTTTTTTTTGAAATTTTGAGCACATTTAAAAAAAAATTGTTTAAATCCAATTTTTTTAAATGATCACAATTCGTTCCAGAATAACTTTGTTAAAACAAAATTTTTTTTTCAATTCTTTGAACTCGTGTTTTCAAAATTCATTAAAATATAATTTTTCTTTCAATTTTTGAAACTCATAATCGTTTGTGTAATACAGTTGAAAAAATTTGAAAACGATTTTTCAAAATTCGTTGAAATACAATTTTTCAAAATTTATCGAAATCCAATTTTTAAGAATATCAATTTTTTTTCAAAATTTATTAATAATTAATTTTTTTAAATTCGTCAAAATAAAAGTTTTTCTACACAATTTTTCGAAAGTTAGTTGAAACATAATCTCTTAAAATCAGATCAAACACAAAATTGTGGAATTTAAAACATTTTTTTAAATATTTATGTAATTATATATTTTTTTGGTAATAGTAATTTCAAAATTTGTTAAAACAGCAATACTTTCAGTTTTGTTGAATGAAACATTTATTTGCAAAATAATTTTTTTTAAAAACAATTTTTCCAAAATTGTTGTCAACAATTACATTACAAAGTACAATTTTTTGGATTTTTTATTCAATTCACAGTCTCGCACTTTTGTTTGAAATTAATTTATGTAAAAAATATAAATTTTTTAGTTGTAGGTATGTATATTTTTCGTTAATTTCTTCATATTTTTTTTTTTTTTTGTGTGTTTTTGTTGGAAACGACAATTTTGTTGAAAAATAAATAATTCAAAGTAATGTTATTCCACGGGGGGAAAAATCGAATAATGAACATAAAATTTGAATTTTGTTCGAAAAGAAATGCTTTCAGATTTTTTTTATTTTTGCGATTCGCTTCTTGAAATTTATTTTGGAATTTACGCTGTTTCGAAAACTTCTCAAGATTAGAGCTGTGAAAAGTACCAAGAAAATGGTAATGTCGTACGCCACACTCGAGGTGTGGGTAGCATTATTACCGGGTAATCGTGCCAAAGTGTCGAGAAACGAGGTAGAAAACTTATGCAACCGCTCAGAAAAACCTATTTTACTCTTTGTATTTTTCTCTTTCTCTCTCCGATAAAAAATTAACTTTTTTTCCAGTCTCCTCGCGAAAATATCTTCTTCCATTGTTAATGAATACGATAAAAAGTTTCGTTTTTTTTTTTTTACTTCTTCAAAAAGGTAATTTTTGCGAGAAGTTTTCTTAGCAAAGTTGAAGGGTTTTGAAGAAGACGAGATAAAGTAGGATTTCCTGTATACAATTCAGCTCTCTGTGTATAGCAAAATAGTGTCAATTATTTTACACCTTCTCGTATTCCACTGCTACTCGTGTACCTGCCTCTCTCTCTCTGTGCAGGCGTGAAATATTCGACGCCACAGTGGCGCTTATCAGCACGTTTACAAGACATTAACCGACACACAGGGATGTGATGAGAAAAAAACACGAATTAAGAGGGGACGCGGACGGACTCTATTAACTCGATGTCATTTTGCTGCCATAAAGGCTGATGGAGTTACATGCTTGGTACCTTAGTTTGAGGGGAGGGAGAATGAAAGAAATGAAACCTTCTTGTTGTACTTACCTATTGAAAAACTTCAACGCTGAATTTTTACCGTAGAGTTTATGAGGCGTGCTGAACGAGCGTTTTGGCGGTATCCTTGTGCTGTCTGCGGGCGACAGAGATGCTGGCGTCTCGACGGTGGATAGAGGTTTGCGAAATCTGCCACCGAGACGGCGAAAAGTAGGGGCTTCTTGTTCGGTGCCTGGTTTCATCTGCAAGAACCGCGCCTTCTTCCGGAGCAGTTGCACGGTTAGAGCGTACGTTACGACCATGATGACCATAGGGATGTAAAAAGCCATCAGTGATCCGAATACGAAAAAATACTGATTATTTATTACGCATTGGTGGGCTTCTGGCATTATATTTTTCGGATTCGATAGACCTGTTGGTAAATTGATGAGAGTTAGAATCGAAATCGAAGGAAGAAAAAGGATATCCCTAGATAAGAAAGCGATTTGGTCCTGCTTCATTTTTTCAAAAAAAAAAAATGTAAAATTATATTACCGAGGGGAGGGACCATGAAAAAATTTAATCAAAAATTTTATTTAAAGAAATTAATATAATAATTATAAAAAATATTAATTCTATAAATAGTCAAATTAAAAATCAATTATTAATTGAAAATAGAATAAAAATTATTAAAATAAAATTATAGAAAAAAAAATTTAATAAAAATAATATTAAATCAATTTTGATTTAAATAAAAATAATTTAATTATATGATTTACTTTATCGAAGTAATACTTTTTTTTTCAGGTAAGATGCCTTTTGCATCTACCACTGCACCCCCCCCCCCCCCCCCATCAACATACAAAAATCTCAATTTTTATTGAAAATAAATTTATTTTCAAAGAATTTCAACGTTTCTGAACGATTTTTTTTAAGCTGTGAGATAGATTTGAAAAAAAAAACTGGAATAAAATTTCAAAAAAATTACTTACAGAATTTTTAGGAGTTCTTTGAACAGAATTTTGATTCGATTAAAATAAAAAAATTAATCAACTAATTAATTAATTATGAAATTATGAGAAAAAATTCTTCAAATAAAATTTCAAGATTTTTTTAAAGCAAAATATTTTATATCTTTAACAAAATTGAAAAAAAAAAAAAATTGTGAAAAAATACCAAAATGTACAGAATGACCCTGTTGGTACTTCTGGCTTTGCAATAGTCATGTTTTTAAGTTGTTGTTGTTATCGTTGTTGCTGTTTTTAAATTCTTGAACATTTAAAAAAAATGTTAAATCCTCAAAATGAGGTGAGAATTAGAAATTTGGTAACTTTAATATTTTAATTAAAATGGGTGAAATTGGATCAACTTTCAATATTTTTCTCAATTTGAGTAAATCTCAGAAATTCGAAGAATTTAAAAAATCTGATGAAACTTCAAAACTTGGAAAAAAGTTCAATTTGAATAAAAATTGTAATTTTGGTCATTTCTATATTTTAATAAATTTTCAAAATCGTATCAAGATTTAAAGTTTCTTTAATTTTGAAAATTTAGTGTGATAATAAAATTTGATGAAAGCTTTCGATTATTGAATGATTTTTACCTTTTCAAGTTGGAAGCACTTTTAAAATTTAGACAAGTAAGTGAATTAAAAAAATGAAATGACACGAACGTCATTTCTCAATTTTTATAAGGCTTTATTAATAAAATTTTTAAATTTGGATAGGTAGTAAATTTTGAATTGGGCCAATTTAAAAAAAAAGTAAATAAAACGTCAATTCCCAAAGTTTGATAGTTTAAAAAAATAATATGGGTGATTATTCCTGAGTTTTAATAATTTTTTGAAGTTGGTATCGAACGTTAAAAGTTGATCCAAAATTTATCAAAATTGAAAAATGACCGAAATCATAACTTTTCCTAATATTAAAACTCAAATTTATTAAATATTGAATTTTTTTTTAACTTGGAAATTTTTTTAAAAATTGGCTGAACTTGGAAAATTTATTAAAATAACTCAAAAACTACCTATTTGAAATTTTTAAAATTGAGCAAATCATTGAAATTTAAAAATTAAAAAAATTTGATGAAAGTTCAAAATAATGTTGATAAAATCAAGATTTTGTCATTTTTAAATTTTTATGAATTTTTTATATCCTCGAAATTATTTGAAAATTTAGAATTCGGTCGTTTTCAAATTTCTATAAATATTTGAGGCCTCATCATATTTTTTATAATTTCTTAAATTTGAGTAAATTTTTCATATTCGAAAATTTTGTGAAATTTTGTAAAAACTCAACGGTTGAAAAAAATTCATCAAAAAAACTCAACAGTTGGAAAAATTTTGAAATACGATTTAAAAATTGAAATTGTGGGTTTTTAAAGTTTGATAAATTTTCGTAACTATAGAAATCTGGAAAAATTTTAAAATTTGGTGTAGGTAATTTTTGACATTTTGCAAAATGAAGAACTCATAATTGGATCATTTTAACAAATTTTTGGAGTTGAACTAATTCTTGAAAATTTAGCCAAATTTCATTTTAAAAAAAATTAGATATCAATTCTTCAAGTTTTATTAATTTTTAAAATTTAACAGAAATTTTGAATAAAAATTTGAAATTTATTCTTGTGCAAGTCCCCCCCCCCCCCTCCCTCCCTTCCCTCAAAAAATATCAAAAATCCATTTTTATGCTCTTGAAAAAAAAAAATCAAAGGATAATAATTATTTTTTTACTAAATGTGAAATCAAGAACGATTTTTTTATATCGCCATTTAGCTAAAATTCAGGAATACTTGATACAATAATTTTTGAAGTTTTTTAGTCAAAATGCAAAATAAATCTGAAATTTAATAAAAATGTGAACGAGTCAAGTACCAACTTCAAGATATTTCATAAACATTTCAACATGTTTTGTCAAAAGGGAGGTGAAAATGAAATTTCACGTCACAGGGACGTACTGTTTTAGGTGAAAATGCGTTCCAATTTTTGTTTCTTTTGTTGTTGGCAAAGTTTCTACTAAAAGTGGCGACAAGGCCGAATCACCTGTTTAAATCAGGGGCCCCCTTGACGAGAAAGTTAGGTCGAGAGTGCTGCTACTCGAGTGATGATGGCTCGTGTTTTTGAAGAGCTACAAAACGAGCTTCTGCGTTAATACGTTTATTGATGCTGGTTCGCGTTTATTTGCAATCGTGGCCCGAAAACAATACTCGTTAAATAAAGAGAAAACAGAAAGTTTTTAAAAACAATTGGAATGGCGGGCCGCGCTCATTTATAATGGAGAAGTTTTAATGGCTCTTATGTTAGTACGATGAAGTTTTTTGATTTGAAATTAAAAAATAATATACGAACGGCCTACGCTTTGTACGCTGCCTCGCTCGGTTTAATAAATTGCACGAGCTAAATAGTACGTGTGTATAAACGATAGTAATTTCAACTTTTGGCTGAATTGAGATTTAAACCCCTGCCTCCTTCTTCCATCTCCCTTCGTCAATATTTTTGCTAAAAGTTTTCATCTCCAGCTTGCGATAGAAATGTGAAAAATTACGAAGCCCGACAATAAGAGCCAAGTAGCCTGTTGCTATTGATATGATGTATAGAACTCTGCTTATATGAAATATTACTCGTAATTAAGTAGGTACTTACCTAAAGCGGTAACCGAACCGGAAACTAATAACGAGAGTGCCCAAACTATGGCGATCTTAATACCGACGATTCGTTTGGTCGAGTACGTATGGCGAGTCTTCAGCGGATTCCTTATACCCAAATAACGTCCTAAGCTTATGCAACACATATGATATATACTACAAGAACACGCCAGCACGTCGCAGGATACGTATACGTTGCACCAAACAGTACCCAGAGGCCAGTACCCTGAAAGAAAAAAAAAATAACCAAAAATATTGGTCGATTTTAGTTACACCGCGTACTTTCACCTTTCATCTTTTATACAGATTAATATTACGTTTATATGAGAAAGAACAATGAGTAATGATGATGAATGACGACTTAAGGTACTATTCTGTATTTTTTTACCCTGTTTTCTCAAGTGTAATGGGTATTGCCGTGTGTGAGATATGTGCTGTGCAGCAGCAAGCATGGTGATTCGTCTCTGTTTCGGACTCGTTGACGTTTTACCGTAGTTTAGTCCTAACGATAATTGCTATACGAATTCCGGGGGTATTTTTTGCAATTTATGTAGGCTCGAGGAATTAATTGTCGGAGCTTGTTTTGGAGGATTTTTCGTTACTGAACGAATTTGAAAGTTTTTTATTTTGTGAGGTTAAAAACCTCTAAGTAGAAATTTCAAAAACATACATACTTATTTCCAGATGAAAAAACATTGAAAAAATTTCAAATAAAATCGTTCGACAGAATTTGAATGAAAATTATTTTTGAAAAAAATGAAGAATTTACTTCGAAAAAATTTATTTTTAATCAAAACTTGAAAAAAAAATTGTTTTCAACAGAATTTGGAAAAAAAAAATCTGAAAAAATGAGAAAAATTATTTTTAAAGAATTTTTTTTTGTGTTTGGTCAAAGTTTTGAACTAGATTTTAGAAAAATTAATCGATAAAATTATTGAGAAAAAAAGTTAAAAAAAAAAAATTGAAAGTTGAAAAAACATAGAAAGACTTTTTGGAATAAAATTTGAAAAAATTTCAAGTACCTACCTAGTTACCTGTGATAAAAATTTTAAACTTTTTTAACCAAAAAAAAAAATCAGTGAAATTCAATTTAGAAAAATTCTATTTCAAGAGCACTTAATTTTAAACGAATTTGAATTTTTTCAAAAATAAATTTTGATAAAAAAAAAACAATTATTTGATCAAATTTTTGAATAAAAAAAGAAAAAATTGTAAGAGTTCAAAAAATAATAATTTACAACAATTTAAGTAAAATTGAAAAATTAGGTAGATTTTAAACAAAAAACTGAATTTTTGTCAACAAAATTCAAACAAATTGTTTTTCATAACATTTTTTAAAAGTTTGTGTTTGAGTACTTCGTTAAGGAGTTCTTTAAGGTACCTCGCGAGGTACCTTAAGGAACTCCTTAACGAAGTAAGTAAACTTCAAACGATTTGCTCCTGAACAGAATTTTTAAAATTGTGAGCTTCAATAAAATTTTCTAAAAAATAATCATCCAAAAAATTTCAAAAAATCCGATTTTGAGTCAAATTTGAAAAAATTTGTTTTTGAACGAAAGTGAAAAAATGTTACTTCAGGGGTGTCTTGACTGTCTTAAAATTTCAAATTAAAAATCAGCACCTTTCGCAGCAAATTTTTCATAATTTTGTAACATGTTGAGGAGGATTTTTTCGAACTCACCACCCCCCCCCCCCCCCCCTGGTACAAAAATTATGAGAGGAAATGAACGCCTTCAGTTGAAAGCACTTTTTACTACGCTTTTATTAGCTTGGTATGTATGTATGTATGTACGAGGGGCGGCTGATAAGAAATGCACAGTGACGCATAACTCGCGTAAAAATGGAGCTACAATTATGGTTAAAAAAAATTCATGTAGCTACATGTCTCCTCTACACCTCACAAAAATTTGGTCAAGTTACGTTGAGCCGTTCGTAAGTTATATGCCTTCAACTGAGGCATGATCGCGCGTTTTGTCACTGAAGGTTGATCAACGTACTATGGAACTTTTTTTTTTGCGATAAGAAATGGGCTTATCTCACGTAAAAATGAAGCTATAGTAGTGGTTGAACAATTTTTAGATAAGTACATGTCTCCTTTATATCCCACAAAAATTTCGTCAACTTGAGTTGAACCGCTCTTGAGTTATTCGCCTTTAACTGAGGCATCTTCGCTTCATTTGACATTCAAGATAGACGTAAGCTCTGTGATGAACTTTTTGTCGTGAAAAAACGTGAATATCCAACTGAAGCATCTACAGGTTTATTGAAATTGTACATGTGATTCCATAAACAAAAAAATTTCGTCAGAGTGGGACTGAGGGACACCTCAATTGCGAATAAAACCAGACGTAGTCGACCAAACACCCGTACGAGTGAAATTTGATTCATAAAAGTGGTTTGACTTTATTCGAAATTGAGGTTTTCCTCAGCTCCACGCCTCAAAATTTTATCATACATGAAGATGTAGTACACGTCCGATAAACATATGCAGAAAGTTCAGTAGAATTCGAGTTTTTCACGACATAAACTTTATTACATAACGTTCGTTAACCTTCGGTGACCAAATGGCGCGACCATACCTCAGTTGAAGGCCTATAACTCACGAACGGCTCAACGTAACTTGACCAAATTTTTGTGAGGTGTAGAGGAGACATGTAGCTACATGAAAATTTTTAAACCATATTTGTAGCTCCATTTTTACGCGAGTTATGCGTCACTGTGCATTTCTTATCAGCCGCCCCTCGTATGTATGTCTGTCTCATGGAACCAAGTGTATGTTTTCGCCCAATGCTCTCTCATTTAATATTTAACCAGAAATGAAAGATCAAAGTGCTCACATTAGGGGTTTTCGAGGTCGCTGAATTCGATTTTCGAACTTGAATATACCCCCAACTCCAAATTGGGCCCCTATGAGGGGGTTCAATTTTGAAAATTTCAGAAAATCACAACATTGGTATCGAAATGTAGGTTTTCGAGGTCGCTGAATTCGATTTTCGAACTCAAATTTACCCCCGACCCCAAATTGAACCCCTATGAGGGGGTTCCATTTTAAAAATTTCAAAATTCACAACATTGGTATCGAAATGTAGGTTTTCGAGGTCGCTGAATTCGATTTTCGGACTTAAATTTACCTCCGAACCCAAATTGGGCCCCTAAGAGGAGGTCAATTTTGAAAATTTTGAAATTCACAACATTGGTATCAAAATGTAGATTTTCAAGGTCGATGAATTCGATTATCGAACTTAAATTTACCTTCGCCCCCAAATTTGGCCCCTAGGGAGAGGGGGTAAATTTTGAAAATTTCGAAATTTACACCATTGGTATCAAAATGTAGGTTTTCGAGGTCGTTGAATTATATTTTAAAACATAGATTTTTCAACGCCAAAAAGAGTTGAATAAAAATGTAAAAAAAAATTTAAAAACCACGCTTTTATTTTAGGTGGGTCGTATGTTGTAGGTATTGGGAAGTAGTACTTACTTCATTCCTTAAAAAACAAAAAATGAAATTTACTTGAATATAATGATGTATCATAAAGAAACTATTTTTTTCCAAAATTTTAATGATGAAAAGCGTGGTGGGGTGTGCAGGAAGCTAAAAATACGTACCTTATCGAATAACGCCCCACCATGCGTTTCAACATTAAAATTTTGGAAAAAAATAGTTTCTTTTTGATACATCATTATTCAAGTAAATTTTATTTTTTGTTTTTTAAGGAATTAAGTAAGTACAACTTCCCAATACCTACAACATACGACCCACTTTAAATAAAAGCAGGGTTTTTTAAAAAATTTTTACATTTTTTAAATTTCCAGAAAAGAAAAACGTAAATTGGAGAAAAAAATTTTTAACGGCCACAAAATTGATAAAGTCGCTTTTTTTGTGCAAAATTCAAAAATATTTGTGTTTAAGGGAAATTTAAAAAATTAGTTTTTGAACGAAAATGAAAAAAGAGTTGTTAACACAATTAAAATAAATTGTGTTTGAGGAAATGAATTAAAAAAATTAGCTTTGGAAAGAATTGCGTTGATGGTGACCAAAATTTCAAAAAATTGCTAGGTATAAATTATTTACATTTGAGAAAAACTTGAAAAATTTGCTTTAGACAAAAATTGGAAAAAACTTAGTTAGTAAACAAAATTTTATAAAAAAAAAAAAAAAAAAATGGGATAGCCATAAATAATTTTTCAGAATTTGTGTTTGAGCAAAATTAAAAAAAAATTGTTTTTAAACGAGAATTTGAAAAAAAAACCTGTAGGTATATTGTGTCAACAAAATTATGAAATTGTATTTTTGAACGAAATTCAAATCATTCGTTATTCAATGAATTTAAAAAAAAAAAAATTTGATGAGCAAGACTCTTGAAGAATCATCTCTGAATAGAATTTGAAAGAAGTGTGTTTGTATACAAAATTTCGAAAAATTACTATTCACCTGATTTTTAAAAAATTTGTTTTTGAGCATTTGAAAAATTTGTGCTTAAACAAGAATTTAGGAAATTGTGTCTGTCAATTACCTAAATTTTTTCCAGAATGTTATCTCAGTAGTTAAAAAAAATGTTTTTGAGCAAAATTTGATGAATAAATTTTCAAACAAAAATTCACATCTTTGTGCTTGTTGACAGAATTTTAAAAAGTTGTGTTTTTGGACAAAATTCAAAAAAAATATTTTGTTCGGAGAATTTTCAAAAAATAAATTTGTGTTTGATAATAAACTCTGGACTGATTTGGGAGAAATTATTTTTAGTAAATAAACTTCCAAAAAATTTGTTACTAATAAAAAATCAAAACATTGTTTTTTGTGGATTTTTTTTTTAATGGCATTTTGAGCCGAATTTTAAAAATTAGTTTTTGAATGAAAATAGAAAAATACAAATTTTCATAGAATTCTCAAAAAAAATTTCAATTGGTTGAACAAAATTTTAAAAATTTTCAATTGAACAGAATTGCAAAAAATGTGTGTCAGGAAAACTCAAAAAAATCGTATTTAAAAAAAATTTCTAAAAAAATTTGAAAAATCAGCTAGCTTTTAAACAGAATTGAGAAGTTCATGTTTTTCAACAAAATTAAGATTTTTTTTCTTCATAATTTTCAAAAAAAAAAAAAAAAAAAAAAAAGCTTTGGACAAAGTTTTGATGAAATTACCTTTGAAAAAAAATCTGAAAAAATTTACATCAGTATTCTCAAGGAATTTTTTTTTTATTTGAAAAAAAATTATTTCTCGCCAAAATTTGAAGAAATTATATCAGAACAAACCTGGAAAACGTTTTTGCAATTTTTGTGCAATTTTTCCAAAGTGCTCACCACCACAAATGCATAGAGCTGAGCTATCTGTGCTCTGCCCCACAAGAAAATAAACCTGGTCACGTTTGACAAACGTTGATTCCACTCGAAACCACAAAACACTTCAATCAATTTGAAAAATACTCCCAGTCCCCCTAAATGAAGATTACATTTAAGCGAATCTCCTTGTATAGTGTGATGGGGGGGGGGGGGCAACGGTACGGTGCGGTGGGCATAAAGGAAGGAGGCAGCACGAAGCGTGAAAATCACCTGCCTAAATTTCCAATTCAATTCGATCATCTCGTTAGATACGCGAAACTTGTAATCGAATTTGTAGACTGAGAAGCGTTGCAGGAGGTAAGGAGAGGAGGTGGGCATGAGAAAACGAACCCTTCGCAAAAACCTGTCGGTGTCGCTGTCTCCGACATAGGAAAGATTTTACCTACTCGTAATTGTAAGTTACGTCGTGTCGAGACCTATGCGAGATACCGAGGCAGGAAATCCAAACGACGAAGGAAGGCAGCAAGACGCATCGAGCTTAATTGTAGAAAGTTTCCGAAATGGGTGCGTGGGTGATCCGTGCGCGTCTAGAAAAAATAATGGTCTTTCGAGAGTTTTACATGTACCTTGACAGCTGATCCTCGCTCGCGACCAAAGCAAAGGTCCGACATCCAACGAGGAACGAACACGCGAGATCGTATACGATGTTTATTTCATTTCATTCGAATTTCCAAGATTTCTTCCAACGAACGTGAGAGTAAAGTGCTTTGTGATGTCACTACGTGGTCAATTTTATTTATACTGAGAGTATAAGGCCGTCTTTTGCCTTTAATGCTATGTAATTCTGTATACTTCTCTGACCGTGCCTTTCTATCGAGTTTGAAAGTTTTGTCAAATGGTATGTTCAATCTTGACCTTACGCGTTTCGCCCGAGTTGGAAGAAGAAAAAATAGGAAATAAATAGCTTAAGCTATTCGACGCGGTTTTCCACAAAATGTCGCAGAATGGAAGACTATTCGGAATCAGAAATTGTTATTTTTTCTCTTATTCTTCGGTTTAAAAGCGTCGACAATGGTTGCTCGTTAGGGTGGAATGATTTTGACTTTTTTTTCGAAAATCGAAAGAGCCTACGGCACAAAAGTTGTGTTTTGGTGTCAAAATGACGTGGTAAAAATTTGAGCCTCCTCGGTCAATATTAACCCATGCTTCAGGGGGTCCAAAGTTTTCAAATTTCAGTAAAATTTCTCATATAATAAATTTTTTTTTTTTAAATTAACAATTTTTCAGAGGTATAGTCGATGGTAGGGGTCCTCTTGGTGACCCAGAACCCGGTCATCCATCAAAAAATTGCATAAAAGTATAAACAGGGGTTTCCAAAATATCCACATTTTTGCATAATTACACCAAAATCAAGAAATGCGCGAATATTTTTATTTTTTGAGATATGTTGCATATTTTGAGGTTTACATATTTGAAAATATCTTCAAAATGAAGGGGAAGTCCCATCACCACCACCCCTCCATAGAAAATGGGACATTTTGCTGTGAAAACTTTGTCCTGTGTTTTTTAATGAAATTACTCATTTTACCTACTTTGTATTAGGGCAAAGTGAAAAAATTATCACTCTAATTACAATATGCATGAGAGCGGTTCATTTTGTGTTGAAAACATCCCATCAGAATATTAAACTCCTTCCTCAAAGGCGCAGGGCGTTAGGGATCCTCAAAGTGGGGTCAGTTTTGGAAAAACAAAGTTTTCATAGCAATTTGGTGTAATTATGCAAAAATGTGGATATTTTGGAAACCCCTGTTTATACTTTTATGCAATTTTTTGATGGATGACCGGGTTCTGGGTCACCAAGAGGACCCCTACCATCGACTAGACCTCTGAAAAATTGTTAATTTAAAAAAAAAAAAAATTTATTATATGAGAAATTTTACTGAAATTTGAAAACTTTGGACCCCCTGAAGCATAGGTTAATATTGACCGAGGGGGCTCAAATTTTTACCACGTCATTTTGACACCAAAACACAACTTTTGTGCCGTAGGCTGTTTCGATTTTCGAAAAAAAGTCAAAATCATTCCACCCTATTGCTCTTGGCTGCGTTTCGGGTTTATTTTCATTGTAGTCTTCGTCGGTGAAATTGAAACCAAATACATACAATGTGAGAAAAATAAAAGAAATCCCGCGAAAAAGAAAACAGTGTATGTCGAAGGATACAAATACGTAGGTATTTTATGTTAGACGCGATCACACGTTATTTTTGTTATTCTAACGCGCCAATTCGCGAGGTATGCTTGTTCCCATGCGATTACAATTGAAAAACAAACGTCTAGATCGGATTCTTATCCACAGACGACGACGAGAAAATTTTCTTAGTACTTTTCGTCTTTTTTCTCATCTTCCATTTCATCTGGTTATTATTTTTTTCATATTTCAATAACTACTTATTTACTTTAATTTTTTGTAATGTTCTTATTTTTTAAAAATCGCCAAAAGAAGCGAAAAATTGTCTTCGATTATTTTGTTGAGTTGAAATAGCAACTTGAGGTCAGTTAAATCGAATAGAATATTTTTTCCATCATTTCAATTCGAGATGAAGAAACCAAAATAATTGACTAAAAAAATATATAATATTAAAAAAATAATAAAAAGTTGAACGAAAATAAGATTCAAAATTTTTTGAAAAATTCACGTTTAAAAAAATGTACGTAAATAAAAAAAAAACTGATGGAAACTGAGAAAAAATTGAGAGGTAAAAAACAATTATTCACTGGAAGAACGTTGAAAATGAGGGGATGGGGATTGTCAACTAAAATCTGAAATTCAAAAAAAAATCACCAAATGTAAAAAATGGAGAATTTATAATCAATCAGAAAAAATTAATGAAAATGGTAAACAACTGAAAAGTAGAAATTACTTGGAGAAAAAAATGAAAAATTAGCAAAAAATTGAGAAATTGAAACGTACGAGCGAGGGAGACGAAAATTGTGAAAAAATCAACAATGAAACGACAATTGAGAACTTGAAGAATTGCCATAAACAATATTGTAAAAATTTGCAAATTGAAAAAATCAAAGATAGAGAAGAATTTGAAAATTAAAGAAAAAGTACCTATAGGGAAAATCGAGAGTTGTAAACAAATGTAAATTAAAAATAAATCAATATTTGGAAAAAATTGAGAATAGTAAAAAACTGAAAATAGTTGTGAATGGAAGAATCAATCTTGAATACAAAAAAAAATTAGGAAATTTGAAATTTGAAAAAAAATAATAATAATTTGGGGGTGTTGTTTAACTACTTAGTGAAAGAATAGTAAAAAAATTAAATTTTTTAAAAATTGACAAAAATACTGGAAAATTGCAATTGAAAAAATTGTCACTCCCTCAAAAAAATGTAAATTGAGAAAAAATTGCAAATGGGGGGGAGGGGGTTGCAAAGTGATGAAAAATAAAAAGTAGAGAAAAACTATGAAAGTTCAAAGTTGAAAAAAGAGCTAAATAAGATTAGGAGGGTTAGAAATTGTATAAAAATCAAAAAATTGGAAGAAAATTGAGGCATTGAAAAAATGAGATAAAAGTGAAGAAATGAAAATCAGATTTGTAATAGACAATAGAAAAATTGTGAGAAAATGAAATTTTTAAAAATTGGCAATTGGAAAAAATAAAGAATATGGGGATTACAAAATTGAAAATGAATTTAAAAAAAAAATTAAATTAAAAAACTGAAGAAAAATGAGAATTTTGAGTACCTACTTGAAAAACCTGAAAATTAGAAGAGAAGTCGTGAATTGAATAAAAAAAAAATCAATACTGATGGTTGAAAAAATTTTAATTGGGAAAATCAACGAATGACAAAAAATTGAATAACTATTTAGAGCAAATAAAAATTGAGGGAAACTAAAAAAATTGAAGAAAAAAATTGATAAATTCGAAAAAATTACTGAATTTTGAAAAATCGAACGGACTTTGCAGCACAAATGTAGGATTTTTGTCAGATTTACAGAATACCCACGATATAACAGTTGCAACCCCCCTCCACTTCCTCCCATTTCGTTCAAATTAAAAAAATTCGCACGCGATTGTCAAAGGCTTCCTAAAAACGTCTCAATCCCTCAGAATCACGTCCAACTCAGCTTTCACTCAAGCATCTCTTTAATTTTCTCAATTACGAATGAATTTCCTTTTTCGTCCCCGTAGTGCTTTTTACATTATTACACCGAATTAAAAACAAGCTTTTATGAAAATTGCTCCCAGTATCAAGCCGCATTGCGAGCTTTTTTAAAGATTCCTAAATGAATTACGCGGACTTTGAAAAAGTTCTTTATGCAATTTTACCCCTCGAGGTGCACCATTTTAATGGTTCCCTTTGGCACTGGTACGAGAGTACATATTGTCGGAATCGAAAAGGCACAGCACCGACGAAGTTATTATATAGAAAGCAAAGAGACGAATTCACTTCCGAATATAACGCCAAAGAGATCCAGAGGCGAATGCGGGGCAAAAGGATGCCGTGGGGGTGGGAGGCAAGCCGACAAGATCGATTGTTAACGAACTCTGTTAACTGACTTTTAGAGAAATATTTCTTTCGCATGAAAAAATCGTAGGTACATACAAAAAGAAGCAAAGAGTGCGAAAGAGACATTAAAAAAAAAAAAAAAAAAGAAGAAAGAGAGAGAGAGAAAGAGACGTTAAACGACGAAGAATGCTCAAAAAGCTTAAGCTCCAAACGCACCTAGCAAAAGAAAATCAGAAAGACGACGAATAAGTAGGTTGCTTATTATATGAGAGAAAGAGAATCTCAAGAAAACATGGCATCGGTACAAAGCTCAGCAATATGTACCTCGGTGTGTTTTTTCTCCATCTATTCTCGAGAAAGTGGTACCATTGAGGAGTAGCAAAGGTGATGGTGACGCTTATATACTCGGGCGTGTTCGATTAATTCGATTGCTTAGGCAAAAGCGAAGCAAAGCAGCCGCAAAAACGAGGCTCGTACGTCGTTTTCTTGTCAAACGAGATGGTTTAAACGAAAGAGCATTTAAAAAAGAGAAAATAGCTAGCTAGGTCTTATTTGTTAACCTGGTTTTTCTCGCGGCTTGTGTGGAAAAAATTTCCTCCCCTTTTTACCCCGCCCCACCATCATCGTCACAGCTGTAAAATGTAATGAAAACTAATTTCGTTTAACGTGGCTCTATTTTCCACCTCCACAGTGTGCGTGTATGGAAGATAAACCGTCCTGTTCAGCGTTTCAAAAACGAAATAATACAAAAAACTCTCCAAGATGAACTCACAACAGCGACGAATTGTTATTGTATTAATAAAGGGACAAAAAAAAAACCAATCCAGCAATTGGAATTTCAGCTCGTTTAAAGGCGGAAGCGACGCACCGATGTAATTTAGAATTGTGAAAAGTTCCTCACCCCTCCCTCCGTCTCCTTATTCTGGAAATGATTGACTTTAAAATTCATTACAATGGACGAATGAAAGAAGAAACTTTATCGTGCTCGGTGTGACGTTTTCACTGTATAGAAAAAAAGTCGAGCGGCGACTTTTTCGTTTACGTGGGTTGCCCCCCCCCCCTTATTTGCCCCATTTCCGAAGACTCTACTCGCGGACGTAATTTAAGGATTATTAAAAAATATAGATAATAGGTATCTGTTCGTTGCACACTTCTCGCTCAAGGCATCAGGGATTGTTTGTGGGGATGTAGAATGTATAGATGGACCTGGATGTTTTCTTAGGCTGTGTGACGATTTGAATCTGAGGCGAAATCTAATTTCAACTTTCTTGCGAGGGATGTAATTTCATCTGGCCTGATTTATGTGACGATTTTTTTCTTCGTCAAGTGTTCGGAGTTGTTTGAGTTGCTTGATTTTGAACTTGGTTTGACTTCGAATGCTTTGTGATATTTTTTATCTGTGTTTATCCATCATTTATGTTGACAATTTTTGAAAATTTTGGTTTTATAATGCTTCAAAATTTCAGCTGAAGCTAATTTTTCAAATTTTGTTCAAATACAATTTTTTTTTCAATATTCTAAAAAAAAAAATCTAGATTTTGTACAAAAAAAAAACATTTTGGTTTTTTAATTCGGTTGACAAGCACAAATTTTTTCATTTTCGTTAAGAAAATAATTTTTTAAAGTTAGCTCAAACACAGATTTTTTGAAGATTCTCTGATAATTTTTTTTTTTCAAGTGTCGATCAATTTTTTTGTTTATTCTAATGGTAACAAGCCCAATTTTTTCATTTTCGATCAAAAACCAATTTTTCCAGCTCAAAAACATTTTTTTTTCCAAAGCTAATCATTTAATTTTTTTTTTGACAAACGTTTCCAATAAAATTTCCAAATCAAAAATTAGTAGGTACTTATTCATCGCCTTTTTGCAGCATTTTCTTAGAATTTTAATGTAACATCTTTAGGATGATGTTTCACGAGTTACCCCTCCCACCCTTATTATGAAGATTATGAAAAAATTATCGCCTTTATAGTTCAAAACACTTTAAAAATTGAAAGTAAAATGTAACTTGTAGAAAAAAGAATTTTAACAAAAAAGAAAATGATTTTGAGCAAAAAATCAGCACTTTTTCGATTTTCAGCACAACTTGTAAATTTGAGGACTTCTTCAGCACTTCCAGCAGCTGCTGGACACCTTGTAACTTTGAAACACAATTTTTTCTCTTTTCGTTCAAAAGCAAACTTTTTCAGTTTCAAATTTGGGTCAAAATCTGATTTTTGAAAATTTTTGGGATGATCATTTTTAGAAAATTCGTACACAATTTTCAAAATTCTGTTCAATAGGGAATTGTTTGAAGTTTATACTAACACAATTCTTTCTCCTTGATTCTGTTTGGAATCTGGGTTTTCAAATTTTGTTCAAATGCACATTTTTGAAAATTTGATGGAAAACATTTTTTTTTGTTTCAGTTTGGTCTTAAACAAATTTCTTGAGAATTTTTAGGATCATAATTTTTTGGAATTTTATTGACAAGCACGATTCTTTTCAATTCGATTTGAAACCTGGTTTTTCAAATTTTGGTCCAGAACAAATTTTTTGATTATTTTTTGGATTGACATTTTTTATAATTTTATTGACGAACACAACTCTTTTCAATTCGGTTTGAAGTCGGGTTTTTCAAATTTTGCTGAAACGCAGATTTTTGAAAATTCTGCGAAAACAACTGTTTTGAATTTTGGTTCAGAACAGAACAAATTTCTTGATAATTTTTTGGGACCATAATTTTTTTGAATTTTATTGACAAACACAATTCCGTTTGAAACCTGAGCTTCCAATTTTTTTTTCAAATTTTGTTGAAATGAAACACTGCAGATTTTTAAGAATTCTACGAAAAATATTTTTTTGAATCGTGCTCCCAAACAAATATTTTTGAGAATTTTCATGGTCACAATTTTTCGTAATTTTATTGACAAACACAATTTATTCCAATTCGGTTTGAAACCTGGTTTTTCAAATTTTGCTCAAACGCAAATTTTAAAAATTCTATGAAAAATAACTTTTTGGTATTTTGGTAGGTAGTAGGTACAGAATAAATTTTTTGAGAATTTTTGGATTACAATTTTTTGGAATTTTATTGACAAACACAGTTCTTACCAATTCGGCTTGAAACCTAGTTTTTCAAATTTTGCTGCAACATAGATTTTTGAAAATTTTATGAGAAATATTTTTTTTGAGAATTTTTTGGAATTTTTTTCACAAATAAAATTCTTTTCAATTCTGTCAATGGATAATTTTTTTAATTTTGCCAAAAAAAAACAATTTTTTTGAAATTTTTTTTAAATACTTGTGTATTTTTCCTTTTTTTTATGTTGTTGAGAGAAATTTTGTTGTAAAGCACCTGTTTCAGTGATGAAACTATTTTGTTTTTCAAATGTATGTCGAACACAAATTTTTATAAAAATTTTATTACTCTTCGAACATGTTCAAAATTTTCATTAAAAATAATTTTTTTCCGATGTTTGTAAAAAAAAAAAGAAGTTTGTTAATAGAATTTCCAATCGATAATATACTGAAGAATAAATTAAATATAGTTTTTTCTAAATTTTGTCCGATGACTTTTAATCCCCTTTTGAAACCTAATTTTTCAAAAATTCTGTTTGAAAACAATTTTTTTTCGACTTTATTTTCATCATAAAAATTTTTAGATGCAAATTTTACGTTTACTTGTAAGTTCTAAACGTCTTTGTGGGGTTGCAACCTCAAAAAATCTTTTCGCATCTCGTGCGGAGAATCCCATATATCTAAAATTTTCCTAAATTTGACAGTTGACACGAAATATGAAATTTTTTCAAAATAAATTGATTTCGCCCATCTAGTTTTTCTCGTAATTAAATTTTTTCAAACCATAATGCCTTTTCGACCTTGATAAAATTTCATATGCCACACGTAATGAAGTTTTCCTGCAACTTTTCACGCCAGTCAGGGTGATGTAGGAGTGGCTCGCACATCTCCCTGTCGACACCTTTCTTCTTCATTTAATGTAATCACATCACGTAATGTAGTTTTCAGCCGATAAAAATTTTTCTGCTTTGAGACGAGCCTTAGAGTGGGAGTGAGAGTGAAAAAGAAGGAATTCGACACTGGGATAATTTGGTCTGCTGCGTGAGAGAGTGAGAGGCAGGAGGCAGAAGGGAGTCAAGCGCGAGTGATATTTTAATACTACGTGTATCTCACGTCTCTCGACATCTAGCATGAGGCAGGGAGCAGGGGGGCGTGAAGTCTCTCGGGAATAGTATATATTCTTCATCTAAAAACACTATACGAAAGTCGTCATCGAATTTCTTTTTGGAAAAAAAATCCGACGAGTGGAAGTTTTGAAAAAAATAAAAATAAAAACAGCTCGATTTCTCGCGAACGAATTGCTACGTGTTTGTGTTGGTTCGGTGTAGGCCTGTACAATTGTGTCATTGTACGTGAGCGTAGTATTTGTCTGGCGAGTATAGGACGAGGAACAATTAACCCGGCATAATTTCACTTTTACGGTTCGCTTTAGCTTTTCTATGTACGCGGCTAATCCTATAATAGACCGGATAAAGCTCGTAATTATACGCGAATTCTCTCGCTTATATATGTGTAAGAATGAATTAAGGTGCGAGCTTGTTGCTCGTTGGTTTACGAGTTCGAGGCTCTTTTTCTTATGTGCGGTGTGTACCGTACGCCTCGTTGAATATTCATAACTCGAGAAATAATTCTGACTGCCACGACACACATCGTGGATGTATTTGTATATTTCCATCATTCGTTTGATAAAATAACAATAACATTTCTCGATGAATTGTGCGACGACGAATTTCTCTCCAAAATATTTATGTACCTATTAAAATGAAGCTTCGTCGTTCGAACTCGATGAATAATTAAAACGAGAAGAAAACAAATTTTTTAAAAAACCACGCTTTTATTTAAAGTTGGTCACTTTGTAAAATGTTATTCATAGGGAAAGAGTAATGCCTTAAAAAACAAAAAATAAAATTTACTCGAATACAAAAATGTGTCATGAAAATCGTGGTGGGGCGTTAATCGAAAAGGTATTCGTTTGCTCCTCGCACACCCCACCACGCTTTTCATCATTAAAATTTTTGAAAAAAAAATTTTCATGACACATTTTTGTATTCAAGTAAATTTTATTTTTTGTTTTTTAAGACATTACTCTTTCCCTATGAATAACATTTTACAAAGTGGCCAACTTTAAATAAAAGCGTGGTTTTTTAAAATTTTTTTACATTTTTATTTAACTCTTTTTGTCGTTGAAAATATTTTAATTTCATAGCTTTACTAGGTTCGAATGTCTATCTAAAAAAAAAAAATTCAGCGGCCTCGAAAACCTACATTTCGATACCAATGTTGTGATTTTCTGAAATTTTCAAAACTGAACCCCCTCATAGGGGCTCAATTTGGGGTCGGGGGTAAATTTGAGTCGAAAATCGAATTCAGCTACCTCGAAAACCAACATTTTGATATCAATGTTGTGAATTTTGAAATTTTCAAAATGGAACCCCCTCATAGGGGCTCAATTTGGGGTAAGGGTAAATTTAAGTCCGAAAATCGAATTCAGCTACCTCGAAAACCTACATTTCGATACCAATGTTGTGATTTTCTGAAATTTTCACAATTGAACCCCCTGATAGGGGCTCAATTTGGGGTCGGGGTAAATTTGAGTTCGAAAATCGAATTCAGCGACTTCGAAAACCTACATTTCGATACCAATGTTGTGATTTTCTGAAATTTTCAAAATTGAACCCCCTGATAGGTGCTCAATTTGGGGTCGGGGGTAAATTTGAGTTCGAAAATCGAATTCAGCGACCTCGAAAATCCCTAATGTGAGCACTATGTTCTTTCAATTCCAGTAAAATATTAAATGAGAGAGGATTGGTCGAAAACATACTCTTGGTTCCATGAGACATACAAACAAACATACAAACATACATACCAAGTATATAAAAGCGTGGTAAAAATTGTAAAAATATATCTATACCCTGGAACAGAACAGGTACTTAAATTCGTCGAATAATTAGAGTAGGTACATATTGCGTACCTTATGTGCTGCTTCGAGCCAGCCATAATGATACTCAGACACCTACATCGGCGAAAAATCTACATTAATGTACATAAAACACACCAATTCGTCAATGCCCCATTAATTATACATATAAACTCTTCACCACAACAGCAGCCAGCCAAATAGTACAATATATGACACATATGCGTGCCCCACACCTCCCCTCGACTCTACGTTCCAGAACCCATATCAGACCAGAGTATTATGCCAGCTGTTCGTCACTTGCTGCGTATGTGTGTAATGTACAATTTAAATTGATTGCGCGTTCAACTATTTGACGGATGAACTTGGCTCGTGGTGGGTTTGATTTATTGAACGTGGTGCCTCGTATTGTACGAGTGGTGCGACCATGTCGAGATATAAGCCACCGATGTCGAATTATTGGTGTGATCGGTGAAACTAGAACTTTTTTGGAGGGGCATGGGCGCATGTTATCTCGTAGAAGGAGTTTTCCTAGAAAATATCTCGTTGAAAAATATCCTCGGAGGGGTGTTGGGAATGACCTCACATGTCAGATAAGCAGGGTCATATTTCAATTATAATTTAGTAAATTTTTATATCGATTATACGTAGCAATCAATTAATTGAAAATTTATTCTGTTTCTTTGTTACAGGTGAGTTTTTCAAATTTTCACGTATGAAATGAGATCAGCATCGTAAAGAAAGATGGAAGTGATTTAAGTAAGTTTTCTTTCTTTTTTACCCATTTGTATTAGCATAGTATATGCTTTTACGGAGACCAAAATGAAAAAAAACGACAGGAAAATCCGAGACCAAAATCCGACCCCATTGGGTTAGGTTAGGTTACATTAGGTTAGGTTTGGATGACATAAAAAAATTGAAAATTTTCAATAAATTCGACTTTTTAGACATTGTGTCAGACATTTTGAAACTTGTTTTATGACTTTTAGACATTTTCTAGACATTTTGAAACTTGAAATTTTTTTATTAATTTAATGGCTTTTTGATATTTTATTTTGTTTAAAATAAATTTTACGACTTTTAGATATTTTATCTGACATTTTGTAAGACATTCTGTTCTCCAACCTTTTTTGTTAAAATTCTCTTGACTTTTAGATAATTTATCAGACATTCTGTTTTTTTTTTTGTTTTTTTTTTTTAATTTCCATTGAAATTAATATTATTTATGACTTTTTGTGAATTATCAAACAAAAAACTTAAGTAAACAAATACAAATACATTAAAAAATGATAAATACAGAAAATTCCCTTCCCATTTTTATAGACTTAGGACTATCTGAAATTGATATTTCAGGTATGGTTAAAATTTTCTGTATTTTATTCATTTTAAAATGTTTTGTATAAGATTACGCTCAAATTTTGCATAATAATATGAATAAACTTCTTCGCAGAGTTTATCAATCCAATAAACATCGCTCCATTTTGGAAAAAAATTCGTGTACTTACGTAAGTACCTACCACGGATCGTGACAGTTCTACCTACACTAAAAATGTACCTAGCTCTTTTAGACATTTCGTCACGGAGTAAAAGCATATACTTCAAACGTAGTGTGGAAATAGAGCGAACCAGGGGGGGCTAGTCCCCCCTGGCGAGGCGCGAAGCGCCGAGTTTTTTTTTTTATTCCATTTTTCTTCGATTTTTTGGGATTTATTTTAGTTCCAAATGAGCCTCTGAATTGAGAATTTTCATCACAAAAAGTTGAGAATTTTTAATTTTACCTAAAAAAAAATGATAATTTTTTCAGTCAAGAAATTATGGATATTTTGCATTGGAAATATTCAAAATTTGAGGGCCACCTCCAATTTGAGAGTTTGAGAATTCTTGAGCGCCAAAAATGAAGACTTCTTCGCATCATCGAAAATTGAGTTTTACAATTTTTTACCTAAAAAAGTTGAGAATTTTGAAAATTTTATCATCCTCCAAAACAATGGAAACGTTCTCACAAAATTGATGATTTTTTAAACTAAAAAAATTGAAGATTTTTTTCATAAAAAAATTTTTCAAGTTTTTTTTTACCAAAAAAAAAATGATTTTTTTAATAACAAAAAAAATTGATGATTTTTTTAAACCAAAAAATTGATGATTTTCTTAATCCAAAAAATGGTGATTTTTTTTCAAACCAAAAAAATTGATGATTTTTTACCAAAAAAAATTATGAATATTTTTATCAAAAAAATTATGGTTTTATTGAACCGAAAAATTGATGATTTTTTTTAACCAAAAAAATTGATGATTTTTTTTACCTACCAAAAAAATTGATGATTTTTTTACCAAAAAAAATTGATGATTTTTTTACCAAAAAAAATATGATTATTTTCAGAAAAAAAAAATTAATTGATGATTTTTTCAATTAAAAAAATGTGTTTGTGCGTACCACGATTTCAGCTGAGCCCCCTCTCCTCTCCTTACCCCTCCCACCATTTGAAGTTAGTTCTTCAAAAAATAGAAAAAAAAAATTGGAGAGTTTTTTTTACAAAAAAAAATTTCAGAAGGATTTTCTTTCATTATAATCTTTCTAAGAAAATTTTGCCAATTTTCTGAGAATTTTTTAATTTTTAAAAAAATTTTTTGTTGAAAATATTTAAAATTTTTATTCCGACTTATCAAAGTTCCTCAATTTTTTTTTTTTTTTGTCAATTCAGTTGATTTGAAAATGATTATTGATAAAAAAATTTCTATCCTACGTTTAATAACATTGTTTCTCTTTTTTGATGGGTCGAAAGTGGTGGAATGGTCAACTATTGATAAAAGAACTCTACATAAATCTTTTTTATTTTTTTTTTTTTTTTGTGGAAAATTTTGAATAGAAACTCTTCTCAGGAAAAGGGAAGAGCTTAACAGGTTGATGATTTGGAAGGAATGAAATTTGAGAACCGAGATAAAATTGCTAGGAATCGAGTTACCAAACGAGTTTCGTGCAACAAAATAACGAAATTTGAAATTTAAGCAGTTACAAAAGGACGACAAAGTCATGTATGTGCCTATAGAAGCGTATACGAGTAGATTGCTACAGGGTCATTTATACAAAATGCAGATATTTTTGTTTACTCGCGACCATTAATATACCTTTTTCGAGCTTCGAATTACTTGCAAATTATAAACCGGCTCGTTAGGCAACGTGCACGGTTGCGTTTCGTTAAACATCCACGTTCGTCGTTCTCTCGCTCGTTCATATAGTAAGTGTAAGCGGTGCAAAAAGGAAATCTGCAGAGGGTAAAGAAAGAACCGTTAGAGCAATTTAGTAAAATAAAAATCATTTCGGTTATTTATTCGTACGCGAGGTCGATTTTCGAAACGTTCACAGCTACGAATTATGATCTTTGGTAGCGGACTCGCAGCTGCAGCGCCTGTACGACTGGGTTAGAAATTTCTATTAATAAGAGCCTTGTCTTATGGCAAAGATGAAAGTTTGCGATTTCCACGCGGAATGGCGGTTTGCTATTTGTTGTAACTTTATTAATCCTAGAGCCCCTTATCGAGATTACGCACGAGGTCTGTTTGCATTCTCATAATTTATACTTCATTTTGTATCTTTGAATCGTGTGTTATTTGGATTTCCAAACGACGTCTGCGTCTTTTCTGCCATCGGAGTTGGAAAAATATATCTAGATTTCGACGTTGCCAATGCGAGGCTCGTGAAAATCATAAAGCACATTTCGCAGTGCCCGGTATGGTTCGTTGTAGTGCGCCAACCATACGATGACGAGGAGGATTTGAGAAAAATGTGAGTTTGGATTGCCTACACTCGACGTGAATGTGCTCGGCGCGTATCTTTTATCGCGCCTTAATAAATTAGCGTAACGTGTGTGGTTTATTGGGTAGACTTCAATGGGAATGAGTCGCTTTCGATAATCAATTAGGGGATTGTGACGTTGAAAGGGTCGTGCAACCGGAGAAATAAGCTGCGAGATCAGATTTAAGAGTTGTGCTAGAGCTGGTGCGAAAATTTCCAAGTAGATGGAAACTAATTGGATTTGTAATCGGATTCTTGAATGGTTGAAATCGTCGAGTCCTAGAAATGGTAATTTTAAATAAAAGAATCGCAGAAAAAAACATTGTAAGATGAGGAAGCCAGAAAAAAAAGCGAAAGATGAATCTAATGAAAAATTGAAGAGAAAAAATAATATTAATCTGAAGAAAATTTTTTAAAAACAAATCAAAAAGGAAATCAGGAGAGAAACTATGATGATAATCGATCAGTAGAAAAATAAGGCGAGAAATTTCAGGAAAAAAATAACGTGAATCAGATGAAAAATAAAATGAAGACGAATCAGAAAAAATGGAAGATAAATCAGTGGAAAATAGAAGATAATGAATCAGAAAAAAAATCATTTTAAAAAATTGAAGATAAATCAGGATAAACAATTCAGAACAGAGCTAGAAGATGAATCAGATGAGAAATCAGAAGAAGAAAAAAAATTGAAAGGTGATTACTGATCAGAAAAAATCCGAAAAAATAAATAATGAATCAGATGCAAAATGAGTAAAATGAAAGTACTAGGAAAATCAGTGGGAAAATTAGAAAATGAATCAGAAAAATCACTAGAAAAAAAAATGAAAGGAATTTGTTGAAAATGGTAGTAGAAAAAGTGGAAGGCAAATCGAAAGCAAAATTCAGAAAAATTAGAAGATCAATTCAGATAAAAAATTTTTTTTTATGAATTTGAGAGGGGAAAGCAAGGTAATAGAATAAATCGGAAGAAAAATCAGAAAAAAATACTGATGACAAATCAGAAGAAAAATTCAGAAAAATAATATAAAGTGAATCTTTTGAAGAATAGAAGAGGAATCAGATGAAAAATTTCAAAATAAATTCAAAAAGATGACGAATCAGTTTTTTCTTCAAACAATTTCCAAAATTATCATCATGATACCATAAATTTCGAATAAGTCGTCACTCATTACAAAATGATACATAGGGTGAGTTTTGCGCCAGGCGCTGGGCAGACAGAGAGTTCAACACCCACACGCAGGTTTTTATTCGACGAGTATCGTTGGTTCAAGGCCCACTTTTTCAATAGTTAGTTAAAAACGTCAGTTATTCAACTCTCTGTTTCAAGTTAAACAAAAGTTATGGTGGTATATTAGTCAATCGTGATTGGTCAGATTGTCGCAGTAAACGACTGTTATTATTTACATTTGCGAACTTTGATTTACTGTGATAGTCTTCTTTTATTTTGAATATGGATATTGCACTGTTGGATTGTATCTATTTGAAAAAGACGACAACGAAGAGTTTCGTAGTGGCTTCTAAAGTTTCTTTCCTTTCATTTTCTTTCGCAGTAAACTTTTTTAAATACTTCGATGAAAATATTTTCTTCGAAAAATTCTTCATAGATTTTTTTTTAAATAATAGAGAAGTATTTTTTTTATTTAAAAAAAAAAATCAAAAAATCTGTTTGAAAAATTCTTGATTTTTTTTTTTTTTTTTTTTTTTTTGGAAAAATTTTGAGGATTTTTTTAAAATTTTGCATGTTAAATAGCTAGCTTTATTAAAAAAATTGTTTCAGTATAAATTTCTTTCTAAAAAAAAATTTAAAAATTTTCTCCCAATTTTTTTTTTTTTTTTTTTTTGTACAGAAATAGGTGAGAACTGAAATTTAGAATAATATTACCTCATGAAAAAAAAAAAAAATAGAAAATTTTTTATGCAAACTTGCTTAAGTATTTTTTTAAAATTATACGTACCTACCATTTCTTGGATGATTTGTTTTTTTTTCAACAAAATGATACATTTAAATTTTTTATTAAAAATGCATTAAGTACTATAATTTTTTGTACACATCTCTTACTTTTCTTCAGAATTTCTTTCCAATTCCACCCATTTAAAAAATTTTGAAAATTTCTCAAAAATTTTGAATAATTTTTTTTTGAAGTTATGTTTCAAATTTTGGTTTAATATCAGAATTTATCAATTGCGAATTTACTTGAACGTGAAATTATGTCACTACCTACGCGTTTGTATTTGTCAAATGTCAACTCCAACCGTCGCTTAAGTGTTAAACGGTGACGAAAAACATTTTTGCTGTCAGTTAGTGCCAACCTGTTGTTTGATTTCTTCAACTGGCTATTGAAAAACCGACCCTACAAAGCGAGTTATTCTTCTTCTTTATTTATTTATTTCTTTTATAAAATTCGAAATTAAAACTCGACCTCGTCGAAAATGCGAATGAAAAAAATATCCCTTTACAGATGTCAAACGGCTCGGAGGCCGGATGCGGGTCTATTTGTGGGCGCGAAATTTGTATCGTATACGAAGTTACTTGGAAATGAAGTCTTTACCGAGCGACTCAGCGGGTATTAAAACTTGAAAGCGTCAAAACGTTTCAATTCAAGCAACTTTGGCCTCTCTTTGGCCTTTGTTGTTTCGAACGTCTCATAATATGTTGCGGTGGGGGGGGGGGGTATTCTCGCCTTTCGTGTCCTGTTTTTCTGTTCCAACGAAGGAATTAAAAATTAAAACTGGAAAATGATTCTTATGGTGTGAAAATTAAATTTTTCGTACAACAAAACGACTATACGTATGACGTACCTTTGTTTGAGCTGAGATGTTACAACGTACTCAGATTTTCTCGTTTGCTACTCTCTCGAAATTATCGCGCAAAATGGCGGGAAAAAATAAGCAAGCGGGGACGAGATGAAAATACGAGGTATTTTGGACTTTTAATTACTCAGCTTTTCATGCATAGTATATCGTTGAAAAGCTTCCGGAACGAGCTTTGTATCGCGTTTATTTTCAAATAAAGCCAGCGAATAACGAGCTCGAGATTATTTAAAGTTGCGGACTAAAAACACGGACGGTGTTTTTTTTGAAAATTGTAATTCTCGTGAACGAGTTTGCGAGGGAAAAGACTCGTATACGTACAGTGCAAAAACCATAGGTGTATTTGGCTTTCAAAAAAAAAATGAAAAATTCGCTATCGAAACAGGCCGATTTTCTCTCCGAATAATCGAACGAGCTCGCTTATGTTTAAGCTATTTACTCACGAGGTGCACACCAGCACCAGGCAGGGCAACAAGGAATGTTGGAAATTTATGGAATTTCAAATGTTTGTCGAAAAAAAAACTAAACCGCAGCAACGGCCGGAAGTTGTAAAATAGCGAATTCGACGCTAGCGAGGGCGAAGTAGGTACAAGTATGTTCGTATTAGAAAACAACCACACGTATGGATGTCGATCCAATCGCCGGAGTAAAAATTTACGTATAAATTTTTCAAAATTACGTATTCGACGTAGCGAGGATTCCCACCAAGAAGGAGACTCGGCCAGATCGACGAATAAATCGCGTAAAAATTGATCAAAATCGCGACCGAAGGTGGTTCTTTTGCTTTTTTCATTTCGACGAAACTATCGGCATGGTGTAAAATGTGCATGTGAAATGGGTTTTTTAAAAAATTGGAAAAAAACCCGAAATTCGTACGTAGCACCGGAGGCGGCTGCGACGTTATATGAGCTTCGTAGACGATAAATGAGCTCCCGTATGGTTGCTTTCTTCTTCTTTCGTGTTATAAGTTTTGCTCTAACGGTACCGAGCTCGAGAAAGCAGAAAGGCTTTATCGATATGGTTCATGGCCGACGATGCACGGTGTTCTGAAGTGTTTTACGAATCGTGTGATGGAGAATTTTGTATTTTTAGCTCGAAATTTTGGTTGGTTTTTTTGAAGGGGTCTGAAAAAAAATTTTCGAAACACGGAAATAGATAAATACTTTTTTCTCACCATTTTATTAATTTTTTTACGTTAAAGTTTCAATGATTTTTAGTTTGATTACAATTTCTTCAAGTTGAAAAAAATTCTCCAAATTTTTTAAAACATTTTTTTACTGAAAATTTTTTCCAGATTTTACGATTTTTAAAAAAAATTTCAGTTGTTTATTCTCCCTGATTTTTCCTTCCATTATTTTTCTAATTTTCTCTTTATTTTTTTCGTCATTTTTCCATTTTAGAATTTTTTTTCCAAAATTTAAGTGCCTTCTAAAAAAAATTGTGTCTGTTTTTTCTGCTGAAAAAATTATCAACATTGGCAGTATACCAAAAATTACAAATTCTCAATAAATCACTGGGAAACTGTTGTTTTAAGCTAAGATTTATAACGTATTACTGACTTTGAAAAAATATATTGCCTTATTCGGTGAAATTTTCGAGAAAAAAATTCTTTCCCTCTTTCCATCTTATTCCTTCATCCCATACTACGTTCCTTATCAATTTTCACATACTTGAGAAACGAGTTTAAATCACATTTCTGAAATAAAATTCTCCCCTCCTCTTTCCCTCCCCTAGAAAAAAAAACATCACCACAAAACTCGGAGTGAAAAAAACGAAACCAAGAGGAAACGTAAATTGACACTCTACAAGATGTCTATGCCTCTCTATGCTCACACGAGTCGAAGATATACTCTAGAAATAAATAGTCTTTCGAACAATATTTCGTCTTATATTATACAGTACGATACGATACACTTGTTCAGTTGTACACGTATCCAACAGCGCCATGCAATATTAACGAGATTACATTTCAACTACACTCACGCATTTATGACGGCGTGGCAAAGGAGAGAATTTCGCTGCTAAAAAAAATTATTTCTTAAGAGAGATACTTACACGTCGCGTCGTCGAAGATGCTTATTTTTCTTCTTCTCAAAGTTTTGGCGTTCAAAAGCTTCGATATAATATGCGGAAAATACAGTCACCAAGTTTTTTTTTTTCTTTTGTGACGCTTCAGAGGAGGGAAAGAAATGGAATGTATCTATGATTTTTGCTCCCCACCACCCCCGCCCCTCAAAAAAGAAAAAGGTAATCTCAATACTCTAAATTGATTTTTAAATTAAGATACTTACCACAATCCTTGGCGAATTTCCAAAAATTAAATTTTTATAAATTTTGCTTTTATAATTTCTAAGATTTTTTTTCAAAAAGTTTTTGTTTGCAACCTTGTTGAAAAATTATTTTTTCAACGTTTTGTCTGGAAACACCCAAATTTTTTTGTAAATAATACAATTTCAACATAGGTACCTAAATACCTATATTTTCACTTTGAATATTAGAGAATTTCTGTAATAAAAAAATGAAATGCTGTGGAGGTCTTGAAATTTGCGTTGCAAAAAAATAAAACGGTTTGGGAATCCCAAAATTTGCGCTAAAAAAATAATAATGACAATAATAACAATAAAAAACGAAACTGGTTGGCGAACGCGAGAATGCACGTGTTAACAGCGCGAGATCTGGGAATGTTGTGTTGTTAGATTAGGGGTGGGGCTTAGTTGAGCATGCGCAGAAGTCATTCATTTAAAATTTCACGCTGGATTTTATTTCAATTTCATTTGAAAGTTATTTTTTCATTTCTTTTTCAAAATTGTATTTTTTTTTTTTTTTCAAAAAACAAATTTTTAAATTTTTATTGAGAATTTTTTTTTAAATTTTATTTGAGAGCAAATATATCAACGTTTCTAATTTTTTTTATGTATGTACATTTTTTTTGCCTAAAAATTTAGATTTTTTTTGCGAAATAATATTTTCTTAATTGGTGGATTTTTTAAATATCAACAAACTTCAACTTCATCTCAACCAGATTTTTTGAAATTTTATTTAAAATAGAAGCATTACTCAGAAACAATTTTTAAAAAATAATTTTCTTGAAAAGTAATTTTTTAAACTGTATTTAAAAGCAAACACTTGAAATTCAGTTGGACCTGGTATTTTTCAAATTTTAATCAAAACAATTTATTTTTATTTTTGAGAATTTCGTTTTTTCCAATTTTAAAATTTTTTTTTCATGTTTTTTTCTCGAATTTTTCTTACAAAATAATGTTTTCATGAGACTCGGAGGCAGATTCTTCAAAATTTTGTCAGAAAAAGCGTTAATTTCATTTCAACATAATTTTTTAAACTTTCATTGAAAACACAATTTTTTCAATTTTATCGCAAAATTAGAGGGAAATGAGTGGTCCATCAGAATTTTTGTAATAACCAAAATTGTTCTACAGATTTTGATATTCAACTTTTGTTTGAAAATTTTTTCAATTGGGGGCTCAGGTACAGAGATAGAAAGATTTTTGGAGGGGGAGGTGAGCTCTCTTTTCCAAAAAAAATCTGTATATCTGTGCCTAAGGCCCCATTTGAAAAAAAATTTCGAACAAAAGTTGTGTATCAAAGTCTTTGAAACAATTTTGGTTATTACAAAAATTTTGATTGGGCCTCTCATTCTCCGTCATTTTTTAATTTTGCTCGAAATAGATTTTTTCAAGTTGGTTTTATTTGAAAGTGAAGTTTTTAAAAATTTCTTCATAGGTATTTTATTATTTTCATTTTTTGATTCAAGTAAAAAAGTCTCGATTTTTTTCGATATCATATTTTTTGTAATTTCGTTTAAAAGCCCTTTTTTCATTTTTATTGTACCAAAAAAATAATGTAAAACCTTGAACACAAACTCACCAAAAAAATTACCAAAAAAATATCTTTACAAAAAATTGTACATTTTCAATCCAAACCCACATCTTATAGAAATAAAATCGACAAAAAATAGACAGCGAGAAACCGCAGAAGAAGGCAAAGTGATAAAACGTTAATTTGTTTTTTCTATTTGCTCTGCCCTCGCCCTCACCCCTCCAAAATTCGGCCGCTTATTTACACAATCTGCGAGCAGCGTATTAAAAACTCGAACGAGAGAAAATCTACGCGTAGCGAAAGAACTAAAAAGAGACCTACGAAAGAAGAAGAAACGACCGGGGGTGAGAAAAAAATAATCAAAACGCACTCGACATGCCATACCACGTCATTAGGAAACTTAGCTTTTTTTTTCTGCTTCGCAACCACCTCGACGCGCCTTCAGTCGCCTTCCAGGCTACTCGAGATTTTCAATAAATTAAGATAAAATCGACCTCGGGAATGGAAAAAAACCGCGCAGCGCGAAAACAATTAACAATCGAATTTCTATCGCCGCGTAATCTTTACAAACAATCGAAAATTTATTACCGTTTCGATGGAAATAGCAGCGCCGAGAAGACTAGGGGCGGGGGCCAAGGGTAAGGGCACCACTGTGGTACAGAATCGCCACTTGTTTTTATTAGCTTTTTTCGTCGGGCCAAATTTTATTTTTCAATTAACGGGCGAGCAGTTTTCTCGATGGTTAATTTTGCCTGCTTTTTTATTGCTAGGCTACCTCCACCTATCGCCGATTGGCGGACTTATACAGTATTATCGAGTAATTAAGGCTCGAGACTGATTCCAAAGTCAGTTAGTCCAGCTACTTGACGAGTAAATTCTGCGTAATATTTTTCAAATTTTCAGAGCTGTAAGGTCGTAGGAGGAGTGAGGGATAATTCTGCGCTTTAATTTTACTCTGCTTAAAATAAATTCTTGTATATAATAAAAAATACGATACGACTGGAAGAATTCGAGATTTTCGTCGACACATCCCCCACTCGCACTTCATCCCTCGTACCCGAATTAAATAAAAAGCGAAAAAAAATTCCTCGCTACGAACCGAGAGAAAAGAAAGACGATTCTAAAATAACGCATCGCTTTACTAGTTTTTTTTATTTTTTCGCGATTCATTGCTACTTTTTTTTCACTTCGTCGCTTCCTTTTTTTTTTGCCTTCGTCTTATAAAGCGAATCTACGACGCCATACTTATCTATATAATTTTCTTTCTAAAATGACACCCGGGGTCATGGCGAAGAAAGGGTAGAGGGAGCTCGTGTGGTACCCTGGATGAAGAATATCTTATCCGATACAAATACGTATTACGTGTTATACCTTTATTCGTCTCATCGTATAAAGACTTTTTCGAAAATTGCCTTCGAGCTTTAATAATTTAAGACGTCGCACGCGAACAGGAAATCTGAGCTGGGGAGGGGGACGATGGCAAAAGACAGCGCGATGAAAAATCTCCGAAAAAAGCTGAAATTTAATGAGACCTTGGTAGTCGAACCACGCGCTTTCGTCGTGTTACATTCAATTTTCGGCAATACCCTTTGATTACAGGAAGAACGAACGCGAAGCAAAAAGAACCTTGTCAAACCGTTTCCGTCTTTTTTTCTCTCTTTTCTCAAAAATATACATCCAGGAGGGAAATGAAAAACAAATGTAGAGGACCCTTTTTCCACCCACATGACAAAATCCATATACATGGGTGTGATTATGGCAAAGGGGGCAGGGTTGAAGGGTCTGCTACATTTAAATAAATTCATTCTCGTCTTAATTAATTCTACTTCCTACTTCGATCAATTTTTTGGCAAAAAGTTGACCTCGAAGTGGAAACAAGTCGAGCTCGGATTCGTATTCCCGGTTTAGATATACAGGGTGTCCGGGGAGCACTGTGAAAAATGGCGATTTAGATAGAACCTGATTCCATCGACAAAAAATGTTTTATACACGTAGTGTCTATCTCGAAAATTGAAGGGGCAAGGGTGAAAAAAATCGAGAAAATTTTTTTTCGGTTAAGAATATCGATAGTACTTGAAAAAATAAACATTTTTTATTCTTGAGATATTTTGCCTATGTTCGAAAATGAAGGAGCTACAAAGCTTTGAAATTGGTTTTTTCAAATTTTGATGTACGTAGCTCCTTCATTTTCAAAGATAGGCAAATATCTCACATTACTGTTTTTGTTTCTTTCGAAAAGTTACACCCATAATATACATTGTCATCATGGGATTGTTTCGAAACATTTTTTGGACGCAGTGTTGCCAATTGATTTTGCTCAGAAAGCTCTGCAGTGCCTTCATTTCCAGAGATAGGCAAAAAATCTCAAGAGTAAAAAATGTTTCTCTCGAAGAGTTACACCCATAACATGCATTGTCATAACGGAATTGTTTCGATAAATTTTTTGAATGCAGTGTTACCAATTGATTTTTCTCAGAAAGCTCTGTAGTGCCTTCATTTTCAGAGATAGGTAAAAAATCTCAAGAGTAAAAAATGTTTCTCTCGAAGAGTTACACCCATAACATGCATTGTCATAATGGAATTGTTTCGATAAATTTTTTGAATGCTGTGTTGCCAATTGATTTTTCTCAGAAAGCTCTGTAGTGCCTTCATTTTTAAAGGTAGGCAAAAAATTTCAAGAGTAAAAAATCTCAAGTTTTTTAAACACTGCCCATATGTTTAATTAGAAAAAATTTTCCTCAATTTTATTTTCGCTTACCCCTTCAATTTTTGAGATAGGCATCATATATACGTGACATTTTTTGTCACCGGTACCCGGACACCCTGTATTTCTCTACAGACACAGACAAAGGTTAAAATCCAGGGGCGACTATGCGGCTCCGAAATGACAAAATTATCACCAACGAAGAATCTCTTTTCTAGTAAGTTATGTTGGTCCTTTTTTTTTTTTATAAATTCTCAAATTTCCGTACTAAACCGCGTTCCCCTCCCTCGCCCTTTCCACATATGTAAGTCTTTTTTCACTAACAAAAACTTTACTGCCTCGTATTAATTTAAAAGAAAATATTTCTATATAATTTTATACGAATACGCGACTACGAAATGGCGACGACCGCAATGACCCAAGCTACCCTTTGACGGTCTTTTTTTTACAACTTTTTTTTCTTTGAGGTTTTCTTTTCTTCTGCTTGTAGCAGGTTCTCTAGACTTGGTTCGACTATGATATATAAAATACAAGAGTAAAATTTGTTCGCAGGCCAAAATGGAACAAAAAATAATAAATACCATCTTAAGTCTGCCAGTATAATATGGATAAGTGCGCATATGTGCCCGTCTGTATGGAAATATTTCGCAATATTCTGGTTGCTACGTAAGATAGGTACATTGAAAAGACACTACTGCGGTGAGCTGAAGAGACGAAGACGATGTAAAAACTACTGTCCAAACTGAATCCACCATTTTTTCGTTTGTGTACGAGAATTTGACCATTATAGTGTTAGGTGTATAGGGATAGGGATAAAGATGGTAATATGGAAATTTAAGAGCTTGTAGGTATTTTTTTCTCTTCTGGGTTTTCTTTCTTGTTGCGTATACTTTTGCTGACCATGTCTGAGGTACTATCGAGGTAGTTTTGCCTCTTGACCATAATATAATGTTCTGCTGCATATTTTCAAATATTTATATATATATTTTTTTTTTTTTTTGTTGTATTTATTCATAAATGCATTGTTGGTCTGGATATGTTTAAAGTTGAGTACGCTTTTTAGCCAAATTTTTTAATTTTTTTCTTGAAGTAAGAACATTTGGAATTGGAAATGTTTTCGAGGAATTTTTCAAAGAAATGCAAAATTTTTATCCTGAAATATAATTTTTTTCAAACTTCGTTTTTTTTTAAAATTTTTTCCAAATTGGCCTGAAATAAAATTTTGAACAATTTCAAATTTAAAAAAAAATACGTTTAAATAAAAGTTCGCGAAAATTGCCATCAAAGAAATAATTAAGTAATTGCCTGCAGTAAAATTCGAGAAAAAAAATTTACGTTTGAATGAAATTTGAAAAAAATTATTTTAAACGAAATTTGAAAAGAAAACTCTTCTTAGAGAATGAATAGGTAGTAAAAAAAAAATTATTAAAAGTTTGTTTTCAAGTTTCAAAACTGATTGGGAAGAAATTCTTTCTTAGGTACGTAAGGGAACGTTGGCAACTCGTCAACGCCGATTGAGCTGAAATTTAGCTCACTGAATTAGTTTGTCACCCAGACCTAAGAACTAAATTTTGAGAATTTTTGAAAATGACGAAAATAAACCACTGATTAAAAAAATCAAGTTTTTTCTGATCTGGTAAATTTTTAGATAAAGTTCTGGAAATGGGTTCGTAGCTTTAAAAATTCTGATCAAGTTTTTCCCAATTTTTGATTTTTATTCACTTTTCTCGATTTTTGGTAATTTTTATATAATTTATTTTTCATAAATTTTAGGTGTTTTCCAAATTGTTTCAAGTTTCTCTAATTTTTTGAATTATTCTTTTTTTGATTTTAATTTTTCTTCTAATTTTAGGTAAGTATCTACTTACCTACTTAACTTCGTCAAAAAAATATGTCGTTTCTCAATTTTTTAATGATTTTATTGCGAATTTTTTCTTTTTCTTTCTTTCCTTTGAAAAGAAAAAAATGTTTGATGCCACCTTCCAATTTTTGATATTGTGTTTTTTTATTTTAATCACTTAAAAAAAATTATTTAATAATGTTTGTGAGGTGGGGGGGGGGGCGAGTTGGAGGTTCTCTGTCATCTCACCTGATCTTAATCACATTCACGTGTTCCAAGTTCCCCCTAAATCTTACCCAGCTGTATCTATTTTGGCCAGACGTAGACGTGAATAATCACCAATCTCCAGGGAGACACAAATTATGTAAAATTGCTGATTCTACAGCAAAACGTTATCGTCGAAGGTTTTTCAAGTTCGTCTGCACCGAGTCTCGTCGGCGAAAGAAATCGTCGTATAGAAAAAGAAATTAAGAATGAAAGACGACTTCTCGACAGTACATTCGCTGCGCTCTCTTAGGTATTGGAAAAACACGCTTTAGAAGACTTTTTAACTAACGTCGCGTCACCGTGCTCTTCGTTTCGGATTTTATTATCAAAAGAATAGAATCAACCAATGTTCGGCTTTATCGCACCTACCATTACCCTTCTGTTTATATAAGCTCAGGATGGCATTTCGCTCCACTTTTAGAAATTTTCCAAGACGATTGACGCGATTCACTCTTTCTCAGCGGTGGCCTTTTGCTCTTTCTCTGTACTCTCTGGGTATTCGCAGACGGGTTAGAAGTTAATACAATCCGTACTAATCTCTTTTCGCTGTTTTTATTGTCTACGCTGGAGCTTTTATATGCTCGTGAAATTTATCGATTATAACTTTTTGTTTTTACCGCTGTTTTTAATTTTATTTTATCGCCGCCCCCGCATACGTTCTAGAGCCTCGATTGCCTTTATATCGTTTTCTGTTTTGTCGCTCTCTTATGGTTGGAGGAGTTTCTCGTACAAGTTCTCCTTCTTTTTTTTTATTGGATTTTCGAGCTAAGGGAATGGTGGTTATTTCTTTTGGAGGATGGGGAGATTCCAGAATGGTTTAGTCGATTTTGAGAGGTGATGGGCAATTAAGCATTCACGTGAAATATTTTTTAGAAATTTTTCCTTCGTTGTTAATTTTTTTCTCAATTTTTCGGTTCATTTCAAACCAATTTTTTTTTCAATTTCCATTTTTTAAATTTTTTTGTGAACAATTTTTTCCATTGTAACATTTCGAGAAATTAAAACTTTTGAAAAATTGTTAACCTTTAGAAAATATTAAATTTTGGAAAAATTATGAGCTTTGAACAAATTGTAAATTTTTAAGAAATTGTGAGTTTTGAGAAAATCGCCAATTTTGAAGAGATTCAAGTTTATCACAATTGAGAATAAATTATTGTAAATTTTACAGAAGTTGTATAATATTTTGAGAAAATTGTAATTTTTGAAGAGAATGTATCTTTGGAGGAAATTGCAAATTTTGAAGGAATTCTGAATTTTGAAAAAATTGTACACAGAGAAGAAAATTGTGAGTTTGGAGAAATTACCACTTTTGAAGAAGTTGCACCTTCGGAGGAAATTGCAAATCTTGAAGAAATTGTGAATTTTTAGAAATTGCAAAATTCCAGAAAATTATGAGTTTTGACACAACTATCAATTTTGAAGAGGTCCAATTTTGGCAAAATACCGAATTCTCGGGAAATTTTTATATTTGACGAAATTTGTAAATATTTTTGAATTTGTGAATTTTGAGAAAATTGTGACTTCTAAGACAACTTCCATTTTTGAAGAAATTAATTGTACATTTTGAAAAAATAATAACTTTTGAAAAAATTTTGAATATTGAGAGAACTGATTTTTTTTTTGAATCGTTCAGCAATTTTTCCCACAATTTTTCAGTTTTTAATTTTGTTTAATTTTTAATCTAATTTCAATTCAATTTTTTTTTAATTTTCAATTTTTCTCAATCTTTGATTTTTGCTCTGAAAATGGTAACTTTGGAGAAATTTTGAATATTGAGAGAATTGAAATTTTTGAATCAACTTTTATTTTGAATCGTTCAGCAATTCTTTCCCTAATTTTTCATTTTTTAATTTCGTTCAATTTTTAATAATTTTTAATTTAATTTTAATTCAATTTTTTTTTAATTTTCAATTTTTCTCAATCTTTGATTTTTGCTCTGAAAATGGTAACTTTTGGAGAAATTTTGAATATTGAGAGAATTGAAATTTTTGAATCAACTTTTATTTTGAATCGTTCAGCAATTCTTTCCCTAATTTTTCATTTTTTAATTTCGTTCAATTTTTAATAATTTTTAATTTAATTTTAATTCAATTTTTTTTTAATTTTCAATTTTTCTCAATCTTTGATTTTTGCTCTGAAAATGGTAACTTTTGGAGAAATTTTGAATATTGAGAGAATTGAAATTTTTGAATCAACTTTTATTTTGAATCGTTCAGCAATTCTTTCCCTAATTTTTCATTTTTTAATTTCGTTCAATTTTTAATAATTTTTAATTTAATTTTAATTCAATTTTTTTTTAATTTTCAATTTTTCTCAATCTTTGATTTTTGCTCTGAAAATGGTAACTTTTGGAGAAATTTTGATTTGAATATTGAGAGAATTGAAATTTTTGAATCGTTCAGCAATCCCCGCCCCCCCCCCCCCAATTTTCAGTTTTTAATTTTTTTTTTTCAATTTTCAATTTTTTCCCAATTTTTGATTTTTACTCTTTGCTTGGGAATTTTCGTTAGACACTTTGTTCAGTCAAGAAGCAAAAATACAAATTATTACAGTATCGTGATCTTATTTAAATCCTTCTGCTCTGGCCATTGCTCTTTATGCACATTTAGCTTGGCGAAGTAAATGAACATTATTCAATTATTATCGCATAACTAACGAGATTACATAATATGTACACGGTATCCGGCAAGTTGTTGGTGCGGGTGGTAGGTGGGTAAGGGTATCCCTTTTTAAGTACCTACCTTGTATGGTATAAAACGTATGGATTTCTCTTACACTTTTGGTTTTTATGTTACCACGAATGTTTTTAGTATTGTTGCTTTATACCGTTTTATTCCACATTTCGCAAACTTTTAATCGTAACGTTTAAAAAGCGAAGCTATGCTGTTTTTTTGCTCTCCGCTCACCTTAGCCCCCCTGCGTGCGTTTGATTCACTCTACGGTTCTTTCTTTTTACGGTTCTAGGTCCCGAAAAACTCTATCTACCAATTTAACGAACCGAAGTCGTTACCATTTCCTTTCCTAATTTACGATAATCGCATACCGCCAGAGCCATCACCCCTAACAACTTTTTTCCCTCCACTTGGTACTTATGGGCAATTTAAGAAAATCTTTCGCTTTGCTCTTCTTTCTTCGACGAGATTTTTTATTTTCATTTTATTTTTTTCTGTCGAAGTTCGCTCGTACGCGCCAGCCTGAGTGGGGCAGGGGGAGGCGATATATGGGAAAAAATTAAAATACCATTCGAGATTGAAAAGCTCTCTCTGGATTGGTAAATTTCTCTTCTTATCTTGATTTGGCTGCCACAAGGTCGCAAATTATCGACCTAAGTATGTACTTACCGAGTACAAGGACAGAAGATCATAAATAACGCGTCGAAGCCGCAACCCATATCCATAATTTGGCCTTTTTTTTTCGTTTTTCTGCGGGTTGTAAAAATCGGTCGCTCAGGGATCAACTTTCGTAGCGAATTTTGTAGCTCGCATTTGAAAAGAAAATCAATTCGTAAATGTTTCGCCAATAAACTACCTATACAAATAAGGAGGGGAATGAGAAAGTGACACTGATTTTTGGAAACGTTAATTTTTAACGATTCCGTCTATCAAAAAAGTTTTCTAAAAAAATTTAAAAAAAAACTGACGTAATAGTGCCTACGCCTATACTGACTGACGACGAGATAAAGAGGTAAATTACTCTCCGCTTCTCGTTGCCTTGGGCTATTTGAAAAAAAAAGATGCGGAATGTCGTTTGGTGATCGCGGTTTTTATTTTTCCACGAGTATTTTCTCTTCCATTAATGGTCAGTTTGAGGTTGACGACTCGACAGTGGAATTTTTACCTTGCATTTTATCCAGTTTTGAAGGAATGATGGCTCGAAAAAGTTGAATTTTTTTTATAAAAATTATTAAATTTGAGGAATGATCGATTTTGAATTTTTGAACGTATTTTCAATAACCTAATTGGCGATTTTAAGTGAATCTTTAGTTTTGAGAAACTAACCAATTGTAAATTTCGGAAGGATTGTAAATTTAAAAAAAAATGTAAATATTTTAAATTTTTATTATGAATTTGATGAGTTGAGAAAAAAATTGCGAGTCCATAATTTTGGAATAATTGTGTTTTTTCTAAAAATAATTGTTTTGGAAAAATTTATAATTTTAAAAGAATTCTGTATTTTGAGAATAATTGTGAATTTCGAGGAAACAATTGTAAATTCTGGAGAAATTATTATTAAAAAAAAAAAAAAAAAAAAAAAGTGAAAGTATGTAATTTTTTTTATGAAAGGTTGTAAATTTTGAGAAAATTGTGGAATTTGCAGAAATCGTAAATTTTGAAAATTTGCTAAATTTCGAGAAAATTATTGTTTGAAAATACCTATTCAAGTTTTGAGAAAATTGTAGATTCTGAAAAAAAAAATGTAAATTTATAATACCTAATCTGTTAATTTTCAGAAGTTTAGCTTCTGTGGAGAAATTATACTAGAATTTGTGGAAATTGTAACTTTTTTGAGAAAACTGTTGTCTTGAAAAAATTGAATAATTTCAAATATCAAGAAAATTTATGATATACTTAACTTACCTAAATTTTGGGGAAAATATTAATTCTGAGAAAAAAGTAAATATTCTGAGAAAATCCTTAATTATAAAAAAAAATTTGTAAGTTCTGAGTAAATTGTAAATTTTGATGGGGAAAGAACTGAATCTTCAGAGAAACTGTCACTTCTTAAAAAATCGCCCTTTAGAGTAATTGCAAATTTCAGAGAAATCGTAAATTTTGAAAAAATTGTAGGATTTGTGATTGTATTATAAATATTTCGTGGAAATATTTGTTTGAAAATTTTCAAAAAATTTTAATTTTGAGAAAAGTGTTGATGGGGGGGGGGGGGGGGGGGGTAATTTCACAATCAACTGTCAAATTGTGATCTTGAAGAAGAAATGAGAAATTTGGAGGAAATTGGTACTTCTGAAAAACTTCTCATTCTGAAAAATTTTTGATTTTAGAGGTAGTTGTAAATTTTGAAAGAAAAAGAAGTCAAAAGTCACTTCATAAGAATTTTTCAATTTCAAGAAAAATGTACTTTGAAGGAAGTACATTCTGAAGAAAATAAATTGTAGAATTTGTGTAAATTTTAGAATTTTTGAGAAAACTTATGCTTTAAAAAATTTTTAGTTTTGAGAAACTTATTAATTCTGAGGAAATTTTCAGTTCTGACAAATTTGTGAGCTTGGAAAAAATTGTAGATTTTTAAGGGAAAAAAATAAATTGTAAAGTTATTAATTTTTGAGAAAATTATTTAGAAAAGTTTTGCCTTGAAGTATTTTCAGTTTTGAGGGAAGTTTTGATTTTGAAAAAATTGTTGATTCTGAGGAAATTTTCAATTCTGAAAAATTCGTAAGTTCTAAAAAAATGGTAAATTTTGAGAAAAATAAAAATTCTGAGGAAGTTTTCAGTCCTGGAAAATTTGTGAACTGAGAAAAAATTGTTGATTTCGAAAAAAAAAAAGGATTATTGTAAAGTAAATATTAATTTTCAGAAAATTATCCATTCGAGAAATTGTAAATTTTGGAGAAGTCGTTGATATGGAAAAATTGTAAATTTGAGAAGAATTTTTGTGAAAAATAATGATCTGAAAATTTTGAGGTTGTAAGATGGTTGTTCATGTTGAAAAAATTAAGTACAAATTGTGAAATAATTGTTCATTTTGAGGAAATTGTGAATTCTGCGAAGTTTCAGATTATAAATTTTGAGAAAAAAAATCGTAATTTCTGAGAAAATTATAATTCTTGAGAATATTATGAATTTTGAGATTAATTATTTTGAAAATTTTCAAGATTTGAGAAAAGTTTCAGATTTTGAAAGAATTGTAAATCTCAAGAAAATTATTGTTTTTTTTTTTTTTTTTTTAAATTGTTGATTTTGAGAAAACTTTGAATTTTGTGAAAAATGTCGTTTTTTAAGGTTGCTGAAACTAGATCGACGTTCTGAAAATTCTAAATTATGAGGAAATTGAAGGTATCTCGAAAAAAAAAATGAATTGGAAAATTATCTCAAAATTATCAATTTTGAAAAAGTAATCGAGTTATTTTTGGTATCTGATAAAAATACTATGTTCGTAGAATTCTCTCCTCCTTTTTATACATTGCATGCCTACTTACCTTCGTAATTAAAATTTAAATCGCGCTGACCACCCGACGAATAAGAACACCGCGTCCAGGATTGCAGAAATAGACATTAGAATAGAGAAGTATACATATTAAATGAGTGTGATACTCGTACGAACGAGTCCTCTAAAAGACGAAGAAGTATAGGGACTTTGCTGCAAAAGCGGTTTCAGCGGCGCCGACGGCGTATTTTATACGCATCGATGACGACGAAATAACGATAACTATATTAAAACTATGTACATTGACTTAAAATTCATCCAATTTACACTCGAAATAAGTAGGTTCTCGTCTATAGATCGTATTCAGTAGCGGTATATTTATAATATGTATAGTGTGGGAAGGTATACCACGAGTACGTACGTATATTATAAGAACGAGCATGGAAGAGCTTTCCTTGTCATCATTTAAATAAAAGCCCCTCAGCGCAACGATGGCACAGACACGGTATAATAATATCTCGATTTTATGCTCTGTGTCCGATGCTGCCTTATAACCCTTCGCACCCTTGTCCTTCAACGAGCTCTAGAAGTAATATTTATCTCACCGTTGTTGGTTTATATTTTTTATGAAAATTTTCCGTCATGTTCATGTCTCTCATACGTATACTTTTGACGGTCCTGCCCACCTTTACACTTCCTTTCGAGTCACAAAGAGTCGCCATATTCGTTTGACGGTTTCGTAACGTTATATCGAGTAAATTGAGATGATATAGCATGTCTTATGAAAAATAATTCGTCGAATCGAGGCGAAATTTAACCCTTTCGAGCACAAGGTCAAACTAGCCCAGATTAAAGCATTATCTTTCAGTATTTATATATCGTCGGTGGCCTGCTAAATACCTCTTATGTGCAAAAAATAAAATTTTACAGGAGCGCATAAAAACCTCCCAGTAATTAAAATTTTTAACGTAGACCCTTGAATTTAAAAAAAAAAAAATCATGTTCAACTACCCCAGTCCTTATTTCAATTCATTTTAGTGATTATTTTGTTCATTTAGCCATAAAACTCTTTTTTTTTTTTTTAATTTATACACATATAAGAGGTTTATTTGGTTAAAAATAAGTCACATAAGAGGAATTCTATACAAAATGATTTTAATTATTTAGTTTTTTCATTTTGAACAAAAAAACAATGTTATTACATAAAAAAGCGAAAAAAAATGAGAAAAAAACACAAATTGTTTTTCACTATTTTTATCATCATTATCAGCAACATAGGTGCACATAGGAGGTATTATACGAGACCAATTTTTCAACAGCGGTAAAAATATGACCTAAGAAGATGAAATTTTTTTTTTATTCGACGCAGTTTGACGAGCTGTATCCAACGAGCCAAAAAACCTATTTTACGAAAAATTGTCACATAAGAGGTATTTAGCAGGCCACCGACGATATGACATAAAATATTCCACGACTGCTGAATTTTTTTCACCACCCCCCCCCCCCCCCCCCCACCGTCAACACTTATACCGATCCTATCAAAGACATGGAAAATTAAAAAAGATGTCGAAAATCCATTTTGAATTTTTGACAAGTTTTTGGAAAAAAAATTAGGCCCCAATTGAAAAAATTATCAAACAAAAGTTGTATATAGAAGTCCTTAAAACAATTTTGGTTATTATAAAAAATTTAATTGGACCACTCATTCCCCTCAAATTTTGCATTATGCGTACATTACGTGATTTCCATGTGATTTCCAAACGTATAATGCGAAAACGAAGGGGAAGGAGTGACCCAATCAAAATTTTTGTAATGACCAAAATTGTTCCTCAGATCAAAATACGTAAATTTTGTTTGAAAATTTTTTCGATTGGGGCCTTAAAAGTTTTTATAACATTTATTTTTCAAAAACTTTGAATTTTTCAAAGGGTTAATAACGTCAGCGAACAATGTTGACCTCGCATGGAGCCACGATTGCCTCATCCTAGTTCATTTTACTGGTTGAAAAATTTTTTTTTGCATTTTTATACGGCTCATGTGTACTAACAAGGAGGAAAATGTTTTTTTCATAGAGCCACCGAACCGTGTCCGAGACCATGCCTCGAATTTTCTTCTTTTTTTCGCTTCTTCTGTCGTAAAATTTGTCTGCGCTGATCCGCCCCTTATACTTATGTCAAATTTTATACGAAATTATTGCCCGCTTGTAATATGTTCCGAGTGTTTCGACTATCTGCGAGCTTTATACTACGACGAAGACGAGCAGTTTCACCAAAAAGGGTTAGTTTTCTTTGACTTATGAAAATACTACAGCCTTCGTGATATTTAGTTAGACTAGATCTGGCCTACCTTATGGCCTTTCAGCCGAATCTAATTCCGAATACAAATTGCCTACGCTCGAGTTGAAAGGGTTAGTTCGGTTTGATAAATTTATTCGACCAAATTAAAGAATATAAATTTTTTCAACGTCCTTGCATTCGAAGGTACAGGCCTGGGCGCTGTTTCTATCGATAATATGATTGAATTTTGATTCGTTGCCAGAATTCGTTTATTAATTCGGCCGTCATATTTTGGTATAGGAGAAAAGGTTTCGTAGATGGGATCAGAGGTCAGAAGGGGGAGAAGGAGGTAAACGACATTGTGTTCAAAAATCACTTTTTTTTATGTTGAAATTTTCGGTGGGAGCTATATTCATCGTTGGGGGTTGGGGAGAGAAGCAATCTTCATATCGATTTGGGAAAAAAATATGAGAGAAGACGAAAAACTCGTGAATAGAATTGTCAAAAAATACAATAAAAATGAAAAAAGAATACAAAAATTTTAACTGTCAATTTTTTTGGCGAAACAAATTTCTGAAAAGCTTCTTTCTTTTTTTTCTCATGAGAAAAAAAAGTTGGCTCAAATTTTTATTACATTTTTATTGGAACATTCGAATCAGAAATATGCTAACGAAACTATACAATTTTTACATTTTTTTTCTTTTCATCTTTGTCATAATTTTTTGGAGCGAAATTTCACTCCCTCAGCTCTCCCCACCATTTCCCTCGTCAGCTTCATGAAATGTATACTTAATATAAGGAATATTCGATGGAATTATCAAAATATGTTTCATTTTGGAATTTTTTTATGGTATGAAAAATTCTTCGTATGTAATATTTTTGTTTCCTGTGATTCTTTTGGTTGCTAAAAAATTCTTTGATTTATTTCTCTCGCGAATTTTATTTCGGTTTTGAAGACATAGTAGGTTTTTTTTTGTTGAAAAGCAAACTAAACCGGAATTTTCCTTTCGACGAGATACTTATCGATATGCGATGCTCGATGCGGATAAATTGGTTTATTTCGAGTGTTCAATTCTGATCGGACGTTTGTTGGCTCAAACACGATGGTAATTCTTGATAAGATATCCTCGGCTGAAATCTTTGAACAGGTAATCGGGCCAGGGCCAGATCTAGGTGAAGAAAAAATGACGTTGGTAGCCCTGCGAGAAAAAAGCTCGGTTAATTTGTCCACGGATTTCCATCGCGTAAACGTAATAATTTGCCAGGCTGTCCCCTTTCTTCGTTCGTCTTCCTCGGTGAAATATTTTTCATCTCGAGCACGTATCGTGGCTCTGTGTACGTTTGAAAAAGTTACCTTATGAAAATGGGAATTGTTTCTTTCTCGGACGAATTTGCGAATTATTTGTCGTCTGCGTGGAAGACTTTGGGGATTTTTTTCTAAACTCTTTGGCGGTGAAAAGTAGTAATACGAGTAAAAGGTGCAGTTGCATAAAAGAAACGCGACCAGATGTACAATTGTGTGTAGTACATAATGAAGTTGATTATTTGCGATACAAATACACGATGGGTACGTAGGTGTAGGTATACCTCCTCTTACCTACCTACGTTGTTCTCATAATACGAGTATAAATGGCAACGTAGAATAATGCAAGCAGCTTGTTGTTAACTAAAATACGTGTAATGAAATGAAATTAGTACGGTTGGTCGGGGTTTTTCATTCGCCCTATTTACCTATTAGGTCGGTATTTTGTTTGTGAATTTTTGCTGCAGTACGTTAGCCCCGGTATAAAGCTGCTCCAAAGTGAGGCAGGCAGAGGGCTGGGCCAGATTTTGGTGCAAATGAAGTGAAAACTTTAATTAAACTGACAAGTCAAGTTTATGTGTAATTGAATGTAGATGACCGGGGGCTGAACAGGCTGCTGTGTAATGGTAACATTATAATATTTACATATACGTGCGGGTGGTGTTATTTTTGTTGGAGGATGGAAAAATTCGTCGCTTGCTTGGTTCTGTACTCTCTTAATTTCCGGAGAATTTCCTGTATCGAATGATGGTTGATTGGGGGGGGGGGGGGGGGGGTGAGGTGGCAGCGATTTTGAGATACGATTTTTTGGTCGGATTTGCATTTTTGGTGTTTTGGTCGAGATTGACGTGGAATTATGGATTTATCAATTCAAAGGAATGGTTTGATTGAGAATTTTTTTTGTTAATTTTTTTATGGGAATTTTATTGACACTTTTTGTTGAATCTGACAATTTTTTTCAAAACAGTGATTTCCTCAAAATTTTTGAAGTTTTTCGAGCAGCAGGTTCCTCAAAAATTTAGACTTTTTTTAATTAATATTTACAATTTCACAATTTTTTAAAACGTACTCTACAATTTTTTAAAGTTGTAAAAATTAACAATACTCCCAAAATTTACAATCTCCTCATAATTCACAATTTTGTCAAAATTCATAATTTTCTCAAAACAAACAATTTCCTCGCAATTTAGAATTTCTTCAAAATCCATAATTTTCTCAGAACAAACTATTTCCTCACAATTTACAATTACTTCAAAATTCATGAAATTTACTCAAAACAAATAATTTCATTACAATTTCCTCAAAATTCATAATTACCCAAAGCTTACAATTCTTCGAAGTTGACAGTTTTCTCAATTCTCATCTCGAAATTGTACACGTACATTTCCACAAAATTCACAATTTCCTCAAAAATTGCAATTCCCTCTATAAGTATTCAAAATCTCTTCAAAAGTTATCATTTTCTCAAAATGTTCAATCTTTTCAAAAATGGCAGTTGTTTTAGAAGTTACAATTTTCTCGTAATTTACAATTTCTTTGAAGGTACAATTTTTCCTAAAAGAACAATTTTCTAAAAATTCACAAATTCCCAAAAATTTACAATCCCGAGCAGCACACTCGGACAAATTATCGAAATAAAAAATCGACAGAATATCGAATTCGATAAAGTGTCGCGTTAGTTCCGCATAAATCGTGAAATTATCTTTCGATATATAGATAGATTATCGACGAATTATAGTTAGCAAAAATTTCGAGATTATAGTAAGATATTTTATCGATAATATATCTATAATATCGAAAGATAATTTCACGATATAGGCGGAACTTTTGCGACACTTTATCGAATTCGATATTCTGTCGATTTTTTATCGATTTTTTATTCCGATTTTTCGTCTTTTACTAGCTTCTTTCTATAATTAAAAATCATTAATTAGCATAATTAATACATTAAACTATGCCTAAACACATTATTCATGTTACGGTAAGAGGATCATTTCAGAAAAAGTCAAAAAAAATTATAAAAAATCTGCCACCCGTGGGGCTTGAACCTTCTACCTTCTCCATGGTAATCCTCTTCCTAAACCACTATGCCATACTTTATCGTTGAGGAATTAGCAATAAAACGCTTATAATAGACAGTTTAGTACTTCCAGACGTGTTGGACTTAGAAAAATCACCAATTTGGAAATAATTTCAAATATCGTCACAAAATCGTTGAAAAATCGTTCGACAAATTTCAGATTATTTGTCGATAATGTAGTTTCAAATATCGCCACAAAATCGTTGAAAAATCGAATTCGAGGAGTTTCATATCACGTGTCGATAATAAAGTTTCAAATATCGTCATAAAATCGTTGAAAAATCGAATTCGAGAAATTTCAGATTACGTGTCGATAATAAAGTTTTAAATATCTTCACAAAATCGTTAAAAAATCGAATTCGAGAAATTTCAGATTATTTGTCGATAATATAGTTTCAAATATCGTCACAAAATCGTTAAAAAATCGAAATCGAGAAATTTCATATTACGTGTCGATAATATAGTTTCAAATATCTTTACAAAATCGGTAAAAAATCGGATTCGATAAATTTAATATAATCTGTCGATAATATAGTTTTAAATGTCGTCAAAAAATCGGTAAAATATCGAAGTCGAGAAATTTCATATAATCTGTCGATAATATAGTTTTAAATATTTTTACAAAATCGTTAAAAAATCGAATTCGATAAATTTAATATTCTTTGTCGATAATGTAGTTTCAAATATCTGCACAAAATCGGTGGAAAATCGGAATCGATAAATTTAATATTCTTTGTCGATAGTATCGTTGACGAATATCGTCATAAAATCTTAATAATATCGAATTCGATAGTTTTTAGATTTTTTGCCTATGAAGTTGTACCGATAAATCTTTATAATATCGTGAGAACATCTATAGATTTTCAAACGATTTTTTATCGATACGTTACATCTTCCGATATTATCGATCGAGTGTGCCGCTCGGGATACACTGAAAGTTTACAATTTTTTCAGAATTTACAATTTTCTCAACATTTTCAAGTTTTCAAAATTACCAATTCTCTCATGAGCTTCAATTTCTTGAAATGTTATAATTTCTTCAAAAGTTTCAATTTTCTTAAAATGTACAATTTCTTCATAAGTCACAATTTTTCCTAAAAGTACAAATTCCAAAACATTTACAATATTCTCAAAATTTACAATTTTTTCATAATTTACAATTTTCTCAACATTTTCAATTTTTCAAAATTAGCAATTTTCTCATGAGCTTCAATTTTTCGAAATGTTATAATTTTTTTAAAAGTTTCAATTTTCTTAAAATGTACCTACAATTTCTTCAGAAGTTACAATTATTCGCTTCAAATGTACAATTTCTTCGAAATTTGAAATTTTCTGAAAATTCAATATTTTGCCAAAATTGAATCTCTTCAAAAATGGCAATAGTGTAAAAACTGCTAATTTTCCGGAATTCTGCAATTTCTAAAAATTCACATTTTCTTCAAGATCCGCAATTTTCTCCAAAGGTACAACTTCTTCAAAAGTTGCAATTTCTCCAAACTCCCAATTTTCTTTTCAGTGTACAATTTTATCAAAATTCATCTCTTCAAAAGTTACAGTTTTCTCAATATTATACAACTTCTGTAAAATTTACAATAATTGATTGTGCATGAATTCACAATTTTGATGAACTTGAATCTCTTTAAAATTGGCGACTGTTTCAAAACTTACAACTTTCTCAAAATTCACAATTTCTTAAACATTTACAATTTTTTCAGAGCTCAAAATTTTTCCAGAATTTACTATTTTCTCAAGTTCATTTTTTCAAAAGTCACAATTTCTTCAAAAGTTACAATTTTATGACAATTGACTGCCTGTTTTCTCAAAATTCACAATAATTTTCTTCAAAATTTATACAATTTTTTCAAGATTGAGAGCTTGCGAATTGACAATTTTTAAAAACTAAGAGTCTCATCAAAATTGGCGAATGTCTCGAAACTCGTAATTCTTATAAAATACATAATTTCCCTAAAACGTATGATTCCCTCAAAATGCACAATTTTCTCAAAATGTTCAATTCCTTCAAAATTTACAATTTTCTCCAAGTTAACCATTTTTGGCAATTCACTGATTGTTCAAGATTTACAATTTTGTCAAAATTTACAATTTATTGAAAAGTTTCAATTTTCTCAAAATGTTTGGGTTTTTCAATATTAATATTTTTTTGAATATTTACAATTTTTGAAAATTAACAATTTCTTCGTAAATGTTCAGTTTCCTCAAAATTTACAATTTCACTTAATTACAATTTTTCGAAGTTGACAATTTCTGAATAATTCACAATTTTCTGCAATCAACTCAAAATTAATTATTGCTTCAAAATTTAAGATTTTTCCAAAACTTGGATTTCTTCAAAATTAACAATTTTATTGTTTAAAACCCAGTTTCCTGAAAATATGCAATTTTTCCTAAGTTTACTCGTAATTTGGCAAGATTGAATGTACAATTGTCAGATTCTATTTTCAGAGATTCCCCTTCTGCCCGCACTCTTTGCAGAGATTTCTATTATCGTAATAGCCTTTTACGATCCGAGGTAAAATTCGTTCAGAAAGAAAGGAAATTCAGATCGTTGGCGGAGTAATTACACAAACAGAAGGCGGTTTTTGTTCAGTTTCTTTAATAGCGCAAGTGTCTAGTTACGCGAGCATGTAAAAAGAACTGAAATTACAGTAAGATTAAGTAGATAGGGCAATAAAAATTGGACGGTGGAAAATTTTCCACCTACAAGCGTACGTATACGTAGAGAATGGGCTGTAAAAATGGAGTACCTATCTTTGCGATTATTAAGGAAGTCGTAGGACGAGTATCATCTATTCGTACTGTACTTATACCTTTATTAGGAGAAGTATGCGAAGCGTAGATCGCCGGAGATACTTACCGAGGAATCCTTGTATGGCTCCCAAAGGCATGACGAACAAGCTGACGAGTAGATCGGCGACGGCCAACGACAATAAAAAATAATTTGTTACGTTTTGCAGTCTTCTATCGAGGCATACGGCCAAACATACCAATATGTTACCTACGCCTCCGGCCACGATGAATACGATGGCGAATAAAAATATCCACGAGAACTTAGTGTCCTTTTTTTTGAGATCGTCTTCCGTCTGCAACGTGCACAATATACGCGCATCGGTGAAATGCGAAGGATTGCATTGCAAATGCAGATTCTGAAAGGTATCGTTGATATTGGGGAATTTGGGCAGGGTGAGCCAAACGGCCGACGAGAACGAGCTATTATCCAAGTCTACGTTCAGGTCGACCACTTGTAAGGATATCCTTCGAGGGAATTCTTGTTCGAGATCAAAGGGTTGACTGTCGTTGGCAAAGACCGCCAGGGGCGGATCCGTACTGCGGCAGTCGGCGTTCCGTTCGGAGGGTTTGAATTGATCGCGTTGAAACAGGCAGCGGTAGTAAAGCCTGTGGACGTCTTCGTGGCGATCAAAGAACGGAGGAGATGAAGTAGAGGGCGGAGAATGAGGATCTGAGGGGGTGGTGCGGTTGCCGTCGTTGATGTGCAGACAATCCAAGTGGTGCAGCGGCTCCGATGTCGAAGTGGCCGATAGATTGAAGCTTAGACGGCACACTAGCTGGATTACCCACCATGTGGGTAACGTCACGTCCATATCGCCTCATCCCCCCGATACGCTGATCGAATACTTTCCTCCTAGTCGCATGGTCCGAGTTCGGGTACCTGCAAAAGACGAGGAAAAAAAATCACACATAAAGGTCGGAAAAGCGTCGTTAAATTAAGAGTATAGGGTTATATCGTCTAGACCGATCTAAAAAAAAATGACTAGCCAGGTATTTGAAAAAGCATATGAACGAGATACGAAGGACTGCATACGGTAGTAATTAGTTTTATCTCCCTTTTATCCCTTTCCTCGCCCCCTCCATCCTTGAAAATCTCGCTTATGCTCTTGAATATGTAAGATATCTCCTCTTTCTCCTCCTCACCTACGTCCAACGTTTGATTCGCAGCATTACCCCGGCGATAAAACGAAACAAATTCAGATTAGAAATGAATAATTACATAATCCTGAACTTTTAGTTGGCGACAAAAAAAAAGCACAGGCAAAAGCAAAACCGACGTAATGATACGTAATATTCGTAATTCGTGTTAAAATATACACCGTATCATTGTGCATTGTGTAAATCATCGTCGTCGGCGCGAATTTTAAGTGAAAGTTTGCGAAATGTCAGATGTGTTTGAGTACACCTCTCTCTAGTCTCAACGTAGGTAGAGTTGACGCGTGTCTAGATGTTGTTTCCGCCATATAAGCCGAGCTTCTACAGCAATTAATCCTTCAAATTTGATAATTTATGAGAAAACTTGAACCTCGCAACGAGAATGATATAAGGGGCTCCATTATAATGGTAGGATAACTTTAACGAATCTTGTTCGAAGCTGGGCCTTGTCGCGAAATTCATACCGGAAATGGTTTTTCTGGCCTTGTTTTAAGTAATGGATCCACTCTATTGAAAGGCTAATTTCGTGAAAGGGAAAAAGAAGAAATAGCTAAAGAGTTGTTTTTGAACGATTTCGCCCGTGAATATACAGTTGACATTTTGGAGGGGGGGGGGGGGGCAGTGAATTGTTCGCGAAATTTCTGGGCCAGTTAGGTAGCATATTTGAATTTCAAATGAATCATTCGCGAACGATTTGCCCAATCTTATTACGAATCATTCGCGAACGATTTGCCCAATCTTATTACGAATCATTCGCGAACGATTTGCCCAATCTTATTACGAATCATTCGCCAAAGATAAGGTTCAATTTTTGAATCAATCGTGAGCGGATCATTTTTTCTCTATCTCAAAGTAAATCATAGGTGAATCATTTGTTCGGTCTTAATCATGTGATACGAATCGTTCGCAAACGACTTTCATTAATTTTTGATTTTTTTTTTTTTTTTTTTTTTTTTTTTTTTAGCAAAATGATTGTTTTTATTTTTGAAGTGAACCGTTCGCGAACGATTTGCTCAGTCTAGAAAATAATCGTTTACGAACGAAATCGTTCAATTGTTCGTATCATTAAATTTTTTGATTGATTTGCAGCAGAAAATTTTTCAAATTTGAAGTAAATCGTTCGTGAACGATTTGTTCAGTCTTGACATGAATCGTTAATGAACGACTTCGTTCAATTCTTTGTCATCGTTCAATTTCAATTTTGGAATTGATCTTTTTGAAAAACAGTTTTATCAGTATCAGAGTGAATAGTTTGCAAATTATTTGTTCGGTCTTGGACTGAATCGTTCACGAAGGAATTCGTTATTTTGCTCCATACCTAATTCAGTATCGTCAATGTTTTTAATAAAATTTTTACACACTTTTTTCAATTTCATCGTGAGCTGTTCGAGAACGATGTGTTTAGTCTTAACCAAGAATCGTTCACGAACGACTTGTCTCCATTGACAAAACGTGTAGTTCAATTTTTAAATTCATTGTTAGGAGAGACTGTCTTTTCATTTTCGAGTGAATCGTTCGCGAACGATTTGTTCAGTTAGAAAATGAATCGTTCGCGAACGAATTTGTTCAATTTTTGGATCGTTCATCTTTTGAATCTTTTATTCATTGTCGTTCATTTTTTGAGTGAATCGTTCGCGAACGATTTTGTTCACTTCTTCAATATCTTTCATTTCTGAATGTTTTGTTCGTGAACAGTTCTGCTCGATTTCTCACTATTGCTCATCTTTTAAGTGAATCGTTCGTACATTAATTTGTTTAATTTCTCATTATCGCTCATTTTTTTAAGTGAATCGTTCGCGAATGGTTTTGTTCAATTACTCATTATCGTTCATTTTTCGAGTGAATCGTTCGCAAACGGGTTTGTTCAATTCTTCATTGTCCTTCATTTTTGAATGAATCATTCGCGAACGATTTTGCTTGATTCTCAATATTGTTCATTTTTCGAGTGAGTCGTTTGCGAACGGTTTTGTTCAATTCTTCATTGTCGTCCATTTTTTGAATGAATCATTCGCGAACGATTTTGTTCACTTTTTCAATATCTCTCATTTCTGAGTGTTTCGTTCGTGAACAGTTCTGCTCGATTTCTCACTATTGCTTATCTTTCAAGTGAATCGTTCGTACATTAATTTGTTTAATTTCTCATTATCGCTCATTTTTTTAAGTGAATCGTTCGCGAATGGTTTTGTTCAATTACTCATTATCGTTCATTTTTCGAGTGAATCGTTCGCAAACGGTTTTGTTCAATTCTTCATTGTCCTTCATTTTTTGAATGAATCATTCGCGAACGATTTTGCTTGATTCTCAATATTGTTCATATTTCGAGTGAATCGTTCGCAAACTATTTTGTGCAATTTCTCATTATCGTTCATTTTTCGAGTGAATCGTTCGCAAATGATTTTGTTCGATTTCGTTTAATTTTTAAAAATCGTTTTTTAGAGAATCGTTCGCGAACGATTTTGTGCAATTTCTCATTATCGTTCATTTTTCGAGTGAATCGTTTGCAAATGATTTTGTTCAATTTCTCAGTATCGTTCATTTTTTTGAGTGAATCGTTTGCGAATGTTTTGTTTGATTTCGTTCAATTTTCAAAAATCTTTTTTTTTGGTGAATCGTTCACGAACTATTTTGTACAATTTCTCATTATAGTTCATTTTTTTAGTGAATCGTTCGGTAGTGATTTTGTTCGGTTTCTCATTATCGTTCATTTTCAAGTTAGTCATTCGAGAATGATTTCGTTCAATATTTAAAAATTATTCTTTTTTGAGTGAATCTTTTTTCGAACGAATCTGTCGTTTTGAAATTTGACTAATCCATGAACTGAAGTTTGCTAAAAATAGTTGTTCATTAAATTCTTATTCATCTTGGGATTTGATGAATTTTAATCCGTTTTCATGTGAGGTTTCGTTCGATAATTGACACACATTCTAATTATACGAAAATGTTTACTCGAATTCGGAGTCGAATCATTCGATTAATAAATTTCGCGAAGAGAATATCAAACGAAGGTATTAAAATTTATACATACCTAATTACTATAAATTATGCGAGTCGCGCGAAAGGACGAACGAATCCGTTCATAGTATTACGTTTAAACGTGATGATATTATGCACTCGAAGACGAAGAAGAATGAGAAACCAATACGTTCATTACGTGTTTATTGTATTTTCTACTCTGTGGCTCTGGTATATTTATGTTCTTGTACGTCGATGTTGATGTTGAAGCGAGAGAGAGTGAGAGTGTACGCCGAAAAAACCTGCTTCTTACGGGGGTTCCTTCGTTAAACCGCGAGACGCGGTTTTTAAAGCGGAAAAACGATTGTCATCGACGATAAATGATTTTTCGTTGTCGTACACATACCGAGTACATTGCTTGTGTGTAGTCTGAGAGCTGCGCGAAACGCATTCATTATGTAGACTATGTCATATGCCACACATGTGGCATGCCATACGTCGACGTCGTCGTATTCCGCGAGGTATACAGAATTACAGACCCGTCGTCATCGTATCGTACGTATCCTATACACCTTGTACCTAGCCCCCGTTCGCCCCTCGGTGTCGTCATCGCTCATATCGTATTAACACGCGTCGAGCTTGTATTTTTTTTATTTTTACCATGTTAATAAATTTGTATTATTTTTTCTCGTGCTGGCGAGATGATTTAAAAAACAATCGTATAGCAAATGAACTGACGAAAGATGTAATTTTTATGTTTCAGGTACGTAATTTGATACGTAACGATGGTTGTGGTGGTATTCGTGTGGAAGAATTCAAGTCTGGCTCAAAGTTTCCATCATAACGGTATCGTAAAAGCTCACTGTATTGCTTTCGAGGGTACTCCATAATACGTATACGTACGTAACTCGACACAGATCTTAATTAATAGCGAAGAAAGCTACAAGCCGCAGATAAACGAATGCGAATCTTTTTATAATGATGTCTTTAGGCGAGAAAAAAGAAACGAAGCGAAGATTTGCTCGTGTTTTCGACACAGTGTTGTAGGTGAGATGATGGAAAACGCGCGAGAAAAATAACCAGAAAATGCTCTTATCTGATTATTAACGCCCGCCTGCCTCTCTTCTTCGTGCTTTCTCAATGCTGCGAAAACAGCCCCCAATACGAAGTCCTCTCTCATGCCAATTTAATATCGTCGCCAAGTGGCAAAATGTAGCCAAATTAAAAGCGAAAGTAACCAGAAGCAGGTGATTGAAAAATCTACGCTCGTACGAGTGGGGTTCGCACGCTCGCGTGTCGAGGAAATGTTTTAATTTGAGAGATTTCGTGCCATTGTGAAGGGTACCAGTTTAAGGAGTGGTGATTGAATTGGGGTCTACGATGAGTTCCTTGAAAGGTATGAGGATTTGGTGAGGAGGAGTACGTGGAGTCTCGAAATTACGTTCGTTCTGATTTATTTTTCTTCCAAAAACAGTTTTTTTTGGGATGTAAACATTTTTCTTCCAAAATTTTCAAGTAAACAAGTTTTTCCTTAAAAAAAAAAACAAAAAAAAAATTAAAAATTTAGAATAGAATTTTTTTTAAATAAAAAATTGTTTAAAATCGATTTTAAAAATCGTGAAAAATCGTCAGAGGAGGATTTTGCATTGAGTTTTAGGGTAGCTTTTTTCATTGGTTAAATGCAATTTAGAAATTTTTACAAAATCAGTGATTTTAAAAATTTTGAAAAATTAGTCAGAGGAGGATGTGGCATTGATTTTTAGGGTAGCTTTTTTCATTGGTTAAATGCAATTTGTCAATTTTTCGGGAATAGCTGAAATTGAAAATTTTTTCACAAAATTAGTGAGTTTTTTTCTGACATTGAAAATTTTTTAATAAGTATCTATTTTTGTTAAAAAAAATTAATAAAAATAAAAAAAAAACATTTAAAAAAAAATTTCATGAAAATAGTTGTTTTAATTGCAAAAATTAGGAGAAAATTGATAAAAAGTCGAATAATATCATTTTTTTCCTGGAAAAATTCAATCTTCTGTTGATATTTATTTCTCATTTTTTCACAATTTTTTTTTCTCAAATTAATAATTGAAAAAAAAATCCATTATAAAATATTTGAAAAAAAATTCAAGAAAAAAAATATAGTCCTCGTATTGAGAAAAAAAAAACAATAAAAATTAATACGATTTTAGAATTTAGCAATTGAGGTGAAAAAATGTGGCGTAAACCATTTAAATTGAGTTTACACCCGTGAGAATCTTTGCCACCATTTTCAACTATTTCGTTTGTAGAATTTCTTCGTTCTGGCGAAAATATCGAAAAAGGCTTTGCTCTCAATCGTCGTGCTATTTAGATTCGAATTCGTCGTCTGTACGATGTTGTAGGTACTTACTTGCAAAGGATCCAGGCAGGAGGGAAGGGGAAGGGATGGTAAACCTCCGAAAATGATGAAAGGCTCGACGTATTCGCGTTTCGATTACACATCTAGTTATACACATAGGGGCTCGCGGTTTACAATGGAATGGCATGACGTGAGAATAAGAATATGCACGGTTTCGATAATACGTTTCGTCGTTTAAATAAATTCTCCTCTGTCGAAAGAGATTTTGAGATGAACGAGGCTGATGTTGTTGTTGATGCTGTGGCAAGGCTTGCGAAGAGAATAATATTGGTTTCTCAAGGCGCGGAAATTTTCGATCGGCTTTGATGTTTGGGAATATTTTAAGTACATTACAAACGTAGGTACAAGAGTGTAAAGCTCGACTTTGGTGTTTTTCGTGGCTTACTTTAGCTCTTTTTGTTTTTCTCTTTTTAGACGTTCGATTGGTGTGTATTTCTCTTCTGTTATCGCTCGTGATAAATTTCGTAAGAGTATGATTACGGTGTCACGTGTTTTGTGTGAAGAATACTTACATTATGACGTTAATAGAGGTGTAAATTCGAAAGATAATTTTCTTTACAATATTTAATTTATTTCGTTCGATGAAAATAACAGTTGAAATTTTTGGGTGGTTGCTCATAAATAAGTCTCGAATAAATTCGAATCGAAAGTTGGGTCGTTACTGCAGCTCGAAGAAACTTTCACCAGGGTGAATTTTGCGAAGAGAAAGTGGCGTTTCGAATTAATGATGAGGTGTTTCGGTTTTGAAAGAATGGTCGAATTTGGATTTCTCGACGTCGACTTGCGGTTTATTCGGCTCCAATTTCGCGATGGTTGCTTTTTCGAAGTATATGCAAGTTGATGTGGAGCTTAATAATTTGGAACTAAATTAAATGATGATAGTTTCTTGAGACCTTGTTTAAAATTGAATTTTTCAGGATTTTACTCAAACACTAATTTTTTCTATTTTTTTCCAATGTATTTTTTCAAAGCATACTTTTCAATAAGTAACATGTTCCTTAAAATGAAATTGAATTTTTCAAAAATTTTGTCAAAAATCAATTTTTTTAAAGTTCTATTCAAATAGGTAGTTATTTTTATCTGAATAAAATTTAGTTCAAAATAAACTTCTTCAAAATTGTTGTTCAGAGTCAGACTCTTATTTTTTTCCAATAAGAGATTTTTTAAAATATTGTTCAAAATAGGTACAATTTTTCAAGTTGATGCAAACTACAATTTTGAATTTTTTTACTGAAATACAGTTTTTCAAAAAACACTTTTCAATACACCCCCCCCCCCCTTGAAACTGCACTTTCAATTTTTTTTCAAAAATTTTTGAAATTTTGTTCAAATATTACAACTTTTTTATGATTGATTGGTTAAAAATCAAATTCTTCAAAAATTTCATTCCAGATAAATTATCTAATAATTTTTTTTAAAAAATATTTTCTAAAAAATCAAATTTTTCAAAAATGTTGCCCAAAACACATTTTTTGATCAAAGTCAAATTTTGCGAAATTTTTTGAATAACGTTTTTGTAGTTTTTTCCAAACTCTGTGCAAGTTTGGAAAATTTTGTTCGATTTAATTTTTTCAATTTGGTTCAACATTTTTTTTTTCAGTTTGGAACAAAATTAAATTCTTTGAATTTTTTTATTTTTTAAATTTTTTATTTATTTTTTTACGTATCAAATTCTCTAAAAAAATTTTGTTCATTTATTTTTTACGAACAGATTTTTCATATTTTTTTCTGAAATTTTGTTCAATAATAATTTTTAAAAATTTTCTCAAGTTCTTTAAAATTTTATTGAAAACACGGTTTTTGTCTTAATTTTTTTAAGATTTTTTTTTTTTTTTTTTTTGTTCAAAGTTAGACTTTTTAAGGCGGGGGGCTACCTTCGAATCGACTTTTTTTTTATTACATAGAGTACAAATGTATTGACAGTATAGTTGAATACGCCAAGACCGGACCATCCCCGGCTTCACTGACTCCAAAAAAAAAATAGGAAATTAAAAATTTCAAAAATCCCAGTTGAATATTTTTGAAATTGTGCTTTTCTAGATTTCGTAGTAAAAAATGCATAGAGTTTTTGAGACGTCAAAATAATTCTGTTTCGTTATACTTTGGTCAACAAAGTAACAAAAACATATGAATGTATTATTGGAAAATCAAAAAACTTTAATTACCCAACCCTTTTTCTGTCCTACCCATTTCCCATGAATGCCCCATTATCTCAATAACTAATGGAGGTATCGAGCTCATATTTTCTTGGGGTTATAGAAGAAGGTCTCCCTCATACTTTAACAAGAGGATTTTGTAAAATTTTAATTTGTCGACGATTTATTTCGAGTTGACTGGAATACTTCGATGAGAAACTATGAGAGGGTCTGATAAAGTCGGGTAGAAAGTAGGAATTTTGCAAAATCCTCTCGTTAAATTACAGACCAGACTGTACTGAATAAAAAACATTCTGAGAAAAAACTTCGTGGGTTGCATAGTTTTTCTGAAAACGGGCCATAATTTTTCATTTTCCAAAAAATTTATCAATATTTTTTGCAAAATGACATCATCAAAATGCAATATGAATATAACTTTTCTGTTTTGAAAACTCCATGCATTTTATTTTTCAAAAATCAAAAATTAATTTTTTTTGTAAAAAAAAAAACAAAATGATTTTTGTTTCCAATTTTTCCTCAATACTTCAGATAAAAAAAATTAAAAATGCATCATATAAAAAAGTCTTAGAAAATTCCGCTTGTCAACTCTATGCATTCAACAAAAAAAAAAATTAAAGGTAGCCCCCCGCCTTAAAATTTAATTTACAATGAAAATTTTTTGAGTTTTTGATTTTTTTCAGCATCAGATTCTTTACAATTTGGTTTAAAATTTTGGTCGATTTTTTGTACTAATCAAATTCTTCCGAAATTTTGTTCATTCATTTTTTTTCACAAACACATTTTTCAAATATTTTCTTTAAAATTCAATTTTTCAAAAATTTTGTTCGAAAACATTTTTCTTTTGATCTCTCAAGTTGTATTTTTTTTTTAATTTTGTTCAAAACAGTTAATTTTTTTCATTTTTAAAGTGAAACTTTATTTTAAACTGATTAGAAATTTTGTTATTTTTTTTTTCAAAATCAGATTATTCACAATTTGATTTAAAATTAAATTCTGTTAATTTTTTTTCAGCCCCCTCCCCCCCTCACAAATCACGACAAATCATATTATTCAAAAATTCTTCATGAAAAATTTTTGAAAATTTTTTTTGCTTGTCTCTTTTTTTTTGAGAATCATACTCAAGTTAATAACCATGTGTGTTTTTTTTTCTTTCTTAAACTTTGGTTCATCATCAAATTTTTTGAAAAATTTGAGCAATATACTTACTAATATTTTCTAATTTTGTTTGAATTAGATTTTTCAAACACTCATTTAATTAAATTTCCCCGTAATGCAATTTTTTTCAAACCCAAATTTCTTTATATTTTCTATAAAATTGAATTCTTCGAAATGGAGTTTATTGAGAATTTGGTTGAAATGCCAATGTAAAAAAAAAAATGTTAGAATTTTTATTTTAAATTTTTCTTTCAAAATTTTGTTTGAACACGAATTTTTAAAATTTTTATCAAATTAATGTGATTTAGATTTAGTTATTGTTTTTTTTAAATTTTATTCAACACAATAATTTTAATTTTGTAAAAAAAATTAAGTCATTTAATAAAATATTCTCCATTGGATAGAAGCTTTTATTTACACTCAGAAAATCCTCCAATTCATGCAGCTCTAAAATATAATCTCCTTGAAAATCTCCCTGAGGTGATACATGAGCCCATTTTGGGATCTGGAGAGTAAAATAATGAAGAAAACACGACCTAACACATAAAACCGACTCACCAAATGAATCGAAATTGTCGTTCGAATCCGTAAAAATAATTTCATGCCTTCTTCGAGCCACGAATTCCAGTATAATATCGCAATCCACGCTGGGTCTCTCTCTCTCTCTCTCTCTCTCGTTAAAAAGTACAGTCCTCCCCTCCCTATCCCTTCATCTCGCCTTCCAAAGCTCCATTTCGTTGGAAAAATTTTAAATTCATTAACCGTCGTAGCGCAGCTTATAGTCGGGCTTGATTAGCCTACATTTTTCGCGAAGCATTAGAGATGTTACCGAGGGAACCCCTCGATTCACTGCCCCGTCTCCGGTGTACCTTCGATTCTGCGAATTTGAACTGGCAACCTCGAGAGATTTGGAAGAAACTTAACGCGAGACCGTTTGTTGTTTTATCGTTTTCTCGTTTTTTGGAATATTATCCCGGCACGATTATCCCGGGTGATTATTTTTCTCGTTTGTCGATTCGCAAAAATGAATGCAGATGGGGAAGGTAGGGGAGGAGTCGATGATCGTAGCAATTAACGAGGTCTCGGATGTCGTTTATTTTCGCGAATGTGCTGTATACCCCTGCTGTTGGTTTCTAATTTTTACCTAGGTCCGCATGTAAAATGTCATTCTGTGCAGAACGCTGCGAAAAGGGTCGATTTTTGGTATCGGAGTGGTCGGTGAAGGGAAGATGGGATTAATAAGAGGGAAGTAATTAAACGTTGTTGCAGAGTTGATAGGCGTAATAGTGTTTCGGTATCTCGAAAGGGTACAAAATACGTAGTGTAATACCCCTAATGAGTGCGAGTGAGAGGAAGGAGAGAGAGGGTAGGTAATCTTGGTTATAGTGTAGAGTTGTGCGCCAGGTGGCACTCGTCGATATCGATATTTGCGTCTGTACGGATGTCAGTGAAGATATAAGTGCGGCATGGGGGAGGAACGGTATAATTGAAGTATTGTTGCGTTCTCTAATTACGTTTAATTGGATAGAGCTACTCGTATTACGTACGATATATTATGATGGCACGAGTGCGGTTCATTCAAAAGCAATGATGAGCTGGGCTAGGATCTTGGCTGCTGCGCGAAATTATACTCTGGCGGATACGTCGTTCTGTGTACGATACGAAAATTGCTATCTTGATATAGTTCGATGCACGTAATGTATAGTTGTATAAATGTATATACATATAAAATGCCAGCACTGGCAAACGAAGAGCAGAGAATGAAAGGATCGTGATGTCGTCTTCGTTCGAGTCGAAGTAATTGAAATTATTACACGATAGTAGCGTATGTGATCGCAATACGTATGTACATTTGCAGTGTGCAGCAGCCCAAGAATAAGATTGTCAGCCAGAAAGACAAAGAGAGTAAAATTTTAATCGGTGTTTAGTTGCCGGAGTAGATGAGCTCGTCGAGGGTTGCACGAGTAAAAAGGTAGTCTTTGAGAACAGGAGAATGTCGCGACGATGCTTACATTTTAATCGAGACCTAAACGAGTCGAGCTGGCAGAATCGATTTTGGCAACTTTTGTAAACTGGTACAGATCTCTTTTTATTTTTTTGTTATTGGTGATATTGTTTTTGTTGTGCCTTACGTGATGGTGCATTTTAATGGATTTGTTTGTGTTTAGTATGGTTCTCTTTTTTTGAGATGATAGTTCTCGGAGTACCTAAATTGAATGCTACCGAAACTAAATAAATTTGAGTCGTATTTTTTGAAACTGTTTCTACATTCCTTCTTGAAATTTTTCTTTCACACTAAATTTTTTAAATATTCTTTTGTTGTTTTTTTTCATCTTTAATTTTAAAATGTTTCTTTTTTTAAATTATTTGAGAAAATATTAAATTTTGAGCAAGAGTCACTTTTTTGAAAAAAAAAAAAACATTTTCCGAATTTTTTTTTTTTAAAAATGCCTTTGAAAAAACCTAAAAAAAATCATAATTTGAAAGAAATTGTTTTAAAATATTTTCTTTTGAAATAAAATTGGAAATATGAATAACATTTTTGAAAACTAATTTAATAAATATTGTTGAGCAAAGTTGGAGTCTACTGTTTTGAAAGAAAAAAAAAATGAAAAAATGAAAAAATGAAAAACCAAGGTGTAAAAATTTTTCAAAATAAAATGTCTGAAAAATGTTTCTGGGCAAAACTGAAAGAATTCGAAAGAATTTATTTTTTTTTAAATTCAAAACATTTCCTATTGCAATGAAATTTTAAATTCGAACAAAGGGAAACTTATTTTTATAGAATTTGAGAAAATAATTCGCTGTTCTTAAAAAAAAAAAAATAATAATAAAAAATATAGATTCATACCTACATAATAAAAAAAAAATCTCCTGAAAAAATAAAAAAATACATTACTAAATTTGAAAGACTTTGTTCTAAAACAAAATTTGAAAAACTATTTGAGAAAATATTACTAAACAAAAATAATATTGATGATGCTTTTGGAAAAAAAGAAAAGTAGGTATCAGATGACTACTTTTAAAGGAAATCTTGCTAAAATAATGTTTCTGAACAAACTTTTTAAAAAAAACATAGTTTAAAAAATTTTTAAAGTACAAAAAAATTGGAATCTCATTTTTATTCGAAAAAATAGTGAGCAAAGTCACCGTTGAAAAAAAAACCTTTTAGATTGCTCCAAAAAAAATAAATAAATAAAATTGGAACAACCCAAAAAATACAAAATTTGAAAGACATTGTTTAAAAAAATCAAAAATAATAATTATATATTTTTGTTTTGAAATAAAATTGAGAATAAAATTTGAAAACCCATTTTTTAGAGTTTTAGGAAATGTCACTGTGTGAAAAATTACTGCTTTTGAAGGGGGGGGGGTGGGTCCAAGAAAAAGTTTTAAAAAATAGGTACGTAAATGTTTTTGAACAAAATTGAAAAAATTGAAAAAAAATTGTTTTTATAGGATGTCAAAATATTTCCTCTTGAAACAAAATTTTAAAAAATGGTCTTGATAATCGTATAATTTAACACCTTTTAACCACAATTTCAAGAAATGTAATTTTGAGAAAAAAAATATATTATTTGAAGAATATTTTCAAAGAATTTTATTTTGAAAAAAAAAACTGTATTTTACAAAAAATATAGAAAAATCTATTTTTATGAAAAAAAATGAAGAAAATTTTTGAAGAATTGAATAAAGATTTGATTTTGAACCAAACTCAAAGAATCTGATTGAAAAAAAAGAACAAAAAAAGTTTAGGTGAAATAAAAAATAAAAATAAATTTTTTTGAAGTTTTCTACACAATTAAATTTTAACTGAATTGATTAGCAAAAAAATTGAACAAAATTTTAAAAATCCAATTTTGGAAAAAAAACATTCAATAGACAAAACTCTGAAGAAAACAATTTTTTCAAACGTAAGATATTCTATTTTTTTTTTTTTTTTTTTTTTTTTTTTTTTTTTCGTTTTTCATTGAGAGAATATTATTGATCACTGTTTTTAAACAAAATTTGGAAACCTATTGTTAAGAAATTTGTGAAAATTTCATTGTTTTTGAATAAAAATTTGAAAGCTAGGTATTTTTCATGAAAATTCCAAAAAAAAAACAAAAAAAAAACTTCTAAACAAAGCACTGAAAAAACTGGAAAAAATTGGGGGAAATTTTTGTTTAACAAAATTCAAATTCCTATTAGGTAGAACAAAGTTTAAAAATTGTTTTTCACGATAATAAAATTTAAAAAAATAAGTAAATAAATAGAAGATTCAAATTTTAAAAATATTATTATTGAAGAGGTGGAAAAGAAATTCTTTGCAATCTAAATTTTAAAACGTTCATTTTTTTTTAAATTAAAAAAAATTCAACTATACAACTTTTTAATAATAATTTGAAAAAATTGTTTTTGTGCCAAATTTAAAAAAATTCTTGCCAAACAAAATTTGAGCAAAGTAGTCTCTTGACGAAATTAGAAGTTGGTACTTATTTACTTTTAGAAACTTGCAATTACTCAATTCTGTTTATTAAATTCTCTGAAATGTGCGATAATAAATTATGAATTTGAATTTCCGGTTCGGTCTTAGGGTTCGGTTCCTCTCCTCTGTTATTTTCTTTACCTCGAAGAAAGTAGATAGGTACTTGGAGAATTTAAGGCTTTATCTAGATAGGAAGTCGAAAAGACGATGGAAGAAGATTTCTCCCTCTCCTGTGTAGAAAATTACAAATTAATACCGTATCATTTGAATGTTTGTAAATAGTTATTCTTCGATAAATTAAGTCTGCTCGGAACAGGTTGTATGTGTGAGGCTTTTGTTTTGTATACGAGTACTTAACTGCGCGTATGGGTAATTTACGACGTGCAAAAAGGCACATCTATAAAAGGGGATGCGTGTGGGAGTATAATTTATGTAAATCGTAGATTCGATTGCGTACGTGGATGAACGGGGATGAAATATAAACACACCTATATGGTAGCTCAGAAGGGGGGACGATTATATAGGGGTACGATTTCGGAGAGAGCAATAATAAGTGTAAATTTCTCGTTAATTTGGTATCGTTTTACGAAGTTGGATCTACTCGTATGGTACGTATATAGAGAGAGTATCGTATACAAAATATGGAATATTTTTCACTCGAATGGAACCATTCTGTGCGGTTTACGGTTTATCGCGCGACGACGACCAGGATTAGTCGTTTGTGCTACACATCGTCGAAAGGATGAGGCGCAGAGAGCAAAATACGATCGTTCGACGTTTTAGGCACATACACCGTATCTATCGTATATATTTCAATGCTCGCTTATTCGATATCGCGTATCGTCGTTTAAATATGACAAAAGCAACTGTGAAAAATAATTAGCGATGAGCGCGAATAAACGACTACGCCGGAGCTGTGTATTACCGGCAGTGCTGCGGTCGTCACCTCATCACGCTCCCCCCTTCCCTAATCAGAGAGGAGCAAATTTTACAAGCAGCGAGTGTTTTTTCGCTGATGTATGCGATACGTTGGGAATTCGCGGTACATGGTGTATTTTTTTCCCATACTCGGTGTTTTATTATTGAATTATGTCGAGAGAATGTGTGGCAGATTTGATATTTGAAATGAAGTTTTTAAAACGTCATTTTTTTACAGTATTTTTCTTTTTCGTGTTTTTGAAAAATGAAAAAAAAATTGACACGTCCGACGAGCTCGGTATTATTTTTCAATTGGGTAAATTTTTCAAGAGCGAAGGGTGTATCGTCATTGTCCCTCTCCATATAGAAGCACTCGCATAATCTCCTCTTATATTTTATAGGATTAGCTACATTTTTCTCTCTCTGTATATTTTGACGCTATTTTTTGCGCCACCCGTTCACTTATCGAAAAAAATTCATATAACCTTTTTTGTTGCAAATTTTGTGTACTTCAATTTTAGTTATGACCATTTTTTTGTTTAAACGTATATTTGAAGAGTTATGGGCGAAAAACAAACAGAAAGGTCCCTTTGGATCCAGACTTAGAGGATTTCAAAAGAAGTGAGTGATGGGAGACTTTTTGGTAGGTAATCAGGACACTGAAAAAGACATTTTGAAAAAGGAAAATCTTTATTGGGCCAAAATGCAATCCATTTTCTTAGTTTACTGAGCTTTTTTGCGCCACCCGTTCACTTCTCGAAAAAATTCATATAACTTTTTTTGTTGCAAATTTTGTGTACTTCAATTTTAGTGATGTGAATTTTTTTGTTTAAACGCATATTTGAAGAGTTATGAGCGAAAAACAAACAAAAGGTCTCTTTGGATCCACCCACACTTGGAGGATTTCCAGAGAAGTGAATGGTCGGAGACTTTTTGGTAGTTGATCAGGATCAGGGCACCGAAAGAAATAAATTTGAAAAAGAAAAATCTTTATTGGCCCAAAATGCAATTTTCATTTTCTTAGTTCACTGAGCTTTTTTGCGCCACCCGTTCACTTCTCGTAAAAATTCATATAACCTTTTTTGTTGCGAATTTTGTGTACTTCAATTTTTGTCATGACCATTTTTTTTGCCAGTGAAAAATCATCTGAGAATCTGTTTGGGTTCAGAATTTGAGGACTCCTTGAGAGGCGAGTGGCCGGAGACTTTTTGGTAGTTGATCAGGATCAGGGCACCGAAGGAGACATTTTTTTAGAAGAAAAAAAAAATCTTTATTGGCCCAAAATGCAATGAAATTTCATTTTCTTTTTTTACATAGCTTTTTTGCGCCACCCGTTGACTTTTTAAAAAAAATCAATAGAACCTTTTTTATTGAAAATTTCATGTACTTCAATTTTTGTTATGACCATTTTTTTAATTTAAACCCAAATTTGAGGAGTTACGAGCGAAAAACAATGTGAGAATCTGTTTGGGTCCACAATTTGAGGACTTCTCGAGAAGCAAGTGGACGAAGACTTTTTGGTAGTTAATCAACACAGTGAAAAGGACATTTTAAAATCGAAGAATCTTTATTGGCTTAAAATGCAATTTTATTTCCTTAGTTTACCGAGTTAAGTGATTTACACGATACTTTTTTACTCCTACGTATATTGATAGCTTTGTCGTCTTCGAACTCGTAACAAGGTATAGAGCAACACTGCTGCAGCCTTTGCTCTTTTATTCTCTTTCTATATATCTACGATTCGACTCTGCTATTATCGCGATTCACGTATGTCGTATATCTTCTGGTTTGAATCGTGTTGGGAGGTTGGGGAGGGGGCTTTTTACTCCCTAGACCTGCATGCTATTGTGGTCATTCTTACGTACGTAATGTATAGTGTTTTTTTTATACATAGCTTGGCATTTTCAAACACAGTTTTCATTTCAATCGATTAATTTATTTGTTAGCAGAAAAATAAAAACGTTTTCTCGCTCCGGAGTCCTCCTCCCCCTTTCAAGTAAACCTCCTACACACTCCGCATCTGCCTCCTGCGGTGAAAAACGCGTGTATTGTACACACTCTGGTGAACAAACACCGTGTGTAATGTAGTTTGGAAAATGGATGCTGTAAAAAAATACTCACCAGTGTACGTCCGGACGACGATAAAACGCCAGCGAGCTTTTTTTAACCGTGAAGCTCATTTTTTCGCGAATTATCCTTCGGTCGTCGCGTCGCTCGTACAATGATGAGTTATATACGTACCTACAATAGGTCGGATTGCGGTACTTTACAGTACGGCGAAATTTGTACCCTTTTCATTGCCCCATCCCTTCAAGAAATGGGGAGTAAGTCGCTGGTTGGAAAGAAAATTTAACATTTTAACCTCGATGCGATGTTAGTTCTACTGTGGTATTTTTTCCCTCGAGAATGTTTTTCTAAATTTTAATGGATTTGTGTGGTCAATGCTTGGGTAAAGAATTAGTACAGGAAATTCTACAGACGGAGTAAATGGAAAGGAAGATCGCGTTGATGGGATTTTTTTTTCGATTTCTTGAACTTGAAATTTTTACCATTAGGTATAAAGTACATTTTGGCTTATCAGTGAATGCCAAAAGTCATAAGAATTTTATCAATAATTGGATACATTCGGAATGGTTTCTTCCAAAAAATTTCATTTTCATTTCTTTAGTCTATTTTCTTTTTTCCTCCTTTTATTCAGAAAATCTGAAATTTTTAGCTGATTTTTTTATGATATTTTTTAGTTTTTTTTTTTTTTTTAAATGTTACCTTCGAATTTGATTTGTTTATAAAATTTTTGATGTTAGTCAAACCCGGTTTTTTTTTTAATTTGCATCATTTCGAATTTTCTAATTGATGATAAGAATTCAAGATTCCAAGTTTGGTAAATTTTAAAGATTCAGAAAAATTAATTTTTGAATTTTTAATTAATTTTTAAAGTTTCATCAATTTTTGAAATTCATCTAAATTTTTACAAAAAATAATTGAATGTCTTTTTGTAATATTTTATAGATTTCCATATTTTTATAAAAATTAAAAATATTTTTTAAATTGATAATTGAATTTTTTTTCAAAATTCAATAAATTTTTAAAATTTTGTGAAAATTCGATTTAGGGTAATTTTTAAACTTTTATATTTTTTTAATGGACCTATTTTCAAATTTTGATGAACTTTTACAATTTCAAAAATTTAGTGAAATGTTCTGTTGCTTTCCAAAGAAAATAATCGTCTCTAGAATTTTGATAATTTTTTTTTGTTTTGAAAAAATTCAGTTCAAGATTTTGAAATAGTCCTCTATTTTGGTTTTTGTAATATTTTCCATTTGATATTCAGAATTGAAGGGGAGGGAGGGGTCCAATCGAAATTTTTGTAATAGCCAAAATTATTCCTAGGATTTCAATCTACAACAACTTTTGTTTGACAATTTTTTTAATTGGGCCTTCCCTCCCCACCACCGTAAGTTTGAATATGTACCTTCGTAGTGTTATGCAAAATGGAAGGGGAGGGAAGGGTCTGATTAAAAAAATTTTGAAACAAAAATTGTAGATTGAAATCCTAGGAATATTTTTGGTCATTACAAAAATTTCGATTGGACCCCTCCCTCCCCTCTAGTTTCGAATATTAAGTATCAATTTAGTATACTTTTTATCAACAACGATTTACTCCCGTGTAAACAATTCTTTCAAACTATACTCGAGTGCACAGTTGAATCCAAAATCCAAGAAGACGAGTTGATACGTGTATTAAAGGAAGGAGGGGATCGACTTTAGTATATAAACTCATTTTTTGAATTTCATCTCAAAATTTACAATTTTTGTAAAAAGTAATTCGTCAATAGGCTATTTTTGTCATTTTTGAAAATTCGCTAAAAATCGAAAAATGAATTTCGGGAGCTCAAAATTTGGTTCTAAGGAACCAAATTTCAGCAGCACGTTACCTTAAGGTTCCCATGTTAGTAGAATTATTCCAAAATTTATTCTCAATAATTATATATATTTTTTTTCATTTTTACAAAAAATAATTTTGAAAATTTTGTTTCTGAATATTTTTGTTTTGTTTTCTTAATTTTTCCAAAAATAATTTTTTTTGAATTTTTTCAAGTCAAAATAGGTACTATTATAAAAATTTGTCCATAACTTTTTTGGAAATATTTTTTGGGGATTTTTTTTTCGAATCGAGAGTTTAAAAATTAGAATTTGTTGAAGGAAAAATGACTGGATAACCTTATACGAAAAAAATATATTAACCGGATATAAGAATCTGGGGAGAAAAAATGAAGACACGGGCGAACTATCTACGAACTATCTACGTACGTCGCGTCGTTACCAAACACTACGCCGCGATTTTAGTAGATATTTTGATTTATTAAAATAATAATCGAAAAGACGTTTAAAATGTGGTCGCGATAAAAATTTTGGGCGTCGTTGCGCCGCGGTTGCGGAAGAGGAAGTAAAATACACCGCGGAGGAGAAGAGGTAGAAGAGCATTGGCACGAGACGAAGCATGGAAAAGCGATTTTTCCATTGTGTGTGTCGTTGTATGCATAAAAATGAACCCCCAAAAAGAAGCGAGTTGGTTTCGATTTACGGGCAAATTATGTGTACGCGAACAAGCCCAAAGGGGGGGGGGATTGGGGGCGTGAGGAAGAACGGAATATAAAATCATTTTTTATCCATCATTTACCGGGGTGAAAATTTTCACGTTCGGAAGACGATGGTGCAGGTAATAGAAAACTGTGGTGGCAGGAGGCAGGAGGCAGGAGGAAGCCAGGAGAGATCATTTATTTCATCTCGCTTTCGTATTGAAATATTTTCTCGAACCAAAAAGCAGTGAGGGCGAAGGGGGTGGGTGCGGCGTGTCGGGAAAATTATTAATATTCGTTTTGTTTCAAGCAGTCCAAGCGGAGTCGGTTTTTAGTAGATTGACGCGGCATGCCTTGGTTCACCGGCAACAGTGGCGAGGTGAGACGAAGCGAGGTGTTGATTAAAAAGGAATTTTTTGCCGCCTCCCTGGACCCCTCTCGTCTTCCGTCTGCCAGCGTCTCGGTGTTGATAATTGTAGTACGACGTAACGCACAGAAAGAGGTATTGTTCAAGGTGTTTCCGACGCTGGTTCAATCATTATTCTGCTAAAATGGATTATTGGTTGCGTGTTACCTTCTATTGCGAGGAGTATAAGACGCGGTGCGGAGCCCGTTGCTTGCCTGTCGAATGAAAATTATCGGCTTTGTTTGAGTACAACTCACGAGATTTTTATTTCACATACTACAAAGGTACTCGAACGTGGATTAAATTACTAGTAACTTTGGTCTAGTCAAAAAAAAAAAAAAAAAAAAATACACGAGAGTGGAAATTGGAATCAAATTTGCGGCGAGAGTTATTCTCGTGAAAATGAATTTCGAGTTGGTATAAATGAATGCTGATTCGGTGTCGTATTCTCAGTTGATAAACTTGAAAAGAAACCGAGAATTTATTTTTGAATAGAATTTTAGAAAGGTGACTAAATAAAAATTCTTTTTGTACTTAAAATAGAGGGAAAAATTGTAAGTTACGTTACTCAAAAATTCAATGAAATTTAGAATGAATTTTAAAAAAACAAATTTTTTGAACAAAATTTGGAAAAAATTGTTGAAGTTCTTTATAAAATGCTGAAGAAAAATTCTGTATTGAAAAAACTGCCATTTTAAACAAAATTGTGTAAGATTTGTAAATAAAATAGTCGTTGAATAGATCGTGGATTTTTTTTTTTTTTTTTTGATAAAATTTTGTAAAATTGATCTTTGGGTAAAATTTGGAAAAACAATCAAATAAAGTTCAAAAAATTGTTTTTGAACAAAATTTTTTATTTTTTTAATTGAATAAAATTGTTGTTGAACAAAATTTAAGAATTTTCTATTTTTCAAAATTGTTCAAAAATGATTTTTTAGTAAATTTTGAAGAAAAAAAATTGTTTTGGAAAAAATTGAATAAAACCGGCGTAAAAAAAATTTAGAAAATATTTTAAAATTGAAAGGTTCAAAAAAGTAGGTTTTGAACAATATTCTTAAAACGTTCTTTTTTCAAAAAAAATTGTTGCACAAAATTTGAAAATATTTTCTTTTTCTAAAATTTTTTTAAACTTGTTTTGAGAAAAAATTATATTATACATAAGTATAAAATTCAAAACATTGTTTTTTGAAAGAAATGGTTAAAATTACTACTGAGTAACGTTTCAAAATTTTCTTAAGTAAAAATTTAAAAAAAAAATCCTAGATAAAAATTTTAAAAAAAATTTGAAGAAAAATGTAAGGTTCAAAAAAGTAGTTTTGGACCAAAAATTTATTTTTTAGGAAAAGTTGAAGAAAAAATTGTTTTGAAACAAAATAAAAAAAAAAAATTTCTAAAGAATGAAATTGAATCAAAGTGTTCGTTGAATCACGATTGAAAATTTTATGTTTTGCTAAAAATGTTTCAATACTGATAATTCAGTAAAATTACAGAAAAAAAATTAAAAATGCTAAATAAAATAATATATTTGAAAAAATTGTTTTGGAACAAAATCCGAAAAAAATTGAAAGAAATTTGAATCATATTTTTAGTGTTGAACAACGTTTGAAAATATTCTGTTTTGCTAAAAATTTTCATAACCTGTTTCTTGGTGAAATTTGAAAAAAAAACAATTAGGTATAATATTCTAGAAAAAGTTGTTTTGGAACATTTTTTCCCCGGAAAAATCAATTAAAATTGTTGTTGAACGAAATTTTAAAAAAGGTACCTGTTTTGCCAAAGTTTTTAAAAAATTGCCCCAAATAAAATTATTTTAAAAAAAAAGTTGAAACGAAATTTAGACAAAAAATATTATTTTTGGTGAAAAAATTACAATTTTGTTTTACAAAATTCTGAAAAAGGTGAACAAAGTATTGAAAACGTCATTTTATACAATTTTTCATGTTATTGAATTTTAAATAATTGACCGAATTTTTCATTTTTAGAAATAAAATAAAAATTGTACTTGTACAAAATTTAGAAAATTTCAGTTTAAAAATGGTTTTTCGAAAAAATTAAAATAAAAAAAATTTTTGGTCAAAATTATTTTGTTAAATTTTTTAAAATTTTTTTTTAAAATTCTGAAATGATCATTTAACACAGTTTAATTAGTTGAAGAAATTAAATTTCAAAATACTGCTTTTTTCGAGAAAAAAAAATTGTCGTGATACATAAATAGATTAATTTTTGAAAATTTTTGGTTTGTTTGGATTTTTTTCCTTTTTTATGAAAATATGAATAAATTGAAAAAGCTCTTTTTATCACAATTTACTTGCTATGTTCTTGAATTTAACTGGTTTTTTTTGGGGGGGGGGGAGGAGGAGAATTGTCTTCGAGCAGAGTTGGGAAAATTCTTTTTTTGCTAGAATTTTTCAAAATTAATTTCCAAGTAAAAAAAAATTGGAAAATATTTTTGTGAAGCTATATAAAATCAAAAAATTCTGGATTAAAAAAAATCATTTTCAAAATATTTAACGTTTTCTGTGAAAAACTTGAAAAAAATCTTTAAAAAATTCCAAAAAAGTCATTTTTGAAAGAAATTTTCAAAAAATGATTCGTTATCAAATGATAATCCATAAAAAAAGTTTTTGAATTGAACTGAAAATAGGCATACTTCTCAACTTTATGATCAAAATTTCGATTAATTTGATTTCAACGAGATCTAAAAATTGAAAAAGAAATCATTTCCAGGTGAAAAAATTAATTAAAAAATAACATTAGCCAAAAAATGCATTCCAAAAAGACTGGAAAATTGTAAAAATTCGTCTCGACCTGAAATTCAGCCAGTCACTCAGAAAAGCCATTGGCAACATGTCTTCGACCCGATACCACTTCCTTCTCACTCTCTTCTCTAAAAACACATCCATGCTCCAAAATAACTGCTTGTAGATCCCACACGTCCTATTCGGAAGCGACCACGAGTATAAAATATTGTTCTTCCTCATCGCACTTCTACGACAAGTCGTACTTACGATGGCGAAGATGACGATGAGAACACCATTAACCGCATTTTCCAATTAACCGACTCATATTTGTAAGGGCACTGTCGAGACTCGTAAACGACCCCCCCTCCTCTCTTCTAGACTCCGCTGCATCTAAATTCTATTGAAAATTCTCGCGATTATTTCGTCAGGTAGTACTTGTTTATTGTGCGAATAGGCAGGCAGGAGAAAAAGCCAAGCCCGAAGAAAATTTTCAATTACGTGATGATCCCGGAACGGGACCAATGTCGACCGTATAATAACCACTATTTGACGCTTTTATATCGTCGCTTAAGTCGTCTCTGAATTTTTAATACTGCCTATAGTAGTGCACATCGGTGGCGCCAATGTGTGCATAATGCTATGCCATTCCAGCCCCCCCCCCCCCCCATCCACTCACCTCTGATACCCATTTTATCTATGGAGCTTTTTATACCACATGGTACACAATATGCTACGAATATAACTTTGGTTCGCCTTGATTAATTCATTGCCACTAAGCGAAGCCGTAAATCCACCCCCTCGCCCGAGCTGGATATATATGGCCATAGACACTGAAGGGGTACAATGGTACACGGTGAAGATTTCAAATAATACTCGAAGAGCTTTTTATCTGAAAATATGGTATTGTTCGAGACACATAGGCTACGATTACTGTCGCATTTAATTGACCATATTTCACGCCGCAGTAAGATCATAATACCGGGTAGGATAAAATATCGCCACGTTCGTAGCAACGATGAGCATCGTGGAAAAAGTCATAAAATATGATTTTATATGGGAATTTTTGGTCACCTCTAAACGTTTTTTTTTTTTGTTTTTTTTGGCCACTTTGGCGAAGAAAGGGGTTAATAAAGAACTACGTGAGTGAAGTTGACTCCAACTGGACGAGTTAATATCAAGAAATATTATTTCAGTGGCATAAATTGAAATTGAAGAGACTTCACTTAAAATGAATCATTTTATTCGAGCAATTTTCAACTCTCAATGCTCGTATTGAATTATTTTACCTTATAAAAATTTCCAAATTTTCTCATTTTTCAATTTTTCAAATGTTCGCAACTTTAAAATTTTCAACTTATTCAATTTTTGCAAATTTTTTAATTTGTACATTTAAAAAGATTGTTGATTCTTTATATTTTTTAAATTCCTAAATGTTTTGGTATTTATAATCTTTTAAATTTTTTTTTAAATTCATCAGTTCTTCAAACTTTTGAATTATTCAAAATTTTCAAGTTTTTCTGAAAATCTCTCACTTTTTTGTATTATCATTTATCAGTATCTTGTCCATTGTTTCATTTTTTTTTATTACTTTTTTTTCTACTTTTCAGAAGTTTGTCAAATGTACAACCTTTTAAATTTTTTTCAACTGGTAGGTTAAGCACCTAATTTTTTCTATTTTTGAGAAGTTTTCAATATTTAAAAAAAAAAAAAAAAATCAAAATTTTTCAAACTTCTGTTTTTAAAAAATTAGAAAGTTGTTTCACTTTACAAAAATTTTCGTTTTTTTTTTGTGATTTTTTTTTTTAAATTTGTCAAATAATCGAACTGTTGAATTTAAAAAAAATCAACAAGAATTTTTTTTATTTTGTAAAAACTTGTCAATTTTTTGTAATTACTCGTTTCAATTTTTGCAATTATTTTTGTAAATTCTTAAAAATTTCAGAATTTTCCTCGTGATTTTAATATTTCGTAAACTTTCCAATTCGTGAAATTTTTTTTGTAAAATTTGTGTATTGTTTATTTTTTTAAAATTTAGAATTTTTTAATTTACCAGTTTTTCTAAATTCAAAAAATTCGTCAACAGGTAATTTTTCATTTTTTTTTTAATTTGTTATATTTTCACTTTTTTAAAATTTTCTCAATTATTTTCAATTTGTCAATTTTGCAAAAAATTTTAGAATTCGTCAGTTTTTTAAAACCTTGAATTTTTTTAAAATATTATTGTTGCTTTTTCATTTTTTTCAATTTTTTGAAAATTTCTTTTCAAGGTTTTTTAATTTTTTGAGAATTGCTAATTTTTTCAATTTCTTAATTTTTGAAAAAAAATCAATTCGTCGATTTTGTATTTTGAATTTTTTTTTTTTTTTGAAAATTCTTCAGTTTTTTCGTTTTGTTAGTAAGTGTTTTTTAATTTCTCATTTTTTTTGCAGTTTGTCAATTTTTTTATTTTTTGAAAATTTTCTAATTTTCTTCAGTTTATTATTTTTAGAAAATTTCTGATTTTCTTTTAATTCGTATTTTTTTTTTGTTTCTTGAATTCAAAATTTACTCAATTTTTTCAGTTCATTTTTTTTCAATTCCTAATTTTTCTTCTATTTCTCAATGTTTCATTTTTGGAAAATATTCAGTTTTTTAGATTCGTTTATTTTTTTATTTTTTGAAAATTTTCTAATTTTTTTTTCAGTTGGTCAATTTTTTTATTTTTTGAAAATTTCTCATTTTTCAAAAATTCTTTAATTTGTCAAATTATTTATTGATTTTTCTATTTTTCAAATCTTTTTTCAATTTTATCCGTTTTTTCTTTGTTTGAAAAAAAAAACTAATCATTTTTGAATTCGTTGGTTTTTCATTTTTGAAAAACTTCCCAAATTTTTTCAATTTTTCAGTTTTAAAATTTTTTTCGATTCGTCAATTTTTGTTTTTTCAATTTTTTTCAGTTCGTCAATTTTTGTCATTTAAAAAAAAAATATTCAGTTTCTTTCAATTTGTAATTTTTTTATTTTTTGAAAATTTTCTAATTTTTTTTTCAGTTGGTCAATTTTTTTATTTTTTGAAAATTTCTCATTTTTCAAAAATTCTTTAATTTGTCAAATTATTTATTGATTTTTCTATTTTTCAAATCTTTTTTCAATTTTATCCGTTTTTTCTTTGTTTGAAAAAAAAAACTAATCATTTTTGAATTCGTTGGTTTTTCATTTTTGAAAAACTTCCCAAATTTTTTCAATTTTTCAGTTTTAAAATTTTTTTCGATTCGTCAATTTTTGTTTTTTCAATTTTTTTCAGTTCGTCAATTTTTTTCATTTAAAAAAAAATATTAAGTTTCTTTCAATTTGTAATTTTTTTATTTTTTGAAAATTTCCCAATTTTTTCAATTTATTAATTTTCTATTTTTCTTGAAAATTTTTTCATTTTTCGAAAATTTGTCAATTTTTTGAAATATTAGTTCATTTTTTAATTTGTATAAACTTTCAATCATTTTTTTTTTAATTTGTAATTGTGCATAAAATTTTGTAATTTTCTGTAAATTTTTTAACTTATTGACATTTAAAAAAATTTTAATGTTAAATTCTTCAATTTCATTGTGGGAGGTGAAGGTATAGTGGCTTGAATGTGAATTTTTTAAATTCTCAAAATAATATATCTCGATGGACTTATCATTTTTCATCGCCTTCTGTCCGACCTTTTTTTTTTTTTTTTATTATTATTTTTTTTTTTTATATATATTTAATATTCAGGCCCAGCGGTAACTCAATTGGGTGACCTCACAGGTTCGAACCCAAGAATATTCCACAGGGGATATCATCATAGTATTAATTAATTTTGACACACCGATACCAACGGTTTATACGGTGTGTTGAATTTTTGTGTTCCGGAAATAAGACGTTTTAACAGAACCTAACAATTTTTGTAACAGCCAAAGTAGTAATTTTGAGGAAAAAATGATTATTTACAAGTTTATTTACATATTTATTGTTTAATGAAGTGATTGTCTGCCAAAGAATATGCCAAAGAGTGTCCAAAGTCAATATTTAGTGAAGAATAATTATGTTATTGAGTTTTAAAGTTTCATAGTTTCATGAGTAAGAGTACGTTACGTACGAGTATATAAGGTCTGGGATCGAATGATATTTATTTTCACTCTATCGTCCCTTGGAGGGTTTTTCGAACCCAAATTGTTGAAAACGACGCCGGTAATGTTTTCTTAACATGGTGTAAACACGTAGGAAGTACCTTTGCTCTTTGGACAGCAAAACAGACCTATCACAAGGCACACATACGTATATATATGTACGTAGACCTGAAGATGTTTTCTCAACATTTTCCCACCGACGCCCCCCCCCCCCGCTCGCTACATTTCCCACGATACCTTTTCTCCCTTCACAGGAGACGCAAAGTCTTACTAACCGAGTATCTCGTCCAACTCTCGGATAACTTTTACTCGTTCTTCTCGTAAACGAGCAAATTATGAACTATAAATAGATTCACTTGAAAGGCGGAACTTGGAAAAACGCGGATGAGTTTCGAGTTTCCTCTGTCCTTCTCTTCGCCACTCTCTCTGGCCGTTGTGTTTGGATATAGACATAGACATAGGCTATCTCGTATAGATTAGATGTGTACGTGTGAGGTACGAGGTACATCTTTATCTATCGAAAAGACCATTCGCTTCGTCATTCTGTACAACGAGTTCATAGCGTGGTTTAAATTATTGGCTTTTTTCTTCTTTATTACACGTTCGTTATTTTCATTAATGTAGTTTTGTATTTTTTTTTTTTTTTTTTTTGTTCTTTCTATAAATACCTCTTTCTCTACCTGCGTACGTTTCGATAATTATATTGTTTCGTATTTATACTCGTAAACGACAGAGATGATGGTGATTTTTACGCCTATTGTTTCTGACATGTTTCGAGAGTATACAACTATACAGATCGTAATCGACGGTTTCTCATTTTCTATTTTAAAATTATTGTCTATTGCCATTATATTCGAGTTGGGTCAATTTTCGTCGTTTTTTATTTGGACTCTGCTGATTTTTTTCCAATTGATGAATGATTTTTGAATCAATTCCATAAGTACATTGTACTCGTATTTGAGTTAATGATGAAATACGAGATGTGTTCGAATCCGGATACATCAAAGATCATTCATATAATTTGAAAATCAATTAAGGTAAATGTAGGTACTATATTTCGACTGATTTTATTCTTGCTTCGTTTGACGTACTTATAGCTCTATGTTATTCTTAGTCGTCTGTTTAATTATATTTCGACGATTTTTCCTCCATTGTCTGTCAAAAACAAAAATTACATCGTGGGTTTGTTCACCTCACTCGCTATCCTTCTTTATAGAGAAAAGGTATAAAACAAAAAATATTCGAATATTATACTAAATTAATGAAGAATATTTCTTAATTAAATATTTCGTTTGTGAAATTGAAAAAAATAATGGGAAAATTATAATTTATACGAAGACGAATGGAGTTAATTGAGAATGGTAGTGTTTTTTGAGCGAGTGAAGATTAATTCGTTTTGAAAATTTCTCTGTCTTATTTTCCCCTTTGTTACGACGAGAAACGAAAGAATGGATCCGAGATGATTTATGAATATTTAAGAATTTTTCCACTTTTTGTAGGTATTAAAATATTTTTTTTATGATCTCATCTTTCAAAGTGGTCGAGGTTCATGAGAGGAAACCTTTTGATTACCTTTTCCCCTCCCCCCTGGAGAGCTCTTTGCTAATTTATAGAAAATTGAAAATCTCGAAAAATAAAGGCAATTTTTTGGGCGAATTTTCAACTTGTAAAAGAGCGCTACCTTTTTTGAGAGCACGCAACTTGGCCATATTATAATAATAATATGTATTTTGTGAAGTGATTTTAAGAAATGTAACTTTTTGTTTTTTTTTATTTCATTTTATTTATTTTTTTTAATTATTTTTTTTCAAACAAAAGTTTGAAAAATTGAAAAAAAAGTAGTTGTTTTGATTTTTACGAGTGAGATGAGGAATCTTGGTTTAAAATATTAACGTCAATTGAGTATATTATTTTTTTAAATTTTATGGAAATCAATTCGTATAATTTTCAAAATTAGAAACATTTTTTTAAATCTATGTAGTCTTATACCCAACTCTTGAAAATTTGGTAAATCTTTGAAATTTAAAAAGGTCCTAAAAATTCAAAATTTTGGTAAAAAATGTTTGTTTTTTTTTTGGAAATTTTCATGTTTTAGCAAATTTTAAAAATTGAATCAATTTTTATCGTTTGATTGATTTTTATGATTCAACAATAATCTTCGAAATTTAGAATATCCTGAAAATTCAAAAATTTTAAAAATTTAATAAAAATTCTCATTTTTGGAGTTTTTTTTTTGTTTTGAAAAATCTGCAAAATTAGATTCATTTTTTAAAGCTTGATGAATTTTTAAAATTTAGTAGATCTTTGAAATTTGAAAAAACTTTAAAATGATGTAAAATTTTCATCAAAATTGAAATTTAGTTATTTTTGTACCTACGAGTATTTTAATAAATTTTTAAGTGGTATCAATTTCTGAAATTTAATTGTATTTCCAATTGATACGTTTTAGAAATTTCAAAACTTGACAAAATTTGTATTTTTATAAATTTTTGAATTGGATCAATTTTTAAAGCTTGATAATAATAAATTTTCGAAATTGAGAAAATTCTAAAAATTATATTATTGGAAATTTATGTTTGAGCAAATTTTTGAAATTGGATCAATTTTTAAAACAAAGTAGATAAATTTTCAATCTGTGAAATTTGGAAAATTACAATAAATTCTAAATTCTCAAAATTCGATCAAAATTGAAATTTTAGTGATTTTTGTATTTTACCTAATGAATTTTTAAAATTATATCAATCCTCGAAATTTAGCTAAATTTTCAAAAAATGGATCAAGGATATAATTTGTAAAATTTTCAACATATTTTTATAATCAGTCTATAAATTTGGGACATTTTTGAAATCAGATCAATTTTCAAGTTTTTATAAAATTTTGAAATTGCATCAATCAATTTTAGTCAATTTAAAAAGTTTGACGATGGATTTTTTAAATTTGGGAAAAATTTTAAAATTTTAAAATTCACAAAATTTTTTAATTAGGTAGGTAGATATTTTAAAGATTATTTAGGTACTTGAGTCTTTGAAATTTTTGATGAATTTTTCAGAATATTTGTAAAAATTTGAGATTAGTTTTTTTTTAGTCAACTTTTGAAATTTTGAACATTTTTTTATTTTGAAAAGTTGTGCTGAACGACTGCTTTTGGTTTTGAGACTGTACTAGGCATTGTGTCAATTTTAAAATTTTCAAATCTGGAAAATTTTAAAAATATTAAACAAGGTACAATAAATTTGTAAAATATGGAAAAATTCACAATTTTAAAATTTCAAAAAAATTGATGAAAAATAGCATTTTTGACATTTTAAAATTTCAATCAATTTTTGAAATTGATCAATTTCTTAATTTCAAAAACATCAAAAAGGTCCAAATGAAAATTTGCAAAAAATTTAAAATGTGTTAGTTTTCAAAATTTTATATATTTTTTTTTAAAAAACTTTGATTTTTAAAATTATTAAATCTTCGAATATTTTTTCATTTGAAAAAGTCCTATCGAAGGTCTTGCAAAAGTTCGTCTTTTTGGTTTTACGATCTTGTCAAACTCTTTGGAGTCGTTGTGGTTTATGTGGGGAAATAATTCGTATGCTGCTTACAACCCCCCCCCCCCCCCCCCATCATAAAAATTTAAAAAGTCGAAATATTTGACGAAATTTTAGATATTATAAAATCTTCTTCTAAAAGGGTCTATGTTTAAAAGATTCCTCCATATACATATTTTAGCCCTGATTTCAATCCTTCACTTAAAGCGTAGTGGCGCTTAAAAAATATGTTTTTTTGTTTCCTTCGTCGACAAATTTTTTTGATAAACGTGAAAAAAAAATTTAATGAAAAACCCAATTGAAAAATTATCCTTTTACCGGAAGATGTCATTACCGAAATTATTCTCCCCTAAAAACTAGGGGAAAAATTAGGATAGGCCATGGAATCCAGCAGCAAGCTCGAAAATAAGCCATCTCGTAATAAGGATTTAAGGAAAGATTACAAGTACGTTGGGGTACGTTGCGTTGGTGGCCGCAATGACAAGACGATGATGATAATAATAACAATAGAATAGGGGTAAAAAAAAAACCAGGGCGATACCTTTGGTCGTAGCGTTGTTTCCATTTGCATTATTTAATGTTTATCGATGCTTAAATTTATTCAATTTACGATTTAATTTCGCGACTTGATTCACGTCGATGTCGAGACGAGCGAGCTGTGCGAGAAAAAACGCACTTGAAAAATTTAATCCGACGATTTTTATTGTGTACGAATACGAACGAACTTACTCTTTGCTCGCTTTTGCTTCCCCAAAATACATTCGTTTGTTTGGAAAATTAAAAAAACAAAAGATAGAATAAGCTAATTTGGCGATTTTTTTTCGTTTTCGTTTTCGTTTCGTTTAAGATTTCATTATATATCGTAAATACTACGACCACGTAAATATTTCGGTGATTTATTCATTCGTTTTTTTCTCTTCGCGCGAATTACCAACGAACGAAGGAGAAATCCGAGGTTTTTTTTTTTCGTGTTCTGGTGCCCTTTGCAGGGTCGTCCTACGTTTTCTAATTTAGTAAGTTGTGTATTTTTGGAAGGAATCCGGAGCAGGGAGGGAGGGGAGGGGGTTGCGAGAAAGTTTTCTTATATACGGATAGGGAAATCAGGATTATGAGAGAGGGTGGAGAATCCAGGGGAGGGTTGGATTTTACGTAAGACACTCTCGTATTGAGGCTTTTCTGCGACCATCTTGGCGCACGTTGGGTTCGGAATTTGGTTTAGATTACGACTGTGTGTGCTTATTTGTGGCTTGTGTTTTTAATGCAGTACCAACGAATGTGTATACGTACATTGTACCATCGTGTATATTTCCAAGTTTTATACGCACGTTTTAAAACGAACCGAGCCAGGCACTGGTGCTATGGCGGCGAATTAATTGTTGAGCAGCCGGCTGCTGCCTCTGCACAGAGTAGGTGGAGCACGTGGCGGGGTAAATTGTCATCGTAGCGTATTGTACACGTAATTTAAATCTGTTTCGAGCACGTTGTACGTATACAGAATTTTTCAAATGGGCGAAAGAGACAAGGGCAGGGGTAGGGGCAGGCTGGAAAAAAAAGCACACATACTGGTGAAATCGTTTAATAGCCCGTGTGTTGAATTTGTCAATGGGTGTGATTTAGTATGTTCGCATTTGTTATTTTTCGAAGGCTATTTAACATATTTAATGACTCGTACGACGTCATCGGTCATCGTGAGAAGACCTCACAGATATCTCGAGTCGACGACACATTATCGATGGTGATGGTCGACTTTGAATATTTTTTCTCCTCGACATTCGATTAAAAAAAGTACGAATTTTCAACGGTCTCGTGACTCGTGTGATTCTCAGCTCGGGTGAGAATGAGATATCGACTCGACGACCCGAACTGATGGCGAATTTATTCTCAGTCACGTGTGCCCCGGTGATGGGAATTTTTTTCATCGGATATTCACGAAGCCAGATGAGTGAATTTCTCGAAGAAAGAATACGAAATGTGGCTAAAGCAGATTTTTATTTGTATTTTTATGTCATTGTCGGTGGTACTACTTACGTCGTGTTTTATGTTACGAGGTATAATATTATCATATTTTTTTCAAACTGATCACTAAACATGCACTGAACTCGCGATAATTTTATTTATCAATTTTTTCGAAAAAATTGGCCAAAAAAATGACGATTAATATTTTTAACGCATTTTAAAAAAAATTATGGAAGAAAAAATTGCAAAAAAAATTTAATTTGTTTCTTTCCTTCGATTATGTCGATTAAAAATTAAAAAAATTTTTTTTAATCAATTAAAAAAATAATTCGCGAACTTTACGCACCGTATAATTAATAAATAAAATTTAATCGAAACCAAAAAAAAAAAAAAAAAAATTGAAATAAAACCGATATTACCACACACACGTGGTACACCACAATAATAATAACAAAAAAATAATAATCACGAAATTTAAAAAAAAAGTATAAAGAGAGAAAAATTACACCAAAAATAGGATTACGAGGCGCTCGTAACCGGTAGGCTGCTCACGAAACGACTGGCACACTGGTGGCGATTGCGAGAAAAAATTGTGATAACGCGTTTCGGTGTCGTCGGTACACGAAGACAACACGCCGCGGCCTTCGGGCTTTTCCCGCGTTTTTGTTTTTTTTTTCCTCTCCTCTCTGTCTATTTTACAGCCTGCGCTCGGCGGCCCCAAAATTTTGGATGGCGCGCATCCTAACTTACGGAGGGCTGAGAAGTGACCCTATGTACCCCCAAGTGAGTAATTTTCGGACGGGGTAATTTTTACACAGTGTTTGAGGCTTCCATACGAGTCGAGTAGTTTGTTATATTATTACCTTGGGAGACGATGACTTTGAAACGTTAAGAGGTAATTGACATTTAAGTGCACTTATTCGCCATACAAGCTCAGTTTATCGAATGCGGAGATTATTTTTTTTATCCGATGCACTCTGTGACAGACTATACACGTACGAAGGACTGGAAGTAGAGAAGAGCAGAAGCAACAGGAAAAGGTCGTTAATGGTCCGGTGGTGTATCGGAGATGAAGATCTGTGTACGGCGTGTTTTTTTTTTCCTCTCTTCTGGTGCGGAAATCGTACGTGGCTGGTTTTCAAAAGAGGTCAATTCGTTGAGCACTCGTGTAGATTTATAGGGCATTGATTTCGATGTTTATTATGACGATGACATGGAAGGAAGGGATCGAAGGGAACAGTGGGGGAAGGCTGAGTGAAGTGCTAGATTTTATTTTATTTTTGGACTATCGAGTGTTGCTACTTGGGCTTTTCGAGTTGTCAATTTATGAATAATAGATATGTTTGTGTGATGGCAGAAGTGACGAGGGGGGGGGGTGTCGTATTATGTGGTTTATGAAAATGAACTGATGAATTATTCGAGTTAAAATGTTTGTGTAATTCAATTATAGTAAGTATATATTGACTTTGTATGAAGTTGAATGTTGGATTGGAAAATGGTGCCGGAAAAAATAAGTGTTTTGTAATTATTTTCTGAAGAAATTGAATCGGGAACGAAGTGAGAATCAAACTGAGAAAGCTAGAATTTTTGGAAAATTTTATTTATCGAAATTGAGAATTATGGAAATGAAAAATTGGATCTATGAAAAATTGTAAATTCTTTATGAAAAATTTAATAATCGAAATTGAAAATTTTGATTTATTGAAATTTAGAATAGTATCTGATGTCTTTGTCTACCAGTAGTGAAAGTTGAGAATAGTAGTGATTTGAAAATTGGTAGTGAAAGTAGTGAAAAAATGGTGAATTTTTTCAAAATTTTAATAAAAATAATCAAAAAATTAATGAATTGATTTTGAAAAGACCATGAAGTTTCGAACAATCAAGTATTTTAAAATAGATTTTTTCTTCGAATTTGAAAATTTTTCTATAGTAAATTTTAGTTCCGTTTTTTTGAGAAGGGGATCGGGTTTTTCAATTTTCGATCATTTTTGTTTGGAGGATTTCTGAAAATTCGGTGGGAAAGTGGTGGAAAAGTAATGTTTCTGAAATAAAAAATGATATTTTTTTTCAATCAAAGAATCGATTTATCGTAATTAAAAATTCAATTAATTTTAGAAAATTCGGTAATTCGATCTATCGGAATTAAGAATTTATATGGAAATGAAAAATTCGATCTATCAAAATCGAAAAATCGATTTATCGAAACTAAATAAGTTGTGGAAAATTCGGTAGTTCGATCTGCCAAAAATTGGAAATTTTCCTGTTTTTAAAAATCGAGACCCCTCCCCAAGTGTTTTTTTTTTCCACTCCAAAATAATTGAATATTTTTAGGTATCTGCTCTAAAGAGTTGAGGAACTTCTCAATTTCATAAAATTGAGAAATTTCTCTGCTCAAAAAACTGAGCATTTTTTCTCAAAAACTTTGAAATTTTTTTTTCCAAAAAAATTAAGACATTTATCCACTTTGGAAAGTTTAGAATATTTTGTTCGAAAAAATTAGAAAATTTTCTTTTTCAAAAAATTGAAAAAAAAAATTCTCCAAAACATCGAATTTTTTTTTGTTTTTAAAAATTCGAAATTTGAATTCGATTTATTGAAATCGAAATTTCTATTATCGAAATTGACTAAAAAAAACAATGGAAATGAAAAATTCGATCTATCAAAATCGAAAATTTCGATCTGTCGTAATCGAAGAAATCGATTCATCGAAACTAGCTGAAACTGAGCTTACATATAAAAAAAAATAAGTAAATAAAAAATTCGATTTTGAGAAATCATTTTTTTATTACCTATTCATTTTATTTTTGTATTTTTTTTTTTTTTTTTTTTTTTTTTGTCAAGCTCAGTCTTGAGGAGCAAAATCTTTAAATTTTAATTTTGAAAAATTCGATAATTCAATCTATCGAAATTTGAAATCTGACTTATCAAAATTGAAATTTAATTTTGAAAAATTTGATCTATCGAAACTGAGAAAAATTTGATCTATCGAAACCAAAAAATTCAATTCATCTAAATTGAAATTCGATTTTGGAAAATTTAATTTTCCAACGTTGGAAATTTTTCGATTTTTTTTTTTTGAAAATTTGATTTTGAAAAATTTGATTTATCGAAATTGAGAATTATGGAAATAAAAAAAAATGAAAAAAAAATGTCCAAAAATCAGGAAAATTAATTCCCATGAAAATAAAAAAAAAATCATTTCCATGGAAAAATGTAAAAATTAAAAAAATCTAATAAAATAAAATGAAATTCCTAAAAAAAATTAATTTCCATGGAAATTTAAAAATTTTTAAAAAAACTCCAGGAAATGCCTAGAAGTCATAAAATTTCTAAAAAAAAATTCCAAGTTTCAGATTGTCTGACAAAATATCTAAAAATATCTAATCAATTTTTTTTTTAATAAGTTTTTTATGTCATCCAAACCTAACCTAATCACTAATGTAACCTAACCTAACTCAATTTAGTGTGGAATTTTCGTGACTTTTTCCATTTTGGCCTCCGTCCTACTATCGAAATCGAAGAAATCGATTTATTGGATCTGAATAATTCGATTTTTTGAAATTGAAAATCCTTTTTCTAAAAAATAATGGAAATTGAAAATTCAATCTATCGAAATAAAAAATCGATTTATCGAATCTGAATAATTCGATTTTTTGAAATTTTTGGAAATGGAAACTGTTTAATTAGATCTATCAAAATTAAATTTGATTTATCGAAATTATTGCGGATAAAACGTCATCAAACACGTCGAATATCAGCAAATTTCGTCTTCCAGCAATCCAAATCCGAAGCCAATTTGGATCTATTGACGCGATAATTCCATCGACCAGCCCCGAGAGCCGGGTTTATAAGAGCATAAAAGCGAGTCGAGTACTCGTATTTCACGTCGCTGGATTTTTTTTCCTTCTTACACACACATTATCTCCAGTACATATAACGTCGGCTGCTGGCGTATTTCTACGCGATAAATTCCGCCATAAAGACTGGCACTGCGGCGGAATTGGGCCGAAATGTATATGTACGTACATAAATAAAACCAACATCGGCGTATTATAGTACACATATCTTTATAATCTCTCGTCTGTGCAGAGTGTATATTCGCATAGTACGAGTACATGAGTACGAAAACGAATAAAAGTAGCGTACGATTCCGTAGTCTGGCTGCCGCACCACACTGACGTTAATAAGTAGCTAGAGATGTAATTTAACGCGATTACTCGAGCCCATCATCGATTACACAAGGAGCTGGAAGTTACTGTTCGATGGAGATTACATCGGAAATAAATAGGCAAATACGAGTCGACGTATGCGGCCTGGGTTTGGGTCGTTTATATGGGGAAATTTTTTTCCTGTTTCTTTTGCACTGTGGATGCGAGTAAGATATCGCAGATCGTCTCGATAAGTCTTTTATATGCGATGGTGGAACCGGCAAAGGTGAGCTGAAAGGTTTTTTCACCACTATCAATTCGTTCACGTCAAATGGTAACACGTCCATCTTCATAATCCGCGACTATACGCCATTTTCTCAAATATGTTCATCTCTTTGCCAGCCTTTCGCGTTGCCCTGTGTACCTATCTACCTAGATACTCACGCACCTTCTCTAATAATCCGTATCAGCGACGACTTCGCGCCAACGCCGTCGAAAAAGAAGAAGGAAAAAAGGAGGAAGGAAGACGTGCGACAGCGACGTAAAAAGCTCTCTTTTCCGCGCTATTCATACGGGAATTGTCACTTCAGTCGGGCTCGCGATACAATCTGAGTCGCTTTGATTGACAAGCCGCTTTAATGGACTGCCGTCTTGTCGACGCCGAATATCATACAAAGCGCTTATCAAAAATATTCACGCGGAGCGTTATATAAGCGTTCGTCGTACGTAAGTGCGTAGGTATATGAAGCGATTTAAATTTGCAATATGGTTTACGAAAATTTGCGTAAAACGCCCACATTTCCAGCGACGTAAGCTGAGGAGAGGAGCAGAGAGGTCGGAAAATAGGCTGAGTACGAGGAGGGTAGATAGTATTTCCTTATTTAATAACATGTACCTACAGTACATGCCTCATCCATAAGACCTGAGAAGAACGAAAAACATGATCGCCATACGATGATATTATTTTTTTTGTAGGGATTTGGGTTGAAAATTGTAAGGACGAGTTACGATCCTTAACAATTTCTCATGTGTTTCAATTTTTTTCAGTGAGTACAATCGATTTCAGATTGTGATAATCAATTAAATCGATTCTAGTGAACCAAGGTTATGAGATTAATTTTTCCATTCAAATTTTCTCAAAAGAAGGTAATCTTTTTCAAAATATTGGAAATTTTTTCAACCCTCCTTTTAAATTCTAATTTTCTTCAAAATTCCCTCGTTCTTTCAAAATTTCTAATTTTTCAAAAATTACTGTTAATCAAAATTTACAATGTTTTGCAAAGTTTACAATTTTCTTTAAAATTTACAATTATTTTCTTCAAAATTTACAAAATTTACGATTTTGTAAAATTTACACTTTTTTTCTTCAAACTTTACAATTTTCTTCAAATTTTACAATTTTGCATATTTTTTTTTGTATAATTTACAATTCTTTTTTGTAAAATCTACAATTTTGTCTTCAAAATTTACATGTTTGCTTCAAAACTTACCATATTCTTCAACATTTACAATTTTCTTCAAAACTTGTCTTACAATTTTGAATTTTCTTCTAAATTTACAACTTTCTTCATAATTTACAATTTTCTTCTAAATTTACAATTCTTTTCAAAATTTACAATTCTCTTCAAAATTTACAATTTTGTAAAATTTACACTTTTTTCTTCAAACTTTACAATTTTGCATATTTTTTACTTTTTTGTATAATTTACAAATTTTTTTTTGCAAAATCTACAATTGTCTTCAAAATTTACAGTTTTCTTCAAAACTTACCATATTCTTCTAAATTTACAATTTTGTAAAATTTACACTTTTTTCTTCAAACTTTACAATTTTTCATATTTTTTACTTATTGTATAATTTACAATTTCGTCTTCAAAATTTACTGTTTTCTTCAGAATTTACAATTTTTTTTTAATTTACAATTTTCTTCACAATTTACAATTTTTTTCTTCAAAATTTACAACTTTTTAAAATTTACACCTTTTTTGTGCAAAATTTACAATTGAGGGTGTCACTGCAAAAAGGGGATATAACGGCTATATACCCTTTTTGAGGCGACAACAGATTCGTATTCTCTGAACATTCCTCTTCAAAATTACACTTCACCCAACTCTCTGTCTTCAAAACTCACGAAGATATTGCGATTTAAAAATTGACGCCTAACCATTTTTTTCTCGTGACAAGATGCTATAAGCACAATTTCAAAATTTAAATGATTAGGACCTTTCACGAGAAAAGGTGGGTAAGGGTCATAGACCTTTAACCCCTTTTTCTCGTGACAAGGTGGTATGAACACATTTTGAAATTTTAATGATCCAGGACCTGTCACAATAAAATGGGGTTAAGTGACACAGTTCCTTGGCCCCTTTTTCTTGTGACATGATAATAATACTATTAACACATTTGAAAATCATGAAACCAGAAAATTAAGAACAGAAGTGATGAACCATTTCGCACTCTGATTGAACGCACGTAGAAAAAAAACTACTTGAGCGATGGAGTTGAAATTTTGGCCACGTTAAGATGAAAGTAGAGGGAAGTTCTAGTAAAAATTTCAGCCTTCTATCTGCTCCCGTTCTTCCGCTACAGACTCATGAATTATTGGAACTTTACTCGAAATTCTCTGCAAAAAGGGGATACGCGTATAATTTTTTTTTCAAACAACTGTAATTCAAAAACAAATTGCTCTACAATGATGGTTTTGGTCTTTTTTCACTCCAAGATACACTATCTACAACATGCAATAAAAAAAAGGACGAAATCCCCCCACCATAATTCAGTGAATTACTTCGAAAACTTCAAACGCATTTTTGAAAAAAACACACTTCGTTCTATATCCCCTTTTTGCAGTGACACCCTCAATTTTTTTCAAATTTTACAATTTTTACATATTTTTACTTTTTTGTATAATTTACACTCTTTTTTTTGTTGCAAAATTTACAATTTTTTGAAATTGTAAATTTTATAAATTGTAAATTATTTACAATTATTTACTGCAGGTTCATTTCTAATCACCCTGTTGCACTTGTGAATCGAATAACGACAATTTTTCTCCATTTAAGGTACCTCGTCATCCGATAAATACTATAAACGCGAACTGAAGACTCTAAAAAGTTTAGCACTTTTCAAAAAATCAATCAAATGTAATAATTGTCAGCACAGCCAGACATATTAAACGAGCCAATCGATACTTCCGCACGTCCATTCTCTAAATTAGAAACCACTCAAGAGTTATGTAAAAATGCAACGCCATTGGGCAGGGGAAAAAAGGATCTTCGACAATCTTTGCTTTATGATTTTTTGCCACGAGCGAAAAACTTTGGTATGACGAAACAATTTATGAATCTAAGTTGTTTAAGGCGATTAAAAGGTTTACGAAACGTTTTATAATCGGATGGTTATTCTGATTCGGCGTCGTCGTCATCGTCATCATCGTCATCATAGCGCAGGCAAAGTCTAAGTGCATTAAATTTAAGCTTTCTCACCGAGCTCAATCTTACACCGTATACTCACTCTCTCTCGAGTCAAGCTACCGTAAAAGGTCGTATCGTGTACGTTCTTCTTTACCTACCTACGAGTATTTATCTCGTGAATGTGCGAGTATATGTATATGGGAACACCAACAACAATGGTAATAATCTTTTTTGACATTTTCAAAATTCGCACACCGAGATCCAGAGGAAGAGAACGAAGAGATTCTATACTATTTAACAATTTCCCGTTGCAGGATTTACCTCTACGTTACACGCCTACGTTTTCGCATGCCGAATATTATACGTATCATATTCGAAGAGATAACGTGTACGTGTGTTGCACCTAACTACCTATGCCTACTTTTTCTTCTTATAAAGTAAATAATCCAAGTATCGAAAAAATACCATTCCAATATCAGCGGAAATTTCTCTAGAGGCTTCCTCTCTACACTGTCGCAATTCTAATCCGGATCAAAAAGTAAATAATTATTTTTAAAAAACTCCATAATATACACAAACACACGACATAAGCGAACCGATTCGATATCTCGGCAGTTTTCTTTCCTTCTGTTGAAAGGTACGAATAATCGAGCTAAAAATAGAGCTATTTACAGGTTTTTCGGTTCGTTTGTTCAATTGATACACACCATTTTTAAAGGTTTGAAACACTTTGTTGAAATATTTTTGATTTTGATATCTACTTAGTTTTCAATTTTTCACAGACACTTTTTAGAAAGCAATTTTGTGGTAATTTAAATTTTATTCGGAGCGATGCACGAATCAAAAATAAAAATTTTGTGAGAAGAATGATGGCAGAATAGTAAATTTTGAAAAAAATTGTAATTGTAAACTTATTTTAACCTTCAAAGAAATTGTAAATTTTGAAAAAATTTGTAAATTTTGAGAAAATTTGTAAATTTTGAGAAAATTTGTAAATTTTAAGAAAATTTGTAAATTTTGAGAAAATTTGTAAATTTTGAGAAAATTTGTAAATTTTGAGAAAATTTGTAAATTTTGAAAAAATTTGTAAATTTTGAGAAAATTGCTCTCGAAAATATTTGGAACTGAGTTTAAAGATTAAAATTACAACAAAACAAAAATGGTAAACTTTGAGAAAATTGTAAATTTTTAGATAATTTTCAAAGTTTACAATTTTTTCTGAATAAAAATTTTTCATAATTTACAATTTTCTCAAAGTTGACAATTTTTAAAAAAAACACAATCTCAAAATTTACAATTTCCTTGAAAGTTAAATGTTGAAATTTCTCAAAGTTTACAATTTTCTTAATGTTTACACTTTTCTCAAAATTTGACATTTTCTCAAAATTTACAATTCTCTCAAAATTTGACATTTTCTCAAAATTTAGCATTTTTTCAAAATTTGGCATTTTCTCAAAACTTACAATTTTCTCAAAATCAGGCGGCGCGCTAGTGCCGCCCACCCGCCCTACCCAGGCTTCTAGTGCAGAGTATAATTCTGTACATAACTCGCCTTTGTTATTTGCGATGCCGCTAACGCATTTTCCACCGAAACTATGCACTTTATCGAAATTTTGCATGAATGGAATTGATTTTATTTTTCAAAAAGCTTTCAGAAAAGTTAAGAACGAAATTTGTACGATGGAATTTGAGGAAGATATGAATCGGCTGCTTTTTGTCATTTTGCTAAAATTCTTCTCCAAGTACAATTCTACTATACGGCAAACTACTGAATGGATTTTCACCAAATTTGAAAATTGGGTTCAATGTATTGAGTTTTAGCAAACCGTGCAACGAAATTTGAAATTTCCCAAAAATTGCCCCTTCACCCTCCCTTTTTGGGCCCCAAAATTTCGAAAAAATTCAAAATTGCCCTTAAAAGCTCATCTACACATCAAAATGCATGTGTATACCAAAAATGAGCTCAATCGGATAATTATAACCGCAGATAAAGGAGGTCAAAGATTTTGAAATTTTGAGATTTAACGTCACTTTAGACATCAAATGTATCAAAATGGTTATCCGTTCATTAAAACCGATAGCAAAAGGCACATCTGCGTGTTTTTAACTATATATATACATAATTTGAGCTCAATCAGATGTTTACAAGAGTCTGCAGAGCCGATTAATGAAAGTTCAATTAAGAAGTATTGAAATGAATTTGAATTTAACGTTTATCAAATGATAATGTCGCGATCCTAGCGGTAAGAAAATGAAAGTTGTTACAGCGTTACCACTGCAGTGCAGTGTTACCACTCAGTTCTACTTTGTAATTTTTAAAAATATGTAAACAAAAATGATAAGAACATTAACATTACACACCGGAGGTTAATAATCATTAAAATAATCACTCTAGAATAAAATTATTAATGAAATGATGAGTTGAATGTTGAATAATCAACTGTTTATCTTACTACACGCATTAGCGACATTTCGGCTAGTTGGAACGAATTCTGTGATTTGTCTCAATCAAGATCCACCTTGAACTTCGAAATGGACGAAGGATGATTGTAAATAATTATGAAAAATATGATCTGAAAAGTGATCAATATCGCTATAGAACCAATAGCGATAAGAAAGATCGAAATAGAAAATTCCGTAATTGTGAACAACCAAAGTGAATCAGCAAGTTACGATTATTGTAAACGAAGAACGAGTGAAGAAATACATTATTGTCAACAGGGGATAGTTAAGGGGCCCGATTGAAAAAATTTCCAAACAAAAGTTGTAGATAAAAGTTCTGGGAATAATTTTGGTTATAACAAAAATTTCAATCGGATCCCTCCTTCCCCACCAATTTTGAGCAATATAACTTATTCACACTCATTCAAAATACATTATTAAAAACTGTGGGAAGGTAGGGGGCCCAATTGATAAAAATGTCAATAAAAAGTTTTAGCTTGAAGTACTAGGAATAATTTTGGTTATAACAAAAATTTTAATCAGATCCCTCCTTCCCCACCAATTTTGAGCAATATAACTTATTCACACTCATTCAAAATACATTATTAAAAACTGTGGGAAGGTAGGGGGCCCAATTGATAAAAATTTCAATAAAAAGTTTTAGCTTGAAGTACTAGGAATAATTTTGGTTATAACAAAAATTTTAATCAGATCCCTCCTTCCCCACCAATTTTGAGCAATATAACTTATTCACACTCATTCAAAATACATTATTAAAAACTGTGGGAAGGTAGGGGGCCCAATTGATAAAAATTTCAATAAAAAGTTTTAGCTTGAAGTACTAGGAATAATTTTGGTTATAACAAAAGTTTCAATCGGATCCCTCCTTCCCCACCAATTTTGAGCAATATAACTTATTCACACTCATTCAAAATACATTATTAAAAACTGTGGGAAGGTAGGGGGCCCAATTGATAAAAATTTCAATAAAAAGTTTTAGCTTGAAGTACTAGGAATAATTTTGGTTATAACAAAAATTTTAATCAGATCCCTCCTTCCCCACCAATTTTGAGCAATATAACTTATTCACACTCATTCAAAATACATTATTAAAAACTGTGGGAAGGTAGGAGGACCAATTGATAAAAATTTCAATAAAAAGTTTTAGCTTGAAGTACTAGGAATAATTTTGGTTATAACAAAAATTTCAATCGGATCCCTCCTTCCCCACCAATTTTGAGCAATATAACTTATTCACACTCATTCAAAATATATTATTAAAAACTGTGGGAAGGTAGGGGGCCCAATTGAAAAAATTTTCAAACAAAAGTTTTAGCCTAAAGTTTTACAAATACTTTTAGTTATTAAAAAAAATTCGATTAGACCCCTTCCTCCTTACCAATTTTGAATATAAAGTATTATCCAAGAAAAATTAGCTGATATCCTCGAAAAAAACTCTTCAAAAAAGAATTAAACACCGCCCTCCCCAGGCTCCTAAGAAAACGTCTCTTTAAAAAAAATATCTCTTTCAAAAAAAAACCTTTTTAAAATATTGAGTTATGGTATGAAATGAAATATTGTGAAATTTAACTCGTAAAGTAATTAAATATACTGATATCATGAAAAATCCGCCTTTTTCGATTTCAGACCAATTTTCATTGTACAGTAAAACTCATATAATCATTTAAATTAATTCACTGTCAAATAAGAACAAACCACTCTGATATCATTAAAAAAAAGAGAGAGCGAGAGAGAGAGAGAAAGAGAGAGAAAAATAGGGGTGGGAGCAGTCCCTCCTATTTACTTAAGAAATAAGGTTTCAAGGAAGAAACGTAGTTTTCATGCAAAGATACTGCTCCCGCCCCTATTTTTCTCTCTCTTTCTCTCTCTCTCTCGCTCTCTCTTTTTTTTAATGATATCAGAGTGGTTTGTTCTTATTTGACAGTGAATTAATTTAAATGATTATATGAGTTTTACTGTACAATGAAAATTGGTCTGAAATCGAAAAAGGCGGATTTTTCATGATATCAGTATATTTAATTACTTTACGAGTTAAATTTCACAATATTTCATTTCATACCATAACTCAATATTTTAAAAAGGTTTTTTTTTGAAAGAGATATTTTTTTTAAAGAGACGTTTTCTTAAGAGCCTGGAGAGGGCGGTGTTTAATTCTTTTTTGAAGATTTACAATTTTCTCAAAACTTACAATTTTCTCAAAATTTACAATTTCCTCGAAGGCAGTGATGCCGGAATGTAACGATAACGGTAACGAAAAACGAAAAATAACGGAATTTTTTTCGTTACAAGTAATGGAACTGTAACGGAACTTTATTTTTGAACAGAAATTGTGTAACGAAATAATAACGTTACAATAAAATGGTCTTTATGTTACGTAACAAATAACGAAAAAATTTCGTTACGTTCCGTTATTTATTTCAGTTTTTTTTGTATTGCCTGCACTGCCAACCGCAGAAAATGTTCTTTTGGTTCGTTGTAACTCTTGAAAAATCTTAATTTCACTTACACTTATGTGTAGGTACTATGGTACTGCCAGGCCCTTGTAACGTTATTTCTTCAATTAACGTTATTTTTTTCGTTCCGTTCCGTTTTTTTTTTGTTACAGCGTAATTTTTTCAGAAAGTAGGTAGCAACACCTCCAAACTTGTATTATTTTCTTCTTAGTTCTTGATGTTTATTTTATTCTATTGGACTTGATAGTTATTAATTTACATTGAAAAATGAAGATAGCAATTTTTTTATGATTTCTGGCTATTTCGGAAAAAATTACGTTGTAACGAAAAAACCGGAACGGAACGGAAAAAAATAACGTTATTTGAAAAATAACGTTACAAGGCCCTGGCGGTACCATTTTCGTTCCAAGTAACGTAACTAATAACGAAATTCAGAATTTTTAGTTACAGTAACGGAACGAATACCGTAACGGAAAAAAAATTTCGTTACTGACATCACTGCTCGAAGGTTAAAATTTCATGTTTACACTTTTCTCAAAATTTACAATTTTCTCAAAAGTTACAATTTTCTTAATGTTTACACTTTCTCGAAGTTTGCAATTTTCTCAAAATTTACAATTTTCTCAAAAGTTACAATTTTTAAAAAATTTACAGTTTTCTCAATGCTTTGAGGAAATTGTAAATTCTTGTAAAATTGTGAACTTTGAAAAAAATTGTAAATTGGTCGCTTTCACTGGTCAAATTTTTTAAATTAAGGAAATCGATCCTACAATTCTTGAGCGGTGGGTTTCAATATCAACTTAGTTTTCGAATCAAGCTCTTCCACTTCTCAACGTATTTTGCTATTTAAAAAAAAAATCCCTGTATTCGGACTCGTAAGAGAAGTATTAACGAGTACAATAATGAGTAGTTCAACGGAGCGTAAAGCTGAGCTGGATTGAGAGTTGAGCTTGTAGTATGCTGTCGAAGTACGAGTATTACGAGTATATGGTATGCTCGCATGTGGAAACTCATTCGATAATAAAGAAAATGTTAAACTTTAATACGTGATTATTGTTCTTTTGTCGAATACAGTGTTTTTGTCGCTCGTATATATGAAAAACGATTTCGTCGTTGGTATGTGTGTGTTGTGTTGTAGGTATTCGGTGTAGCGCCATTTACATAAATTTGAATGCTCGCGAAGATTTCTAGGTGTCTATGTAGTGGTTCGTATCCGTACGTGTGCAAAGTTTAGCCTTCATTTTGGTACACATACGAGGAGTACCTATACGAGTACCTACGACAACATAAAATTCTAGTGTACATACCGAACGTGTATGTATTCGTAATTATGCGAAAACGAGCTATACCTATGCAGAAGAGATTGTAAAATCGAAGGAGGCGCTGGAGGAGTCCATTTCTTATAATATATCCCTACTCGTATATAAACATCGTCTGCGTGTGAGGTATTACCGTAGAAATTATTTCGCGTTAACCTTTCGCGCGAATTTAACTCTTTCGCAATTGTTTTTGCGAACGTTGATTTATTTTTATGAGCTAGGTTAAGGGCTCCTGGCGCAGCTCGACGGGGCAGGGGTATCCAAACGAAAAGTACTCGGCTGTATTTTGCACCAGCTTAATCCATTTGTCTGTTTCGTTGTTATTGTTGGTCGTTGGTTTAGGGCGATGCGGCATAGCAGGCATCATGTTCCTGACCCCCCCCCCCCCTTCTTTTTATACGTTTTTCTTCGCTCGTGGCCCTGATGCGAATGTAGTACGAGTATGTTTTGGTTTACAGCGTATTTTCGCACGCTCGCAGCCAATGTTGTTTTTTCTCCCTTCGTTCAGGCTCTCGCCTCCCAAAAAGCTGGAAAAAGTAGACGTGATGAAGGTGGAGGGAGCGATTCTACGAGCAAATCGGTGGTAAAAAGGATTAAATGGTGAAAATGTACGACATCGAATTGTGTCGCCGATGACGTGAAAATGATGAATAACCGAGCCGAACCGATCGACAGAGAAAATTTTCCATAGATGTGAAAAACATGTGTAAGTGTATGCTTATGGCCCAAGAGCTCAGGTATGTCAAATTTTATCTGAGAAACGTCTTTTTGATGTTGTTGAAAAATGAAAGTGGGTTAGAATTATAAGCAAAGGTGGAAAAGAGCAGAGGAAGAGGTTATAGTTTATGGAAATTCGGTAAACGAGAAGTGGTAATTTCGGTTTGGGACAATGAACAGATTGGCGAGAAACTGATGTTATTTAAGGAAAAGAATTGAAAGTCGATCTGAAAAACTCCGAAAAAAAAACAAGGCTAAAAATTCTCCAGAGTGAAGTTTTCAAAAACTTCATGATTAATGTTTTTTCAAAATTTTGACATCCACTGAACTTTTTTCAAACATCTCAAAAACGAGATAAAAACTTGACGTAGAATTAATAATAATATGAAATATTTATGAAAATTTATAATATGAAAAAAAATTGCAATTCTCGAAACTATAATTATATTTTTCTCCAAAATTCTGGAAAATTTTTCAAATTCTTAAAAATTCAAAATTCTTACAATATTACATTTTTTTTCTCGAAATTTCTCAAGTTCAAAGTTTTGAAAAATTTTATTGAATATTGACACAATTTTCAAAAATTCCTAGAATCTAAAAAATTAGAAATTTCAACAAATATATTCAAAGCTGAGCATTTTAAAAAAATTTCGAAAATTCTGAACACAAAAAAAAATTTCAACGTAAAAAATTCAAAATTTTTAAAATATCTGGACTGAGCAAAATCTGGAAATCACAATTTTTATTGACAGTATTAAGATACTTATCAAGAAGATTATAGTAAGGTTTAATTATTTTTTCTAAAATTCCCAACATAAAAAAAATTTAAAAAATTCAAAATCTTCATTTTGAAAAGAATTTGAAAATTTCTGAAAATAACTATTCTACTGATATTTTTTAACAATGAAATTCTGATACGAAAAATTTCCTAAAATGAATTTTTTAAACGACACCCACCTCTCCCCTCTAAACTCTTGTAATATAAAATTTTCAAAAAACTCTTTATCGTTAAAATTTTTTTGAAAAATTAAAAATTCTGAAAATTACAAATTTTTCTAAAATTCTTTGGAATTGATTTTTTAGTTTCCTAAACGACATTTTTTTGACCTCAAAACGCTGAAAAGAAACAACCAAAAATTCTTATTAAAAAAAATCAATATTATAAGGTACCTATTGAAAATTTTCTTCACAACACTTTCTCTCCAAAATTATGGAAATGAAAAATTTTCAAAAATTCTTAGAATAAGAAAAATTGGAAAATTTTGAATTTTTCATGGTAAAAATTTTGATAATACCTAATTGTAGATGACGTCAAAATTCAAACAGTAAGTTTTTTTTCATTTCAATCTTTCAAAATTCTTGAAAATATTGAAAGTTTTTAACAAATTATTTTTAAATGAAATTTTTTCGAAATCTCGAAAAATCCTCTGAATGACATTCATCTTAAAACTTTTACTTTGTGAATTTTTAAAAAAAATTCCACAAGTTTTTTCGTAATTCTCATCTAATGAAAATTACAAGACAAATAATATAATTATGTATAAAATAAAAATCTAAAAAATCTACCTATAACATTTTTAAAAAAATCAGAAGTCTCCAAATGTTTTTTTTTTCAAATTTTTAACCATAAAAAATTCCATAATTTTCTCAAAAATTTATTGAACACATGCATCGGAACACGGTTACTTTTTAGTAACTTGGTTACTTTTTTAAAGGCAAGGTTACTTTAGTTACTTTTGGGCTCATTTTGGTTACTATGGTTACTTTTGGACTCATTTTGGTTACTATTTCGTCAAAAATCTGACGAACAGCTGCCATCAAAATTAAAAATTTCTTTAAAAACGTTTTGAAAGTTTTTTTCAGAGATTTTGCTTCCAAAAAATTTGAAATATTTTATTTAAAAATGAATTAAGTAAGGTCAGTTGGGGTAACTGGGCCACCGGGGTATCTGGGCCATTCTCTTCCTAATCCCCTCCAAAATCGTCTTGACGTAAATGGTTGGTTACATGGTAACACTGACATCGTAAGCCCACCATAACAATTATCATTCGGTTCCTAGCTCCCCTTGAGGAGACCTCAGTAATTTGAGTAACATGACATGGCCCAGTTACCCCCAACAACTGTGGCCCAGTTACCCCAAAACTCAGATTTGAGTGGGGGTAAGTGAATTACACATCTTGAATCTTCCTTAATAAAAAAAAAATTTGGTGGCCCAGTTACCCCAACTGACCTTAATTGAACAATTTATTGAATCTTCTTTTAAAATTGAGATTTTTTCTGCTCGAACTTCAGGAATATTTATTTTGTGCTTATGTATTGAAATTCAAGGTAGAAAAATGTTTGCTCCTAAAAAAATTGAAAGTTCTTTTATAGGCATTTTTCAAGTCAGTATGAAAAATTGTGATTTTTTTTTCTTGAAGAATTAAGATTTATTCTTGTCTAAAAATGAGCCACATTTCTTGAAAAAAAAAATGTAAGTAGATAAGCCGTATTTTTTTGAAAAAATTGAGAAATTCTTTTCTCGACAAATAAACGATTTTTTCTCAAAATTTATTTTCAAAAAAAGTAGAGGCCGTCGAAGAATAAACCCGATTTCTCCTCATTAAAAACTTTTTTTTTAAATGAGAATACCTAGTAATTTTTTCAATTAAAAATAAAATGTGTTCGAAGTATTTGAAAATTATGTTTAAAAAATAGAGAACTCCTCAAAAATGAAACATAAAATCGTTTCAACTCGTGAACTTAAAATGCTTCAAAAATTTGATATTTCTCAAATGAGCAAAACTTTCCTTTTAAAAATTTTGAAAAGTTGTGAATTTCACATGTTGAAAAATTGTTTTTTTGTGGAGAATGAAGACTTTTCAAAAATTAAATTTTTTTTGTATCTACTCATTTTGCAATAAGCCAATCAAAAAATTGATTTCTTTAGACTTTAAATTCTTAGGCATTACAATTTTTATAAATTGGAAATTTTTTATTTGAATAAACACGAATTTTAGGAACGGCTATTTTTAAAAAATTAAATATAAATTGTTTAAAAATCAAAAAATTGAGAATTTTAAGTTTAATTTTTTGAAATCCAGAACTTTTTAGAAATTACAAATTGTTAATAAATTTAAATTTATAGAAATTAAAAATTGTTTGAAAAATAAAAAAAATCGAAAAAAAAATAAATTAAAAAATTAAAAAAAGGACAGTATTGTTTGTAATTTAAAATTTTTCTAAAATTCACGTTTTTTGAAATCAACAATTATTTGAAAACTGAAAACTATTTCAAAACAAATAAGAGTTCAAAAACTTAAAAAAGTTGATATCAAGTATTTTCAAGAAAAAAAAATATTTTTTTTTGAATTTTCAATATTGAGTTCAAAAAAAATTAAGATTTGATAGGAACTCAAAAATTATTTATTGTGAGCTTCTCAAGAATTGAAATTTCCTATGATATAAAAATTGAGCACCTATTAAGCCAACTATTCTATTAAAATTCGTCATAATTATAGAAAAAGAAAAAATGCATGAATTATTATTTTTGAATTGAAAATTTTGATTTTTTCAAAATTTTTACCATTGATTTCAAGAGTTGTGAGACGTCAAATTTAGCGAAAATATGAGAAAAACGATGACGAGGGGAGGGGAGGGGGTTATGAGTCATTATATTCAAGTGGAAATGGAAAATTTTTGGTTACTTTTTTCCATATTTTTGGTTACTTTTTTTGAAATTTCAGGTTACTAAAGTTACTTTTATTTTTTCAAATTTCGCTCCGATGCATGTGAACATATTTTTATTGAATTCAAACTTTTTTTGAAAATTTTCAATATAGGTAAGGTTAAGCATGTAAAAAAAATTCAAAATTCTCAAAATTACAAATTTTTCTTAAAGTTTGAAAAAAAATTCAAAACGATTTTTTTATATTAATTTTTGACAATAGGTACTTTTTTTGATATTCATCAATACGAAGAAAAAATTCAAAATTCTTCAAATAGTATTATTTTTTTTTTTAATTCTAAAAATTTCAATTTTTGGAAAATTTTTCAATGAAAAGTTTTCATAAACGTGGAGAAAAAATCAAAATCTCTTCAATCAGTTTTTTTCAAATTTTTGGCGATGAAAAAATGTTTAAAAGTTTTCAACATCCAGAGTAGGTAAATTTAGAATTCTAAAAATTTTTAAAATTGAAAGTACTCAAAAATTTACTGAACGTCATTTTAAAAAAAATCTTACAGTATATATATATTTTTTTTTTTAAATAGTAGGTATCTATAAAAATATTCAGTTTTCTCAAAATTACATACAATTTTTTCTCAGTATTTTCAAAAATTAATCAAATGCTTTATTCTTCAAAACTCTAACTATACTTTTTTCAATTCTCGACGCAAAAAATCAAAATTCTTAAAATTGGGTAAATGTTTTTAAAAATCTTCTATAAGTGCCATTTTTTTGAAAAGTGTTGCAATAAAATTTTTTAAAATTTTTGACGATGAAATTTTCAAAATCCTAAAAAATTCTCCATACTTAATATTGAAAATTCTTCATTTTGTACGTATTTCCTCAAAGTATAGGTAGTAGGTACAATTTATTTATAATTCTCAACTCGATTAATTATTTTTCATTAGTCAAGTTTTTCAATTTCGATGGTTTTAAATCATACCCAAATATTTGTATTTTGCTTCAATATACCTGAAAATTAATTCATTCCTGGTCTTTTGATGACGTTGTCTGTATCAAAGGAAAGATAAACAACGAAGAATGCTACTCGTTTTTCGAGAATAATTTTCAACAACCAGTAGGTAAGGTACCTACTCCTATCGCTGGTAAATTTGTTGATTATAAAAAAGCACTCGAAAAAATTCCGCTCGTTATTTCGTAATTAAGCGGTTAACATACGAGTAGGGTGTTTTTTTGCGGCATTTATCCCTTTTCTTGGAGCATTACGACGTTAAACCGCGTCGCGAATACCTACGTATATTTTTAATTTCACAAGGGAGGTGTTTTTTCGTGCAGCTTAGCAAGCGCTTCCGCTGTTGATATTATTCTTTTCAGTTTGCACCGAAATTACGAGGTATTACGACGACGCGTCTTCGCGATAAAGCAACGAACACGAACGGCGAAACAAAAATTGAATAAAAAGCATATGGAGAGAGCAACAGCGCAGTGGCGAAAAATTAATTTAAATTTTGCTTTTTTGTCTTCTTAATTTTTATTTAAGTAAGACTTTTTACAAACAAGAGTAAATTAATTCGCGATTGCAGGCGGAATCGAGCCCGTCGTATTCGGGCATTTACGTATAGCTGTGTAAACTCGGTCTTGTCTTGCGTATACAACGATATAAATTTATTCCCCATAAAAGAAGAAGCAAGGTGAGGAGGTGGAACGGATTGAGGAAAAACGCGAAATACGAAAAACTGCTTTATTGCTGGCCCAAAGCTGCAGCGAGTATAGTTGTATCGCGGATGCCCTCGTTGCTCCGCCGGGAAGGCATAGGCTGCGTTTAATTTTAATTTTTTTATCCTGTTCCTTGAACAAACGAGCTGGATGATTGTAGTCTACATGTTTTTAGTGTCCTGGAGCATGATGTCGTGTTAGAATACTCGTACGAGTTTTTCAGACTAGTGTTTAGTTTACTCAGTTTGTTTACATGGAAGTGAATCGTTTTTGTTGAATTTTATCATGTCAAATACTACATAGATGGTTGATATTCAAAATTGAAGGGGAGCGAGGGGTGCTGTCGAAATTTTTGTCATGACCGAAATCATTCCTAAGACTTCAAGCTATAACTTTGGTTCGAAAATTTTTTCAATTGGACCCCCCCCCCCTCGTCACCGATTTAGTTTAAAATCAGATGAGTGAGCGGGGAAGGGGCCAATTGAAAAAATTTTCAAATAAAAGTTGTAGATTAAGATCCTAAAAATAATTTTGGTTATTATAAAAATTTCGATTGGACTTCTCCCTCCCCTCTGATTTTACATAATATCAGGTAGATACTTTTTCAAAATTGGTGGAGGGGTCCAATTGAAACAATTTTCAAACAAAAGTTGTAGCTTGAAGTCGTAGTAATAATTTTGGTTATTACAAAAATTTCGATTGGACCACTCCCTCCCATCCAATTTTTAGTATTTAAGATGGTGGAGGGGTCCAACTGAAAAAATTTTCAAACAGAAGTTGTAGATCGAGGTTCTAGAAATAATTTTGGTTGATATAAAATTTTCGATTAGACCCTTCCCACCCCTCCAATTTCACATAATATGACTGAAATACATAAATTATTAAAAATGAGAGGAGGTAGGGGTCCAATTGAAAAAAATTTCAAACAATAGTTGTAGCTTGAAGTCTTGGGAATAATTTTGGTTATCACAAAAATTTCGATTTGACCACTCCCTCCTCTCCAATTTTGAGTATTAAAATCTATGTTGTATTGGACTTGGTAAACTTAAACAACGATCCACCTCCATGCTGCCAAAATGAGTAAATTAGCCACTAGTGTTTCTCGGTTTTAAGTAGATTTTTCTAGGCAGAGGTCAACAACAATGGGAATGTTGCGGATAGGAAAATATTTGTTGGTGGAAATGATGGAAAAATAAATTGGTACTTGGGCGAAGGAATTTGATTAGTCGGACTCTCGATTATCGGCACGATAATTTGATTACTACGGGGTATAATTTGTTAATTCATTTTATCGGTGGAATTTAGCGAGGGTGGCATGGCGGGGTAAAGGCTGGGACCAGAAATGTGGTGGTTTTTAGTACAGCATATCGAAAAGAGAAAAAGTGTTTGGTTTATTACGGTCGGCAGGAATCGCATCGTGCCCCAAAGCGTAGAAATATTTCTGCTTAACCATTTAAATTTCATCTAAACAACGTTAAAATTAACAAACGTCCAATCTAGAGCCAAATGGAATGTACCTAAATGTTGAAGTTCGTCAGATTTTTTTTCTTTGTTCGATATGGACGAGGGTTTGAGGTAAAAAGCTACCTCAGCGTTCGACGCTCGTTCATTTTCATTGGTTTATTTTTTTCATTCCATCTGGAACTGACGAGGTGGGGTGGCGTAGGCGAATAAACAACGTTATTTTCATCATTCCGGAGAGTTGACTTAAAAAACTTTGGGTTTTGTAGCGAAATTATGTAAATTAGCTTTTTTAAAGTAGGTTTTCTTTTGTTTTATTTTTTATTCGAGCTGTGCTACCCGATGTACACAAGTAGGTGGTTTTAGATGAATTTGCTTTTTTTCAACGTTGAATGTGGTTTGAGAAGGGTTCAAATGGAAAATCAAGTCACTCTGATTTTAACAACCTCGTTTTTGGATTTATAAAAATTTTATAATGAACGTCATTTTGGAAATTATCGAAATTTTTTAATTTTTAAAAATTCTCGAGTTTGAGGATTTAGAAAATGTTGATTTCTTTCTCTGTCAAAGCTCTAAAAAAAAATATGGAGTTCGAAAATTTTTGAAAAAATATTGCGATTATGAGAATTTTTGAAATATTTTCACTGTTAGAATTTTTGAATAAAATCATTTTATAAAATTTTCGAAAACTGTCAATTATAAAAATCTTGATTTTTTTTTATATAAGATAGGAATTTAAAAAAAATCATGTCAGGATCAAAAATTTTATTCAGGAAATTTTTATGAACATTCATTTTTTGAAGTTTTGAGAAAAACTTGCGATTTTGAAAATTGATTTTTAATTCTTCATGTGGAATTTTTTTTAAATGTTCATAGTTGGATTTTCTAAGGAAGGAGCGGGAGGGAAATTCGCTTGAAAATTTTTCGAAATTTTTCATTTTGTAAAATGTTGATGGTTTCGAATTTTATCAACTCGAGTTATATATGATAACAATTTTTGAAAATTTTTCATTGTCTTAATTTTGAAAAAAGTTTGTTAACATTTTTAAAAAAATTTCAGTATTGAAATTTGAATGAAAAAAAATGTGATTTCGAGAAGTTTAATTTTTTTTACGATGATCAATATTTCATTATCAGAATTTAAAAAAAAATCCATACAATTATTCTGCTTTCATTTTTGAATTTTTGAAAACTTTCAATTAGGTATTTTTGTCTGTGATGGGAATTTTTTGAAGTTTTTCATGTCAAAATTTTGGAGATGATAGTGTTATTCAGAAAATTTTTAAAAACTTTCCACTTTGAAAGTATTGAGAAAAATTGTGATTTTTCAGAATTTGAAATTTTTATTTCTCATTGTCAGAATTTTACGAGCAAAAACGTTATTAAGGAAATTTTTATAAACATTCAATATTTGAAATCATGAGGAAAACTTGGAAGTTTTGAAAATTTATTTTCAATTTTTCATGTGGATAATTCCGAAAAATTGTTGATAATCGAAGGGTTTTTTTTTGGGGGGGGGGGGAGAAGGAGAAGACTGAAAAAAATAGTTCATAGAATTTTCAAAGATTTTATATTTGAAAATTTTGGTAGGTTTGATTTTTTTTTTCATCTCGAGTTGTGATAGGAATTTTTGAAAATTTTTCATTAGGTACCATATAATTTTAGACTTTTGGGGAAATTTTCGTTAACATTTTTAAAAGAACTTTCAGTTTAAAATTTTGTTTGTTAAAAAGTGGTAGCTATTTTGAGAATTAAAAATTTTTCCATGTTGAGAATTTTTGAATTTTTGAAAATTTTTCACTTTAAAAATTTTGCGGAAAAAAATTGTTTAGAACACTTTAAAATGATGAAAATTGTGATTTTGAAGATTTTGAATTATTTTCAGAATTTTTTCATTTCCAATTTTATGTGTTTTAAGAATCTTTAATTTTTTCTATGTTGACAATTTTGCAAAAAAAAAATAAAAAATATATTGTCAGAATTTTGAAAGAAATGTTGATTAGGAAATTTTTATAACCATTTTCGGGTTAAAAAAATTCAATATGAGAATTTTAAATTTTATTCTATTGAGTTTCGAGTTTCGTTTTTAAAATTTTGAGTATTGGAAATTTTTTCTACATATCGTAATGTTATGAAGGAGGAATGTCGTTAAGAATTTTTTTAACGCTTTCAATTTTATAGATTTCGAGAAAAATTGATGATTTTGGTGGTTTTAAATTTGTTCATGTTCAGCATTTTTTTTTAAATGTTGTCGAGAATTTTTTTCAAATTTTAAATTTTGAAAATTTTGAAAAAAGTTGTGATTTTGTATTTTTGTTGAAAGCATTTTTCACTGTCAAATGACGTTTAGGAATTTTTGAAAACTTTGAGAGGAAGTTGTGATTTTCAATTTTGAATTTTTCTTGTGTGATGATAATTGTTGTTGAAAATTTTTCGTTGTGAAAATGTTTTAAAATGATGTTTTGTGCATTGCCATAGTTTTTTTCTTTCATTCTTTAAATTTTTTATACCTACTTTGAGATTTTTTTCAATCGAAATATTCACTTTTATTCATGAAGTGAATTTTCGTAAATTTTCAATGATTTTTTTTTCAAGAAATTTTATTATTTTTGATTTACAAAATCAAAGTTTTTTATTAAACTAAAAATTTATTTTCATTATATTCTTTTTTTTTTATTAGTGATTCTGGAAAAATATCAAAAATTTTGGTAATTTCAAGTCATTTTTGTATTTTTCAAAGATACGATGTACTGCTTGATTTCTTAAAAACCAGAAAATTCGCCAATGAAAGTCATCTCATCTTTTGAGCATTCCAGAATCGAAAGACTTATCTAGGAAGTTTGGTCGAAGAAGGGTTAAAAGCAGTTGTCCAACCGAGGAGATTTTGCGAGCCATTGTAATAATGATCTGTAATCGGATTGAAAACGTCGAAGGTGTCGCGTTATCGCGCCTTTGCACAGTGTATACTCTCGAAGAACGATGAATAGAATAATATAGTAATATAGTTATTCTTTTGTATTGGGCTAAATTTTAAACAACTCTCGAACACGTTGAAGAGAAGAGAGCAGAAAAGTTTGGCGAGGCGATGCTATGCGATAGAGTAGAATTGTCTGAAAAGATATTCGTTTTCGTAAAAAGTTACCCTTCCAGTTACTTACAATTAGGTATGGTATACGGTATAGTATGGCACTGCAGAGAGAGCTTCGCTGTAACAGATAGAGTTTTTCATCGGTGTTCCTCCTCACGTCAGTGCTCGCCTTGCCTTTGCCTATTTCTCTCTCGCAGTAAAAACTTCTTCGCTCGGTGGAAGAGAATAAAAGAAAATGTGTGTGTACTTATAAATAGTTAAAAGACGTGCGGACGAAGACGAGGGTATAAAAATGGTACAGATACGTAAGAGTACGAGTATATATAGGAATCGTATATGGAAAAGGAACTCGAAGAGCATAAGGCGGCGGTATAAATAAAACTTAGCTACGAGAAAACTGTTCGGATATCTGTTTAAAAATCAGTTAGAATGAAGGAGAAAGAGGTGAGGTGGCGGAGGCATGGCCAGCACGTACGTCGAGTTTATTATCGATGGTTGAAACACCGGTCGGCATTTTTATAACGGAGAATTATTATACGTAGGATACGCATATCTACGCAATACCAAATCAAACACAAGGTTAGGAAAAGCTAAAGGTATACTCTGCCGTATTTTTCCAAAGCCAAGGCTCGCTCGTCGTCCATATGTACTATACGTGAAACATTAAAGCTTTACGATTGACAATTTAAAAGATTATATGTTGGTAGAGCTTTCGACCAGGTCCAATCTTTCGTCGATTTATTATCGATTCAATTCTGGTATTGATTTTGGCAACAACGTGATCTTTGAATAGGAACGCGGTGGATTATGGCTTCTTTGGGATTAGGATTATAGTCAATTAGAAGGTACAAATGAGGCTGGAAAGTTTTCGTCTTATAATCCTTCCCCCCCCCTTTTTTTTTTATTCGTTGAACTTTTCATAAAGGAATAAGTATTCCAAACGTCGACGTCGTTGAAAGAGTATACTACTGAGCTGCAACAAGTAGCGAATCAAAATCATATTGTGAGTCTATTCTCAGATGTACAGGGTGTTCAGAAAGGCAATGTTGAATTGGAGATTTGGATGTAACCTGGTATCAATAACAAAGGCTCCATAAGTATGTAGAAAATTGGCCAGAATGTCTGACAAATTATTAAAAGCTATCAAGTTTCAAAATGTTTTTGAAAAATCTATCAACATTTAATAAAACATTTTTTTTACAATTTATTGAATTTTTTAAAAATTACCAAAATTTTCAATTTTTATCAAAATTTTGAAAATTTTGAAACTTGCACATTTTAAAATTTTTGTTAGTTTTGCAAATTTTGAATTTTTTTGAAATATTAAATTTTCATTATTTTCCAAATTTCAACATTGGAGGTACTCTAAATTTGGAAGAATTTAAAAAAAATTAAAATTGTACACACTTACCAAACATTTAAAAATTATCAAGTTTTGAACTATGTAGGTATAGTTATGGTGAATTTCATTTTTCCCCAAATTTAATTTCTTTAGAAAAATTGCCAAAAATATTTTTTTCTCGTTATTCGAGTCCATTCTGAGAGGTTCCAATGAAAAAATTCATAATTTTTCAGTTTTATTCATTTTTTGGAAAAAATTAATTTTTGCAATTTACATGGCGATTTCACATTTTTCCAAAATTAAATTTATTTGGAAAAATTGGCGGAATTTTTTTTTCTTATTATTCGGGTCCATTTTGAGAGGTTCCAATGAAAAAATTCACAATTTTTTCAATTATTCCCAATTTTGAAAAAAAAATCATTTTTGCAATGTAAATAAATACCGGTTGGTACTTTTTCCAAGAATTTAATTTCTTTGGAAAAGTTGCCAACATTTTTTTTTCTCATTATTCAGGTCCATTCTGAGAGGTTCCAATGAAAAAATTCATAATTTTTCAGTTTTATTCATTTTTGGTAAAAACTCAATTTCACCATGTAATAAGAACCGATGTTTTCACCGGTTGATATTACATGGTGAATTTCACTTTTTCCCATTTAATTTCTTTGGAAAATTTGTCAAAAAAAAAATTTTCTCTCATTATTTGGGTCCATTCTGAGAAGTTATGACGAAAAAATTCACGATTTTTCATTTATTCCCATTTTTGAAAAAAATCATTTTTGCAATGTAATAAGTACTGGTTACATTTTATCAATTTTGAAAAATTTTCAAAGTTGTAATTTTTTTTTTTTTAATGTAAAAATTGGGGCTGACTAATATTTAAAAAATAATTAGTTAGGTATTTGGCTTTCGAAAAGTCTTTCATTGTTTAATTTTTTACTTGAATGACAAGTCATCAAATTTGAAGGGGGAAAAACAAGGCCCTCATCCTGAAAACAGGATTTTGCAGGACCAGCACCAGCGTTAGATACTCTTAATTTTCAAAGTCGAATAGATTGGCAACACTGCATTCAAAAAAATTTCCGATACCATAGCATTTGAAAAACACTAAATAAGTTCCAATCACGTCGGCTGCCTATCTTTTAAATTAAAGGAGCTATAGCAGTAAGAAATGCCTACCAATAGTGTTGCCTTCTTTCGATTATTCAAGGCCTGCAAAACATGAAAATTGCAAAATTCCATCGAGATAATGCATAATACAGGTGTAACTTTTCGAGAGAAACAAAAAAAGTTATTTGAAAAATTTGTCTATCTTGGAAAATGAAGGCGCTACAGAGCTTTGAACTTTGAAAAATACTACATTACTCAAAAAAACATCGATTTTCAAAGTTCTATCTTCATTTTTTTGTTCCTTTTATGAAGGTACACGTGTTTCATGTATTGTCTTGACGGAATTTTGAAATATTCATTAGCTACTGCCCCTTCAAAATCGAGAAAGACACTACCATCACGTAAATTGTAAATAATACCCCATTCATGAGGAGAAGTTCACCTTTGATAAGTTGAGAAAAATATCCCCTTCGAATAATGAGTTATGCAACTTAATCGACACCGAAATGAAATGATTTGCTAGCTCAATGATACGCCTTGCACCCCTCAATTAGGCAAATTGATACTCGCATGTCGCAAAAGTTGCATACACAGTGCAAAATGCAGGCTCTTTAGAAATATTAAGCACACACTGTATATTATACATAACTTATATATAATTATGCATCTATTGAGAGTATTTATTGTGCTACGTGCACTTATACGAATGCGGCAACGATAATTCTAACCCGTTTGGTTTTCTTTTTGTATTTGCAGGACTCCAGAACAATGTCCGAGCGTGGTCAGCTTACTGGCGGAGAGTTACAATCCCCATGTGAGATACGGAGCTGCGATGGCGTTAGGTATTGCCTGCGCCGGCACAGGATTAAAGGTAAGTTTACACAGCAATGAGGGGCTAAATGTGGCGGGGGTACAGAGTACATGAAACTCAGTCGTACCGCGCTAAAGAAAATACTACAAACGAGTGTGGCGGGAGAACTTGCGATACGTGCTAAAGAGAGAGAATTATTTTTATGCGTCCGGCCCGCGGCCCGGCCTTACCGGCTATATTACGATTTAACGGTCAAACTTGCAACGTGTAATAAAAAAAAAAGTAGTAAGAAATTCCGCTGTATTTCGGGCAGGGTTTATTTTTTCGCTTCTAATTCGACGTCTGTTCGGGTTATTAAATGAGTGGAATGGCGAGCGAGGTGAGGGTGTGAAAAGGCCCCAGATAGAGAGAGGCTTATCAGTAAGTTTACACTTTACAGGGGTAGTATGTGTGGAATAAATGGCGAAATTTTATAACGTCCAATCGGCGACTGGGTTTCGAAAAATCATTTTTTGATGACCGAGTAGCCTTGAGAAATTTAATGATTCGATGGTGAATGGAGTTGGTGGGCCGGGGATGGAATTTTTTCTAATGTTTCGTAAGGGGAATCAAATTCGAACGATTGATTCCCAAGTGGGTGGGTAAAATTTGTTGGAGTTGGCATGAGGTTGTTTATGACCAAGGATTCGAGAATAAATTTGGTCTGGCTGAAAATTTCAATTTAAATGTAAATGGTCCCGATCTCGCTGCTGCAGAATTTAATTTCATCCTTTTAAATCGTAGAATCTTGTAATAAAATTCGACGTCAAAAATTCTGATTTTGTAATAAAATTCAAATTTGACTTGAATACTATTACTACTTTTGTGGTAGAGTTCAATAAAAAAAAAGTTCAATTTTAATAGGAATGAGTGTTTGAAAATTTAAAAAAAAAAAAAAAAAAAAATCCTCCGAATGCTATACTGTTCAACATTTCTCTGAATTTCTGTCAATTCTGAAGCTAATTCTGAATTTTTCGTTAATTCAACTCAATTTCTTTGAACTTCTGTATTTTCTCTATGTAAATTCTGAAGAATTCCTGTGAGTAATTCTGTATTCTTCATTCATTTAATCAAATTTTTCTGAACTTCTGCAAACTCTTTTCTGAATTCTTCGTTCATTCAACTCAAATTCTCTGAATTCCTGCAAGTTCTTTTGCATTTAGGTAAATTTGGCTGTATACTTAATTACATGCCAATGAATTCTTTCTGATACCAGTACTTTTTTTTTGAATTCACATAGGTAAATTCTAAAATATTTCTTTTTAAATTTTTTTTTTTTTTGGGATGGAAAATTTTAAAAATGTTGATAAATTTTTGTAAATTGAATAAAATTCTGATCAATTTTCTAAAAAAAAAAATTTTAAAAATCAAGTTGATTTTAAAAGTTTGAGAAATTTCTACAATTTGAAAAATTGGGCGGAAATTAAAATTTCGGAAAATGTTAGAAAATTGATAAAATTGAATATAATTATTATTTTTAATTAAAATAAATTATAAAAAATAGAACAATTTTTAAAATTTGACAAAATTTTTCTAAAATGATGTAATTATTTCTCGATCGTGACATTCGTTCCATTTCTTTTTAATTCCAGTAAAAAAATTGAAGGTTCAAGAAAAATGAAGAAAAACAAAAAAAATCTTTATCAAATCAAAAAAAAAAAAAAATCAACAAATTAAAGAATTATTTCGATGAATAATGAAACTAACTAAAAAATCATCTCAAAATTTTTCCAGTTGAAAAAAATTAAAATTTCAAAAAATCGAGGAAAGCAGTTTTGAAAAAAATAAAATAAATAAAATACGAAGTAATAATGATAAATTACTCGTAAAAAAAAATTTCTCAAATCGATAGAATTGCTCGAGCTTCCAAAGACCAACATTTAATTTCCAATTTCGCATTGAAACAAACCGATACAGGGTGGTGGTGGTGGGGGGGGGGGGTGAATGGAGGCTACAGATACTAGAAAGCTTCACAGAAGCGGGTGAGAATGCGAAGGGTACCGACGGAAGGTGCTGCTAAAGGCTACGGTATAAATCAAGGCGCTATAATGGTTCAATTTTCGCCTAGATTATGGGACATTGCGGTATACACGGTGGCCGGACACGGACAGACCGCTCTGCACTGTCCCGTGGTGCTGCGGCTGAACGCGACGCGACGTTATGGTTTGTAATTAAATTTCAGCGTTTCAAAAGTGATATCAGTTACGATGAGAATATGTTAACGTGTATTATAGTCGTAATGGCGGAACGATATGAATTATATTCATATAAAGGAGCAGCCAGCAGCCCAGTCGAGGGGGTATTATGTATATTACTCGGTTGGTCGACGATTATTATTAAATTAATTGTCGGTTACATTAGGAAAATGGCTGCGTTGTCATCGTGCTTGAGCTCCTCGCTCGTCGTGGTTATGCAAACACACATACTTACCCACCCACTCATATACAGAGTAAAGGAATAAGTGATAATAATTATCGAAATATGTATTACTGGCTAAAGTAGTCCGGGATATCAGACTCTTGTGGGGCCACCATATGAAAGCTCAAATTCGGCTGCAACGATTTAGAGAGCACGATGTTTGAAAATTTTCAACGCCTCAGCCTTTCAATAGATTCATTTGATTCATTTTATTGAAATTAGAGGGGAAGGAGGGGTCCAATCGAAATTTTTATAATAACCAAAATTATTCCCAAAGTATTACTCTACAACTTTTGTTTGAATTTTTTTTCAATTTGCTCCCCCTTTCCCTTCGGATTTCGCAAAAAGGTTTTTTTGTGTGCCAGAAGATCGCTTTCGCATATTCACTCAGCGCAGCGCTTCAGTTCTGCTGCTCCTTTTTTTTTTCTTTTGAGAGGGGTCCAATTGAAAAAATTTTCAAACAAAAAATGTAGACTGAAATATTAGAAACATTTTTTGTCATTACAAGAATTTCGATTGGGCCCCTCTCTCCTCTCAATTTTTATGTATTGTCATTGTCTACAACGATACATTATAGTATTATGCAAAATAAGAGGGGAGGGAGGTGTCCAATCGAAATTTTTGTAATAACATAAAATATTCCTTATATTTCAGTCTACAACTTTTGTTTGAAAATTTTTTTAATTGAACCCCTCTCTCCTCTCTTATTTCCCATTTATAACAGTAACATGCGAAATCCGGAGGGAAAGGGGGATCAAATTGAAAAAAAGTTCAAACAAAAGTTGCAGAATAATACTTCGGGAATAATTTTGGTTATTATAAAAATTTCGATTGGACCCCTTCCTCCCCTCCAATTTCAATAAAATGAATCAAATGAATCTTAATTGAAAGAAATATTACAAGTCCAGAGATTCGTGACGTCATATACATAGCGTAAATGTACGTAAATGGCAGGGGGCTCCGTTGTGCTCCCGATCCGCTCATCCACAGCCAAAGACAACAAGGCATAGAATGGACCAGTACGTGGCGAAGGGAAGAATCGGTCGTATATGAGCTGGTACTTGTAGAGTTCTGTATCTGGGTGTGTGTGTTTTTCGCCATTTATTTTGATTAATGCAAACACGCTGGCAAATTATGGCGTGGAAAAGCTCGCGAGAAAGAGACACGTTAGTTGGAATAATGTTGAAACGTTTGTCATCGCGAGAGCCTTCGCAGTTCGCACACAGTGGACGACAGCGGCAGCATCCCCGATATACGAACGATGGAAGCAACAATACCTCTCGAGAAGACTGAAATCGTCGAGCTTCTCGTAGTGAACCGAGCTGAGAGCCTGATAAAATGTGAAGCGGTATTAGAGCGTCTTAAGTTGTGAATTCACTCCCGTTTATCGCGTAATTTCGTCGTTATTTTTTCTTTTTCTCTCTCTCTCGGTTTGGCGACCGACGCGACAAGACGGATTTTTCTCGCGGTGACTGCGACCACCCTCTGTAGCATGTCTTGGTCGCTAAGCTGGGTTCTTGTGAATTATTATATCGGATTAGGGAAAAAGGATGCATAAATGCGGTACGATGGTGGAAGAGGGAGGATGCTTCGTGTGTAAATACCTGCTATAGCGATGCAATGGAAGCGTTTACCAGACATAATGAATCTTTTTTACCTCTTAGAGGGTTGTTAAGATGGTATTGTTGCGGAATATGTGCGAAAATAAACGATTTATGTAATGATGTGTCATATTGGGTTAAAAATGTTTGGTGTGCGCAGCTTGTTTGGTGTATTTTCTTGTTAGAATTTAAAATTACGTATAATAATACTCGTACTTACCTATGTTGTTGTGTTTGTTTGCAGGAAGCTATCGCTTTATTGGATCCTTTGACCAATGATTCGGTGAATTTCGTACGTCAAGGAGCGTTGATCGCCTCAGCTATGATACTGATCCAGCAAACGGAAGGATTGTGCCCCAAGGTATGTAATTTTTGTGTATTTTTATCTACTAGTTGAATTTTTCGAAAATTTATATTCTTTGAATATACCTAACAAAATTAATTTCTACCTATAAGTTTTTGAAAATTCGACTTGATTATTTTGGAAATGTCTGCTGAAAAATGATTGAAAAATTTATACGTCTTGAATCAATCGAGAACCCAAGTTTAGAAAAATTTGAAAAAAATTAATATTCAATTCTTGATTATACCTATGACTTGCAAAATTTTTGTAAAATGCCTTTGAAAAATTAGTAGGATTGAAGACTCCGAAATTTTTTGAAATTAATCCTTATATTTATAAACTATCAGAATTTTTTGAGAATTCGAACTATTTTTTTTTCTTCAGTTCAACTGCTTATTATATTTTTGTAGAATGAAATTTTAAAGTTCAACTTTTGAAAAATTTTTCAATGCCTAAATTTAAAAAAAAAAATATAATTTAACTTTCAAAAATTTTGAAAAATACATTCAAAGAATTGCAAAATGAGTATCGACTTTTGTAAATGTATGATAAAATGTTTTAATTTCCAGAAAAACCCCAATGAACATTTTCGATTTTTATTTTTTCTTCAATTTTCCTTTTTTGAAAAAAATTGATACTGAATGATGTCATGATATCAAATTACCAAAGAGGAATTTTTACGAACTATGAAAATTTGTATATTCTGTGAAAGTTGAACTTTTTCAAAAATAACCCACAAGAAATTTTTTTTCGAATTTTCAATTTTTATTTTTGAAGCAAAGATTGCGTCATAAAAAAATAGATTTTTTTCATATTATTAAATTACCAATGAGGAATTTTCATGAACTTGGGAAATTTTCGTCAGTAGTGAAAATTTAACTTTTTTGAGAACAACCTACAAGAAAATTTCCCAAAACTTTCGATTTTTCTTTTTGGAAGAAGATGAAAAATTTTTTAACTGACGCGCAACACAAACTTGAATGACTTAAAAACTTCAAATTCCAAAATGAGATTTATTTTAAATGAAAATTCGGAGCCGTCATATTCTTCATTCGACTTCCGATGTTTATCAGTATTGAAAATTTTCTGAGTTGGGAATTTGCGGTTATTAAAAAAATGGAACTACGTCATTTATTTCTCAAAAAACAATTTATGAGGCAAAAAAATGTTGTCGTGAGATGCACAAAATTTTTTCACGTGGTTAGTTTCGTTTTTGGCTGCACAACAATTCCATGCATTTTTTGGGAATTTTCAACTTATTTTTATTTTGGAAATTCATAAAATCAATTCGAGAATTTCTGAGAACATCCTAAAATTCCAAAGTGAGGAATTACTCCGCCTCAAATTTTTTTATTCATTCATCTTAGTGAGCTAATGGTACATCTTCTGTTGTGAAATTTTTTTCATCCCGTCCACTAGGTTCTTCTCGGGTCCCAAAGGGTTAAGAAATTTCAATTTATTTTTTAATTAAATGGTTTTTTAAAAATTAGACATAGATACGAGTATTCAGAACAAAATCAATCAAAATAGTCCAAGTTGAGTCGAAAATTTCATCTATGTACAAAGCTAAGTTCTCTCTGAACTATTCAGCCAATTTATGCTCCCTGTCTTCTTCCTTTCCCAACTGTGGAGAATTTTTTTTCAAAAATCTAAAAAAAAAAAAAAAAAAAAAATTGAAGGACATTGGTAAATGAGCCACGAGCTCTTATTAATATTCTACGCAAGTGCCCAACTCCAAACATGCGGCAAACTTCTCAGATGTGAAAATTTCGTTCCACCAATTCCTCATCATGCCATGGCATAGGGAAAATTTTCTCATATACAATATCATTATCGGTGTTCCTAGAAACAATGGTAAATAATACGAAGCAAAAAGTCTCCATTCTATTGATTACCAAAATACAAGGCATGCAAAGTGCAAACACACCTCTATGCTCCCAGAAAATACAACTTTGGTAGATACATTTTAAAGTTTCTCTAACACGACATCTTCGACCATAATAATGATCATCTAAGAAGATATCTCTAATCTCTATATACATGCTACCCGTATAACTCTTTGTTTCTTCACACTTTGTCTTTCTCTAATTAGAGCCTTAATTCGCTCGGTTCGCAAAAAATCTTTTTTTTGGGTAAGATAAAATGACACGATGTGGTTGGGGGGGGGGGGGGAGAAAGTAAAATTACGAAAAACTTGTCGCACGATTTATGATGGTTTTTCCACTTGGCAATTCGCAGGCGGCCAAAATTAGGCATGGCGCCTTTTTTACGGGTGCCATGGTTTATGGATGAGAGACGCAGGGGAGGTAGATTTATTTGACCGTGTGTCGAAGTCGAAGTCTAGAAAGGAAAACTTTTCCATGCTGGTTTTCAACACTTCTGCTGGATGTTGGTATCCCGATATTTTTGCCATCCATCGTCGACACCGCTCCCGATCTTCTCCGTTTTGATAATCTTATTTAGAAATATTGGATTTATTACTTTTCTTGACCACGGATTCGAGCTACATAGTTGAGAAAAATTACCCTCTTTACCTCCCTCTCGATGAAAAATGGTATATTTTTCCCTAATTCAAAACTATATTATGTAGTATTTCGTTCCTATGTTTACGATCGAGCCCTATCTATCCCCACTTAGCCCTTTTTGCGTCGTTTTATTGGAATATAAATGGCTAAAAATTAAAACAAACAATACGACGTGGAATAGGTTTTATAGGCGTCAGAATATCAGTCCGCATTGTTTGTTGAAATTCAAACTCCTTTTTTTTTTGACAAATCTTCAATATTTGCCAAATCTACAATTTTATTCAAAATTTACAATTTGGCATTTTCTTCAAAATTAAATTTTAATTTTTTATTCCTTCAAAAATTTACAATTTTCTTTAAAAATTTACACTTTTTTTTGCAAAATATTTACAATTTTATTCGAAAATTACCTATTACATACAATTTTATAAAATTTACACCTTTTTTTACAAAAATTACATTTTTTTTTTCAAATTTTACTTTTTTTTTGTTCTTAATTTGAAATTTTTGCCAAATTTGAAATTTTTTCCAAATTTACAATTTTCTTCAAAATTTACAATTATTTTCTTCAAAATTAAATTTTACATTTTTATTTCTTCAAAATTCACTATTTCCATAATTTTCATCAAAATTTACGATTTTAGTAAAATATTTACAATTCTATTCAAAATTTACAATTCTCTTCAAAATTACCGATTACTTACAATTTTATAAAATTTACACGTTTTTTGCAAAAATTACATTTTTCTTCAAAATTTACTTCTTTTTTTTGTTCTCAATTTGAAATTTTTGCCAAATTTACAATTTTCTTCAAAATTTACAATTATTTTCTTCAAAATTAAATTTTACTTTTTTCTTCAAAACTCACAATTTCCATCATTTTCTTCAAAATTTACACTTTTCTTAAAAATTTATGATTTTTGTAAAATTTGCACTTTTTTTTGCAAAATACCTATTTACAATTCTCTTCAAAATAAATTTACTTTTTTCTTCTTCAAAAATTTTTTTATTCAAAATTACCAATTACTTACAATTTTATAAAATTTACATTTTTTTGCAAAAATTACATTTTTCTTCAACATTTACTTTTTTTTTTCTTCTCAATTGTAAATTTTTGTCAAATTTACAATTTTCTTCAAAATTAAATTTTACTTTTTTTTTTAATTCACAATTTCCTTCATTTTCTTCAATATTTACGATTTTTGTAAAATTTACACTTTTTTTTGCAAAATATTTACAATTTTATTCAAAATTACCAATTATTTACAATGTTGTAAAATTTACACATTTTTTTTGCAAAAATTACATTTTTCTTCAAAATTTACTTCTTTTTCTTCGAATTTTTTTTTCTTCTCAATTTGAAATTTTTTCCAAATTTAAAATTGATGTCATTTTTCTGACTCAATTTTTGTCTGTTTTTTTCGTTTTTGATCATTGTATGCAACAAATCGAGTTTCAATTTTTTTAAATCTCGAAATGAAAAATCTTTGACCTTTTTTATGGTGCAATTCTAAAAAAATTTTTTTTTTTTTTTGAAACAATGGTAAATTTTGAGAAACGCTGAATCGCAAACGTATCCTCATATAATTGTCTCGTTTTCAACGCTTCGATTATCGGTCGTGTCATTTACAAATTCCACATCAAGTACGAAAAAAAAAACAAAAAAAAAACATTTAAAAAAAAAGGTATATGATACGAAGAACGGGGTAGCCAGGGAAGGTTTATAAAACTACACTCGAGAAGCTACACAATAAATAATCGGATTCAAATTACACATCTACGTCGGTGCTTTAGTATAGCTCTATATCCGTACCAATTAACTAAAGTAATCGCGACGCAGCGCAGCATCCGGGTATGGGGAAAATTCACACTCGAGGATATTTGTCCATCGATTGTTGGCGCGTGCTTTTTCAAATTTTTTCGCGATTTATTTTTCTCTAATTTATTTCCAGTGTTGTACGAGTAGATACACCAAGCTCGCTGTATGTTCAGCTTGATTTTTTTTTATCAATAATAGTTCAAGTAGTGTTGAGTTTAATTAAAAAGATGACTTGGAAAATTTTTAATGAATATTTGTATTGTTTTGGTTTGGTTGATTATTTTTCTTCTTCGTAGTTTCGTGTTCTTTGTAAAATTACTCCGGAAATTAGCACTGTGCTGTTTGAATGAATTTATTAGTATCGAAATTTACCATCTTAACACGTGTCCTCGTGTTGATATTATTTCGACGGATGTGTTATTTTAATTTGGAGGATTTTTGGAATTACATATCAGAAAATATGGCAGGAATGAAAGGTGAGGGGGGAATCACAAACATCTCGGAGGATATGGTGATTGGAAATTTTTCTGGCAACGACGCAAATTAGAGGGAAAAATTTTTCTCATTCTGCGAATGTATAAATAAATTATAGGATAAAATTGTACAATTTTCAATTTTCTTATGCTAATTTCTTTGCGAATTTTTTTCCAGGTCAAGGATTTCCGAACACTATACTCAAAGGTTATCACCGACAAGCACGAAGACGTCATGTCTAAATTCGGAGCCATCTTAGCCCAAGGCATCATCGACGCCGGTAAGTGAATCTTCAACGATAAAATATAATTAAATTATCAATCTAACTGGTATTTTAGTATCTTGGCATTGTTCGCCGCCTCATTCTGCCTAATCCGATGCCTGTAATCAAAACTTTCAATTGGTAAAGTAATTCTGGAAGAATAGACTATGGTGATGAGGACAATGAGAGGGGAGGGGATCATTCCGAAGCAATTATCGCGACCCTAGAAACTCTTACGTATAAAGTTTACCACCCTTAGGATGGCCACGTTGAACGCAATAATTATAAGACATTCTTATTCGAACGTTTTGTACGACTGGAAATCGCCTTTTATACCCAGTAGGGTTCGAGGTGTCTGGTGTATGCGAATTTAGCCGCAGATTTGACCGAGACGACGAAGACGTTACAAATATTTCAAATTCTTCTGTACGTTGTGCATTCTGCCACGTTACTCGTATAGCAATTATCCGGGCCCAGTGTCGAAATTCGGGTACAAGAACCCCATTTGCTGTGTGAAAGAGGTCGTACTCGAGTAATAAACTCGATCTTTTTGGCTGTTGCTGTAAAAGATAATTCTGACCGAAGTATCAAAGTAAGGTGGGAGGGGGTTTAATAAAGGCGCAGGCGAAGCCGGAACGCGAGTACAAATTAATTTATCGTTTCGTGAACCGTTTACTAAAACGATATCTGTGTTTTTGTCGAAACCACACGACGTCGCTGAAATGCTGCGCTCTATAATCGTGCGGTGTGCTCGATTCGACGAGAAACGAGACCCGAACTCGATGGAATTGTTTCGCAAATCTACTTAAGTGGCATCCTGAGTAAGAAGAACATCTTTTGATGCTTGTACGAGATGTTCTCGTCGCAATTTACGAGTTTGACGAGGTTATATCTCGCAAGAGTTCGAGTCCAGAATTAGGTGTATCTGCCTACGAAAGACGATTTTAAAAGTATCGGCATCGGAGGTTGTTTTTTTCGAAAACGTGATTAAATTATAACAAAGGTCCTATAAACACGAGCGTCGATTGGCAAATGCTGATGCTGGGACGAAATCTTTGTCGCGTGTCCAAGTCGACTCGGAGCGGGAGAAGGATAGGGTGGGATGACGTCTTTATGAATCAACGTAACGCTTCATTGAACCTTTGTAGACGTTTTGTTATTTTCAATTAAGCACGAACGAGGCACGTAATTTGTGAAAAAAAGAGCAAAAGAATTGGCACGTTTTGGGCAACGTGGGTGTTCAATGATTGTCCCTGAAAGATTGTTTTGAAAGCTTCTTTTTTTGGAAGGTTGAGGGTAATGATTGGTTGTGTTTTTGTATGTAGATCGCGTATCTACAAATGTTTTTTTTTTTTTTTTTTTTAATTTAGAAAAAGTGTCAGGTGAAATTGGACCGGGGGGGGGGGTGTCTGTGGCAGAGCCGTTGAATTTTCCTGAATCGTTATAAAACTCGAACTGTAAAATAAAATCAATTCGAATAAATCTTGAGATTTTTTCAAATTTTAAAATTCGTCTACGCAGGATCAAATTTTCTGAAAATTTGAAAATTTTCTAAATTGTAAAAATCGTTCAAATCATGAAATGGCCTACTTTTTGAGGACCCACTTGAATCATGAAATTTCAAAATTACAAAATTTGATCAAATCGTTTAATTTTCCAAAATCATGAACTTGGTCTAAATCGCGAAATTTTCCAAGGTCATGGTATTGCTCAAATTGTAAAATTTTTCAAAATCACGACATTTGCTCAAATCTTGAAATTTTCTATGATCATAAATTTTGGTGAAATTGTAATTCGCTGAAATCGTAAAAATTTTTCAAAATCAAGAAATTCGCTCAAATCGTGAAATTTTCGTAATTCGTAAATTTTCTTTCATAACGAAATTCGCTGAAATCATGGAATTTTCCAAAATCATGAACTTTGGCCAAATTGTGAATTTTTCTTAACTCGTAAAATTTTTCAAATTTCCAAACTCACGAATTATGCTCAAATTTTGAATTTTTCCAAAATTACGAAATTCGTTCAAATCGACAAATTTACTAAAATCGCGAACTTTGCTCAAATTGTGAAATTTTCCTAAATAATGAAATTCGCTGAATTTATGAAATTTACCCAAATCACGAAATTTGCTCGAATTGGAAAATTTTCCTGAATCGTATAATTTTCCAAAATCATAAAATTCGTTCATATTGTGATCAAAATCGCCATATTTAGGCAAATCGTGAAATTTTCTGAGGTAGTAAACTTTGACAAAATTTTGAAATACTTCTAAACAGTAAAATTCGCTGAAATTCTGAAGTTTATCCAAATCACGAGGTTTACTCAAATTGTTAAATTTTCCAAAATCGTCAACTTTGGCCGAACTGCCAAGTTTTTCCCAAATCGTCAATCAAGAAATTCGCTCTTATATCGTCAAATTTTCCAAACTCACAAACTATGCTCAAAATGTGAAATTTTCCAAAATCACGAAATTCGTTTGAGTCGCAAAATTTACCAAAATCGTGAACGTTGTTCAAATTGTGAAACTGTCCGAAATTTCAAATTTGCTTGAAATTTTGAAATGCACTCGAGCCACAAAATTTGACCAAACCGTGAAATTTTTTGAGTTCATGAACTTACCTCAAATGTTGAAATTTTCCTGAGTTGTAAAATTTTCCAAAATCACAAAATTTGCTCAAATTGTTTAAATCGTAAAATTTTCCAAAATTAAGAAATTCGCTCAAATTGCCAAATTTACTAGATTCATGATCTTTGCTCGAGTTGTGAAATTTTCTAAAATCACGAAACTGTCCAAAATCAACGAAGTTAGCTCAAATGGTAAAATTCACCAAAATTATGAATTTTGCTCAAAAATATGTTGAAATTTTTCCTACAATGTACCTAACATTTTCCAAAATCACGAAATTTGTTCAAACTGTGAAATTTACTGAAATCATGAACTTAGCTCAAGTTGTGAAATTTTTCTAAATTGTAAAATTTCTAAAACACGAACAAAACTCGCTCAGAATTACGAATTTTGCCCAAATCAAGAAATTTTTCGAGTTCGTGAACTTTGGTCAAATTGTGACGTTTTCCTAAATTATTATCTTCTAGAATAATTACGAGACTCACTCAAATCATGAAATTTTTTAAAATCACAAAATTTATCTAAATCGTGAAATTTTCTCAGATATTTACGTAATTTACGAAATTTTTGAAAATTATAGGTAAACTTTGTTCAAATTGCGAAATTCCTCTAATTCGTGAAATTTTCTAAAATCATGAAACTTGTTCAAATTGTAAATTTTTATAAATTTTGAAATTTCTCAGAATTTTCGAAATTTTCTTAAATTGTGAAATTTATCCATCCAAGTCAAAACACGTAACTATCGCGTGTCTTTTATTTTGTCAGAAGTTCTCAGCAGTATTCAAGAAAGAAAGAACCCCAAAAATGTGTTTACTGATTTTTTAACCATCCTACTTCCTCTGCCTTTATTTATCTTCTTCAGTAATAAGATTTTTGAAATTGTTATTTTGAATGTGACGAGGCGTATTATATATTTATATTATCTTTTTAACTGTTCTCTTATTATTGCATAACGTACGCCTGGTATTATAAATTTTGCACTTCGGAGTGTTTCAAAAAAAAAAAAAAAAAGACGGAGAAAGAAAAAAATTACCCAACACCGAGAGTAATTCGGTATTAAAAAAGTTTCGATAAGAAAAAGGAAAAAAAGGAAAACCAAAAAAGAAACGAAAGAAAGAAAGAATAGAATCAACTTCGTACGAAATTGAATATTTTCAACATTTTGGCACCATATTTGTTTTTCTTTTTCTTATACAGTAGTCAGTTTCCATATTTTCTTTTTCACGCGCGCATAGCACAACAGTTTCCATATACTAGCGAGAGAGTAATTCTCCGCGGAAAATATACGGGGGGAGGGGTGCGAAAGTATTCAAAGGTACGGGTGTGTTTTTATTCTTTGTTTCCAAAAGACGAAGAAGAAACATCATTTGAATAATCTCCCGAGCGATATGTATTTAAAATGGAAAAAAATCTTGGCTCGAAAGTTTCTTCTTCGATACGGCGTAGCGGGGTGGAGAAGGGTACTCGTGAAAAGTATACGACGACACTGTTATTAGAATTTGTGGGGAGTTACACTATGGATGCCGATATACGATATGGTTTCATTTAATGTTTCTTTTTTATTATTAAGTATTTTATTTATATTATACCTACCAGAGGGGGTGAAGTGGAGTTGGACCACGCTCCAGGGACTTTTTTCAAGTTTATAAGGCGTAAGTGTAGGTGAGAGATGGAAATGTGCGGAGGTTGTATTGTATGTACCTATTTGGTGGGCAAAGCCCAGAGAAAGGAATCTAAAAATGAAGAAATTATGTAAATGTGATGTAAAGTATGTCCCATTACTAAAATAGTACGTACAACTACAAGTTACCCAATGAAAAGAGATGGAGACCAGTGTGAAGTTGGTAGAAACGTGTTGCTTCAAGCATATTTTATATTGTATAGCTATTCGCAAAATATGATTTCATTTTGATGAGAATTGATTCGAAATTTCATTTATATTGGACCGAGTAATTTGATGTCTTTAATGGAACTTGGAGTCGAGAGGAAGGGCGATTATTACTCAGTTCAAAGTAGAAAAATGATCTCAAAAGGTAGGAAATGTGCCAAAAGATCGTTATGTTTGAGATTTTTCCACAAAAAGCAACTCTTTCGTGAAAGAGGTGTTTTATTTCTTGAAAAGTGAGCTCAAAAGTAGCCCAATATTGAAGAAATTTCAATCTAGACTAAAAATAGACCCCGGATTTGAATTCAGAACATTCGAAAACCTATAAATCGATATATCGCATGATACTTTGGGAAATTTCTATTAAGCTCATCCCACCAATAATTAAACTCCTCCCCGTCGAGGTTGTAAGTCCGCTATTATGATATCATAAAGCTCAAAGTTGTAACAATTAATCTGAAAATATTCATATTTGAATCAACTTTGGCAATTTGTTTGCTTCTGTTAGCTGTCTGACGATTTTTCTATGAAATGGGCGGGACTAGGGGAGGAGAAAGAGGCGGAGCTTCGAATAATTATGAAAAAAATCGTTATGTATACCGATTGTATGGTTTTCGAGGGTCCTGATTTCAAATTTGTCATTAATTCTTTGCTGAAGTCATTTCAGACATGGCCTGAGAACATGTAATGGGTGGGGCTAGGGGAGGAGCAAAAGGTAGAGCTTTGAAAAATTATCAAAAAAAAAATAATTTATGACGATTGCATGGTCTTTGAAGATGCTAAATTTCGATTTTACATCATTTTTTCACAAAAATTAGTTCAGACTTTGCTTTAAAATATGTAATGGGTGGAGCCAGGGATAGAGCAAGAGGTGGAGTTTCAAAACCCATCGAAAAAATAGTCATGGATGTTGAGTGTATGGTTTAATGGACGCTAAATTAGAATCTGGCATAATTTATTCACCGAGAAATTGTTTGGTTTTGCCTCATCGCGTGAATAGGAGAGGAGAGGGGAGGAGCAAGAGGCGGAGCTTCAAAAAGTTGGAAAAAATCGTCATGTATATCGATTGTATGGTTTTCGATAGTCCTGATTTCAAATCCGGTGTTATTTTTTCGCTAAAGTCGTTTTGAACTTCACCTCAGCACTTACCGTGGTATAATTATTCGAGTTTTAATTCCGCAAATGTTCGTTATACTTACTATCAGTGATCTTAGAAGAGTGAGTGGAAGAGAGAAGCTCCTTGAAAAACGATGCCAATCTGTCATAATTCATCGCATATCGATTTTATCGTTTTCGGTGGCACCTAAATTCGATATACGAACTTGGTGGAGGTGTCAATGACGACGACGAAGAGAGAGAAAAAAAACCAAACTCGTGCCGTTTAAAATAACAGCAGGGAGAGGAGCTTGGGGGAGGTATCGTCGATGCGTTTGATTTGTTATTCGTTAACGTTTGGCTTTTGAACTTGGTTGAATTAGTAATTATTTAAGTTGACATAGTCACCTTTTTGGTGAAAATGCGAGAGCACAACTAACGCCGACGAGGCGAGATGATGCTAAAATTAGCTCGCAGATTTATTAATTTGTCACCTCGGCGGAGAACGCATTTAAAAGGCCTGACTGAGTGGGAATATCTGCATTATTATATTATTTAATTCATAAACCGAACCGAAGGGCAATTATTGCGCCGGAGAATTATTCGATGTATACCCACAGAGGGAGAAAGAGACGATCGAACGAGTACACAGGACGACTCTTTACTCGGTGGCAGAACGATGACGACGGAGACGACTAAAATGTGCGGCTAAGAACTAAGAAGGCTAAAGTTTCTTAGTTAATTCCGAAGCTTCAGTCCGCCAGCCAGCGTTGTCTGCGTGATAGTTTTTAATTTATTAACGAGCATCTTTCTCAGCGACGACTACGTCGAGCCGTATGCGGTAAACTTGGCTACGATGGCGGAGTTTTTGTCAGTTTTGCCTCGCCAAGAAAAGCCACACACAATTGCGAAAGAGAAAAGCAACAACGTTGCATAAGTTACTTTTCAATTGTTCTACAGAGAATGCGGCACCTCCTCCCCCGACGAGGCGTCGGCGTCCATCCACCGTGCGAACATCTGTAACCTCTTTAATGATTATTGTACTAGAATCCTGGGTAGTTATACAAATTATTCGCGAGTACCTCCGGAGATGAGGTACCTACTGTGCGACTCGAAGGAGCTTGTATTGCGGAAATGATATCGTTCAATTAAGATTCGCCCGGTAATTGAGGGTGATTAATTATACGAATAAGATTTAAAACCAGAACGTTAACCATTTAAATTCGCTAATTAGCTAAATGAGTTCGGTCCCAGTTTTGTAAGTTTTTTGTCTCTTTTTTTTCGAAAATGGAGAAAGTTTGCGAGAGGGAAAAAAATACGATACTTAAATTTATAATTTCGAATGCCAATGTTGCCAAAGTTAAATTCAATTATAATTTACAGTTGGATCGTCTACCATGGAAAGGGAGTGAGAGACGATTGGATCTCCGCAGTACTGATTTTTTGGCACCATCGAAAATTTGCCAAGTCCAATACAATACGTCATACATACTTGAATTCAAAATTGGAGGGGAGGGAAGGGTCCTATCGAAATTTTTATAATAACCTAAATTATTTCTAGAACTTCAAGCTACAATTTTTGTTTGAAATTTTTTTCAATTGCACCCCTCCCTCCCCACCCATTTTGCATAACACTCCGAGGATACTAATTAAAAACCAAAGGAGTGAGGGAGAAAGGGTCTAATTGAAAAAAAATTTCAAACAAAAGTTGTAGCTTGTAATTTTGGGAATAATTTTGGTTATTACAAAAATTTTGATTGGATCCCTCCTTCTCCTCTCATTTCAAATAACATCAAGTAGATACTTTTCAAAATTAGGGGAGGGGTCAAATTGAAAAAAATTTCAGACAAAAGTTGTAGATTGAGGTCCTAGAAGTAATTTTAGTTATTATAAAATTTTAGATTAGACCCTCCCCTCCTCTCCAATTTTGCATAATATGACAGATGCTTGCATTATTAAAAATTGGTGGAAGTACGAGTCCAATTTGAAAAAAATTTCAAACAAAAGTTGTAGCTTGAAGTTTTAGAAATAATTTCGGTTATTACAAAAATTGTAATTGGACCCTTCCCTCCACTCCAATTTTGAATTTAAGTATCTATGTAGTATTGGACTTGGCAAATTTTCGATGGTGCCAAAAAATCAGTTCTGTGGGCATCCAATCGTAGTGAGAGGGGGTTAAGAAGGTGAAAATAAAATAAATTTTCAGATTCATAAGTACCTATTTGAAAAAGATCAATTTTTTTAGAGGTGATTTACCTTGACATATATATTTTTACCTTCCTCCTCCGCAGACAATCTCTCACGTATAATTTGAGTTTGCATTTGTTTCGACGATACCAGTGGTATTGTTTTTATGGCGGTCGGTTAAACGGAAACCGATCTCAGTTCGGGTTGGTTTTTCTTATCGAAAGAAAATATTCGACGATTATCGAAGCTAGAATTCAATTTGCAACGTGAATATAAAACGAGAGAAAATTTTTCTCGTCTTTGTACGACTGTAAACTTAAGCATCCGTAGCTGCACGAAACAAACCAAGACCAACGTGTAGTCGAGAGAAGTGTTTCAAAAAAAAGAAAAAAATATGAAAATGTAGCAATTTGATTTTCTCACCCCGCCGCCCCCCCCCCCTACGACCAACGATATTCTCGTATATTGTTTCCGTATCATATACCTAACCTACCCACCTTCCACCTTCGTATTGTGTTTTTCTTCTTCCATCGTGTGAGGCACACTGATGGGCGAGGTGAAGCTGGCGAGGTTTCGTGTGCAATTGCCCAGATCCGGAATCGAGTTCTCGCGATATTAGAGAGAAAACGAAAGATGGTGGGCGATTAGTTCGATTCGAGACTTCGCGAGGTAAACATTAAGTTAATTTACGAGTGAAGTATCGTCTTATGGTGAGCGTTGATGCGTTCTCGTTGACGGTGTCGTCGTTTAATGATGTCGAAATGCGCTTTAATGTGACGATATGCCGCCGCCCTTGCTGCCCCACTCTTCGGCGTCTTTTCGGTTTCGATTTGGCGGCAATTAATCATCGTAAAATTAGAATAGGATTTTGAATCGAGGCTGAGCATGTTGGGTGGTGCGAAATTGTGGGGTTTTCAAGGCGATGATGATCTTCCTGGTTGGGGCGAATTTACGAAGTTGTGTTGAGACGAAATTTTGAAGGAGAAAAATTTTTTACGAAATTATTTAGGAATTATTTTTGAGAGAAAAAATAATCTTTTATTGTATTTAATCGAAACAAAAATTTGAAGAAAAACTAAAAAAAAATCTCCTGAAATTTTTTGAAAAATAAGGTGAATTTCTAAAAAAAAAAAAAAAAAAAAAACTGTTAGAAATAACTAATTTGAATGAAATATTTTTTGAATAAGTAAAAATTGAAAATTATTTTTCAACTAAAGATAAAATTTGAAAAATACCTATTTACATTTTTTAAATTGGAAAAAAAAGATTCTACCAATACCTACACTAAGTAAAAGAGAAAATATTTTTGTTCAATTTCTAAAAATTTGTTCTTGAAAAAAAATGAAAAATTTGTCACTCTATTGTAATTAAGTTGTAATTAGGTAAAAAGTGTTTTTCTGTGAAGTTTCAAAAAATTTTAAAATTGGAATTTTTTAAAATTCGTTGTTTACCCAAAATTTGAGGAAGTTGTGGAATGTTCAGAAAAATCATCTTCAATTAATGCATCTTATTTTTCATTCAATTTGGAAGAAATTGTGCTTTAAGAAAAGAAATCAAAAAAAAAACGAAATTATCAGAATCTGAAAAATATAGGTTAGGTATAATCAAAAATTATTTTGAGTTCAATTTTTCTTCAAAGTTTGGAATAAGTTATCCAAAACAAAAATATGTCAAAAAATTCTTGTGAACTTTGTATCTGTAAAGAAATTGAAAAGAAAATCGTTTGCAGTAGATACCTTATCTGAATATAATTAATTTTATGCAAAAAATGAAAAAATAAATTGAAAAATAATTGTTCCAATAAATTTTTGGAAAATATTTTTGTAAGAAGTTGAAAAGAATTGAATGAAATTTATGTCTTGATAATTATCTTGAAAATCTTATATGGCGAAATTCTGAAAATTTGAAAAAAAAATATAAAATAATTGGTACCTATTTAAAGAAAATATAAAAATTATATTCCTACAAAATTCAAAAACTCATCTCAGAACAAACTCTTCAATTCCATCTAAAGCTCCCTTCGGATGGGTGTAATAATCTACATATTAAAAACAACCCCCCCCCCCCCCCAAAAAAAAAAAAGAGAGTAAAATCCAGCCAACATTTTGAGAAAATTGTATTAACCTAAACAAAATTTTGAAAAAGGACCAGAAGAAAATCTTGAACAGTTTCTATTTTAATAAAAATAAATGTTGAAAAATATAATTATGTTGAGAAAAATTTTGAAAAAAATGTATTTCAAAATTTTTTTAAATTCGAGTTCAGGCAACATTTTGACAAAATTATGTTTAAACAAAATTTCAAGAACGAGGATTTGAACAATATTTAAAAAAAATTAGGTATGTAAACTAAATTTTGGAAAATTCAAAAAAAAAATTTAGAAGAATTGTTTTAAAGTTGAATTATTTTTTCGATGAAATTTGAAAAAATTGGGTTAGTAAAACAACGACAAAAACGTATTAATGATAATAAAATAGAATTAAAAACAAATATATTGGAAAAATTCTTTTTAATGCGAATTTTTTCAAATTTGAAAATAGAATTTTAAAAATAGATACAGGATGGCCCATGAGTGGTCCACACTTTAGATTTTATCGAGTTTTAAAAAATTAGATCTCGAATAAAAATATTGAAAAATTTTCTATTTGAAAAAAATGAAAAATTTGTCATGCTTGGTGGTAAATTTTTGAAAAATGTTTTGATAAAAAATTGAAAAAATAAATATTTTTGAATAAAATGAAATTCAAAATTTTATTTTTCAAATAAGAAGAAAAAAAATTGAAATTGAAAAAAAAAATGGAAAATTGGGAGACGGTTGTTTCAAGATAAAATCTATTTTCCAAAGTAAATTGGAAGAAATTGTTTTGAACCAAAGTGTCTATAGTCATAAATTTTTGTGAAAACAAAATTTTTAATAATGTTTTTCACTACAATCAATGTTAAAAAAAATCTGAAAAATTGTGCTTTGCAATAGAATAATATTTCAGGGGTTCCAAAACTTGTGCTTCAAGCTCTATTGCTTTATGAACTACTCGTTAGAATGAGCAAGGTATTTACTCTTCTAAGTAATAAACATTCTGAAAATGACCTATTTCTTCCCGATTAAATCTGCGAGCTTCCCTAATCACATCGACCAGCTTCTAAATTCGCGTAATATTTGCTCGTTAGATAATCCAAGAAGCGAATACATCTTGCGTATTTTCATTCCTGGCGCAGAATCCGCCCACCAATTTCCGCGAGAAAGACGATAAACTTGTCAGAGAAACACGGTACAAAGTGAATGTTACCTAATCGATGCGATGATCATTTTCGAGATATATATACACCAAATACCTATCGAGTAGCTGGCCTAGTCAGTGACTCAGCGGGGTAAAAGATCAAAGACAAAAGTAATTATCGAAAGGGACGTCGAAGAAAATATGCTAAATGAGAGAGGAAGAGATGTTTGAAAGAGATAGAAGAAGAGTAGAAATTTCGGGGTACATTCTGTCTTCTGCGTCGTTTTCGTAATTGATATCGTTGTCGTTAAATTTTGACTTTGATTTTGTACTGTGACTACTGACTACCTACATTTCTATCGTCGTTATCTGGTAATAATAATTGAGGAAGCTACAAATGGGGTAAACATGGGAACGAGGAAAAAAGGGAGAGAGAGAGGGGGAGAGGAAAAGTAAGACGTGGATAAAATATAGAGGTATCAACCGGTATGTTGGAAATTATATTATTGCTCGGTTGTCTATATTGTGTACTGCAAAAAGCAACGAAGACGACTTGTACCGAGGTAATTGGCGTACTGTAGAAGAAAAATACACACAGAGAGGGTTTCCGCTCGACTATTTCTCAAATATACACGGCAACTAGTGCAAAGATACCGAAGCGAGACTCCGACGATGAGAGAATTGTCGCCTGGTGATAAAGAGCGAACACTTTGAACAAGGCGAATCGGTCGTTCACGTTTACGTCGACTCGTCTCGAGGTGAAATATGAAATTCAAATTGCACTCTTAAGTATATGTATAAAATAAAAGTCGCAGAGACCGAGAAACAAATACCCAACGCGACGTCGCGTCTCATCGCACCCTTAGCAAAGGTCATGTTTCAAATTAATCCTCTTATTCGAGTCTTACGACCGCCATCTTCAGACTGTGGAAGAGCAGAGGGCAACCAACGTACGTAAGGTAACCGCACCGGTATCCGGAGCGCTGGCTGCGTGTGCACGGTTGTTGGAATCTTGTCAAATAGATACCTGTGCAGCTTTTTTCACGTACCCTACTTCAAATACTCGAGCATTCAGTTTTAAAATACAGCAAAGGATCGTACTAAGTATTGTTTCGAAAAATAGACGAAACTACGAATTGAGTGTTGACTGTGGAAATAGACAAAGACTCGATGGTGGCATTTTTATAACTCGCGGTTGTCCTGCTCTTCCACATCGAGCCCCTCGTGCGCTAAAAATGTAAATTTAACCATTCGTGTAGCGTTGATATCGATGTAGCTGTGCAGCTCGGAGCGCCGGATAAATCGAGTTAATCTGTAATTGGAAATAAAAAAACTGAAAATGGAAAATGTATAAAAAGCAACCTCGTATAATATGTAAAAAGCGTCGTAAATCGAATTTTCAACCCTACCCTCTCCCTTCCTTCTTACATCGATTTCATAAACACGATATTAATACGTTCTCGGTATCGTAGTATAATCTAATCCTTGTACCGATAAACGCTTTCTGCATTGATACTTGATAGCTCTATCCAAGAGAGGTAATTCTATTTATCACGAGTGATGAAACGAAGTCACCGCAGATTTTGCCAAAGATAAGGTAGGTATCGTTGAAAAAAGCTGAAAGTAAACTTAATTTTTGTACCTACATTGATGTTGAAATTGTTGCCTGCAATAGCGCCTGAAAGTTGATAAGATTTCGTTGAGTATTTTCAGTGCCGAGAACAAGATGTAGGTATCTAGAGAAACGAAAGACAGAATCGAATTCGCGATAAAATTTGTCGCATTTTGAGTACCCGCAGTCGATTATTTCAGTTAGGGGCAGGTTAGGCAACCGGCACAATCAATTTAAAATCAGCATAATACACAGGATAGTACAAAAACTCAAATTTTCGAGTTTTTGTTTATACGAAGCCATGAATGGGTGAAATCATTTCCCATATGATTTTAAACCAAAATCACATCATTTCATTTTTAAAACATTTATTTAATGTTTCTATACCATTGAAAATCATGAAAATTATGAATTACGAAGTTTTTTGGTTCTTTGGATACCCTATGAAATTAAAAATTCAGAAAAAAATTTGAAACAAACTGAAAATGAAAAATAAAAAAATCTAAAATTGAGAAAAAATAGTAATGAAAATTGGAAAAAATTCAAGCCACTTGAAAATGGTAAAACAAATATTGAAATTGAAAAAATTGAATTTCACGAAAATTTACTAAAAAAAATAAAATAAATCAAAAGTAAAATAAAAAGTTGAAGAGAATTCAAATTACATTAAAATCGTCAAAAAACGTATAGAAAACAGTTGAAAATTCCATAAAAGTGGATGAAGAAAAATAAATGAAAAAAGCTGAAAATTCAAAAAAAATCATAACAGAAGAAATGAATCTAAATTGAAAATGGTTATTTAAAAGTGAAATTGAAATTGGACAAAATTCAGAATAAACTAAAGAAAAAATCAAGTAGAAAATTTTAAATTAAAAAAAAAAATGACTAGAAGACAGAATAGTTTAAAATAACTACAGGAAACGAAAAATAATCTAAAATTGAAAAAAAAATTATGATAAGAAGAAAAAAATTAATAAATTAAAAATTGAACGAAAATTCATAAATAACATTAACATTGACCAAAAAAAATTAAAAATAGTTAAAAATTAAAAAAAATATTTAGATAAAAATGGAAGAAATTAATTTGAATCAGGGGTGAATACAATTTTAAAAGTGGAATTGAAATTGAAAGTTGATCAAAATTCAAATTATATCAAAATTGACTAAAAAATTATAAAAAAGAAAAAATTGAAAATCTTACAAAAATACCAAAAAAAAGGAATAGTGAAAATAAAAATAACTGAAAATCAAATTAAAGGCTTTCAAAAAAATTGGAATTTGAGTATTTTATAAAACTGTAAAACATAAAAAATATGAGAATACTTGGGTACCTAAAAATTTTAAATGAAAAAAATTAATCTAAATCAATAATGAATAAAATTTGAAAATGAAATTAAAAATTGAATAAAATTCAAATTTCATTAGAATTGACTGAAAGAATTTTAAAAAAAAGAATTGAAAATTTCAACCAATTAAAAAGTCGGAAAAAATCAATCTTGGAAATTGGGAAAATTAAAAAAAAAAAAAATTGATAAAACTACCTACCTAAAAATTGACTGAAAAAAGAAAAAAACTGAATTTGAACAATAATAAAGAATGGAAACTGAAAAAAATTGAATTAAAATAACTGAATGTCAAAGGGAAAAAATAATAATTTTGAAAACTGGAAAATAAAGAAAAATTTTGAAATTGGGGTAAAATAAAATAAAAATAAAAAAATGGTTTGAATCAAGAATAAATAAAAACTGAAAAAAGATGAATGAAAATATATTTTCAAAATCTGAAAAAATATTGAATAAATGAATGAATAATGAAAAAAATTGCAAATGCATGGAAATCGTAGTAAATTTAAAATTAAAAAATAATAGGTAATTTGAAATTTTGACTGAATGAAGATTGATGGATAATAATTGAAAAAAATTATACCTAACATGACTGAAAATTAATTAATGAGACATTAAAAAGAACAATAGCTGAATTTCAATCAAGAAAGAATGAAAATTTGAAATAAATTCAATCGAATTTCAAACGATCGAAAATAATCTGAAAAAAATTGAATAAAAACGGAGATAAAAAATCAGAAAAATGTGGAAAATTATGAAAATCAAAATATTTTCTCAATTATTTCCCTTCACAAAAACTATTGAGTTATTATTTTATTTTTAATAATTTTGACGACCTCCCCCCCCCCCCCCTTCCCACCATAAAATAGTTTTCAATCGTCAGATTTAAAACTATTTTGATTTTTTGCGAATAATTGTCTCCATCCTTGTACAAAGCTTTTCACTTCTACGTATTTTTCCACCTAAACGTGTGAGGGAAGTTGAAAATCTATCCAAATAGTTGGATGCAGCATCAACAAAGGTGCAGTTGGCGGCGGTATAACAGAACAGAAAACAAACCGTAATAATTATTTTTTTCTAACGATTTTGTATTTTTATATGTTGGCAGGCGGCAGAAATGTGACCATATCGTTGGAATCACGTACTGGACATGTAAACATGAAGGCAGTAGCTGGTATGATGTTGTTTATTCAGCATTGGTATTGGTTTCCGTTGGCGCATTGTTTAGCGTTGGCTTTCACACCTACGACCATAATTGCGTTGAATTCTAAATTAAAAGTGAGTATTATTTAATAATAACCACGATACCGAAAACGTAGCCTGATGAAATTGAAACTAGAAATAGAATTATTAGATTATATTCTATGTTCTATGGGAACTATGGGAATAAAAGCGATTGGTATGCAATGCACCTTTGACTGCGGTATTTTAGTCGTAATTGAACGTACGTAGGTATATATTTTTGAAAAGGAAAAGATTTTACTTACAGATTTCTTATAAGTGAATGGGGAAGGGAAATGTCAAATTCGTATTTACGTATGTGTTTTTTAAAAAAAATTTTAAGCTTATACCAAGTCTACACGTCTTATGCTCTTACTTACTTTTAATAAGAACGTTAGAAAATGTTAAAAGCTTTCGTTTTTAAATATAACGTAGTTGAAAACGACGTTGGAAGAATTTTTTCGTTCGCTTTAAACCACGAGTATATTTTATAATACGATATACTTATTCGTAGACGTTCTTTTTGATTAAATATACTATAAGAGGGAGAAGGAGAAAGCAAGAGTATACAACTCTGTAACTCACAGCTCAAAAGATTCGTCAAAGAAGAGCTTTACATCGAGGTGTATTTCTTACAACCAGATGAGAGGGGAATAGTTGTAAGAAAATTAAATCGTACTCTGTATGTATTATAAGGTTTTGTAAAAGCTGTAAATACGCAAATGTAAGTACTTTTCTCAGTATCAGCACTCTACTGGTTCGATTTTAATTAAAAAGGAATTGAAAGCATCCGTCGTGTTTGTAGTAATCCCATTGTAATCCTATTCGACTTCACAGAAGACTTGCTTAGTGTGTTACTAAGATTCCTACACAATGTGTAACTAATTCTGGTCCTATTTTTTTTTTCGCAGATGCCCAAAATCGAATTCCGTAGCAACGCTAAACCGTCTCTGTTCGGATACACTCCGGCTCTAGAAGAGAAAAAGAAGGACGATCGTGAGAAGGTAGCCACAGCTGTGCTGAGTATCGCTGCTCGAGCCAAGAAACGTGGTGTATCGGTGAAGCACGTCCTGGAGACTCCTTCGACGGTGCCGAATACTCTGTCTGTATCGAATGTGGCCACTGGATTGTCGTCGTCGTCGTCGACTTCTTCTTCGTCGTCGAATGCCGCCGCTTCTAATGCTGCCGAAAAGATGGATGTGGTAAGTGAATCGTATTCGATTGGTTTGTCCAAGATTTGCCATTTGGTGATGGTTTCCTGCGTAATGTAGATTTTGATAATGGTTCATTTGTCGATGTTACAAAATTGTTGGTGTTTGATTACAGGATGAAGTAAAAGAAGACGATAAGAAGGAGAAGGAGAAAGAAAAGGAGAAGGATAAAGATAAGGATAAAGAGAAAGAGAAGGACGGCGAAAAGAAAGCCGAAGAAAAGAAACCCGAACCGAATTTCGAAATACTTTCGAATCCAGCTCGTGTTATGAATCAGCAGGTTTGTATTTCGATGTACTTAGGTAGTTATTATTGCTTGTAAAGTAAAGTAACGTACCTGAGATATATTCAATATTGTCGGGGTTTTGTACTTCGTTGGGAATCGTTTTTTATTACTTTTTGCTATAATTAGTTGAAAAAATAGTCTCAATTCGATCATTTTTCTCATTCTTATTTTTTTTTTCAAAGTTTTTTATCAAAAAATTTGTGCTGATAACGAAATTCGATTAGTTGACGTTTTGATCATTTTTGATGATCTCGTGAAAAATCATAGAATAGCTTCTATTTTTATCCAAATTATTGATTTATTAATTTTTGTTCATCAATTTTCACTTCAAAATCAGTTAATTTAATGCAAAAATCAATTAATAATTAATATTTAAAACTATTAAAAAAACTTGAGTGACCGAAAAAAAATCTAAAGAAGCTTGACATTGTATTATTACGAAGGCACTATCGATTATCGATTAATCGAAATTTTTTCCAGTTCCGTTGTGATTTTTTGATGATTCAACGGGTTTTCCGCTAAATTTCCTGTTAAACTGTGAAAATTTCCTAATTTCGTGTTATTTCGCGATTATTGTGCCTTTTTTCGCGTATTTTTATCTAGTTTAACGTGTCTATTGTGCGATTCACTTATCCGCGATCGTGTTACAGTTAAAACACTTGCAACTTGTGGAGGAAAACGCGTACAAGCCTTTGAAGGATATCACCATCGGTGGCATCATATTGTTCCGTCACGTTAAGAAATCTCATGAAGATAAAGAAGAACTCGTCGAACCGGTAGTTGGTGAGTTTAACGTCAATTTCATCTCAATTCGCCAACGAACGCCGACTACGTCGAAAGGTTAACGACTGCCAGCGTCAAAAATATCGCTGGCAAAACTGCAGATAAACAAACACCGCCGGGGGGTGCATAAATTACCGACAGCGTTTGCAAAGCTGCCGAAAAAATCTAGCCAACTGTTTTCGCTTTTATTATGTGGTTTCGTCTTCTGGGTGGTAACGGTATCACCTGCGTGATTGTAGGAGAAAAATAACGTTACGTCAACGCATCTAAAATTTGAAAATTATTCCGCTTTTCCGGTCCATACTGCGGTAACGATTACGGGGCTAGATAAGCGAAGATTTATAGCGTATTAATGGCAACAAAAAACCACACCAGTGGGTTGGCTGGCGATCGGCGTTCGATAAGGATAAATCATTCAATTTGACGAGTCGATTTGTATATTTACTCTACTCGACTCGGCTGCATATAGCCAATTAACGTCCTAACGAGTAATTTACGATGTGCAAGTGACAGTTGGCGATAGGTGTTTGGTTTTAGATTGATTCGATACGAATTGCCAATTGGTATGGTGCGAGTTGGGCTAATTTTGGCGTTTTTTCTGTTACAGCTTTTGGACCGAAGTTTGACGACGAGAAGGAAGCCGATCCACCGGAACCGTTTGAATTTAAAGACGAATAAGTGCGACGGGAGTGCAACGAACGCTTTTAGTAGCGAATTAAGTTTGCGATTTAGAAAATTAAGAAATATTTTTTCATAAGTTTATTTTATTTAATAGTGCTTCGTGTTTAAAGATTTCACGAATATTTTGCCTTTTTATGTTTCAATGTGCGTATAATTATTTTTTCTTTTTTCCATATTTTCATGAATTAATTGAGTAAACGTTTAAAGAATAGAAAATGGTTGGATTTTTTTTTGATATTATTTTGTAGTCGTGATTTAGTTCGTGTTTACGTTTTAGTGGTGATTTTTTTAAGTGTAATTTTCAAACGGTGGTTCGTGCTGCGACGTTCATCATCGTATGATCATCAGCTGGAGTCTGCGTATTCGTCGGTTGGTGAGTTTCGCAAGCTTAGAAATGCGATTTCAATATTCTACTCGTTTTAGAAAACATTACTTTCATTGGAACCTCAGTAACGAGGCTGAAGAATTTCACTCAAGTTTGAAGGATAAGTATCGAATGATGCGATGCTTTGCTCTGAATTTATTAGGAATTGGAATTAGTTTTTTTTTTTCTAAGTTATCGCAGTTCTCAGATCACCATTTCTTATTGTGTTTCCAACTGCTGAGTTCGTCTTCGGCAAATTCTATCACCATCTGATAACACTAGATGGATGATTATAGACTACTACATAAATGATGGTGATGAATGGTAGTGATTTGACCATTTTTATTTTTTAATATCGGATACATATATTTTTTCGTTGGTATCATTGTGTAGTGACAATACTCCACTTACACAAAAACATAGCTCTTTTATTTTCTGTGAAATGAAAATGATAGGATTGTTGAAGAAAAATGTGTGATTATTTAATGAGGGAAGACTACAATGTGCTCGTAATATGATCACTTGATCACTCTCACATTTCAATCTGTATTTCAGTGCTTTCAAAATACAGGTCATTTTGTTTCAATTGCCCCTTACCTAGATGAACTCGACAATTTTTCCCTCTTCAAGTTTTCTCAACATTTATCTTCATTTTTTAATTTCGTTTTTATTTATAATTTTTTCTCATAATATTTTTTTTTGAAGAAATTGTTTTTAAAAATATTGTTCAATTAATAGGTATATATGTACCTATGTGATTTTTTCGATTGTTATAACATTTTTCTAAATTTTTTTCTTGAGAATGGTTACAAAAATAATCTGTTTACCATTTTTTTGAAGTTGTTTTCTATTTTTTTTTTAAATGATTTCTGTGGAAATGTTATTTTATTTTCTTCTCAAAAATTTTCCGATAAAATGAAAGATGAAAATTTTTTAGATTTTTTTCAGCATTATAAAAAAATTCTTGTCGAATTATTTTGTACCTATACCTAATTTTTTATTAAAAATTTTTCTATAGAAATTATTTTAAATTTTTTTCTAAAAATTTCTTCAATGAATAAGAGAAAGTACCTAAATTTTTCTTCTTATTTTTTATTTTTTTCTTTCTTTTCCGTTTCAAAATTTCATTACATGTACAAATATTTAAAAAAAAAATTATTCCAAGAAATCTGAGAATTTTTTCAATTGGTTGTTTCCTTATATTTTTTCTCCACACTTTTTACCTTGAAAATTTTCAGTTCTCAATAAAAATGTTTCATTTTCTCTTCTTTCACCGCACATGTTTTTATCAAATTTTTCTCAAGCCAAAGTTATCATCACAATTTTTTAGATATTTTTTTCATTTTTTTTCCTGTTATTTTGGTCAAAATTTTACAGGCACACTTGAATTTATTCGATCCATTCACTCTACTTTTTTGCTCATGTTCAAAATTTTCATCTTATATTTTTTTCAAAATTGTTCCAACAATTTATGAATTTTTAAAATTATTGTTTCTTTTTTTTTTTTCAAACGTTTAAGTACCTTTTTTAAAAAATTTTCCACAATAATTATTGTTACCTACGTTGTCTATTTTCTAAAATTTTCCCCATTTTTTTTCTTTTTTTACTTTTATCTTGAAGAATGTTTATTATAATTTTCTAACTCGAAAATTTTTTCTCAAAAGTTATCCTACAATAATCTTGATTTTTTTTTCAAATCATTCCCATTTTTTCCGACGGGAAGTCAAGTAGGTACTAGGTACATCTAATCATTGAAAATGTTTTTCCAAAATGAAATAAAAAAAAATGCTCAATGAATAACAAAGCTGTTTCGACTACCTATTTCTTCATCTTATTTTATTTTTCCATTATCTCGTCGAATTTTTCTACCTTTTTTTAATCAGAAATTCCCCCAATCAGTTCATCAAATTGCTTTAAAAATTTTCCCCTTATTTTTGGTTAAAATTGTTATAAATTTCTTTCTCAAAAATTGCTTCAGCAAAAAAATTTATACTTTTTTTTTGAAATCTTTCCCCAAAAAATGTGCAACGAATACCTCAATTTTTAATATTTCTTCATTTTCCTTCTTTTTGGTTCAGTTAAAATCGTCATAACTTCTTTCTCAAAAATTTTTCCTATTTATTCATCATTTTCTGTTTTTGAAATTTTTTCAAAGTGTTTCCTAATTATTTTCGACTTAGTATAATATCTTCATTTTTTTTATTTCTTAGAAAATTTTTGAAAGGAGTTTTCTCCATTTTTTGAACTTTTTTTTTTTTTCAATATTCTTGTTCTTTTTTTCTCAAAAATTGCCCTTCAATTTTTTAGATTTTTTGAAATTGTTTTCTATTTTTTCTTATCTTTTAATTATCTTCGATTTTTTAAAATTCTTTTCAACTTTAGGTATATCTAAACTTTTTTCAAATTTTTTCATGCACCTTCAACAAAGAAATACCCAATTTTCCCCATTTTTTTTTCTTTACAAGCGAAACGTTCGAATATTGATATTGGGTGGAGGATCGAAGATCCATTGGTGAAACTAAAAAAATTTAGTCTTTGAGTCATTTAGAATTTCGATTATGAATTTATTTTATATTTACAGTAGGTTTCGACTGATTACCTAATTATTCGATTAATTTATGGATTATCAACTGGAAGAGTGGTTATCTATTAGGGTAACGATATGAAAAATATCAATCATTGCCAACGTGATGATAATTCGTTAGTGATTAATTGATGAACGATGAAATCATTTCTATGTACCGATTTATAACGGTTGAAAACACTTAAAACCGAAATTCTTATCTCATACTCAGTAATCGAATCAGAATTAGCTATCTGCTAATTGAAATCAACATAAACGGATCGAAGTTGAAGAAAAAGTACTCATATGATCTATTTCAAAAAACAAATTCAACAAAGTTATAATTTTGACGTTTGAGAGTTCGGGTTGGTTTTTTTAAAACAATGAATTCATCGATATTTATTATAGTGTGGGTTGGGTTTTGCTATTCTTGCATTTATACATTGGGCGTAAAGTCGAAAAATGACAGTAGCCGAGATGATAAGTATCCAGGTTGGTACTTGGTTTTATACCTATACGTACTCCAAAAATGAAATAATTTGCGTATGCTTAATTACTTACGACAAGACATCATAATTATAATTACTACACCTACCTACTAAAACTTTTCGAATTAAATTAAACATCCCTTCCTCGTGTCCCGTTATTACAGCACTGATTGTCACCCTATACAAAGATCGAAGGTATAGTTCAGAGCATGCGCCATTCTTAACAGCCTGTCCAGCTTCTTCTCAAAGAGAACATAAATTCAACCAAGAAGTCTCAATCACAGGAAAAAGTGTATTTGTCAGAAACTTGTACAAGGAAAATGATACCGTAAAGTTGGAGTTTTGTGATAAGCCAATCGAACCCGCCGTGGTTTACAATGTAGAAACGGATGCTTACGAAATTGGTTACGAAGTATGTGTAGGTTCCACATTCAGCAATTGAACATTCCAAAATTGTTTACTTCATCTACCTATCTCCTTTTTAAGCTTTATCGTAAAAAAGACAAAATCATGCTGGAAGACCGCCAAATCAAATTGGAAAGCGAATTTTACGCTTACCATCGTTATAAATCTGTAAAAATAATTTTTGAATCTATATAAGCAAACTTACGTGCCAATTTCTAATAGTGAATGGTTCCTCAGGTTGATATTAACAATCGGATAATAAACCAAACAAAACCTCTGAACGAAAGTTCATTTGTAATCGAATTGGAAAATTCTACTAACACCGAGTTTGCTTTCACCGATGGATCGTCAACAATGGTAATTTCTATACAGGGTGTCCCGCGATGGCAATATTTCGTTATAAAATTCTCTTAGGTATGTGAAGATATTTTTTTAAATTTCGGTGAAAAAATTTCTCGATTTTTTCTTTGTGAAGAAATAAATTCGTTTTATTTTCAAAAAAAATTATATTTTTTTCGAACAATAGGTAATTTTTAAAATTCCTCTGAAATAAAAAAATCTCAATTTTTTGGGGATAAATTTTTTTCTTTGATAGCCAAGTAAATAAATGAAATATTTTTTGAACTTTGAGACGAAAAAAAAAAAAAAAAACAGAAAAAAGGGTTTTCTGTTGAAAAACTTGCTAAAAATTTTTTAGGAGAATTTTTTTCGTGGAAAATTTTTGTTTCTGATTTCCATGAAAAAAAATTATTCTCACATTACAACATGAAAATAATTTCAAGAATCCACTTTTTAGGGAAGAAATCGAATTACACCCTTAAAAATTCTAACTACCTATTCATTCTTGGTTACAAAAAAGGGGGTTGGGGGGGGGGGGCATAAGCATAACTTGAGAGGTTCTAGGAGCATTCAAATCCTTCCTCAATATTTTTTAAAATAAATATTTACCACAAAATAATATAGAGATAAAATGAGGATATTTTTTGCGTCACACGCCCCCCCCCCCCCATATTCATATTATTCCTAGTTGCACTTATGCTAGAAGGGGGTTCCTGAAAATTTTGAAATATTGTTCCTGAAAGAATTTCCAAAAAAAAATTAACTTAGACACCCTGTCTGCACTGGCGTGGTCAAAAATTTTTTGGATGCAATGTTGCCAACTAATTTTGTTTCAAAATACCGAATTTTTAAAGCCGTATAGCTCCTTCAATTTCAAAGATGGGCAACTGATGATAATAAAGTTTTATGGGTAAATAATTTACTGCATGAAGGACTTGGAATAATTTCCACAAAAATGAAAGGGATGTGATTTAAAGAAAAGGGTGAGCCCAAATAAAAAATGTTTGAAACAAAAGTTTGATTTAGATTGAGATCTGAAGAATAATTTTGATCATTATAAAAAAAATTATTGGACCCCTCCCGCTGAAGCCATCAGCGCTTTTATTAGCACGATCAGGTATCCAAATATTAGGTTTAGTACAGCGCTCATGGGACACCCTGTGTGAACATAATTATATGGATGGTAACAAACCATACTCTAACTACATTCACACATTTTTACATATATAGGCATTTCACTGGTTACAAGAAATACCTAATATCATATCCGAAGAAAACCACAGACAGATTATCCGCAATGATGGCTTTTACAAGGACGAATTCAACACAGAAAGAAACATATTTTCAGTTCTTTCCGTCGAAGATTATAATCTCAAATCTAAATGCCAAGATTTTTTACCAAACAAGAAACAACCTAATCTCAGCTTTTTTTCAACAGTAATCGATTATCGTTGTATTTACTCGGCATTGAGCCTATTTCCCATCGCAGAGAAATCATTTGCCTCGCTCATTTCAGAAAAATCAAAAAAATCCTAAACAAGAATCCGCCACTGCAGAACAACTCCACCAAAGGAAAGAAATAGGAATACGCTACGGTGATATGACGTTGTCGCAAATAATTCCATTAGGGAGTTTTTATACTTTTTTTGGCCAACTGGCTTCTTGTACGAATATCAACATGGTACCAATTTGGACTAGTATCGCTGAAGGGCAATTGAAAAAAGTCGACCTGTATTTGCAAGCAGTGATAGCTGAATTGAATTGCGTGAGTGATCATTCTTTAAGTAAAAGTATACGGCAATCCTGTTCATATGGAGAATATTACCTACTATCCTGACAATTGTTTCATTCTCATTTCTCAGGAAATAGAGCGGATGGTGTTCGGTGTAGCCGGGATACTGGCACTTCACAATGACACTGACGAAAAAATGTTTGCATGCGATACCGACCACCAGCAAATTACTCCCATCCCAAAATTAATATATCGAGTCGTTGAAGCGGAGTGCGGCATCCGTGAAAAGCTCAATGCCATCATAGTAGTCCACAATGATCCAGTTGGTGTTTCCGATGAGGACAGAATTTGCCAAGAGGAAGAAGAACTGGCCAGTTGGAATAAGATTAAAAACAATGATCCGAAAAGTGGTGTAACTTACGTGTGCGATTATCAAACAAAGAAAATAATTTCCGATAAATTTGGAATCATTGTTAGAAGTGATACAAAACCTTTGGAATTGGACAATGTTCCTAGTAGAAGAGGTGAATACTTCTTTGACGATGTGGAAAGTATTGAATATGAATTTGAAAAGTTGATAAATAATCAGGAGTAGTTCAGGTTATTTTCTCGGTATAATCCCTTAATTTTTAGCATCGATCTTCAATTTTTCAATACTAAAAATTTCTCAATTTTTAAAGCGAGTACGTGTGTATTTCTCAATTTCATTAGAATGTAGAGCAATTTTTTTAAATAAAAAAACTCAATTAATTTTATCTGAATACAAAACTTTTGCAAATTTTTTGTGGAGTCAAATGTCAAATTTTTGAATTTATTGGGGTGAATACTGATTTCTCAATTCTAGGAGTAGAAAAATTCTCAATCTTTTTCGTGCAATAAATTTTTTTGGAGTAATTTTTTTAATGAAAAAATTTTAATTAATTTTATCTAAATATAAAACATTTACAATTTTTTGTGGAGTTAAATTTTTAAATTTTTAGCGTAAAATGATTAATTCTTAATTCTGGGAGTAGAAAACTTCTCAATATTTTTCGTAGATAAAAGAAATTTCCAATTTTTTTTTAAATTTCAGTTTTATCTTGGTAAACCTGAATTTTTAGTAAAAAAATTCTCGATTTTTCGTTGTAGAAATTTTCTCAATTTTTTTGGACAGTGACAAGAATCTTAACTTTATTTGAATGCAAAATTCCACATCGTTTAAATTTTTTTTCAAAATGAAGTATAGGAATTTTTTTGGAGTAAAAACATGTTTCTTAATTTTTTTTAGAGTAGGAAATTTCTTAATTTTTCTTGATTAAAGAAATATCAATTTTATTCGAATAAAAAAATTTTCAGTTTTTTTTTTTTGGAGTCGAATTTTTTCAGTAGTTTTAAAGTGAAGAAGTTTTCCAATGTTTTAATTTTGAATAAAAAACGTCTCATTTATTTTTATAAAAAATTCCTCAATTTTCGGAGTGGGAAATTTCTCAATTTTTTATCTAGCAGATAAAAGAAATTCAAAATTTTTCTTGAATAATTCTAGAAACATTGAAAAAAAAATCAGTTTTATCTAATTAGAAAATTGTCTCTTTTTCTCAATACTTTTAGAGAAAATTTTTCTATTTTTTGGAGTAAACATGTCTAATTTTTCTTTGAGTGGGTAAGAACCTTTAATGCCGACGTCTACAAAAAAGTAAAAATCCTGGACTCCTTCGGTATTTCTTGAAATAACATTTTTTTATGTTTTGGAGAAGGAAATTTTCCAATAATTTTTCTTCGATAAAAGATCAATATCTATTTTTCTTCAATAATTATTTCATATAAATGAAAAACGTTGCCATAATTATTTCTTTTAAGTCAGTTTTTGATGAATTAAAAAATACTTGTTTTTTTTTAGGTAAAAACTTTTCCTTATTTTTCCAAGTCAAATTTTTAAATTTTTTGAAGTAAAGAAATCTTTGTTTTTTAGAACAAAAATTTATAAATTTGTTTAGATTAGTAAAGAAAACCTTTTTTTTTCATTTAATTTAAAAACAAAATAAAAAAACATTTTTTGGAGTTTTTTTTTTCTTTTGCCCGTGTAGCAATTGTCGACATCGACATTTATGTCGACAAAATTCAGACACATTTTTTTCTCGGTTAACGATGAATTAAAAATGATATTTGAGATTTAAAGTGATGTTCTATGTTAAACATAACTGTTCAATCAAAATTTTTGAATTTTTCTGAGTATTTTCCTATAATTTAGAAAACGTTGTTTTTCTACATAGACAGTGTTGACCAGAGGAATTTTAAGTCGAGTTAATGTCGATCTAATTGTCGAGGGTCGAATAATGCATCGACTTGACTGTCGACGTCTTGAGGGTGTTTGTGATACTCGCAGATAAAGTGTGTTGTGAATTAGTACATAAGGCTCTAAGAATTATCTCTATGTTAGTTGGACACACGCATGTGTCCAGCTACAAAGGTGACCTCAATGCCACATATTTAACAAAAAATGTCAAAATGTTGGCTTGAACACTATTTTTGGTTGAATTTTAATATATACTTATATTGAATATTTGAACTTAGTATATTTTTCAAAATCTCACCATTGCAAATGTCGATGTGGATGTCGATATAAATGTCGACACATCGAAATCGGTCACTTTTCGATCGTACATGTCGACACGATTTTGGATGGTTTGTCGAGCTTATTATCGACATGTTTGTCGACCGTCCAAATATGGCTCGACATGTCGACGGTCGACAAATGTGTCGATAATAACCTCGACAAACCATCCAAAATCGTGTCGACATGTACGATCGAAAAGTGACCGATTTCGATGTGTCGACATTTATATCGAAATTAGCATCGACGTTGCTACACGGGTGATAGTGGAAATTTTTTGGATTTTTTCGAACTGAGAGTTTTTCAATTTTTAGCGTAGAGAATTTCCCAATTTTTGTACCTTGTAAAAAAAATCACGATTTCTTAGAAATAGCTTAACACCTTTCCAATCTTTTGAAGTGAAATTTTTCTTTAGATTGATGAAAAATTTCAATTTTATTTTAATAAAAATTTTAATTTTTTGGAGTAAATTTTTTAATTTTTTTTTCTGAAGTGAAAATTTTCAATTTTCTTAATTTTTAGAGCAGAGAATTCCCCAATTTTTTCTTCGATAAAAGAACTTCTCAATTTTTCTTGAATAAGAGAATTTAAAAATGTCAACTTCATCTAAATCAAAAAGTTATTCATTTTTTTCAAGGTAAATTTTTGAATTTTTCGGAGTGAAAATGTCTCAATTAAATATATTAGAATAAAAACATTATCAATTTTTCGTACTTGGTTAAGTACATCGTCTATTTTCTGAAATTGATTCTAATTTTTTTTCAACTTTCATTTTGAAGAATGTTTTTTAGCTGATTTTCTCTAAAGAGAATTTGACATGATAATGGAAGTTGGGGGTGAGAGGTATTTTTCTCGACGTTTTTCCTCGTTCTTTTTGGTCTAAATTTCCATCATACGATTCTTATGTGTATTTCGGTCGGATAGTCGAAATAAACGAAAATGGGATTGACGATTTCCTAATTTTTTTTTTCTAATCTTAGACTCAATAATTAAATCAGAATTTATCTACTAATGAAATCAACATTACCTGATAAAAAATAAAGAAAAATTATTGTTATAATCTATTTCAAAAAAATGTTTTAACCAAGCTATAATTTTGGCATCTGAGAGTTCAGTTTGGTACATATTTTAAAACAATGAATTCTTCAATATTTTTCATAGTGTGGGTTGGGTTTTGCTATTCTCGCATTCATACATTGGAGCTAAAGTCAAAAAGTAACAATAGCCAAGATGCTAAGTATCCAGGTAGGTACTTGGTTTTACATAATGTACCTAGGTATATACCTACTCCAAAAATGGAATAATTTGCGTACCTGTACATAAATTACTTACGACAAAATATCATATATCTTTACTAAAACTTTTCAAATGAAATTGAACACCACTCCCTCGTCCCTCATTATTACAGCACTGATTGTCAGCTTAGACAGATTACGGTTGCGTAATTACAAGCATGTGACATTCTTAACAGCATGTCCAGCTTCTTCTCAAAAAGAACATAAAATCAACCAAGAAATCTCAATCACAGGAAAAAGTGTATTTCTCAGAAACTTGTATAAGGACAATGATACCGTCAAGTTGGAGTTTTGTGAGAAGCCAATCGAACCCGCCGTGGTTTACAATGTAGAAACTGATGCATACGAAATTGGTTACGAAGTATGTGTAGGTTCCACATTCAGCAATTGAACGTTCAAAAATTGTTTACTTCATCTACCTATCTCCTTTTTAAGCTTTATCGTGAAAAGGACAGAATCATGATGGAAGGCCGCAAAATCAAGTTGGAAAGCGAATCTTACCATCGTTATAAATCCGTAAAAAATAATTTTTGAATCTATATAACCAAACTTACGTGCCAATTTCTAATAGTGAATGGTTCCTCAGGTTGATATTAACAATCGGATAATAAACCAAACAAAACCTCTGAACGAAAGTTCATTCGTAATCGAATTGGAAAATTCTACTAACACCGAGTTTGCTTTCACCGATGGATCGTCAACAATGGTAATTTCTATACAGGGTGTCCCACGATAGCAATTCAACCACATATACGAGTAGATGCATCTCGAGTATACAAACGAAAGCCATTGCTAACAAAACTGCCATTAAAATTCAAAACTTCATTAAGTACGCGTTAAAATTTCAATAAATTTCGCTGCTAAAAATGCAGTGATTTTAATTCTAAAAGATTTGAAAAGTACAAATTTACATTTTACAAAATAATAAATTTAAAAAATGAGATTTTTCCTTCACAAACTCGAGGAATATTTTGTTGGTATGTATTTATACGTAAGGAAAACATTTTTTACTCCAAAACATTGAAAGTACTTTTAATATATTTTTTAAATTGGGATGAAAAATTAATTTTTTCTCCTCAAAGAGTAAGATTTTTCTAAAACATTGATAAATGCTTTTTTTCTCTATAAATGAACGGCTTTGTCGTCTTTTTCCTCTCAAAAAATTGGAAATTTTTTCAGAATAGTTTGAGGTTTTTTGTCAAAGAGTAAAAACGATTTCTTTTCATTAGAACTTTTTTTTGAATGAGAATTTATCAGAAATTTTTTTAAATTACAAAAAAATGTGATCAAACCAAAGTATTCAAAAATATTGATTCGAAATTGAACATAAAATCCTTTAGCTACACCATAAAAAATAGAAAACTCCTCAAAAACGAAATACAAAATTGTTTGAACTCGTGAAGTTCAAACTCAGCAAAAAGTTCATTTTTTAAAATTAAAAAAAACTTTAAAACAAATTTTGTAACGTTTAGACATTTAACATTTTGTCAGACATTCTGAAACTTTATATTTTTCAAGTTTTTATTATACTTTCGAATAATATAAGTATGGTTGCAGGAAGGCTTTTCCGCCTCTTTTTCTTATATAGTGAGGAGTTTTCGCCTCATTTCGGAGGCGAAAAAGCCAAAATCGGAGGTGTAAAGTACAGAGCGTGTATATTCCATGAATTCTACACCAAAAATGTTCCACTTAGCCTTGGCTCGAAGAAGAAAATCAGGAGAACACGTTCCACCTTTTAAACCATCTAAAAATATTCACCCATCCCCTCTGTGACTAAAAATTTCCGGAGGCCAAAAGTATTTTACATCTAAACCTGAGAACCTCATGTTTGAGACTTCACACAGGCTTTGCTAATTAAGCTAGAAAGTTGAACGAAGAGTCAAAATGTTCCTTTGACCCTCCTCTACAAACATACTGTGCAAATTTTTTGAAAAATCTCAAAGTTGAGCTTGTGGATGAGCTTTAAAACGGAGGTGAAAAGTATTTTTTATCAAAAATTGACTTCGGTATATATCGGTGTATACCATGTGCATTGTGTTCCTTGACAAATGTTAGTTCCAGAAAGTGTGAAACGGGAGCGAAAACGCTCGTTTAAATTTGAGGCGAAAAGTACCTCTCGCATGTATCTATATTCGTGTAGTATTATTCAAAATTAGACGAGAGGGAGGGGTCCAATTGAAATTTTTATAATGACTAAAATTATTCTTCAGATCTCAATCTACAACATTTGTTTCGAACATTTTTCAATTGGGACCCCCTCTTTTCTTTATATCAGATCGCTTTCATTTTTGTAAAAAATTATTCCAAGTCCTTCATGCAGTAAGATGACGTCATGTTGCTGAAGCAATCTGCATTTACCACGATCTGGTATCCAGGCATGATACAGAGTTACTTTTTTAGTTGATTTGTCACTTTTTTTCACTTTGGTCACTTTTTGTCACTTTTTTCGCAAAATGGTCACTAAAGTCACTTTTTTCAGTTTTTTTGGCCATACCTTCCTCGAAAAAGAAGAAAAATAGAAAATTTTCCAAATAACAAGAAAATTATCAAAAAAAAAAAAAAAAAAAAAAAAAAAAATTGCCTGTTTAACGTTTTAACATGACAGTCATGAAACGATACGAAAGTCGAAAATTGTCGGTTTTGTTTTCTGTCGTTTGGTACTTTGAAGTGTGTTGCCAGGGGCGGAGCGTGCAAGGGGGTGAGGGGGAACGTTCCCTCTTAGACATTAAAAAAATCGAAAAAGTTGGCAATTTCGAGTTCAAGGATAGTTTCAAGTTGGAAAATTCAGTATTCTGTTGAAAAAAATGAAAAAGTTGTCAATTTTCCAATTTGGAATTTAAAAATTGTCAAGTTGAATCTCAAAATTACCAGCTTGAATTTAAAAAATAAAAAAATTGTTAACTCGAAATTCAGATCTCAAAATTGTCAACTTTTCTATTTTCTCAACAGAATGTTCGATTTGCCAACTTTGAGTTGATAAATTCAGCATTCTGTTACGAAAATTGAAAACGTTGGCACAAGTTGAAAAGTTGCCAACTTTTCAATTTTCTCAACAGAATGCTGAATTTGCCAATTTACAGAATTTACAATTCAAAATTATCAACTCAAAACATCAAAACTTGAATTTGTCAAATTTCGCAAAACTTCATCTTCATGAAAATCTTCAAATTAATGCTAAAAATGCATTATTTCTTTGTTTTCAAGTTCCGATTTTTTCAAAATTTTCGCCCTCGCTTCGCTCGGGCAACATGCTGCTTTTGTGTTTCTTATAAGTACTTAATCCAAAAATTATCATGTTTTCAAAATTATTTCTCTCGTTTCATTGAAAAGAAAGACCAGAGCGCAGTATCCAACCAAAATTTGCTCATTTCTTGGGGAAAAAATTGGAAAAATTGTTCTGGTCTAACCCTAATAGGCTTAATTTTTCATCACTTTATAGAAAATTTTGGTCACTTTTTGACCAATTTTTGGTCACTAAAGTCACTAAAAAAAAATAGTTGGTATCATGCCTGGGTATCCAAATATTAGGTTTAGTACAGTGCTCCATTGACACTCGGTGTGATCAAATGATCATATAATATGATTAGTAACTAACCGTACTCCAACTGCATAGTGCCCGTATTTTTACTTAGGCATTTCACTGGATACCAGAAGTACGTAATATGATATTCGAAGAATACCACAAACAGATTATCTACAATGATGAAATGAATCTGTGTAACATTTACGGCCACGAAGACGACCACACAGAAAAAGAAATATTTTCAGTTCTTTCTGTCGAAGATTATAATCTCAAATCTAAATGCCAAGATTTTTTCCCGAACAAGAAACAACCTAATCTCAGCTTTTTTTTAACAGTAATCGATTATTTTTGTAATCCTATTTCCCATCGCAGCAGTACGAAATTTAGAAATCACTTGCCTCGCTGATTTCAGAAAAATCAAAAAAATCCTGAACAAGAATCAGCCACTGCAGAACAAATTCACCAAAGGAAAGAAATAGGAAAACTGTACGGTGATATGACGTTGTCGCAAATAAGTCCATTACGGATTTTTGAAACTTTTTTTGGCCAACTGGCTTCATGTAGTACGAACATGAACATGGTACCAATTTGGACTAGTATCGCTGAAGGGCAATTGAAAAAAGTCGACTTGTATTTGCAAGCAGTGAAGAGAGGATTGGATTGCGTGAGTGATCATACATAACATAAGTAAAAGTATGGCAGTCCTGTTCATGGAGAATATTATACTTACCTACTGTGCTAACAATTGTTTCATTCTCATTTCTCAGGACATAAATCAGCTGGTGTTTGGTGTAGCCGGAGTATTGTCACTTCAGAATGACACGGACGAAAAAATGTTTGCATGCGATACCGATCACCAGAAAATTACTCCCATCCCAAAAATAATATATCGAATCGTTGAAGCAGAGTGCAGTAGGTTTGACGATGAATACCAGTACAATGCCATCATAGTAGTCCACAATGATCCAATTAGTGTTTCCGATGAGGACAGAATTTGCCAAGAAGATGAAGAATTGGGCAGTTGGGATAAGATTAAAAACAATGATCCGAAAACTGGTGTAACTTACGTGTGCAGTTATGAATCGAAGAAAATAATTTCCCATAAATTTGGACTCATTGTCAGAAGTGGTTCAAGATTTATAAATCCTTTGGAATTGGCGACTTTTCGTAGACCACGTACGTACGACTGCCAAAACGAGATGGAACGGATTAACTCAAAATTTGAATATTTATTAAATGAGCAGGTGTAGTTCGGGTTATTTACTCGGTACAATCCCTTCTTTATCATCGATCTCCAACTTTGCATTACTAAAAAATTCTCGATTTTAAAATTAATATTAATTTCTCAATTTCATTAGAATAAAAAAATATTTTGAAATTTTTTTGGAGTAATTTTTTTAATGAAAAAATTTCAATTAGGTAGTATTATCTGAATAGAAAACTTTTGAAAAAATTTTGGAGCCTAATTTTTGAAATTTTTGGGGTAAAATCATTCTTTAATTCTTGGAATGGATCTCAATATTTTTCGCGAATAAAAGGAATTTTCAAATTTTTTGATTTAAAAGATTTCAGTTTGATTGTTTTCAACTTTTTGTGTGAATTTTTTAAAAAAATTTGATGAGTAAATTCCTAATTATTCGTAGTAGAAATTTTTTCAATTATTTTTTTGGCCAGGTACCTAAGAAATTCCAACTTCATTTCATTGAAAAATTCTTCATTGTTAATTTTTTTTTTTAATGAACTCGTAGGTATTGGAATTTTTTGGAGTAAAAAAATTTCTTATTAATTCTTTTTAGAGTAGGAAATTTCTCAACTTTTCTTGATTACTTAATAAACTATCAATTTTTTAATTTTGAATAAAAAATGTCTCATTTTCTATAAAAAAAAAATTTTAAAAAGAAAATTTCTCAATTTTTTTCTCGATTAAAAGAAATTCTAAATTTTTCTTGAATAATTTATTGAAACATTGTAAAAAATCAATTTTATCCAAATTAAAAACTACCCTATTTTTTGAGTGAATTTATTCCGTACTTATAGAGAAAATTTTTATTTTTATTTTTAGAGTGGGTAAGAATCTTTCGAGTTTTTTGAAGTGAAATTTTTTTTAATGTTTTGGATTAGCGAATTTTCCAATTTTTCTTCAATAATTATTTCAAACGAATGAAAAACGTTGCCATATTTTTTTTGAGTCAGTTTTTTATTTATTTATTTTTTTTTATTTCAAGTTGAAATACCTACTTTGGTATTTTTTTTTTTTTTTTTAGGTGAAAATCTTTTCCTATTCTTTCTAAGTCAATTTTTTAAATTTTTCGAAATAAAAAAAAAATCTTAGTTTTTTGGAACAAAAAATTTAATAATTTGTTTAGATTAGTAGAAAAAAAATCTATTTTATTTTATTGTTTAAAAACATTTTTGCAAATTTTTTTTATTTTGCGAGTGAAAATTTTTTGGATTTTTTGGGACTAAGAATTTTTTATTTTTTCAATTAGAGAATTTCCTTATTTTTTGGATGAAGGAAATTCTCAATTTTTCTGGAATGCCAACCTATACAATATACATAGAAACTTGATTTGAAAAAAAAATCTGTAGGTCCAAATGAAATAAATATATGTATACGTATCCCAATAAAACTTTTTCAATTTTTTTAGAGAAGATTTTTTCAATTTTTGTTATTAAAAAAGAAATCATGATTTCGTTGGAAAGGGTAAACAGCTTTCCAATCTTTTGAAGTGAAATTTTTTGGGATTTTTTAATGTTTCGGAGTAGAGAATTTTACTATTTTTCTTCAAATTATTTCATACAAATAAAAAACGATGGCAATTTTTTTGAGTCAGTTTTTTCAATTTTTTTATACCTAAAATTATTCTTTTAAACATTTTCAAATTGAAATATTTATTGAACTTTTTGGAGTAAAAAATGTATAAATTTTATAGATTGATGGAAAATTTCAATTATATTTTAATAAAAATTTTCATTTTTTGGAGTCAATTTTCTCATTTTTTTTTTCTGAAGTAAAAATTTTCTTAATTTTTAGAGCAGAGAATTTCCCAATTTTTTCTTTGATAAAAGAACGTCTCAATTTTTCTCGAATAAAAGAATTTAAAAATGTCAACTTTATCTAAATCAGAAAGTTTTTCATTTTTTCAAGGTAAATTTTTGAATTTTTCAGAGTAAAAATGGCTCAATTATAGTCGAATAAAAACATTATTAATTTTTCTTGGTCAAGTACATCGTCTATTTTCTGAAATTGTTTTTAATCTTTTTTTTCAACCTTCATCTTGAAGAATGTCTTTTTTCCTGTTCTTTTTGGTCAAAATTTCCATCATAAGATTTTTGGGTATCTTGGTCGGACTGTCGAAATTATTGAAAATTGGATTGACGATTTCCTAATCCCAATTTTTTCTCTAATCTTATAGACTCAATAATTAAATCAGAACGTATCTACTAATGAAATCAACATTAACTGATAAAAATTGAAGAAAAATTATTGTTATAATTTATTTCAAATGATGTTTCAACCAAGTTATAATTTTGGCATTTTTTGAGAGTTCAGTTTGGTACATAGTAAGTATTGTAAAACAATGAATTCGTCGATATTTGTCATAGTGTGGGTTGGGTTTTGCTATTCTCTCATTTATACATTGGAGCTAAAGTCAAAAAGTAACAATAGCCAAGATAATAAGTACCCAGGTAGGTGTTTTATATACCTACCTACTCCAAAAATGGAATAATTTACGTACCTATATATGTATAAATTACTAACGACAAAATATCATATTATATCTATACTAAAACTTTACAAATTAAGTTAAAACTCCTTCCCTCGTTCCTCATTATTACAGCCCTGATTCTCAGCCTAAGCAAATATCGAGAATATGATGCAATGCATGTACCATTCTTAACGGCTTGTCCAGCTTCTACTCAAAAGGAACATAAATTCAACCAAGAAGTCTCAATCACAGGAAAAAGTGTATTTGTCAGAAACTTGTATAAGCACAATGATACCGTCAAGTTGGAGTTTTGTGATAAGCCAATCGAACCCGCCGTGGTTTACAATGTTGAAACTGATGCATACGAAATTGGTTACGAAGTATGTGTAGGTTCCACATTCAGCAATTGAACGTTCAAAAATTGTTTACTTCATCTACCTATCTCCTTTTTAAGCTTTATCGTGAAAAGGACAGAATCATGATGGAAGGCCGCAAAATCAAGTTGGAAAGCAAATCTTACCATCGTTATAAATCTGTAAAAATAATTTCTGAATCAATAACCAAACTTACATGCCAATTTCTATAACAGTGACGATTCTTCAGGTTGATATTCAAAATCGGATAATAAACCAATCAAACCCTCTGAATGCAAGTTCTTTCGTTATCGAATTGGAAAATACTACAAACACCGAGTTTGCTTTTACCGATGGATCGTCAACAATGGTAATTTCTATACAGGGTGTCCCGCGATCTCCCATTACAATACGACATAAATACTTATGTATGAGGGGTGCAATCAAAGATCCTCGGAATCTTTATCTACAACTTTTGTTTGAAAAAATTTTCAATTGATCCTTTCCCTCTCTTCCAATTTCAAATTATAAATATTCATGTAGTATTATACGAAATTAGACGAGAGGGACGGGAGGGGTCCAATCAAAATTTTTATAACGACCAAAATTATTCTTCAGATCTCAATCTGCAACTTCTGTTTCAAACATTTCTCAATTAGGCCCTGCCCTTTTCTTTAAATCACATCCCTTGATTTCTGTAGAAAATTGTTCCAAGTGCTTCATGCAGTAAGATGACATCATATTGCTGAATCCATCTACATTTAGCACGATATTTAAATCACATCCCTTGATTTCTGTAGAAAATTGTTCCAAGTGCTTCATGCAGTAAGATGACGTCATATTGCTGAAGCCATCTACATTTAGCACGATCTGGTATCCAAATATTAGGTTTAGTATAATGCCCCACACCCACAGACACCCTGTGTGATCAATGATCATAGTGTATGAATGGTAACTAACCATAATCCAACTACATGCACATATTTTTACTTAGGCATTTCACTGGATACCAGAAATACGTAATCTCATATCCGAAGAATACCACAAACAGATTATCCTCAATGATGAAATTAATGAGTATAACGTTTGGGATCACGAAAACGACAACACAGAAAGAAACATATTTTCAGTTCTTTCCATCGAAGATTATAATCTCAAATCTAAATGCCAAGATTTTTTATTGAACAAGAAACAACCTAATCTCTGCTTTTCTTCGACAGTAATCGATTATCGTTGTACATATTTACTCCGCATTAACGCTATGTAGAAATCACTTGCCTCGCTGATTTCAGAAAAATCCAAAAAATCCTGAACAAGAATCAGCCACTGCAGAACAAATTCACCAAAGGAAAAAAATAGGAAAACTGTACGGTGATATGATTTTGTCGCCAATACGTCCCTTATGGAATTTTCGAACATTTTTTGGCCAACTGGCTTCATGTAGTACGAACATGAACATGGTACCAATTTGGACTAGTATCGCTGAAGGGCAATTGAAAAAAGTCGACCTGTATTTGCAAGCAGTGATAAAAGGATTGGATTGCGTGAGTGATCATACTTAAGTAAAAGTATATATTATGGCAGTCCTGGTACTGTTCATACGAGTATTATTATGAATTTTACCTACTGTCCTGACAATTGTTTCATTCTCATTTCTCAGGAAATAAGGGAGCTGGTGTTCGGTGCAGCCGGAGTACTGGCACTTCACAATGAAACTGACAAAAAAATGTTTGCATGCGATGCCGACCACCAGCAAATTACTCCCATCCCAAAATTAATATATCGAGTCGTTGAAGCGGAGTGCGCCTATGGATATGAGTCTCATGAAACTAGTGAAATGCTCAATGTCATCATGGTAGTTCACAATGATCCAATTAGTGTTTCCGATGAGGACAGAATTTGCCAAGAAGAAAAAGAAGTGAGAACTTGGGATAATATTAAAAACGATGATCCGAAAACTGGTCTATCTTACGCGTGCAGTTATAAAACAAAGAAAATAATATCCGATAAATTTGGACTTACTGTCAGAAGTAATATACGAGTTTTAAATCATTTGGAATTGGTGGATACTCCTAGAGTTGTCAACCAGCACTGGCTCCCCTTCTACAACGAGACGAAAGGGATTTACTCAAAATTTGAAAATTTGTCAAATGCGTTGATGTAGTTCAGATTATTTACTCGGTATAATCCCTTTGTTAGCACCGATCTTCAACTTTGCATTATTAAAAAATTTCAAGTTTTAATATGAATGAAAAAATTTTGAAATTTTTTTGGAGTCATTTTTTTTATGGAAAAATTTTAATTAATTTTATCTAAAATAATATAAAACATTTACAAATTTTAGTGCGGTCTAATTTTTGAATTTTTGAGGTAAATTAATTATTATTCTTAATTCGTGGAGTGAAAAATTTCTCAATATTTTTCGTGGATAAAAGAAATTTTCAATTTTTATGATTTAAGAAATTTCAATTTTATCTTGGTAAATATAAATTGTTTCGAATTTTTACGTGAATGTTTAGGAAAAAAATTCTTAGTTTTTCGTAGTAGAAATTTTCTTAATTTTTCTGGACATAATTACCTACTTAGATAATATTATCATTTTTCAATTTTATTGAAATGAAAAAATTTTGAAATTTTTTTGGGAGTAATTTTTTTTTAATGAAAAAATTTCAATTACTTTTATCCTAATATAAAACAGTTACGAATTATTGTGTAGTCTAATTTTCGAATTTTTGAGCTAAAATGATTAATTATTCTTAATTCTTGGAGTGGAAATTTTCTCAATATTTTTCGCTGATAAAAGAAATTATCAATTTTTTTGATTAAAATAATTTCAGTTTCATCTTGGTAAAATAAAAATTGTTTTCAATTTTTTATGTGAATTTTTAGGAAAAAAATTCTTGATTTTCTGTTGTAAAAATTTTCTCAATTTTTTTGGACAGAGTGACAGGTACGAAATCTCAATTTTATTTGAATGAAAAATTCCACACCGTCAAAATTTTTTTCAAAATGAAGTATTTGAATTTTTTGGAGTAAAAGCATTTTCTGAATTCTTTTTAGAGTAGGAAATTTCTCAATTTCTCTTAATTAAAGAAATATCAATTTTATTCGAATAAAAAAATTTTCAGTTTTTGTGAAGTCGAATTTTTTTAGTAGTTTTAAAGTGAAGAAGTTTTCCAATTTTTTAAATTTTGAATAAAAAACACCTCATTTATTATAAAAAATTCCTCAATTTTTAATCGAAAAAAGAAATTCTAAATTTTTCTTGAATAATAATTATAGAAACAGTGAAAAAAAATCAGTTTTACCTATCCAAATAAATTTTTCCAGTGAAATTTTTTGGTATTTCTTAAAATAACATTTTTTTTTATGTTTTGGAGTAGGGAATTTTTCAATTATTTTCCTTCGATAAAGATCAATTTTCTATTTTTCTTCAGCAATTATTTCATACAAACGAAAAACGATGACAATTTTTTTGAGTCATTTTTTTTTAATTTTCTATACTTTGAATTCTTTAAAACTTTTTCAAATTGAAGTATTTATTGAATTTTTTGGAGTAAAAAATCTTTATTTTTTTGAACAAAAAATTTATAGATTAGTACAAAAAATCAATTTTATTTTAATTTTAAAAAAAACCAGCATTTTTTGGAGTTTTTTTTCTTTTGAAAGTGAAGATTGAGTGAAAATTTTTAAATTTTTTTGAACTGAGAATTTTTTAATTTTTAGAGTAGAGAATTTCTCAATTAGTTTGAATGAAGGAAATTCTCATTTTTTCTGGAATATCTATAGAAACTTAATTTGCAAAAAAACTCTATTCAAAAATGAAATAATATGCTAAAACGTTTCCAATTTTTTTAGAGGAGATTTTTTCAATTTTTGTTGTAAAAAAAAATCATTATTTCTTTGGTGCGGGTAAAAACCTTTCCAATCTTTTGAAGTGGAAATTTTTAGACTTTTTTAATGTTTCGAAGTAGAGCATTTCACAATTTTTCTTCAGCAATTATTTCATACGGATGAAAAACGATGATTATTTTTTTGAGTACGTTTTTTTAGTTTTTTATACCTATAATTCTTTAAAACTTTATACCAAATTGAAATATTTATTGCATTTTTTGGAGTAAAAAAAATAGAATATTTTTTTCCTGTTCAAAATTTCCATCATAAGATTTTTAGGTATTTTGGTCGCACAGTCGAAATTAACGAAAATGGTATTGACGATTTCCTAATTTTTTCTCTAATCTTAGGCTCAATAATTAAATCAGAATTTATCTACTAATGAAATCATCATTAACTGATAAAAATTTAAGAAAAATTATTGTTATAATCTGTTTCAATAAATCTTTCAACCAAGTTATAATTTTATCATTTGAGAGTTCGGTTTGGTATTTATTCTAAAACAATGAATTCGTCCATATTTGTCATAGTGTGGGTTGGGTTTTGCTACTCTCGCATTTATACATTGGACCTGAAGTCGAAAAGTAACCATAGCCAAGATAATAAGTATCCAGGTAGGCACTTGGTTTTATAAACCTACCTACTCCAAAAATGGAATAATTTTCGTATACATAAATTACTTAGCTACAACAAAATATCACCTATCTACTAAAACTTTTCAAATTACTCAAATTAAACATCCCTCCCTCATTCCTCATTTATTACAGCACTGGTTATCAACCTAGCCAATTATAGGTTGCCTAAGTCAAAGCATGTGCCATTCTTAACAGCCTGTCCAGCTTCTACTCAAAGAGAACATAAAATTAACCAGGAAATTTCAATCACAGGAAAAAGTGTATTTGTCAGAAACTTGTACAAGGAAAATGATACCGTCAAGTTGGAGTTATGTGATGAGCCAATCGAACCCGCCATGGTTTACAATGTAGAAACTGATGCATACGAAATTGGTTACGAGGTAAGCGTAGGTTATAGCTTCAGTTTCTACACAGTCAATAAATTGTCAAAATTGTTCACTTCATCTATAGTTATCTCCTTTTCAAGCTCTATTATGAAAATGACAAAATCAAGGTAGAGGACTGCAAAGCTGGTTCTTGGCTCGAACACTATCAAATCAAGTTGGATAGAGAATCTTACAATCGTTATAAATCGGTAAAAATAATTGTTGAAGCGATAGGCAAATTCTTACATGCCAATTTCTAATTAGTGAACTGTTCCTCAGGTTGATATAATTAATAATCGGATAATAAACTATCAATCAAAACCTCTGAATGCAAGTTCATTCGTAATCAAATTGGAAAATGCCAACAACACCGAGTTTGCTTTTACCGATGGATCTTCAACAATGGTAATTTCTATACAGGGTGTCCCACGATGGCAATTCTCAACTACCTACAATTAGGGTGGCCGTTATTTTTCGAATTTTGGAAATGTTGTCGGGACGGGGGTCAATTGGTGACATATTGGTAGAAAATAATTCCCTATTTTTTATTTTTCCTCTAACTGAATTTTAAGCCGTCCCTCAGGGGGCCCCAAATTTGAAAAAATCCAAAAAAAAAGAAAAAATAGAACATTTTGAAAATTTTTGAAAATTTTTAGCAAAATGGTCATAGGGATGGTATTTTTATAAGACAAGACCATTTTCGATGATTTCTTATCTTTACCCCCCTTTTCATGGGACATTAAAAAAAACGTCATTTTTTACGTTTTTTAAAAAATTTGAAAAAAATGAATAAAAATTAAAGAAACATTTTTTTTTGAATAAACTGTTTTTAGCATACATGTTAACACCCAAAAAGGTCATTTACGGCGATTTTTCATCCTTACCTTCATTTTTGGGAACCTCATTTTTTTCAATTTTTGATAGTTTTTGAAAAATTCTCACTGATACGGCAGTGGTGAAAAATCACCGTAAATGACCTTTTTGGGTAATAACATGTATGTTGAAACCATTTTATTAAATTTTTTTTGTAGCCATTTTTTTCAAATTTTTTAAAAAACGTAAAAAAATGACGTTTTTTCATGTCCCATGAAAAGGGGGGTAAAGATAAGAAATCATCGAAAATGGTCTTGTCTTATAGAAATACCATCCCTATGACCATTTTGCTAAAAATTTTCAAAAATTTTCAAAATGTTCTATTTTTTCTTTTTTTTTTGATTTTTTCAAATTTGGGGGCCCCTGAGGGACGGCTTAAAATTCAGTTAGAGAAAAAATAAAAAATAGGGAATTATTTTCTACCAATATGTCACCAATTGACCCCCCGTGCCGATAACATTTCCAAAATTCGAAAAATAACGGCCACCCTAACCTACATTTAGAGTGGAGTGAAAATAAAAACATATCTCAGATTTCGACCAACCTCAGAGAAGTGGTTTATTTTGAGTTGGGAACCTTCTGAAAAAAATTTGAGCTTCCTACCTCTCAGAGGAGTGGAGCTAAGGACCCTCAAAGTAGGGTCACTTTTGGAAAAAAGGCAATTTTTTGCCACTTTTGGGTAGTGCCACCTACATGGTACCTCGGTCACAGCACTATAGAAATGTGCAATTTGAGTTTCTACACCTCCCCAGACCATCGACCTTCAAATTTAATATCGATTTTCTCAACCTACCAGGGGGTTGAAAAGTTGCAGATCGCTAAAAAATCAATAATTTCGAATAACAAAAAATGGAAATAACATCTGCCTGGTACCAAAACTGGACTCAAATGGCTCCTATTGATGCGAAGAAGTTATTTCGATAGAAAAATTTGTAAAAATTTGATAGCAGGGTTACCGACATTCGATTTTCATAAAACAACAATTTTTTGGGGAAATTTAGTACAGTGGTCTACGGACACCCTGTGTGATCATATGAATAGTAACTAACCGTACTCTAACTACATGCACATCATATTTTTACTTAGGCATTTCAATGGATACCAGAAATACGTAATATCATATTCGAAGAATACCACAAACAGATTATCCGCAATAATGAGGGAATTAAGGAGTATAACGTTTACGGCCACAAAGACGACAACACGGAAAGAAAAATATTTTCAGTTCTTTCCGTCGAAGATTATAATCTCAAATCTAAATGCCAAGATTTTTTCCTGAACAAGAAACAACCTAATCTCTGCTTTTCTTCAACCGTAATCGATTATCGTTGTATTTACTTGGCATTAAGCCTATTTCCCATCGCAACAGTACGAAATTTAGGAATCAATTTCCTCGCTGGTTTCAGAAAAATCAAAAAAATCCTAAACAAGAATGAGCCACTGCAGAACAACTTCACCAAAGGAAAGAAATAGGAAAACTCTACGGTGATATAATATTGTCGAAAATAATTCCCTTATGGAATTTTCGAACTTTTTTTGGCCAACTGGCTTGTTGTAGTACGAACATGAACATGGTACCAATTTGGACTAGTATCGCTGAAGGGCAATTGAAAAAAGTCGACCTGTATTTGCAAGCAGTGATAAAAGGATTGGATTGCGTAAGTGATCATACTTGAGTAAAAGTGTAATTATAATAGTCCCGTTCATATGATGAATTTTACCTACTATCCTGACAATTGTTTCATTCTCATTTCTCAGTACATAAAGCAGCTGGTGTTCGGTGTAGCCGGAGTTCTGGCACTTCACAATGACACTGATAAAAAAATGTTTGCGTGCGATACCGACTACCAGCAAATTACTCCCATTCCAAAAGTAATATATCGAGTCCTTGAGGCGGAGTGCCCTTGCGGAAATGATGATGAAGATGAAACTGAAATGCTCAGTGCCATCATAGTAGTCCACAATGATCCAATTGGTGTTTCCGATGAGGACAGAATTTGCCAAGAAGGAGAAGAAGTGGGCAGTTGGGATAAGATTAAAAACAATGATCCGAGAACTGGTGTAACTTATGTGTGCTGTTATCAAAAAAAGAAAATAATTTCCGATAAATTTGTACTCACCGTCAGAAATGATGCACCATTTATAAATCCTTTGGAATGGATGACTTCTCCTAGAGTACGCGGCGGCCGGCACTACTGCCGAAACGAGTCGAAACGGATTGACGCAGTATTTAAAAATTTGTTAGATGAGCAGGTGTAGTTCAGGTTATTTACTCGAAGCAATCCCTTTTTTAGCATCGATCTTCAACTTCGCACTATTAAAAAATTCTCAATTTTTAAAATGATTATTTTTCAATTTTATTGGAATGAAAAAATTTTGAAACTTTTTGGAGTAGCTTTTTTTTACGAAAAATTTCAATTGATTTTATTTAAAAATACAAAACATTTACAAATTTTTGTGGTGTCGAATTTTTGAGGTAAAATGATTAATTCTTAATTCTTGGAGTGTTAAATTTCTCAATATTTTTCGTGGATAAAAGAAATTTTCAAAAAAAATTTCAGTTTTATCTTGGTAAATGAAAATTAATGTTTCCAATTTTTTATGTGAATTTTTAGAAAAAAATTCTCAACTTCTCGTAGTAGAAATTTTCTTAATTATTTTTCTGGACATTTGAGATGTCCCAACTTTATTAGAATGAAAAAATCTTCATCATTTAATTTTCAAAAAAATAAAGTATTGGAATTTTTTGGAAAGCAGGAAATACCTCAATTTTTCTTGATTAAAAAAATTGTATCAATTTTATCTGAAGAAAATTTTTCAGTTTTTTTGAGTTCAAATTTTTTCCGATAGTTTTAAAGTGAAGACGTTTTTTAATTTTGAATAAAAAATGCCTCATTTTTTGTAAAAAAAATCTCAATTTTCGAAGCAGGAAATTTCTCAACTTTTTTCGAATTAAATTCTAAATTTTTCCTGAATAAGTATAGAAACATTGGAAAAAACAATTTAATCCAAATAAAAAACTACGTGATTTTTCGGAGTTAACATGTGTAATTTATTTAGAGTGCATGGGTAAGACCTTTTCGAGTTTTTTGAAATTAAATTTTTTGGTATTTTTCAAAATAACAATTTTTTATGTTTTGAAGTAGCGGAATTTTCCAATTTTTCTTCGATAAGAGATCACTTTTTTTTCCTCAGAGTCAGTTTTTGATAATTTAAAAAAAAATCGAGTTGAAACATTGAGTATTTTTTTGGTAAAAATTTTCCTATTATTCCCAAGTAAAATTTTTAAATTTTTTGGAGTATCTAAAAAAAATCGTTTTTTAGAACAAAAAATTTATAAAACTCGTTTATATTGGCGAAACAAATCAATTTCATTATTTTTTTTTTTAAAAAACTCATTTTTTGGAGTCTTTTTTCCAAGTAAATTTTTTTTGGATTAAGAATTTCCCAATTTTTTTTTGAAGAAAAGAAATTCTCAATTTTTCTGGAATACCAATAGAAACTTTGTATAAAAAAATTCTTTACAAGAAATAATATCAGGTACTTATGCTAAAACGTTTACAATTTTTTTAGAGAAGATTTTTTCAATTTTTGTAGTAAAAAAAATCATGATTTCTTTGGAGTAAGTAAATACCTTTCACATATTTTGAAATGAAAATTTTTGGAATTTTTTAATGTTTCGGAGTAAAGAATTTTACTACTTTTCTTCAAATTATTTCATAGGTATCTACAAATGAAAAACGATGACAATTTTTTTAAGTCAGTTTTTAAAATTTTTTTATACCTAGAATTCTTTAAAACTGTTTCAAATTGGAATAAATATTTATTGAATTTTTTGGAGTAAAAAATGTATAGGTAAATTTATTTTTATGGATTGGTAGAAAATTTCAATTTTATTTTAATAAAAATTTTAATTTTCTGGAGTAAATTTTTTCTTTTTTTTTTTGAGGTGAAAATTTTCTTAATTTTTAGAGCAGAGAATTTCCCAATTTTTCTCGAATAAAAGAATTTAAAAATTTCAACTTAATCCAAAACAAAAAGTTATCTAATTTTTTCAAAGCAATTTTTTGAATTTTTCAGAGTAAAAATGTCGCAATTATATTCGAATAAAAACATTATTAATTTTTCGTACTTAGTTAACTACATCGTCTATTTTCTGAAATTGTTTCCTATTTTCTTTTCAACTTTCATCTTGAAGAATGTTTTTTTTTTCTGTTTTTTTGGTCAAAATTTCCATCATAAGATTTTTGGGTATCTTGGTCGGACAGTCGAAATTAACGAAAATGGAATTAACGATTTCCTAATATTTTTTTCTTTAATCTTAGGCTCAATAATTAAATCAGAACTTATCTACTAATAAAATCAACATAAACTGATAAAAAATGAAGAAAAATTATTGTTAGGTATAATTTATTTCAAATAAAGTTTCAACCAAGTTATAATCTTGGCATTTGAGAGTTCAGTTTGGTACATATTTTAAAACAATGAATTCGTCGATATTTGTCATAGTGTGGGTTGGGTTTTGCTATTCTTGCATTCATACATTGGGGCTGAAGTCAAAAATAACAGTAGCCAAGATGCTAAGTATCCAGGTAGGTACTTGGTTTTATACAGGGTGGCCCGGATGTCACCTAACAAAAAGAAACCATGCATTCTACACAAACATGAATACAAGTTGAAAAGTTATGTACAAAAAATTTGTCAAGTCCTTAGTTGAGGAGATATTCGCTCCTCAAAATGGAGTTTTTCTCTTCTTAATTTCCTTATCTTGGCGTCTGTTTGGAAAATTGATTTTTTCTGATAATTTCCTTCAGTCACCTATCATTTCAGAAAACGTTTTTGAGCAAAATTATTTTTGTGAACCGAAAATTTAAAGATGCGCTACAGCATCATTTTATAAGCGGCAACGCTGTAAGGGACTCGTACGTTAGTCACCGTTCAACCAAAGTTCAACGTTCCAAAACGCAACGTTAATTTTGCGAGCGCCAACGCGCGACGTTGCCACTTTTCCACACTCTTAAAATGCTCATATCTCCTCAACTAAGAACTTACGAACTTTTTTGTACATAACTTTTCAACTTGTATTCATGCGTAGAATACATGGTTTCTTTTTGTTAGGTGACATCCAGGCCACCCTGTATAACGTACCTTCCTACTCCAAAAATGGAATAATTTGCGCATACATAAAGTACTTACGACAACATATCATATATCTATACTAAAAATTTTGAAATTAAATTAAAAATCCCTCCCTCGTCCCTCATTATTACAGCACTGATTGTCAGCTTAGACGAATTTCGGCCCTATAATTCAAAGCATGTGACATTCTTAACAGCTTGTCCAGCTTCTACTCAAAGAGAACACAAAATCAACCAAGAAATCTCAATCACAGGAAAAAGTGTATTTCTCAGAAACTTGTACGAAGGAAATGATACCGTCAAGTTGGAGTTTTGTGATAAGCCAATCGAACCCGCCGTGGTTTACAATGTTGAAACTGATGCATACGAAATTGGTTACGAAGTATGTGTAGGTTCCATATTCAGCAATTGAACGTTCAAAAATTGTTTACTTCATCTACCTATCTCATTTTTAAGCTTTATCGTGAAAACGACAAAATCATGATGGAAGGCCGCCAAATCAAATTGGAAAGCAAATCTTACCATCGTTATAAATCGGTAAAAAATAATTTCTGAATCGATAACCAAACTTACATGCCAATTTCTATAACAGTGACGATTCTTCAGGTTGATATTCAAAATCGGATAATAAACCAATCAAAACCTCTGAATGCAAGTTCTTTCGTTATCGAATTGGAAAATGCTACAAACACCGAATTTGCTTTCACCGATGGATCGTCAACAATGGTAATTTCTTAATTTCTATACAGGGTGTCCCACGTTGGCAATTCATCTACATACATATAATTATGTAGATGCGTCTCGAGGATAAAAACAAAAGAGAATACTACGATAAGTTGCATATCTCGATTTTGAAGAAAACATTCGAAATTTTTTCGATACAATTCGTGAAAATTAGATGTAACTTTTCAAGGGGAACAAATCCAGTTATGTTTGAAATTTGCGTATCTTTAAAAATGAAGGCACATACGGAGCCTCAATCAAACTTTTGAAATATGTGATTTTCAATGTTCTTGTAGTGCCTTCATTTTCAAAGATGGGTAAATTCTTCACATGACTTTTTTGTTTTTCATTTTTGTAGAAAATTACTCTGTCCTTCATTCATGGCAAGATGTTGTCAACTCAACTACATGCACTCATTTTTATTTAGGCACAACTTTGGTTTGAAAAAATTTTCAATTGATCCTTTCCCTCTCTTCCAATTTCAAATTATAAATATTCATGTAGTATTATACGAAATTAGACGAGAGGGACGGCAGGGGTCCAATCAAAATTTTTATAACGACCAAAATTATTCTTCAGATCTCAATCTACAACTTCTGTTTCAAACATTTTTCAATTAGGCCCTGCCCTTTTCCTTTAAATCACATCCCTTGATTTCTGTAGAAAATTGTTCCAAGTCCTTCATGCAGTAAGATGACGTCATATTGCTGAAGCCATCTACATTTAGCACGATCTGGTATCCAAATATTAGGTTTAGTATAGTGCCCCACACTCACAGACACCCTGTGTGATCAATGATCATAGTGTATGAATGGTAACTAACCATAATCCAACTACATGCACATATTTTTACTTAGGCATTTCAATGGATACCAGAAATACGTAATCTCATATCCGAAGAATACCACAAACAGATTATCCTCAATGATGAAACTAATGAGTATAACGTTTGGTATCACGAAGGCCACAAAACAGAAAGAAACATATTTTCAGTTCTTTCCATCGAAGATTATAATCTCAAATCTAAATGCCAAGATTTTTTCCTGAACAAGAAACAACCTAATCTCTGCTTTTCTTCGACAGTAATCGATTATCGTTGTACATATTTACTCCGCATTAACGCTATGTAGAAATCACTTGCCTCGCTGATTTCAGAAAAATCCAAAAAATCCTGAACAAGAATCAGCCACTGCAGAACAAATTCACCAAAGGAAAAAAATAGGAAAACTGTACGGTGATATGATTTTGTCGCCAATACGTCCCTTATGGAATTTCCAAACTTATTTTGGTCAAATGGCTTCTTGTAGTACAAACATGAACATGGTACCAATTTGGACTAGTATCGCTGAAGGGCACTTGAAAAAAGTCGACTTGTATTTGCAAGTAGTGATAGGAGGATTGGATTGCGTGAGTTATTATACGTAACATTATTATGATGAATCATACCTACTTTCCCGACAATTATTGTTTCATTCCCATTTCTCAGGACATAAAGCAGCTAGTGTTCGGTGTAGCCGGAGTTCTGGCACTTCACAATGACACTGACGAAAAAATGTATGCATGGGAAACCGACCACCAGCAAATTACTCCCATTGGTCCCATCCCAAAAGTAATATATCGAGTCGTTGAAGCGGAATGCGCCTACGGATATGATTCACATGAAACTACTGAAATGCGCAATGTCATCATTGTAGTCCATAACGATCCCATTGGTGTTTCCGATGAGGACAGAATTTGCCTAAAGGAAGAAGAAGTGAGGAGTTGGGATAAGATTAAAAACAATGATCCGACAACTGGTCTAACTTACGTGTGCAGTTTTCAATATCAAACAAAAAAAATAATTTCCCATAAATTTGGACTCATCATCAGAAGTGATTCGCCATTTATAAATCCTTTGGAATTGGCGACTGATCGTAGAACACCCGGCCGCTATCACTGCTTAAACGAGTCGAAACTGATTAACACAGCATTTGAAAATTTGTTAAATGAGCAGTAGTTCAGGTTTTTTACTCGTGGTACAATTCCTTTTTTTGGCATCGATCTTCAACTTTGCATTAGGCCTACTAACAACTTCCCTATTTTTAAAATTAATATTTCTCAATTTCATTAAAATGAAAAAATTTTGAAATTTTTTTGGAATCATTTTTTTAAATGAAAAAATTTCAATTAGGTTTATCTAAAAATATGAAACATTTACAAATTTTTGTGGAGTCTAATTTTTGAATTTTTTGAGGTCAAGTGATTTCTTAATTCTTGGAGTAGAAAATTTCCCAACTTTTTTCGTAGATAAAATAAATTTTTAATTTTTTGATTAAAAAAATTTCAGTTATTTGATTGTTTTCAATTTTTTGTGTGAATTTTAAAAAAAAATTGGTGAAAATTTTTTTTTTCGTAGTAGAATTTTTCTCATTTTTTTTTTTTTGGAAAGTTACCTAAGAAATTCCAACTTCATTTGAAAGAAAAATTCTACATTGTTAAGTTTTTTAAAAAAAATGAAGTATTGGAATTTTTTGGAGTAAAAAAAAAATCTTAATTATTTTTATGTTAGGAAATTTCTCAATTTTTCTCGATTAATAAAAATATCAATTTTTTCCGAATAAAAAAAATTTTGTTTCTTTGAATTCATTTTTTTTTCAATAATTATGTAGTTTTAAAGTGAAGAATTTTTCAAATTTTTGAATAAAAAATGTCCCCTTTTCTGTAAAAAAAAAAATCTTCAATTTCTGAATTTGGAGATTTCTCAATTTTTTCTCGATTATAAGAAATCCTAAATTTTTCTTGAATCCCGAGCGGCACACTCGATCGATAATATCATAAGATGTAACGTATCGATAAAAAATCGTTTGAAAATTTATAGATGTTCTCACGATATTATAAAGATTTATCGGTACAACTTCCTAGGCAAAAAATCTAAAAACTATCGAATTCGATATTATTAAGATTTTATGACGATATTCGTCAACGATACTACCGACAAAGAATATTAAATTTATCGATTCCGATTTTCCACCGATTTTGTGCAGATATTTGAAACTAGGTACATTATCGACAAAGAATATTAAATTTATCGAATTCGATTTTTAATGATTTTGTAAAGATATTTAAAACTATATTATCGACAGATTATATGAAATTTCTCGACTTCGATATTTTACCGATTTTTTGACGACATTTGAAACTATATTATCGACAGATTATATTAAATTTATCGAATCCGATTTTTTACCGATTTTGTAAAGATATTTGAAACTATATTATCGACACATAATATGCAATTTCTCGAATTCGATTTTCTAACGATTGCGTGAAGATATTTGAAACTATATTATCGACACGTAATATGAAATTTCTCGATTTCGATTTTTTAACGATTTTGTGACGATATTTGAAACTATATTATCGACAAATAATCTGAAATTTCTCGAATTCGATTTTTTAACGATTTTGTGACGATATTTGAAATTATTTCCAAATTGGTGAAAATTCTTCTAAGTCCAACACGTCTGGAAGTACTAAACTGCCTATTATAAGCGTTTTATTGCTAATTCCTCAACGATAAGGTGTTGCTATATTTCTTTTGAGTCACTTAAAAAAATTACTTTTTGTTAATTTTTTAAAAATAATTTCGAGTTAAAACAATTTGGTATTTAATTTTTTGGGTAAAAATTTTTCTTATTACTATTTCCAAGTCAATTTTTTAAATTTTTTGGAGTAAAAAATCTTTGTTTTTTTGAAGAAAAAAAAATTCATAAATTGAATTTTTTAGATTAGTGGGTAAAAAAATCAATTTTATTTGAATTTTTTCAAAAATAATTTTTTGGAGTTTTTAATTTTTTTTCTTTTGGGAGTGAAAATTTTTGGATTTTTTTGGACTGAGAAGTTTTTAATTTTTAGAGTAGGGAATTCCCCAATTTTTCCTCGATGAAGGACTCCTCGATTTTTCTTGAATAAGGATTTCAAAATTTCAACTTTATCCAAATCAGAAAGTTAATATCCGATTTTTTAAAAGTAAATTTTTGAATTTTTCGGAGTAAAAATGTTTTAATTATATTCGAATAAAAACATTATTAATTTTTCGTAGTAATGCAGTTGACTACATCATCTATTTTTCTGAAATTGTTTCCAATTTTTTTTTCAACTTTCATCTTAAAGAGCGTTTTTTCCTGTTTTTTTTGGTCAAAATTTCCATCATAAGATTTTTGAGTATTTTAGTCAGACAGGCAAAATGAACGAAAATGGGACTGACGACTTCCTTAATTTTTTCTCCAATCTTGGACTCTATAATTAAATCAGAGTTATCTACTAATGAAATCAACATTTATCTACTGATAAAAGATGAAGAAAAATTATTGTTAAAATCTACTTATTTCAAAAAATGTTTCAACTAATTTTGACATTTGAGAGTTTAGTTAGGTACCTATATTTTCAAAACAATGAATTCATGGATATTTATCATATTGTTGGTAGGATTTTGTTATTCTCGCATTTATACATTGGACATAAAGTCGAAAAATGACAACAGCCAAGATAATAAGTACCCAGGCAGGTACTTAGTTTCATACTATACCTACTCCAAAAATGAAATAATGAAATTTTCCCATCTAAACATCCTCCCTCATTATTACAGCACTGATTTTCAGTCTAAATAAACTCCCGGCTTATGATTCAAAGCATGTACCATTCTTAACAGCCTGTCCAGCTTCTAATTATGGGAGTAGTTTAAGTTTTATCCATTTAAAAAAAAAATTGTTGAGAATTATTTATATAATATTTTTTTAATGAAAAATTTCTCAATTTTTTGGGTAAAAATTTTCTCTTCTTTTTGGACAGGTAAAACTCTTTTTATATTAAAAAATTCCTCAATTTTTGGAGTAGAAAATTTCTCTCCATTTTATCTTGGATAAAATAAATTTTCAATTTTATTTCTTAAGTAGATAGAAATTATTTTTTTTTGTTTTTTGTGTCAATTTTTTTTTGAATTTTTAATGAAAATTTTTCACATTTTTTCAAGAACTTTTTTTTTGATATTTCGGGGTAAAAATGTTCTTGATTTTTATTTTGGAATCATAAAAAAAATCTCAATTTTATTTGAATGAAATTTTGTTTCTTAGGTATTTAAAAAAAATGAAATTATTGGAATTTTTTGTAGTAAAAAAATTTTGTCAATTTTTTAAGTTAGAAGTGAAGAAGTTTTTTATTTATTTATTCATTTTGAATAGAAAATAGCACATTTTTTGTAGAAAAAAATTCCTCAATTTTTTTTTTGGATAATAGAAATTTTCAGTTCTTTGTTAAGTATAAAAAATTCAAGTTTTATCCAAATAAAAAATCTTCAAATTTGTTGTGTCAATTTTTTAAATTTTTAATGAAAATTTTTCACATTTTTTCAAGAATTTTTTTTTCAATAGATCTTATGGGGGCAAACATTTTTTCAATTTTTTTTTTTTTTTGGACAAGTAAAAAAATCTCAATTTTATTTTATTTGAATGAAAATTTCTTAATTTTTTCATTTATGAGTAAAAAATGAAATTATTGAAATTTTTTGAGGATTTTTTTTAGATTAGAAAATTTCTTAATTCTTCTTGATTTAAAAAATGTAGACAGTAGGTAATCACCAATTTTATCAGAATAAACAATTTTAGAAGCTTTTTGGAGTCAAGGAGAAGTTTTTAAACTTATTTTATTTTTTTATTTGAATCGAAAATAGCTCATTTTTTTGAAGGAAAAAAAATCCTCATTTTTTGGAGCATAAAACTTCTCTATTTTTTCTTGGATAAAAGAAATTTTTAATTTTTCTTGAATAAAGAAATTACTTAAATAAGGATTTTTTTTTTGTTAGGTAAAAAATCCAAGTAGGAAATTTTCTTATTATTTCTTTACTACTAAATAGTTTCTTATAACTAGATTGTAGTTAAAATTTGAATAAAAAAAAAATTATTTCTTGATTAAAAAAACACCAATTTTATCAGAATAAAGAATTTTAATGATTTTTTGGAGTCATTGTTTTCAATAATTTCTAAAGTGAAAAAGTTTTTTATTCATTATTTAATTTTTTTGAATAAAAATGTTTCATTTTTTGGTAGAAAAAAATTCCTAAATTTTTTCTTTGATGAAAGAAATTTTCAATTTTTCTTGAAAATAGATGAAACTTTGAAAAAAAAAATCAATTTTATCCAAATAAAAAACTTTTCCATTTTTTTGAGTTTTCAATTCTTGTAGTGGGATAAAAACCTTTTCAATTGTTTGGAGTGAAAATTTTCTCTATGTTTCGGAGTAGAGCATTTTCCAATTTTTCTCAATATTTCCACACGAATGAGAAACGTTTAAAATTTTTTTGAGTCAGTTTTTATTTTTTGGAGTGAAAGAATCTCTTGTTTTTTGAAACAAAAATTTATAAAGTTTAGATTAGTAAAAAATTTTAATTTTTTGGAGTCGATTTTTCCATTTTTTTCTGGAGTAAAATTTTTTCTCAATTTTTCTTAAAAATAAAGGATTTTCAATTTTATCCTAATCTAAAATTTATCCAATTTTTGAAAAAGTTCCATTTATATTTGAATAAAAAATTAATATCGATTTTATTTGAGTAAAAACATTATTAATTTTTCTTAGGTACCTACTCAATTTTTTTGGACTTGAAAAATTTCTCAATTTTTCAGGAAAGGATAGGTATTATTTTCTCAATGTTTCTTTACTTGAAAAAATAGGTATCAAAAATTTCTCGATTTTTTTAAAGAAAATTTGTTCATTAATCATTATTCCTTAATAAAAAAATTCTGAATTTTATTTGAATAAGGTAAAAATTTGTTCAAATTTTTCATTTTTCTGAAGTAATAAAGAAGTTTTTTATTTTTCTTGATTAAGAAAATCTCTAGTTTTCTTCGGATAAAAAAAAACAAACAATTTCTTCTGAATAAAAAATTCTCTATTTTATTTGAATAAAAAATTCCAAATTTTTTTGGAGTAAAAATAATGAAATATTTTTAATTTTCAGAGAGAGAAAAAAATTCTTTTGAAATTTTTGTAAACCTTTTTGCTCTTTTATAATTAAGGTAAGCGCCTGAAAGACTTGAAGATTTTTGCTAATGACTCCTGGGTGCATGGTATTTGATTTTTGTAAAAATCTCCAATTTTGGCATGTATAAAAAAATACACTTTATACGAGAAAACGAAAGCGGCTTGATTTCACAAAATATGTTAGTAATTATTGAATATGATGACGTTTGGAATTTCGAATAGCAGCAAGAACAACAAAAAAGGCCCTAAAGAGAATGAAAATTCTATTCGCAGCCTTTGTCGTTGGTACGATGTAAATAACTAAATACGTATCTTTTCAATCCATTGTGCCATCAAAACTTTCTATTAACAGTCGAATATTTTCATATTCCTTCTTTCAATACCCTGTCGTTATTTTCAATTTACCAAAGAAAAACACATCTGTGATCCATTCGCATCGAGTAGGTATGGGTATATGTATCCTACCTATCTATGTACCATCTACGTGGAAAATTCCCATCATCCTACTTATCTCACGTTATAGAACGGAAAAAAAACAACGAAGTAATTTTTCATTTACTCGTCGAAGAAGAATGAAGAAAAAAAATTAAACGCAGAATACGAGAGAGAGAAATACGACGATTAGTAAACGAAGGTACGAGCTACCCCTCCTCTCCCCCAGCCCAGCCCATCATTCGCTTATACGCCAGCCAAAGCAAAAGCAAAGGTACACGCCGCTGTCTTATCTTTACTGCTGAAAATTAAGTATACCTTTTAAAATGAAATTACTGCTGTACGAGTCGAATGCAAATGAAAACTTTTCATCGTCGCTCGTAAAAACTGACGATGATGTTTGCATCGGGTCTCTGGCAAAAGCGAAAAGCTACCGGTACCAGTTTGATTATTTATTTTTCGTTGTAATAACGATGGAAGATGGAACGACCCTCGCTGCCCCCCCCCCCCTTGAAAACCCTTTCGTTTCGACTGGTCCACGTCTGTCATTTGACTTGGAAATTTTTCACTTCGGTTCGGTTCGTCTTCGTAGATGATATTGAAATTGCTGCGTATTTCCAGCGATCGGCTATTTTTTAAGGATGAGAGCCCTTGCTGCTTCATTTGCTCACCTTGAATTTTTACCAAGTGCATATAGTGCTACATAAATACTTTATATTCAAAATTGGGAGGGAGGGAGGGGTCCAATCAAAATTTTTGTAATAACCAAAAGTATTAGTGGAACTTGAAGCAACAACTTTTATTTGAAAACTTTTTCAATTGAGCCCTTCTCTCTCCACTTATTTTGCATAACACTCTCAAAATACTAATTAAAAATTGAAGGGGAAGGGGAAAAGGTCCAACTGAAAATTTTGTGCAACAAAGTTGTAGCTCAAAATTTCGTGAAAAATTTTGGCCATGACAAAAATTTTGATTGAACCCCTTCCTCCCTTCCTTCCAATTTTGGATAATCCAACCCATTCAAATACATTATTGAAAACGGGAGAGGGGGAGTTAAGGGGCCCGATTGAAAAAAATTTCAAACAAAAGTTGTAGTTTGAAGTACTAGGAATAATTTTTGTTATAACAAAAATTTCAATCGGACCCCTCCTCCCCACTAATTTTGAGTAATATAACTTATTCACTAGGTTGGCCCTTATTTTACCTAAAGTGTGTTCATTTTATGAGAAAATAATTCCCTATTTTTTATTTTTCCCCCAACTGAATTTTAACCCGTGCCGGGTCACCCCTCCCCTTTTTTGGAAAAATGAAAAAATTCACTGATTTTCAAAATCTTGCACTTTTTTGGAGCTAACCCATCGAAGTTGTTACTTGTCATGAGAATGAACTCTCAATTTTTCATTTTCCCTCCAAATTGATTTTAAGTGGTACCTGGGGGCTTCCCTAATTTTTCAAAAAAATCAAAAAAAAAAAAGAGAATTGAGCAAAATCGTTTCTTTTAGTATTTCAAGTTGTTGAATTTCGTAAGAGAAAAATTCTCAATTTTTCATTTTTCCCCTAACTCAATTCCAAATGGACCCACAAGCGCCCAAACTTGAAAAAATTATGAAAAAATACCAATTTTTTAAATTTTTTCATTTTTTTGGTTCTTAACTTCTTACCAATGAAAGTCGTTCCATTTGGTGCAAAATGATTCCCAATTTTTTTAATTCCTCCCAGCATTAATGTAAGTGGCACCCCGGTGTCCCCTTTTTTTAAAAAGAATTGAAAAAATTCACCAATTTTCAAAATCTTGCACTTTTTTGGAGATAACCCATCAAAGTTGTTCCTTGTCATGAAAATGAACTCCCAATTTTTTATTTTCCCTCCAACTTGATTTTAAGTGGTACCTGGGGGCTCCCCTAATTTTTCAAGGGGAAAAATAAAAAATAGAGAATTTTTCTCTTACGAAATGCAATAACTTTAAATGCTAAAAGGAACGATTTTGCTCAATTTTCTTGTTTTTGATTCTTTTGAAAAATCAGGGGAGCCCCCAGGTACCACTTAAAATCAAGTAGGAGAGAAAATAAAAAATTGGGAGTTCATTCTCATGACAAGGAACAACTTTGATGGGTTATCTCCAAAAAAGTGAAAGATTTTTAAAATCGGTGATTTTTTTCATTTTTCCAAAAAAATGGGTTAAAATTCAGTTAGGGGGAAAATAAAAAATAGGAAATTATTTTCTCATAAAATGAACACACTTTGGGGGTAGTAAGACATTTAAAATGTCGAAAAAAGTAAAATAAGGGCCACCCTACGTATTATTCACACTCATTCAAAATACATTATTAAAAACTGTGGGGAGGTAAGGGGCCCAATTAAAAGAATTTTCAAACAAAAGTTGTAGCTTGAAGTTTCACTAATACTTTTGGTTATGACAAAAATTTCGATTGGACCCCTCCTTCCCCTCCAATTGTGGATAATCCAACTCATTCAAATACATCATTGAAAGCAGGGAGAGGGAAGGGTCCAGATTGAAAAAATTTTCAAACAAAAGTTGTAGCTTGAAGTACTAGGAATAATTTCGGTTATAACAAAAATTTCAATCGGACCCCTCCTTCCCCACCAATTTTGAATGTAAAGGATTTATGTAGCACTGGACTTGGTAAAAATTCAAGGTGAGCAAATGAAGCAGCAAGGGCTCTGCGTAAAAATAGTCGATTGTGTATTTCAAAACGTTTCTCATTTTAAAAAAGGTGAACTAGCTCGCGAGTTGATTGCTTGGAGTTGGAGAGGTTATTTTCAAGTCAAATTAACGCCCACGGTTTATATGCTGAGTCATCAGCCTGAGAATTTTCCAACGTTGATAAGATGGCGATAGGTTTACGGTTCGAAATGATCGTCGATTTGATTTCCAAATGAAGGGTATTTTTATGGAAATTAAATCACATCGTATTCTAAAAAAAAAATAAAAAACGTTCTATTCGATGAGACGTAATTATTGAAACGAAACGATACACCCAGGTTGATATTTCTCTTTATTGAAATTAACAGAGGAAAAAAATATATAATACTGGGTATTAAAAAAAGAAGCTCGTGACGCGTTAAATAGTATAAAAAAAATATATACAGGAATATTATACAAATTAACACTCGAAGGAGGATTTTCCTCCAAGCTATAAGATCATTTACATAATAGGAAATATTATCGTTTGATATTTCCAATGGTTAAAAAATGCCTGACGTTGATGCTGACGTCTTTGCCTTCCTTTTGTTCCAACGGCGAAATGATCTTATCGTGGTAAGTGTACTTCATGACGAATCCAACGATCACGTTGTCTCCAGGCTGTAAATCTTCATTAGGAGTGACGTCCATCTTGATCACTACCTTGTTACTTTTACGCCAAGTTACCACCGCTGGATCATCGTTGTACTGATTGGTATCGCCTACGTCGTCGTATTCAGCGGTATCGTCTCTCGGTGGCAGAGCAATGATCGCATCCGGAAGACTAACTTTGGCATTTGTTTTGATTTTTATAGGTCTGGGCTTCTCCTGAGGATAGGATTTCTTTGGAATTGCCACCAGCCCGGAGATACTCTTCTTTTCGAGGCTATCCGGCTCCGCTAGGTCTTCAGATCTGATCGCCTCGGTGGTGAAACTCTCGCAAGGAACGTCGAGTAGCTGGACGAATTGCACAGTAGTTGATATCTGAGCAGGATTGATTACTTTCAAATGGATCTCGGTCGAAGCGCCCTTGTCCAGGACGACTTTCTCCATTAATCTGATCTCAGGTACGTAGTAATAAGCTGCTAGATGTATTTTAAATTTAATAGAAGCCGGACCGTATTCAGGCTTGAATATATTATGCAGACAAACCCTGCACCGTTGGGATCGTTTGATGAACAGCTGCTTGTGCAAGGGGAATAGATCAGCGACGAATTCGGGCTGTAAATCTGGTATTACGAATCGTTGGCTGAGCGACGTAAGCTCCAGAAGGTCCACAGGTTTGGTAAATACGTCGTCGGGTAATTGTTCGACTATTTCGGAGGCTTCGGCTGGTGGAATTTGCGGCGGAGTTGAGGTGTCTTCGCGACCCAAGCCGAGTGGCGGTAATGGAGGTAGTCCGGCTCGTTTTCGAGCGATCATCGCAGATAGGCCGAATTTTTCGCTGAAATGTTGATAAGTGCGACGACTCGAGTGTAAAAACATACGGTTCTCTTTTTCCAACCGTTCTCTTAGCGTGATTATCTTGTAGTATTCTAATAGAGAGGCGATTCGAGCGGCGTACTTATTCTCGTGCTCGGGCCAGTTACTGCTGGTGGCCGTAGACTGATCTGGGATATTGGCGTCGCGAGAAGTCCACCGGCAGAAGAAGCAAGCCAAGTAGTAGCTTTTGTGGGATGTTTTCGATGGTCCAGACTGGCCTGGCTCGGTATTGATGCGGGATACGGTCGAGGCACGAATGGTTAGAGTGTGGAAACAACAAGGGCAATCGAAGCAAACACCGCAGCGGTTTTTCTTCAGCTTGGCCTCCGAAGATGCGAGATTCTCCAAGCAGTTGGAACAGTAGATGGAGTCTACTTCGTGGCTGACGCAGTAGCCGCATCGTAACACTACGCAGTGGCGACAGAAGTAAAGCTTGGTTAGGGGTTTTAGCGAACCGCACGAGCAGACTACGAGAACATCGCGTTGGAAGAAATGCGCCATTGTGGCGATTTAACGATGATTTGCGTTAGAAATTGGAGGCGATTTGGAAATTTACATGATTTTCGATAATTTCGTTGACGAATTTTGGAAAAAATTGATAACAACGGTGAAACGAATAAAACACCGTGAATGGTTCGAGGTCGACGAGCGGTTAATTGGCGCACTTTGAGATTGTCGCAAAGGGAAGAGGAGTTAAAAATTTCAAATTATTGAATTTTTTCAATTTTTCAAACAGCCAAGGTGTTGAGTGTTGAGTTGTTGAGTTGAGAACTTGAGATGATCTTTTGAAGTTCTGATCTTCATCTTCTCGGAATTTGGGAATGGAAAATATGATTGGACCCCTTCCTCCCCTCCAAGTTTGCCCAATACTACGTAGATACTTGATTTTCAAAAATCAAAATTGAGGAAGAGGAAGATCCAATTGAAAAATTTTTGAAACAGAAGTGGTAAATTGAAATCTTAGGAATCGTTTTAGCTATCAAAAAATCAAAAATTTCGATTGAACCTCTCCCTTCTCTCCAATTTTGCCATTTGCCCAACAATCAACAGTATGGATGATAATATGATAGATAGTTGATTTTAATATTTTGTTGTTGGAGGGAAGGGAAGGAAAGGGGTCAATAATTGAAAAAATTTTCAAACAAAAGTTGTGGATTGAAATCCCAGGAATAATTTTTATCATTTCAACAATTTTGTTTTCTTTCACCCTTCCCTCTCCATCAATTTTTTCAAGATTACGTAGATACTTGATATTCAAAATTATTGGAGGGGCGGTATGGTCCAGATGAAAAATTTTCAAACAAAAGTAATTAAGTGTTGTAGATTGGGCTATTAGGAATTTTTTTGGTAATCATAAAAATTTTGCTCGACTCGTCCCTTCCCTCTAATTTTGCCTATGAGTAAAATACTTAATTACTTGATTGAAAAAATTTTTAAGCAAGAAATGTAAATTAATATCCTGGGAAGAATTCAGAATTTCCAATTGGGTCCCTCCCTCCTTCCTCTCCAATTTTCCCAATAATATGTACATACTTGATTTTCAAAATTAGAGGGGAGGGGTGCTATTAAAATTTTTTTTTGAACTAAAGTGTTGTAGATTGACTGACTGAGCACTTAGATAACTTATTCACATAATACTACTTAAAGGCTAAATACTTACTTTTATTCAATTTTTTTTGGGGTGTCCAAGTCTAATTGAAAAAATTTTCCAATAAAAGTTGTAGATTTAGATTCAAGAAATAATTTTGGTTGGTATAAAAAATTCGATTTTACCTTCAATTTTGCATCAATTACAAGAATACTTCTTAACTTTGAAGTTTTTTTTTTTTTTTTTCATTATTCATTTTTTATTTTTGGCTGTTTTTTTTTAAATTTCTAATTATTCCTTTTTCTACTGTTTTAATTTTTTTCTAGTGAGGATTTTGTTTTTTATTACCTATTAATTATTTTTCTGCGATTTTTTTTCTCCAATTTTACAGGTAGCTTTCTCATTTAAAAAAAATTTATTCAATTTAATTTTGTTTTATATTATGTAGCTAACTTTTTATTGTACTTACAAATTTTTTCTTATTTTGATTTTTTTCTAGCTTGGTTTTTTTGAATATTTTGTTGTTTTTTTTTCTCAAGACTCAAATTGAAACAAATATAACATCTCAATTTTAAGCACGTCCGTGTCCTGTCGTCATGGTCCTCTTGCAGACTTCAAAAAAATTATTCAATTTTCCAAAAATTTAAGGTCAAAAGTTTTTAACAGAAACTGCTTGGCTGATTTAATTAAAATTTAAAATTAACAGAACTATTCTTTTAAGCATTCAATAGTCAAAAATTCAATCATTTTTGAACTTACAAAAAAAAAAAATTAATATCACGTTTTCAAAAAATATACTTTTTTCCAGAAATTAAAAAAAAAAAAAAACTTTCCCCATTTTCAGCTAATTTTCATTTTTTAAAGGCCATGAGCCATGAATAGATTTTTTCAACATTTGATTTTATATCATCAATCAACTATCAAGTTAATTCAATTTCCTTCAATTTCTAAATATTCAGCAATAATTGTTCAATTATTAATTTTTTTCAATTAAACATCATCTTTCTCATCATTTCTCTTTTGATTTTTTAAATTTTTAATTCTATTAAATTTCAATTTTTGTTTTTTTGTGATTTATTTCTAAGTTCAATTTCCTATGTTCCTTCAATTTTAAAAAATTTTTATTATTCTTTTTCAAGCGAAGATCTCTTTCAATTTTAATTCTAATTCAGTAATTCCTACTAGACAGGTAAAGGTATAAAAATATATAGAGATTATAAAGCATAATAATTATTTGATGCAATTTCGATTTTCTTAAATTTTTTATGAAAATGATTTTTGTTCTTTTCTTTTTTCAATTTTTTTTTTCCAATTTTAAATCCTCACTCCTCAGCTCTTAATAATATGAAGACGTTATGAAATCATTGAATTTGAAATCATAATCACGTATCTACAAATATAAAATAAAACAAAAATAGGTGTAACAAATGTAATGATCAAAATTATTCCCAAGATTTCATTCTACAAATTCAGATCAGCTGTTTATGAGACTGAAATACGAATTTTCAACTTTCAAGTAAGGCTGGTAGCGTGAATATTAAAGCTACCTACTTCACCAATATACCGTTGGAAAGAGGATTAAATCTACTCCAAGTTTTAGAGAAAACCTATTTTTGTAATATTGGTAGTTTTCGAATAATTTGAAATTGAAATTTCGATATGTGAGGAATAATTAAAAAGATATGTCCTGAGAACCATAATTACTTGACGAATCAAAATAAATTTTATATCAAAAGATAGGAAATTTCATCTTCTTCAATTAATGTTCTTACAAAATTTTCCGTAAATCATCTCATTTTTGTTAAAAATTGAAAAAACTCCTCTTCCCTCATAAGCCATATGGCTATAATGTATTTTATCCTCGTGGTTTGTTAATTGACCCAACTTCCGATAGAGTTCAGCCACCCCGCGCGAAATGGTCAATTAAAAAAAAAACTCAAAAAAATAATTATTTTTACTCCTCTTGCGATCATGCCAAAATGCACAAATTAGCATTCATTTGGTAGTTCGGTAACTTTTTTTCTGTGACTTTACAAACGAAAACAAAAAACAGTGTTACCAAGATGCGAGTGTAAAATACGTTACGATTGACCCTGAAATTTTGATATCAACTTTCAAAATTCAAAATTTCAATTGATAGAAAATCAATGAATTTGCCTTTGTCGTGTTCTAAAATAACGTTTCTTTTCGATTTAATTCATTGAAGTAAGTATTTTGATAGTTTTGTAGATATTCGTTTTCATATTATGCAATTCTGCCAAAGTCTTGGTAAATGTTCTTCCTGATTCCTGGATTTCAAAACAAAAACGTCTTACGAAACACTAACATCAGAAATCCATCGACGAATTGAATCATCTGTTTATAGATCCTTTGTATCTTTTGTCTGACAGTCGAATCAAAACTTTAGTGTTATTTTTTAAATGTTTTCGACTGTTTAACGTTCGTTTTTAATTTATTGTTCATTAACCGCAAAGGTAAATATTCCCACACATATTATTAACCATTTCCTTCGATTTTATCAGTAATGTTCTAGATCATCGAAGGTGTGTATATTCTAGTAAATCGCATCCTAAAAAAAATGGCCAAAGCAGCCACTGTGCCTCCGTACGCATCACGCGATCACTACTATGATCCGAATTTCACGGCCGAAATCACCGCCAAAATGCAGGTGCCCAAACGCATCAAAGTAGCTGGTAATATGGATGACGATGACTTGGAACTCGCTCCCAAAATACCCTGGCAGCCGGAAAAAATCGATATGAGGGTTCCCGATAGGATCCTAGTCGCTGGTAAGATTCCCTGTTCGTCTCGTGAACGATTTGTTTCAAACTTTTACTCATCAGTCGACTTAATAGGTCAAGATAGACATATTGGCACTCCAGCACCGCCTCGAGAGTTGATCATTGAGAATACGGTCATGCCACCGGATCCTGGATTAATTAGGGTTCAGGTTGTAGAATTAATTCAGATAGAACAGCGATTTGAGAATTATATTCTGACGTTGGTTTTGGGTTTTGTAGACGCCACCGCGAGTGATCACATTGGACGAGCATTATTTCCCATCTGCTGCCGATGATTTTTACGATAACGAAAAGGAAGCTGGTATTAATGAGAAGTCATTCAATCGTAAGAACGACTATATCGATGATTCGATGATGGAAACTTCGCAGACGAATTTCATTAACGATACGGTTAATCAGAGTGATTTTACGGCGGTGGCTAGAAGGTAATTGTATAATATCGTGGTCGATCTGAAGGGGATCGAGGATTGTTTCTAAAAATGTTTCGAATTTTTCTCAGTAATGGACCATTTTTGAGGACCGAAGAAGAGGTAGTGCATTTAAGGAAACAATTGGTTAAAATGAATCGTCGTGTGATGAACATCGAACGCGAACTAATTTATAATCAACAACGCGATAAATTATTATTGGGCATGGGTGCTGCGTACGTTTTGATGAAGATTGTCATATGGATGACAAAGAACTCGTAAATTTAGATTTCGATAGTATACTGAAAAATAGTCGTTTTTTCATCTGCATTACGTATGATTTTATTTTATTCTAGAGTAAGGTAGCCTTTTGTATATTTCTCCCCTGTCCCCCCATCTTGAATCGAGATTTTTTTCATCTTTCATGTATATTGTAAAGCTTCGATAGTACGAACCCCATCCACCATAGTATTCTGGTTTCACAGAAACTGACTTAAGCTTTCATAATGTTTAATTTTTGAAAATCTCGCTTTTAATTGAGATGTTTTGGTATCGATTCTCGTGTTCGAGGTTTCGATTTATATGGTAGTTTTATTAAGGTTTGAGTTGATCTGCCTGGGCCGTGTGTATTGTTTTGTAATTAGTCGTATTAATATTTTTAAAATTGCAACGTTTATTGAATTTTTCGTTTTTACAATTCGCCCAGAATTAGCGGAAGTAATTTACCTTCGTAGTGTAATCTTCGTATGTCGTTTCCTCCTCCGATGTATCTACCGTGAACGAATACTTGAGGTACCTATAGAGGGAGGGGGAAGTTTTATCGAATGAAGTACGAGTAGTTCCAATTTCCAAGTAATTGGTTCGTGTACTTACGGTGTTGATTTTGGTTTTCTTTTTAAGGGCTGCCTGAATTTGATCTCCGTCTTCTCTCGTATCTAACTCAATAGCGAAATAAGGCTCGTTTAGTTCGTTAAATGCCTAGAAAATGTGCAACTATTATCAGTACTGAGGCGATAAGTTTGAAAATAGGTAACTTCAGCTGTATTCACCTGTTTTGCCATTTTGCAGTAAGGACAATACGATTTGGAAAATATGGTTACTTTATTGGCCTTGATTAAATCTTCGATTAATGTCTTCGGGGCTGCCATGATTGTTACAATAAATTTGGAATTTAATTCGAGTTACCAAAATCGTATTAACGGATCAAATACATCATCACAAGAATTTAGAAAGTAAATGAACTGACTGAAACTGATAAGGTAACCAAAGTTCGTCTATTGTAATAAAATTGATGCATTTCAAATTTAGCTGCCAGAAAGGTTTGCAAAAGATACCCAAGAAACGGTTACGTGGTTCAGGTATCTTGAAGAATAAACACTCGAGAATGAAAATAAATTTATTTATTTTAAACGTATAAAAATACATCTAACTCGAAAATACTGCAGTATTTCGGAATAACGAGTAAAGATATCGAATTTATTATGTAAAGGTGTATTAAGTCGAGTATAACGTATGATGAAAACAATTATATTATGTATCTCAAATTAGACTAGAGATAATTTAGGCTGTGGCGTCAATAATTTTACGTAATTCGCCAGACGCTGCTTTCTTCTTCGTTTCGGTTCCACCGCCGATGTATTTTCCGTGAACGAAAACTTGAGGTACCTGAAAGTATCCAGAATTTGTATAGATTGTATTTCTAACAATTGAGGGCGGCTTCGAAGTCGACAATACTCACGGTTTTCACGTTCGAAATCGATTGAAGAGCGGCTTGAATTTGATCACCGTCATCTCTCAAGTCTAATTCGATGGCGTTGAAAGTTTCATTGAGATCTGTAAATGCCTAAAAAGAGACGATTTTTCAGTTTAATTGCTACGGCTATGATGGTAGATTACTCATAGTGAATAATTAAACACTTACGTTTTTAGCTATATCGCAGTATGGACAGTAGGATTTTGAAAAGATTACGATCTTGTCGGATTTGATGGTTTCTTCGATGAATTCTTTAGGAGACGACATTGTGAAATAGTCGAATATTGGACACGAATACCGAAATAGTGCAGAATGCGGCGAGCAAACGATAAACTGATTTGATTTATGGTTACGTAGATAATGACTAACCTAAGTTAAACAATGATTTATTAATAATGCGGTTGTGATTATCGTGAAAGGAAGCTAAGAAGATAAGCATACCGAACAGTTGTTGTAGTGAGATGGTCAAATTCCAATTAATTACTTGATTAATCAAGTTTTTTCCAAGTTTTCGTAGGTTTTCTCAAATTTTCTTCAAAACAGTGATAAAATCTGATAATGAAAAGTTTACATATTTTGCTGAAGTTCTTCGGTACGGGTACGGTTTCGTTATTTTCGTAGAAATTTTTCCAATCAACTTTTGTCTTTTGGACGCTTTTTGGTAAAAAGTTTGAAATTTGAAAATAATAATTAATTGATAAAATCTTCGAAATTCATAATTAATATTAAAAATTATCCAAATTTGTTAGATTATCTCTTGATTATTCAGATCTACTTGGTAAATAATTAACACCATTAATCAAACAAAAATAACAAATATATTTTACACAATATACGGCAGATTTAAATTACACGATCACTTGAAGAACTATCCTCTTCATTAGCTCTCGACAATCTAAACGCGCGCGAATGAGCATCTCGGAACTGGGCGAAAAAACCTCCGCTGCCGACGGAGGAAAAACCATGTACCGAGACGTCACTATCGAAGTGTACCATATATACAATGCTTATAAAAATTTCAAATTATAGCTTTCTCAAAGCTCAATATCTTTACACTCCCTCCAATTTTTATACGCCTCCAATATCCAAGTAGAAGATAAAATCAAATGCGCGCAGGAAATTAACAGCTATCTCAGCAAAAAAACTCGAACTCAACCAGTCAACCTGTTATAACAACCACAAAGATATCTCATTAGTAAACAAATAACACAAGTCATCAATTTTTAAATCATGTTGAATATCATAATATAATATGCTGAAACAGAATAACACTATTTTTGTAAGTATATATATCAATATCAATTTTTAATTTCTATGTTCTGTTATTCATCATTTTTAATCTGTTTCCATCGCGTCTTTTATTTCCAGCGACTCATCAACTCGTTTTATAATCTCGTCGATACCACGATCGAATTCTGCAAACAGAAAAATAGATTAACTTATCAGCTTATCTCGTAAATACTCGAAGCTCTTTCTCGGAAGCGGTTTCGTGAAGATATCCGCCTCGTTTTGTTGCGAAGGCACATATATTATCTTAATCAGTCCATTAATATTACATTCTAAAATGTAATGCAATTTTATATTCGTCAAATGTTTTAGTTTCACAGAACCAGGTTTTGCAGCACTTTCTATCGCAGCTGTATTGTCACAGCGTATCGTTACAGGCAAAAGATCTACATCAATGCATCTCTTTACAAATGCACTCAAGCCAATTACTTCTACCGTCGCCGAATTTGCAGCAATATATTCTGCCTCGCATGTTGATCCTGCAACAGTGCTTTGTCGTTTACAGCTCCAGAATACAACATCACCAAATAGGCGAATTATTACTCCGGAGGTAGATCTTTTCGTTTCCTCGCAATCTCCTAAGCTTGCATCTGCAAAACTTTCCATTCCTTCCTTTTTACCTTTATAAATTAAGCCTAACTCGCTAGTTCCTTTTAGATATCTAAACACTCTTTTAACCGCCCACCAATCTTCCTTGGTAGGGTTATTTTGCTTTCTACTTAGCATGTTCACTGCGAACATGATGTCAGGTCGAGTAGCATTCGCTAAATATAGCAAACTACCTACCGCCTCTCTATATGGAAAATTCTGTTCAATTTTATTTATCTCATTTTCGCGTATTGTTTTTACTCTCTCAGAATTTTTCTTTACATTTTTCGTCTCCATAGGAGTAGTTTGTGAATAACAATCTCCCATGTTAAATTTTTTCAACATTTTTAAACAAAAATCTTTTTGAGTCAATCTTATCTCTTTCTTTTCTCTGTCCCTCTCAATCTCGATACCTAGATATTTTTTAGGTTCACCTAGGTTCACTAATTCTACTGACTCTCTTAATTTTTCAACAATGTCATTCATTCGATCTAAATCATTTCCTATCATTAAAATATCGTCAACATACAGCAGTAAAAAAATACGAATATTTTCTTCTTTTATATAAAACAAACACGGCTCATTTAATTCATTTTTAAAATTCAATTTTTCTGCAATCTCTTTAAACTTTTTGTGCCATCTGTTTGGGCTTTGTTTTAAACCGTATAACGCCTTTTTCAATTTACAAACTTTCGTATGTCTCTCTTTTTCACTGCACTCAAACTCGGAAGGTATTTCCATATACACTTCCCCATCTATATCGCCATACAAGAATGCAGTTTTTACGTCCATATGTAACATTTCATAACCAAATTTATTTGCTATCACAAGAACAGTACGTATCATTATTAACCGGGCAACAGGTGCATAAATTTCACTTAAATCATAAACTCGTTTGTCTTTACACCCTCTTATCACTAACCTGGCCTTATATCTTACTTGTCCTCCACTCATAATTTTTCGTTTGAATAAAATTCTTGAATCTATAATATTTGGTTTATTATTCATCGTCTCTTCGGGTCTATCTACAATTTCCCATACATTATTTTTCTCCATAGCCTTTAATTCTTCTCTTATCGCTTCCAACCAAAATTTTCCCTCTGGAGAATTCAAGGCTTCCTCTACGGTCTGAGGATCACCCTGAATTTGAGCTAGTAACGAATAATTTTCCTCGTCTGGTAACTCAGGATCTAATTTTGCATTTTTCATTGCACCGAAAAATGCATGTTTCAACTTAGCAAAAGCAACGTCAAATTCTATCTCTTCACACTCAATCTCATCAATTTCAAACTCTTCTCTTTCACTTTGCTTTGCTCCCTCCTTTCTCAAGTTTTCTTGGCTTTCGAATTTTTCAGTATCGTTTTTCTCAGTTTTATTTTCATTTTCAGTTTCATCGTATAATATAAACCAATCTTTTTCACTCATAACCATATCGTCCTTTTTCAATGTGCTTAAATCTTGATACGTTTTATTTTCAACAAATCTTACGTGTTTAACTCTGATAATTTTTCTTGTTTCAGGTAAAAGGATTCTATACCCAGTACCTGTATAGCCAATCAAGATTCCAATTACTGCTCGTTTTTCAAGTTTGGTAAATTTTTGTTTATTCAGATGTACATAAGCAACACATCCAAATCTTTTCAATTGTTCTACTCTAAGATTCACTTCATTTTTCAATACCTGTATCGGAGCACGATAATCAATGCTCGCATGAGGAGTGCGATTGTATGTATGTACTACATACCCTACTGCATAGTCCCAATAGGATTTCGGAACACCAGAATCGAAGATGATCGACCGCACACGTTCCTGAAGAGTGCGATTAAACCTCTCCGCTACTCCATTGTGCTGTGGAGTATTGACCTCGGTAAAGTCTTGCTCAATTTTTTCTTTTTCGCAAATATTTTTCATCACTCCAAAATACTCTGTGCCATTATCGCTTCTGATTTTACTCACACAGGTATCTTTTCCAAAATGTGCACGAACCTCGGACAAGTACATCTCAAAACATTCACCTACCTCATTCTTGTGATTCATCACGTACGCCACAGCGAAACGTGAATAATCATCAATGAATGTCACGATGAAACGAAATCCAGATCCAAAAGATTCTGGTTGCACAGGACCCATTACATCACTGTGTACCAATTCAAACGATTTTTTCGCTCTATCTCTTTCCTCAGAAAACGCTAATCTTTTCATTTTTGCCATTGCACACACCTCACAATCCAAAATATTTTTTTCAAAATTAACCTTTTCTAACTCTGGAACCTTTTTCTTCAATAATTGAAGATAAGTTAATGATAAATGTCCCAATCGGATATGCCACAGCATTCCTGAGTCATTTCGTAAATCACAAAATTTTTCATCAGATTTTTTCAAAATTCTCGCATTCTCTCCTTCAAACACATCATCTTCTTGTGATTCAATGTCAATCTCGTTTCTAAAAATCAACTCATCCAATTCACCTCTTTCAACTGTTTTATTTTTCGTAACAATATCAGAAACTGACAAATTATTATTCGATTCATTTTTATTTTCATTATTTGCATTTAATGTAGGTAATTCTACACTAGTACTAGGAATAGGTATATTTTCTTTTTCACTTGCGTCATTTTCACTTGTTTTCAATTTTTTACTTGGCCCTTGTTCTACGTCATCATTTTTACGTTTCATGTTTTCAGGTTCACTCGCAACAGCAGATTCATTATTTTGATCTTCTTTACTCTCACTCAGAAAAACCTCAGTCTTATTAATGACTTTCAATTTAATATACCAAAATGGTTTCCGATATTCACCAGTCATTAAGACACTTTCGGTTTCTCCATCTAATATTTTTAAACATTCACCTGTCAAAACAACCTTATAACCTTTTTCAACTAGTTTTCTCAAAGAAAGTAAATTTTCAGATAATTTCGGTGCATATAATACGTTTTCTAAAATAAGCTCTCCACCATCTGCTTTCACAGTCCTAATTTCTCCTTTCGCCAACACTTCCACATTTGCTTTTTCCTCCGAATTAGCACCAATAATCTCGGTATGAAATTTCTGTCTATTCGACAAGAAAATTCCATCCTTGATTATGTGCTCAGTTGCACCACTATCGCATATTACTTCTAAATATCTAGTATAGGTATTCAAAATCTTACCTTCAATTAACTGAGGTACTTTTGCCATTTTCGCTTGAGGCTTCTCCTCAGGCTGCGTTTCTTTTCCATATCGATTATTGTTCTTGGGCTTCTGGAAATTTCGGCTATACTTTTTCCACTTTTTCTGTCCAAAAGATTTCTTCTTGAAATTCTCGCCTTTACATTCATTTGCGCGATGAAATGCCATCTTCTGACATTTGTTACATTTCAACTTTTTTGTTCTACACTCCCTCGCCAAATGCCCTTTACGATGGCATCGGTAACACTCCATTTCTCCTTTTTTTCCATTTGTATATTTATTTTGTTTTTCATTTTCAGATGCTGAACTGAACATGGCCGTTGCTTGGACAGGTTTTTCCTTCTCGCTTGGACAGGCCCTTTCTTCCTCAATGAGTACGTTACGGAAGTCGGTAAATGTCAACGTTGAAAACTCCGTATTCGTTAACAACCTCACACGAACCATTGGGTACACCATCATCGTTGCATTAATACCCTGGTCAATGATCTGGTCGTTTGGAATCCGTTTATTGATGAAATCGAAGAAAGTAATGACCTCGCTCATACGATTTAAAAAATCTACCGCCGCTTCACCCTTATTTATTCGTAATTCTGCAAATTTTTTTCGCATAAAAGCGGTGTTGAGGTTCATTTCTGCTTTTTTAATTTCTATTAATTTTTTTAGAATCCCGACAGGATCTTCTAACACCAAAACTTGAGCATGATATTTATCATCAACTCGATTCATGATGATTTCACGTAGTGTTCTTTTCTCACGTTCATCTGCATACTCAATATCTTCACTCATTTGGGTAATATCTGGCAGTTCTTTTGCCCACAATTCGCTTTTTAACTTGTCTAACCACAAGTCCACACGCATTTTATCAGTTAGTTTGTACTCTCGTTTAATTTCAGGTGCAGGACGTATCACCTGACGTACGATTTCGCTAATCACACTCGTCAACGTATCTATTGAGAATGTGATTCTCTGACCTGATCCTATAACACAAAAATGACAACACGGTTGTTTTAATTTTTTATAATACGACACTATTCATTCCTAGAGGCAATCAGCTATTTAATTTAATTTTCATTTTTCATTTTTCCATAGCGTGAAAGTTCAATGCCCATGTATACGGAACACACGTACACACAAACACCAACTCAGATCACAGCTTCCTGGAGACACTGGAACGCACAGAAATCTCCGATCCACTGTTCACTGACCTCGGAATGTATATTTTAATTTTTTAATCAAATATTTCAATTTTTCACTAAATATTTTATTAATTTTTTCAGATATGATGTTTTGGATCACTTTCACGTGAAGGTACCATTCCGCTTTCGTGCTCATCCAATAAAACATCCACAATATTTTCAATTTTTAAACTGTGTTGTATTTAAACACTTTACAAATTTAATTCAATAAATAATTTACTTAATTACGTACCACTTGATTTCTCTTTCGACATTTGCGGTAACGTCGGCGCCATATTTTTCACAAAATCACTTTATTATTTTTTCCGTCACTCACGTCGATACGTGTATTAAATTGTTACTTCAGAAATTAAAATGTTACTCGTAAATTTATTCGATTTATTTGAACACTTATTCAATCAAATATCGCACTAAACATCCACCACAACAACAACGGGCGAAAATATTCGATCTTTCTCACGATGTAAATTTTAATCTTACACGTACGAATAACTCAATCAAACTAAAGATCAATTTCATTCCAACTAAACTACAACCCATCTTTCACTTTCGTATCGCATCAAACCTAATCGCGCTATTCAGCAATTCAGCAGATCTATCGCTATCGTAAACAACATCCGCCGCAGCTGCAGTCCATGACGAACGCGTCTTGTCAGCGATTTTTTTATAATTTAACTATAGGTACCTACCTACCTATTTTATAGCACAATATTAAAGATCAATTTTTTTCATGCAATTAAAAGCTCTTATTTTCACACAAAATATATTATACACATTTTACCTTGGTTTCAGGAATTTTCAAATTGTTTGTTACTTACGAATTTCTGCGAAGTATTTGTCATTTTAGACACCAAGTACAAACTTGAAATTTGAAAGGATTGAAGGTCCTGGATTGTAATCACGCTTCTCGCTACCATGTTAGATTATCTCTTGATTATTCAGATCTACTTGGTAAATAATTAACACCATTAATCAAACAAAAATAACAAATATATTTTACACAATATACGGCAGATTTATATTACACGATCACTTGAAGAACTATCCTCTTCATTAGCTCTCGACAATCTAAACGCGCGCGAATGAGCATCTCGGAACTGGGCGAAAAAACCTCCGCTGCCGACGGAGGAAAAACCATGTACCGAGACGTCACTATCGAAGTGTACCATATATACAATGCTTATAAAAATTTCAAATTATAGCTTTCTCAAAGCTCAATATCTTTACAAAATTTCCAATATTTTGGAAAAAAAAATAAAAATGGAAAAAGTTGTCGAACACCCAAATTCCACAATTCGACCAAGTTAATTTGGGTTTGGGTTTTTAATTTCGCAGCAGTACTAAAAAATTTTCTAGTCACAGATAAAAACTTGTAAATTAGGAAATCTAGCAATGGAGAATTTTTACGACAATGCCGTTACATCACTGCTTTCTGTCTTGCGCGCTTCATTTCAATTTTCGCCGTTTTTTGTGTTTATCGTTCAGCTGATATTCGATTTTTTGCTCTCGTTTTCGCGAATTAACGTAATTAAAAGCGTAGTAAATCGTTTAAACTAGTTATTCGTTTTGTTTTGACAGAATTCCGGCGTCGAATCGATCAACGGAGCTGGCCGCCGAAATGGAACATTGCATCTCGTGAATCTCCACCCACTCGAAGAAGTAATTCCAATTCCAGGATCAGATTAGAATTATGGCCCATCATTACGATAAAAGCGAACTAATAGCTTTGAAAAGGCTATGCTTCAGTTTGAACGGTCAACGCAAGGGTAAGATCAACTTAACTTGAGAATATATTTTTGAACGTTGCCAAGATAACTTATTTTTGGCTGCTGCGGTTACAGATTCGTTGGAGACTGTATTTAGAAAAGCCTTGGAAAGTATAACGACGTACGAAGATGCTGAATTCCAAAATTCGTTTTCTCCTTTCGAAGAGCATCAGATTACTAGCGAAATCGAACGCGTTCTCAAAGAGAAGTATTCCAATTCGACGGAAATCGTCGACAAGTTCAAAGCCCTGAGTCGGTCGTTGAAGAGCGATTCGGTAAGGGTTGCATGTGCCATATCTTTTAATTTTATTGTGGGTACTTTTGTAATAAGATCTCGTGTAACTGTTGCAGGAAATATCTTCGTATTACCCTCAATTCCTGTTGTTTCTCTTGCGTCTGAACCAACCGTCATCGTTGAGTTTGAGTTTACTGCAACAGAATGACTTCAACGCTAATGTAAATACTCCCAGTACACCGGATTTAATCAATAGTACTAATTTTAGCTCTCATTACGCTAATAATACAACGCATACGACGCAGAATTCTTTCAGCGTTTGTAACAATACCGAAGGATCTGTTGTGCTGGTGAGTGGTCGTCGTGTGTGGTATAATATGGTTTATCATCGCATGTTGTGCGTTGCTTTGCTGATGTTTATTGTGATTTTTATGTTTGGAATAGGATCGTAAATCGCAGCATAGTGAGATATACGATTCGCCTATGAGGAGGGTTAATTTGAATCACCTTTATAGCGATACGCCGATTCTGGAACCGAGTGCAACGTCTAGTCGTAAAGGTAATTAATTAAATTACGTATTTAAATTTCGATTTAAAAACGAAATACTGATTGGAGATTCTAATTACAGGAACTGCTCCAAGAACAGATGCTAAAATGCCGAAGAAACGAGCTGATTCATCGTCCGACATCGAAGGCAGTGGCGATTCGATTCGACCTGATCATTTATCCATTCATACTAGACTAGGTGAACCAAAGAAATACGATATTATGGGTGAGTATTGATAATAATAACGATGAAGAACGTGGAAACGAAATTTGAAATCTAAATTATTTTTTAATTCGTAGGAGATTTCGAAATATCCGAATACGAGATCATGAAAGAATTAATATTTTGTATGCAAGGCATCGAAGGCAAAGTAATCAAGTACATGTCCCTCGAGGAAGGCTTCCACCTCAATCCTTGTGTAAGTACAATGTTTTTTTTTGTACCTGTTTCGTGTCCTGGATGAATTATAAAATCGTCCATGTTTTGCCAGGTCAAAGTAAACCAACCGTACATGGTGAGGCACCTCATGGAACTCGGATACTTACACAATAAGGTACAGCAGTCCATCAATACCTTGTTTACCGACGTCGGTACAGTAGCCCAAGGCTTGGTGAATGCAGTTCGGCGCGAACTTACCGAATATTATCACGCTTTAGCGGTGCTAGATTCTCAGGTGAGTTCTTTTTCGTGTCCTACCTTTGTTGAAATGGACTCAGTTTTGATCGTATATTATTTTTATGCAGCTAAACCCATCACCGGAGATCGCCGACACTCCTTTGAGCGAAGAAGACTGCACAAGATACAAATTGCCATCGCTGAGTCAACTAGTTGTCTGGTCTAGGAAGCAGTTCTTGAAATTACAAACGTTGTGCGATGTTTTACGAACAGTTCAACATAAAAGAGGCGGTCAGATCGTGTCTGATTTGGCTTTCTTCGCGTACAACGGTCATACCGAAGCTAGGAAGATCGTAGTCAGGTTGTTATCTTCGGTGAGTGAACCCATCGGTTGATGAAATAAATAAGACGATGATTGGTAATAATTTAGATGTATTTTTGGTCCAGGCTATTCAACCATTCTACAAGCAAATCTGTTACTGGGTCGTGAACGGTGAAATAATCGACATGCACGATGAATTCTTTATCAAAGCTGAAACTTGTCTGGATAGTGTCGAGAAGCATTCGTGGGATAAGCAATTCGTCCTCAAGTAAGATATTTTTCTCATAAAAATACCAACGAATTGAGTAATCTGACGGTGTCCTTTTGCAGACCGTCAATGATACCGAAGTATATGACCATGGAGGAAGCAAACCAGATCTTGGAAGCTGGCAGATGTATGAATTTCTTACACAACGTGTGTCGAGAACGACCACCCTCCACAAATGCCCAACTTATTATGCTGGAATTGGAAAAAAATAAATGTAAGCCGAGGAAAAATTTTCTCTGTTGAATGTTTTCGGCACATTAACGCACCTGATTCGTTTCAGGGAACGATACACTGACGCTGATCGAACCAGGCAGCCAGATATCGGAGCTGATCGATAAAGCGTGCCGAGAAATCTCGAAAATGGTACTGGAATCGTTGAATGAAAATTTCAAAATGCAGATCCACTTGGAAGCTTTGAGAAAGTACATGCTACTTGGACAAGGAGACTTTATACATTATTTATTGAAAATTATCGAGTAAGCGATATCTTCCCCTCCCTTTCGTGATGATTTTCGATACGAGATTTATTCTATTAATTTATTGATTATTTAGACCGGACTTGAACAAATGTGTTGGAACGTTGCATACATATAATTTAATACGATCCTTGGACGACGCTGTATTCAAAAGTAACGCCCAGTTTGACGATCAACAAGTGCTGAATAAATTATGTGTAAAGATGATGGTCACGTCGGAACGCGAAAGTGCCTCAGAGGCGTTTTGTTTGCAGTATCGATTGGATGGTCCTTTGAATACGGTATTTTGCCTATTCTCGAATTTCTTCAGTGGCTTCAAGTTCTGTATTTTTTTTTTTTTTTGTTATAGATTTTCAAATCGAGTCTAGTCGGTTATAATCGGATGTTTACGTTCATGTGGCGCGTAAAACGAGCTAATTATATGGTCCTGAAAATGTGGCGAGGATTGAAATTATTATTCAAAGAAGTAAATTACGTAATTCCTGGTACGTCAGTTACTGACTTCAGTTTTTGATCTGTATTCGATATAATTATACTCATTTTTTTTTTTTTCATTTTCATTTGCAGAAGCCAGAGTCATCTTCAGCAAAGCCAACTGTCTAGTCATGGAGATGGTGAACTTCATCGGTCATTTCCAATACTACATCGCCTCCGAAGTGGTCGAAGTATCATGGCGTAAATTTCAAACCGAAATCACCTCTATGGAGTCGCTGGACAAAGTGCTAAAAGCACACAACACGTTCTTAGAATCGATGCAGTCGTGTTGCATGTTAAATGCTCAGGTCAGTGACCTCCCAATTCTCGTTTTCGTTTCTCTAATTACCGAGTATTAATTTAGAATGTATTATTGTTTGTCTCGAGTAGCCTGGGTCGAACCAAGCGACAATGGCCTGGCATATCAGAACGTTACTGGACTACGTTCAAGAGTTAGTCCCCGTAGTAGAAATATTCCAAACGCTGTGCGAATCAGAAGTAGAAAGGAGAAGAAAAAGGCAACAAAACATGGCCGAATTTGGTATCTCGCGCCAGGACGAAGCTGAAAATAACACCATCGTGGCTCAATTCCAAGAAGAATTGAACAAAGTCAAGACTAAATTCAAAGTACTCACCAATCAACATCACGTAAGTAAAATATTCGAATCGTATCAAAATCTAGGTATTGAACAAAGGTGAATTAATTGGGTTTTTTTTATTCGTAGGATAAATTGAAATCGTTACTAATGCTGTTTTCGGGAAATCAACAAGAAAATAATCTCATTTTACTCAGCCACAGGATCGACTTCAACGAGTATTACAAACAAAACGATTCGAGGCTTTCGGATTCGCTGAAACTTTACAAATAGACGATCGAAAAAGCTTAGCATTTTTATTGTTTTTTTTTTTTTTAGATTGATCGTTCGAGCATTTTTTTTTGTAATTTATTTAGTTTTTTTTTTGTGATGTTTTTTTTTATTCGAATGTGTTTTATGTGCGACGAAGGTAATTAACGATAAGATTGTCTTCCTTTTATTGTTCATGTTATGTTTGCTAATCGTGCCATTGCTAAATTTTATCAATTTTCCAAAATACTTTCCATTTTTTAGCAAACTGGCTTTTTGTTATGTTCTTCTTACCTTAACCCTTTTAATTTATTTGTAATTGATTTAAAAATTATGTACGAGTGGTTTATTTACAGTATTATTGCATGATGAAATACAATTAGGTATTTGCCACTTTGAAATAAATTATGAAACAATTTTAACCGCTGTATTCTAAAATTCTCGTATTTCTAGTTAATATCTAACGGAAAATGGGACATCTGAGGATCTAGGTCGATAGAGTCGAACCCGACGATTGGAAATCTGCTTTCATTTTCAAAATCGGACCATTATTTGCGGATTTTTGTACTAGGACAGGTGCTCGAAATACTACTACATTGAAAAATATGCATCTGTCTATGAACGTGAAATTTCATATTCGTCTCCTGAAGAAAATTTTGAATTTTGTAAGTATTTGAAAAAAATCATTCTTGGTGAAAAAAATTAAGAAATTCTTCAAAGAAAATTAATGAAAGGTGCTGCAGGTTTTTATTTTTGATATCCGAACGAGTGCAAAATTATTAGGCATTTGCGAGAAATACAAAAAAATGTAGAAATATACCCAAGTACGCCAAACTGCCAAAGTATGCATTATAAAACAAGTTTTAAAAAATATGTACAAAATAAATAAATCATTATTATTTTAGCGAAATCCGTTTAAAAAATTGTACGTTATACTGTAAAATCCTCAAGCGTGGCCACACTGACGTTGGAATTTTCGCTTCGGTTTCAGCCATTTTGAATTTAGTAGGTTTTAGTTTGTGTTTGATCGTAGTCGTGAACTTGTTGCACTGTCGCTTCTTGCATTTTGTTAATGTCTTATGTCGTGTTTTACTATTAATTCGGTGTCATTTGAGTTTGTAATGTTATTATTATTCAATTCAGTACTTCAGATCAGAATGTTTTCAATGTTTGACTCGTTACGTTTTGCTTTCTGTGGTGTTTTCGAAATGATTGGCTCGACGACAAGTTAAAAGGTAAGAATAATCATGAATTCAATTTTACACGCTTCGTATTTTTCTTTTCGTAATCGTACTTCGTAGGCTTAGGACTTTTAAAGTAATATTCATTTGTAAATACATAATTTAACGTAAAATTCGCGATGAAAAATTTGAATTGACGCAGTCAAGACGTGTACGTAGGCCTATTTTGGTTGAATTGAAAGTGGCAGTGAGATAGTCGTATTTTGTATTCATGATGAATCATATTTTATCTATTCGATAAAGCTAGCTTCAATCGTGCGGCTAGTAAGTTATTTCTTGCACTTCTTGCCTCGTCGGTTCAGTTGAGTCACACACACACACAATAGAGCGTTCAACTCATTCAACAACCAATCAGATACGAGAACGAAATATGGTAGGGAGAATTTCATTGTGTAATGTGAAGTCGTGTTTTTGGAGGGTTAATATTTCGATGACACACACAAGCATCGTCGCGTTCGTATTTCATTCCAGTTTTTTCTTTGTTAGCGTGCCTGTCAAATTTTGAAAGTCGTGGAAAGTTTTTTTTAAACGGTTTGGCAGCCATTTTTTAATAATTTTCGTTTACTTTACGTATTTTTTGTATGTATCAAGTGTTTTTCGGGCGCAAATTAGTGTTTCGTATTATTAATATGATATTTTGGCATTGTAGATTCGGTGCCGAATTCCATGTGGTTCTTCTTCGTTGAACGGTCGAAAAAGGAAATAGCCAAATAGGCGTTGGTGATGGACTTTTGTTTCGTTTCAAACTGTTCGGCAGGTATGTACTTCTACAATTTGCATTTTGCTTATTTTTTCGTGATTGTTTTATGCTCGTGTATTCGCTTCACGTAATCCGGTGCTAAAAAGCTAAAGTGATCAATTCCAAAGTTTTTCCACACTTTATAAATGTACGTAGATTGTAGAACTTGTTTTTTGAATGAACAGTGGTTCTCAAAATTGATCGTATAGTGTTGAGGTTTTGCGAATGTTACTTTATTCATTGTATATTGGATACCTCTACCTAGTGAAATAACTATCAACTCTTTTTGATCATATTGTTCGAAATTTACTTACGATCATTACCTTCCAATAGTAAATTCAGACTTGCTTCGTGGATAGGAGTGGATTTGTTTTAGTTTTAATTATAAACAGACTGCAATTTGTAATTGATCAATTTTCAAATTATTAGTTAGTTTTGTTGTGTTGAAATGAAATCGATATTAATGTGAATGAATTATGTTATTTATGAAGAAATTACAACCAACGGAATTTTCAATGTGTCGAAAGTGAACCATAAGTCAAAAAACGATGTACATGGAGATGGAGGAATACAAAAGGCCGGCCAATGACGTGTATTTATGTAAGTACATCAACGATATTATTTTTCTTCACTTCGCGAATAAACAAGAAAATATTTATACATTGATGTGGCGGTACAAAGTAACTTCGGTGTGTAAATCGAACCGTGCTAATTTTTACTTTTGTGTTATTCGACAGATTTTGAAATGTATCCGAAGAACAGCGCGGCTCTTGTTGAAGAATAAACCAACCGATAATTCGCCTACTGATGTGAAGCAGATACTCGATGAAGATTGATCCTTTGGATTTACCGTGTGTCGAACAGAAGGCCAAATGAAAACTAATTTCAACATTTGACTAGCGAAAATCCGATTATCGAATGAATTGGTTTACTTTTCCATCTCCTGATTTCCGTGAGTGATTTTTTTGTTTTTTTATCACCGGAGGCTAATGAACGTAGGCCTAGTTTTGGAAAACAAATTCGTTCGGTATACCTATACTATCTACTAGTCGTTTGCGTTCGTTATTAATTTCATGTTGAATATTTAATGGTAATTTATTTTTTTGTTCTTGCAGTGTCGCCTGTGACAAGTCCTTGGCTACGTATTTCTATTGTTCGTTCCACACAACTGAAAATTCAAAACATACCAGTGAATCAGTTAGAAAAATTTGGTTCTTCGACGAATAATAAAGTAAGCCCTCCGCTTCCAGTTAGAAAAATTTGGTTCTTCGACGAATAATAAAGTAAGCCCTCCGCTTCCATTACTTTTACCATTGTACGATTCCATCTCTACAACAGTATTATTTTTCTAGGTAATTGCTGCTACGAATCGTATCGAGATTTCGAATCCTACTCTTGTTATGTTCCGGTCGATTTCCCTCGATCCAAATGAAGAAGTAGAGCTGGACTTTGGCAAATTCACTCTTGTTCTTAAAAGTTACCTTCACTCTTGTTCTTAAAAGTTACCGCTGGATGTGAATTTTGAAGAATTTTTCGGATCGATTGACTGATGATTTCAGTGTTGGCCTCCGATGTTAAGCTCTTGGTGTTGAAGCTGTAAGTTTTATACGTTTGCATTATTTATTTTTTATCGCATCGTGAACGTGATTTTTAAAATTTTTAGTCATAAGTATTCCTCTTTGATGCTGATAAGTGCTCCCTCTGTGTAATCTGCGTAGGCAACTAAATCGGTTCCTTTTGTGTTTTTTTTTTTTTTTTTTTTTTACAAAATTATTAGGTATATTTTTTTTTGAAAAAAATTATTTCGTTAGAGAATTATTTTTCATACTTAACAAATTATTCCAATTTTTTTTTTCTTCAATTTTTGAAAGTATTTGAATTTGAGTTACAATATTCAAAAAAATTTTCTATGTACAAATTTTAAAAAAAATCAATCTAAAAATGAGTTAGAATTGAGAAATTTGATTAGAATGTGTTGAAAAATTTCAGCTTTCAATTTTTTTTATTCGTCGAAATTCACCTTTCATTTTCATGCAAATTCCTTTCTGTGGATATTTGATTTTTTTAAATAGATAATACCTAGATGAAAAAAAAGAAATAATTTTAATGGAAGTGGATCTCTTATATTTTTCATATTTTTTTAAATCTTCTAAATTCTCCGAAATTTTAAATACCTATGCGTTTTCCAGTTTTTGAAAATTTGCCATTTTTCGAAATTTGTTTGTTTTTTAAAAACATTCATTCGTGTTTTAAATTCCCAGATGAGAAATTTGTGTGTTCAAATTTTTGAAAAAAAAATTAATCTAAACGTGAGTTGAAATTGAGAAGTTTGATTACAATGTTTTGAAAAATTCCAGCTTTCATTTTTTTTATTCTTCAAAAATTTAAAATTCACCTTTCATCTTCATGCAAATTCCTTTCTGTGAATCATTCGATTTTTTAAAATTATATAGGTAATACCTAGATGAAAAAAATAAATAATTTTTATGAAAGTGAACCTATCTCTCATTCATATTTTTTGAAATCTTCTTAATTATTCGAAGTTTTAAATAGGTAGTTAGGTACCTAGCTACCTACCTATGAGTTTTCCCGTTTTTGAAAATTTGCTCTTCTTCGAAATTTTTTTTTTTTTTTAAATTTCTTTTTTTTTCATGGTTTTTAACATTAATGAATTTTTCAATAACTTCCGATCACTCAAAATTTGGCAATTTTTCCATATTTTGTAGGTTTTTGCAGTTAACGAGTTTTTCTAAAGAATATTGTTTCATCCTTCAAAATTATCTATTTTTTTAATTATAAAATTTTTTAATTTTCTCTTTTTTCAACCAATCTGTATAATTTTTTTCAATCTTCCAAGTTTTTCGATTAATTTTTTTTTTTTAAGTATATCAAATAAATACCTACGTACTCGATACGTTTTTCAAATTTTTGCAATTTCTTGTACTTGGTCAAATTTTTTAATTTTTCGATTTTTAATAATTTTCTAATTTTTTTTTCGAAGTGTTCCATTTTTTAAGACCTCATGTTCAATTTTTTTTTTCAAAGTTTCAAAAATTGACAAATTTTTTAAATTTTCCCCTTGACTGAAAATTTAACTTTCTTCTGCCACTTGCTCGTTCATTGAAATTTACTTATCCACCAAATTTTAAGCGTTTAAAGTTTGAAACATTTTAAGTATTAAGTTTTTATTCCCTTCGAATTTTGACTTTTTTTTTCAAATTTACTTCCGATCAATCTCAACGTTTGGTTCTCCATCCAGTTTTTCAAATTATTTTTTTTTGTACTTTGAGAAATTAGTATCATTTTTTCAATTGACTCAATTTTTGTCAATTTTTTAGTATTTTTAATTTATTAAAAAAATTTTAAATAGGTAATTGATAAAAAAAATAGAAAATAATTTTAATGAGAGTGTATCTCTTTATCTTTTTCATATTTGTTGAAACCTCCTAAATTCTTCAAAGCTTTAAATACCTATGGGTTTCCCAGTTTTTGAAAATTTTTCGAAATTTGTTTGTTTTTTAAAAACATTCATTCGTGTTTTGTGCAAATTATTGAAAAAAATTTAATCTAAAAATGAGTTGAATAATTAAGAAATTTGATTACCTAAAATAATATTTGAAAAAATTCCAACTTTCAATTTTTTTTTATTCCTCAAAAAGTTTTAAATATCTGAATAAGTGTGCGTTTTCTAGTTTTTGAAAATTTGTGTTTTTTAAAATTTCCCTTTTTCATTGTTTTTAACATTAACCCATTTTTCAATAATTTCCGGTTACTCAAAAATTGACAATTTTTCCATATTTAATAATTTTCTGCAGTTGGCGAATTTTTCTAAATTGTTTGATCCTTCAAACTTACTTATCCACCTATTTTTTTAATTACAATTTTTTTTTTAATTTTTTAATTTGCTCTTTTTTCAAACCATTATAATAATTTTTTTCAGTCGTCCAAGTTGATCATTTTTTAAAAGTTTATCAAATGAATATCTACCTACTCGATAAGTTTTTCAAATTTTTGCAATATTTCTTGTACTTTGTCAAATTTTTTAATTTTTCGATTTTTAATAATTTTCCAAGTTTTTTTCGAAGTGTTCCATTGTTTAAGACCTCATGTTCAAATTTTTTTCAAAGTTTCAAAGATTGACAAATTTTCAAAATTTTCCACTTGACTGAAAATTCAACTTTCTTCTGCCATTTGCTGGTTCATTGAAGTGTACCTATCCACCAAATTTTAAGTGTCAAAGTTTGAAACATTTCAAGTATTACGAATTTGACTTTTTTTTTCAAATATTCTCTCAACGTTTAGTACTCCAACTAGTTTTTCAAATTATCATCATTTTTTGTACTTTGAGAAATTGGTAAATTTTTTCAATTGCCTCAATTTTATGCCAATTTTTTAGTATATTTTTTTATATTATTTTTTGAAATCCTTGAAAATTTTCAATTTCTCTAAACTTTCAAAATTACTTATTCATTTTTTATTTTATTTTAAAATGGAGGTTTTAAATGAAGTATTTTCATTGGTTTAATACCGTAGACGAAGTGTAGCTATCTAATGGCTCGTACCTCCTGCATCCTGCTAAAGTTCTGCTTTTAGGTAAACTTAAGGTTGAAATTCTAGCTTTCTTCAAATTTGAACTCCTGACTTTTGAGCAAAAATTTAACTAGATGGAAAAGTTTTTAAATGCAAAAAATTGTTCATGCAACCTTGTTATCAAGTTTAAAAAATTATCAAAATTTGATGGAAGTGCCTGAATTATGCCATTTTAAAACATCAACAAATTTTAGAAATTGAATCAATTTCTTTGTTTGATAGATTTTTATAATTTTAAAATTTGGGAATAATGTTTAAATTCAGATAATTTTGTTTTGAAAATTTAAAAAGTCGTTAAAATTAGAAAAAGCGATGAAAATTTTGAATTTTTTTGAAAAAAATATTTCGCTAGGAAATTATTTTTCATAACGAATTATCCAGATGTTTTTCAACTTTTGAAAGTAGGTATTCGAATTCGAGTTGTAAAATTCAAAACCGGAGCAAACATTCATTCGTGTTTTAAATTCCAATATAAAAAATTTGTGTGTACAAATTTTTGGAAAAAATATTATCTAAGTGAGTTGAAAATTAGAAAGTTGATTGAAATGTTTTGAAAAATTCCAGCTTTCAATTTTTTTTTATTCGTCAAAATTTATTTTTCATTTTCATGGAAATTCCTTTCCGTGGATCATTTGATTTTTTTTGTAATAGGTAATTACCTAGGTACTAATGGATGAAAAAAATGAAATAATTGTAATGAAAGTATATCTCTTATCTTTTTCATATTTTTTGAAATATCCTAAATTCTTCGAAGTTTTAAATGCTTATGCATTTTCCAGTTTTCGAAAATTTGCCCTTTTTCGAAATTTTGTTTGTTTTTTAAAAACATTCATTGTGTTTTAAATTACCAGATGAAAAATTAGTATATGCAAATTTCTGAAAAAATTTGATCTAAAAATGAGTTGAAATTGTGAAATTTGATTAAATTTTTTTTTTAAATTTCAGCGTTCAAAATTCACTTTCATGTTCATGCAAATTCCTTTCTGTGGATCATTTGATTTTTTTTAATCGGTAACAAATAAAAAAATGGAAATAATTTTAATGAAAGTGTATCTCTTATCTTTGAAATCTAAATTCTTCAAAGCTTTAAATACCTATGCGTTTTCCAGTTTTTGAAAATTTGTCTTTTTTCAATTTTTTTAAAATTTTCTTTTTTTTATCATTTTTGAAATAACCAATTTTTAAATAATTTCCGACCACTCAAAGTTTGGCAATTTTTCCATATTTGATAGTTTCTTGCAGCTTACGAGTTTTTCTAATCAAGTGTTTGACCCTCCAAAATTATCTATTTTTAAAATTTTTCAATTTTTCAATTAGCTCTTTTTTCAACCAATTGCAATAATTTTTTTCAATCTTATAAATTTTTCGATTTTTCGAATTATTTTTTTTAATAATCAAATAAATACCTACGTACTCAATAAGTTTTTCAAATTTTTGCAATATTTCTTGTACTTCGTCAAATTTTGTAATTTTTCGGTTTTTAAAAATTTTCTAAATTTTTTTCGAAGTGTTCAATTTTTTAAGACCTCATGTTTAAATTTTTTTCAAAGTTTTAAAGATTGACAAATTTTCAAAACTTTCCACTTGACTGAAAATTCAACTTTCTTCTGCCATTTGCTGGTTCATTGAAATGTACCTATTCATCAAATTTTAAGCTTTTAAAGTTTGAAACATTTCAAGTATTAAATTTTTTCCCCTTCCGAATTTGACTTTTTTTCCAAATATCGTTCTCTCAACGTGTAATACTACAACCAGTTTTTCAAATTATCATAATTTTTTGTACTTTGAGAAATTGGTAAATTTTTTCAATTGCCTCAATTTTATGCCAATTTTTTTTAGTATTTTTTAATTTGTCAAAAATTGTCAGTTTATCCGGATCGAAAATTTTTTGCACTTCTTATCAATCATCGAAATTTTGAAAATTCTGTATTATTTCACTTTCTTGTTAATTGTTTCAATTTTGACTCAAAGTTTCAGTGTTTGCTACTTTGTTTGTTTTTCTATTTTTTTTTTTTTTTTTTTTTTTTGAAATCCTTGATAATTTTCAATTTTCCTAAAATTTCAAAGTTGCGTATTCGTTTTTTCTTTTATTTTAAAATGGAGGTTTTAAATAGGTAGGTAAAGAATTTTCATTTGTTTAATACCGTAGGCGAAATGAAGCAAATCTATGGCTCGTAAAGTCAAGGTTGAAATTGTAGTTTTTTTCAAATTTGAACTCCTGGCATTTGAGTAACATAACTAGATGGAAAAGTTTTTAAATGCAAAAAATTGTGTAATTAAAAAAAAATTCTTGCAAACCAGTTATCAAAATTGATGAAAGTTCAGAATTATGCCATTTTAAAAATCAGCAAACTTTATAAATCGGATCATTTTTTTTGTTTGAAAGATTTTTTTAATTTTGAAAAATGGGATGAATACCTAATGTTTTAATTCAAATAATTTTGAAAAGTTAGCATGCCTTTGAAATTAGAAAAATTGGTAAAGATTTTAAGGTTTGTCAAAATTTTGGTAATTTTTAAATGTCAATGATTTTTTTAACACATATTTTATTGATTTCTTAAATTTGACAAATTTTTCAAGGTTCATACACTTTGTAATATCCTTGAAAATTGTTGAAAATTTTGAGTATTTTAATGTATTCTTCTTTTTTTTAAAACAATTTATAAATTTTCTCAATTGCTCGAAATTTTTAGCATTTTTTTTTTGCAATTTTTTAGAACGAATTTTTTCTTTGAATTTTTTACAATGAAAATTGTTTACAATTATTTTGAAAAAAAAATTTTCTTTAATGTTTTAAAATGAAATTTTTCTACAATTTTTTAGAGTAATTTTTTTTTAAATTTTTTAGAATGAAATTTTTTTACAATTTTTTTACAATTTTTCATAATGAGAAAAAGTTTTAAATTTTTTGGAATAATATTTTTCAAGTTACTATTTTTTTTTTAAATTGATGATTTCTCATTAAAAGAAATTATTTTTCCAAATTTTAAAAATGATTTTAGGTATTATTTATTTGAAATGAAAAAATGATTTCTCAGCGTCAATACGAGGTGGTCGCTGGGCAAAATTGAAGATTTTTGGGCATCGGATAATCGAGGTTCTACTTATAACATTTTACCCCCTCCCCCCCCCCCCCAATAAAGTGAGCACCACTTGAAAAGATAATGATCCGCCTGCTATGCACGTAGTTCTTTTTCTTCATAAATTTTCTAATGTATTATTATTCAAAAGTCGATGTTTGAGAGTTGTCCCTTCTTTCAAAATTGAAATTATTTGAAATATCGTTTATTAAATACTTATTTTTGTTTGTAGAATTTTTTCATTCCCAATTTCGAACAAACTCGTTCTCTTATCTCTAATTTTGCTTACGTATAGGTACGTGTTTTTGGAAATTTTATTTTCGTTTTAATATATCAATTCGTTCGCATTAAAATTGAGACTTCAAATTCGAGTTTTGTTTTTCACTAGATTTTTTAATTTTTATGTAGTGTCAAGGTTAGAATTCATTTTTCATTTTAAATCAAATTAAACTCTGAATAGGTATATTTTTTGGAGTGTTTTCAATTTTTTTTTAATTTGTATGTTCTCAAGAATACGTTAGTTCAATTTTTTTCAAGTCGGAACTCCCCCCTTCAAAATAAGGTTTTTAAAGAATTTCTTTAAAAAAATTGATTTTATTTTCTTCAAAATGAACAATTTTTACCTATTATTTTCTAGATGAAATTTTTTATATAGTAATAATTTTTTTCTCTCGAGTCCGAATTTGGTTTTCTTTCAAATAGATACAGGGTGTCCCATGTAACGCGCAACCCTGATTTTGATGGCGCGTCACTTTCTAGTGAGCGAGTTCGGAACTACTTCGCCGGGTCTGACGTCATCCCCAAACGTTTTCCAACCGCTCAAGGCAGTTTTATTTTTATATCTACTGCCATGTTTTGTGTTCCAGAATTTTTTATAAATGAAAGTCAAAATATTTTTTTGTGCAATTTTGAAGTTTCAAAAACATTTAATAGATTTTCAAGCAAATTTAGGGGTCCTACAGTGGTCCTACGAAAAAATTTGTAAGAACCAAAATTGTAGAGCATAAAATTTACTTCCTAAATAGTATATTATTATATTTTTCTAGGAGTTTTGGTATCGTCATTTTTATAGTCAAAGTTCAAAAATTGAAAATTTCTCCAAACTTTAAACTTTGACTGCAAATATCACGAAAAGTAAGCCTCCTAGAAAAAAACTAATCGCTTACTACGGAAAGCAAATTTCACGCTCTACAATTTTGGTTCTTAGCATTTTTTTCATAGGACCCTTAGATTGTCCATAAAATCCATTTCAAGTCAAGAAAAATTCAAAAATACAGTGTGTACGGTTCAATTTGAACCGTACACACTGTATTTTTGAATTTTTCTTGACTTGAAATGGATTTTATGGACAATCTAAGGGTCCTATGAAAAAAATGCTAAGAACCAAAATTGTAGAGCGTGAAATTTGCTTTCCGTAGTAAGCGATTAGTTTTTTTCTAGGAGGCTTACTTTTCGTGATATTTGCAGTCAAAGTTTAAAGTTTGGAGAAATTTTCAATTTTTGAACTTTGACTATAAAAATGACGATACCAAAACTCCTAGAAAAATATAATAATATACTATTTAGGAAGTAAATTTTATGCTCTACAATTTTGGTTCTTACAAATTTTTTCGTAGGACCACTGTAGGACCCCTAAATTTGCTTGAAAATCTAATAAATGTTTTTGAAACTTCAAAAAATTGCCCAAAAAAATATTTTGACTTTCATTTATAAAAAATTCTGGAACACAAAACATGGCAGCAGATATAAAGATAAAACTGCCTAGAGCGGTTGGAAAACGTTTGGGGATGACGTCAGACCCGGCGAAGTAGTTCCGAACTCGCTCACTAGAAAGTGACGCGCCATCAAAATCAGGGTTGCGTTTTACATGGGACACCCTGTATTTTTAAATTTGTTTTGAGTGTTTGATATTTTGGCAAATTTATATTCGGTGGTATTTACTTTTTTCAATGATCAACTTCGTAGATTTACTTTGAAATTTAATTTGAAATTACTTCAAAAATTATTTTTATTTTCTAACACAATTTTTTGAAAAATAAATAATTAGTAGGTACTTAAGTAGGTATTTACTTTTTTCCGATAGTAATTTTTTTTCAATTTTCAAAATTAAAATTTTTTGATGAATTTTTTTTAAATAAGCTCAATTTTTTCATAAATTCATTTTTTACTTTGAATTTTTTGCCGTTTTCAGATTTTAATAATAATTTTAAAAATTTAATTTTACCTACGTAGGTATTTTACGTATTAAAAAAAAAGAAATTGAAACCGTCGATGCATTACTATTTTTAAAGAAAAATACCTATTGTTAGACTTTTTTTGAGCATTGTTTTTTTCTGTTGATTTTTTAATACGAGTAAAAAGTTTGAAAACCACTAGTGCATCAATGTATTAGTGCTCAATGGTCGGTCAATCTTTTCGTCGTTTTTGTCTATTCGTATTAATTTTATTATTAGTATTATTCAAATATTATTTCGAATTTTAAAACTTCAGTTAGTTGCATACTCACGTTATTTTTTTTCTCTTTTTTGTTTTATAGTGAATTGACATACCAGATGCACCATTACGATCTCAGTCAAATGCCAGTGGATCAACGGCAGTATCGACTTCGGACTCGTCGAATTAAATCTCTCGTATGGCAGGTAAATTTTTTTGTACTGAAAAATTATCTTTTTAATGTCTTTTTTTTCAAAAAGTGGTTGTAAGTCCATATACAATTTAAAGCAAGTAATTTTTTTCAATAAATTAAATTCCCCATCATGAATGATTTTGTTTAAAAATAAAATTCATTTGTAAATTCTAATAGTTAGTTATGTTATAAAATTTCCGAATTTTTAAAAATTTGATATTTTTTCATCTTCAAAATTAAATTTGATTTGATTGAAATTTTTTTTTTACATAGTAGTGCCTGTTTTTTGAAAATATAGTTAGATGTTTTTTTTTTCTTCAAAATTTGGGGTAATATTTTAGTCCTTATTTTTTCAAATTGGAATTTTTTTCTATAAAATTGCAGAATTTTTAAAAATTTGATATTTCGTATTTTTTCATCTTCATAATTGAATTTGATTTGATTAAAAAAAAGTTTTTAAAAATAGTAGTGCCTGTTTTTTGAAAATATAGTTAGATGTTTTTTTTTCTTCAAAATTTGGGGTAATATTTTAGTCCTTATTTTTTCAAATTGGAATTTTTTTTCTATCAGTAGAAATATATTTTTTAAATGTTTTTTGTTCAGATTTTTCTAAACTATCTTTTTTTGGTGATTTTTGAAAAAGTAGGTATACTCTAAAGTTGAAGTTTGATTTTTTAATACCATGATAATTGAAGGAAATTTATAATTATTATTTTTAATTATGCACAACGCTTTTCCCAAAATTAATTGAATTTTATAATCAAATGAAATGTTGAAATTTGAAGGAACCATTTCTAAAAAATCATGTATTCATTTTTTTAACGAATTTCTGTGATAATTGATTTTTTTCAATACTCGAGTATAATCAATCAAATTTTTCGTATTTTTTGAATTTAAATTTTTGTTGTATACTTACGTTATTTTCTTTTGATTTTCTTTTTAGTGGGTACCTACTGAATTTACCTAGCAGTTGTTCCTTTACGATCGGTATGAAACACCCAACGTCAGTGTCAGTTTGCAAGATGGAATCTCGAATGTGGCTGGTAAATATTTTAAATAGATATAATTATCACTCAACGTTTTACATTCTTTGTGTAATCGCAATTTATAGTAATTCTGTCTCTTTCATTGATTTCCTACAGATTTTATGACTTGTGCTTTTTGACGGTGTGTTTCGATACGAATACGATGCATAGAAGATCGACCAGATGCGGCGTTCGTGAATTTATTTTACATCTCTAAACTGCGAAGAATTTTCATCACCGGGCTGCGTTATTAAATTGCTGCGAATTTCGTTGGATCATCGTTTCCAGAAGTCAGAAAGAAGATCGCGACCATGCAGTGCTCGCCTGAATTTCTCATCTCTACGAAAACGAAGCGAATTTTTTTCAGCGAGCTGCGTTCGTGAATTATCGTGGATGTCATTGGATCATCGTTGCGGTTATTTCTTTATTGTTGCAGGTCTGTTTTGATATTTTTTATATGTATGTTGCGCATATGGCCGGTTTCTTTGTAGATGTGTCGCAAAAGTGGAATATTTATTAGTTAGCGAAATTAGCTAAATTTCAGATCGATTGAATTTTAAAGAAAAAAAAATCCCCAAGTATTTTTGTAGCAAGTGCAGTAGTTTTTTGATATGGCCGTTTTGACAGGTGATTTGATGATGAAAATTTTAGAATAATTTTATCGCAGCCAGTTTACGTAAAATTTATTGAAAATATCCCAAATGAAGTAGAAATTGATTTTTTTTTAAATATTTGGCTACTGTGGTCAGTTGAATGAATTTAGACCCGGATCGAATGTACTTTTGAGCAGATAAAACAACAGCTAGATTTTTCATTACGTATTTGACCTGGAATATTTTTATCACGAATAGTTTTTTAGTGAATTTGAATGCAACGATTATTATTTCAAAAATGCTGGCGAATGCAGAAATTGACTCAATTGAGACGTATTTTTTAATTTTTATCTACGATGACTATTTCCATCAATTTTTCAATTTTTTTTTCTCCGTGTATGGTTTGCAATTCGTATCGATGGAACAAATGATGGATCCTCATGATTATTTTATAGATGATGAATTATTTTTTGAAACTACCCTTCATTTTATTCTATTTTTTTTGAAATCTGGTGAATACTTTTGATAAGTTTTTCCAAATTTTTCCATCGCGTTCGTTATTTTCGATTCTATATTTTTCGCGTTTAGGTGTTTAGGTGCCTGTATCGGAACCGTTGATTGTTGATGGGGCTGGATGGTATTTTTTTTTTCAATTATTCGGTGCGGGCGTCCGCGCTTGGTTTTGTTACGGGGTCGTGCTTTATGAGCTCGATTATCAATATCGGTGCCGTCCACCATTGATAGTTGGAGCCATTTCACGATAACTCTTCTTCGGCAGACGAGGGCTGATGAAGGGATCCTGTAATGAAATCGGGCTCAAAATTGATGTTTTTCGCGTAGGATTCTCAATTCGTTGGTTTAGGTGTTCGATGTTTTGGTTTTCCGGGGTTGTGCACACTGCGCTCGATTACCAACGGTGCCGTACCACCTTGGTTGGTAATCGTATGGGCCAGTTGGCAGCTGTATTCTTCTTCGGCTGAACGAGGGCTGATGGAAGAATTCTGGGACCAAACGTTCGGACGGTCTCGCGTTCGAGGATCTTCGGAGGTGTTGTTTTTGACGGGTGGTGTGGACAATCGCGAGCTCACGCCATGTCTACGAAACGCATCTCCGACCAGGATTAGCCATCGACGTCGGTATCTGTGTCTGGAGACCTCACGACATCGAGAAAGACCTGTTTTTGTTACGACACTGGCACGGTCCTCCCCGGGACATCGTTTGGCTGGCGACCTGGAACCGGAGGACAGTCAGGGTTAGTATCAAACTAAAGGTATTTAGGATTGTCTCTTAGCATGCTTTCAATGGATTACGTGAACTATCGCGAGTTCACGCAATGTCTGCGGAAGCCACGCCTGTTAAGTTATCCATCGATCTCGCACAGCATCGAAACAGCCATCGATGTCGTGGGACATCGAGAAAGACCCGGAGTATTCTACGGCACTGGCGCGAACTTCCCCAGGAATGCGTCGGCCGGCCGGCGACCTGGATCAGGAGGACATTCCAGAGCCGTATTAAGCGAAGGGTATGGAGGGTGCGAATAATTCGCATACGCCCGAGTAGAACGTAGCGTTGTTTGGATCGCGGATCAAAACTGTACGAGTTGGGTATCAAAATTTCTCTTATGCGAAGTATCAGTCCCGGACCATAGGAGTAGGTGATTATCCGGGGCTGGCCAGGACAACGGGATTTGCGTCTTGGGTACTGCGAGCTCGGAGGGCCTTACGGCACCCTGCACCACCATCATTCGATGGGGAACTGGTACATTGCCTAAGAGGGGTCCTGAGATGACCGCGGTAACGGCTTCGCAAACGGGAACGGTTTCCTAGTGTTATCGTTTCTGTAGGCCACGAGCTCCATCAAAGAGGTTGGAGGCTGGTCGGCTGTTTTGGCTCGACCGATTTCGGTCTATATTATTCTTCGGGCTGCGTACAACCAGTACAATGTCCAAAGAATGATCTAAATTTAAACCGGTCGCCGAGTAGGTGTACCGTAAGTTCCTTTGCCTCGACAATGGATGACTCATTTGGTTGTGCCCGCGATGTTCGCGCCTTGTCTACTGGTTACGGTCTAGCGAACATCGCCCGTGGTGAGTGATCTCCCTGGGTCAAGGTACTGCCTCGCTCGTTGAGGCAGTTGAAGAGTGTGTGAAGTGAGAATGTTGATCCGGATTGTTTCGCGATGCTACGTTGTACTCGGAGAGTATGGTTTTTGTTTGCTTCTTTTAGCGGATATTGTTTCAAAATTGGTTTAGTTTGGAATCGAACAAAATTTCAAAGTTTATTTTTATTTTATAAAAATTGAAGAATAATATAATAAATAATCAGTATTTTGGCCTCTGAAAATTTCAAAATCATTTTTATTTTTTAAAAATTGAAGAAAAATATAATCAGTATTTTTGGCATCTGAATAATAATAATAAATTTTTTTTTGGGGGGGGGTTGAAGCTCGAACTTGATCGTCGTCATTATTTAATGCACACGCAGCCTCCCTTTTTATGACTTGAGCCCATTTTTGACCCAATTGTGATTTTAAATTATATTTCCACCCGATTATAATCAAGTATTGTAACTCTGTTTGTATTCGCGTAAATTATGTCGATAGCAATTTGTTAAAATGTTATGTATCTGTCTGTATTATTTTTGTTATTGTTGTACATAATTATTTATTCTGTATTCATTTATGTGATAACCGATCACGGTTTTTCACTGTCTAGCGGCAGGCAGTGTTTTTTAACCCAGATCGGTTAGTTATTAGTTTTAATATTGTATTGTTTTTTTTTTATGCCGCCTGTTCTACTTTTTGAACAAAAATTTTTGGCTCAGACGCTGAGCAGTGTTTTATTTCTCGTGATCAATATCGATAATTTGAATGTGATTTTACAAGCTACAAACTCGTAAGAAATGATTAATTTCAGCTTGAATAAGTGAAACAAGTCGAAAACTTGAAAAATATTGAACTACTGATGATCCATGGTAATTTAGAAATAATTACAAAATCGTAAAATTGATTTATTTCAGCGAATTGATAGAAAAAAAAGGTCTTAACCTAGGGCAAAATGTCAGCAAAAGCGATGGTAAGTAAATATGCCCAAAAAGCTGCTCGAATAAAGCTTTAAAAGTACTCGAGTTCCTCGTTTTTGAAAATGATATGCAAAGCTTGGACAGTTTCTACGGTAATTCACGATTGGCAAAGATATCTGCAAAAAAATACCATAAAAGCAGACGAAAAAATTCATAAGTGACGAGTGCCTGCAAAAAAGCACGATAGGCAACTCAAACAACATCTAAAATATGCCGAAATAGTACTTGTAACGCTATCTATCAGTGAAGACGAGAACCGTCTGTCTGTTTTTTGAAAAATTCATAAGTGTCGAATAAGTTGCCGACTCTGTTCCCTGCAGGAATAATTTTTCTACTGAAATACGACATTTTTTCATAAATCGAAATCGTATTTTCGTATTATTGATGTCGTTTATGACTATTTCAAACTCGCTGATTACGAAAATGTTGTTAATTTTGAGCGTACTTACTTCGTTGTGCCAGAAATAAGCATTATTAGAAATAAATTCTTCGTTTCTATAGGAACTAGAGGTGAAAATTGAAAACTAATGGTAGATTCTGAATCAGCGTGGTCTAATTAGTCGATAAGAATATTAATCTAAATTTTTTGGAAAATTTCAAAGTCCGCGTACTCGGCGAGAAATCGACGTACAGCAAAATGGATAGCATTTTCGTAATCAGTGTGGTTGACTTAGTCGAAAAGCACTCTTATCTCGATTTTTTTGGAGATAAAAAAATCGAAAAAATCATAAGGGGTTAACCTTCATTTTTTTTTTGAATTTTTTTTTTTTGTCTCAGATCGACGTGTGAGGTGTCTAGAAGGGGATAATCGGACCAGGCGAATCGAATGCCGCGATCAGTTTCCCCATCGGATGCGAATTCGCCAAGATATGGACCATTTTCCATAACTCGGGAACTAATCATTAGATTTGAAAACCGATTGCATATTTGAGTTCAGCGACCTCAGATTAGCCCTTAAACCGAATTTTAGCTCGATCGGACCATAAATAACAGTTTTAAAAAATTCATTAAAATTGAAGCAAAGATAATGGCGGATTTGCGATTTTTTGCAAAGTTTGAAAAAAATTGTCGAAAATTGGGCATCTAGGGGTTTAGACCGATAGAGTCGAACCCGACGATTGCAAATCTGCTTTCATTTTCAAAATCGGACCATTATTCGCGGCGATATAAGCGTTCAAAGTTTTTGGTCGGATATGAGTCATAAAAACCGACCAAACTTGGTAAGTTGGTACTTTATTGAATTATTGCAGCTTCCAGAATAGCTAGAAAATTGTTTTTGGAGTCTAATATTACCAAATTGAAGCCGTAGAATTTAAATTTGAGATTTATTTGGAGCAGGGTTGCCAACCTGGAGAGATAAAATTTTTATTTCGAGAGGTTGGCAACCCTGCTCGAAACAAATTTCAAATTTGAATTCTACGATCTCGAAATAATACCATTAGACACCAAAAACAATTTTCTACGTACTCTGAAAGCTGCAATAATTCAATAAAGTACCAAATTAACAAGTTTGGTCGGTTTTTATGACTCATATCCGACCAAAAACTTTGAACGCTTATATCGCCGCGAATAATGGTCCGATTTTCAAAATGAAAGCAGATTTGCAATCGTCGGGTTCGACTCTATCGGTCTAAACCCCTAGATGCCCAATTTTCGACAATTTTTTTCAAATTTTGCAAAAAATCGCAAATCCGTCATTATTTATGCTTCAATTTTAATGAATTTTTTTAAAATGTTATTTATGGTCCGATCGGGCTACAATTCGGTTTACGGGCTATTTCGAGGTCGCTGAACCCGAATATGCCATCGGTTTTCAAATCTAATGATTAGTTCCCGAGTTATGGAAAATGGTCCATATCTCGGCGAATTCGCATCCGATGGGGAAACTGATCGCGGCATTCGATTCGCCTGGTCCGATTACCCCCTTCTAGACACCTCACACGTCGATCTGAGACAAAAAAAAAAAATTCAAAAAAAAATGAAGGTTAACCCCTTATGATTTTTTCGATTTTTTTATCTCCAAAAAAATCGAGATAAGAGTGCTTTTCGACTAAGTCGACCACGCTGATTCCGAAAATGATGTCCGGTTTGCTCTCCGATGCTTTCTCGCCGAGTACGCGGACTTTGAAATTTTCCAAATTTTCAAAAAATTTCGGATTAAAATCGTTATTGACTAAATTGACCTCGCTGATTCTGGATCTGCCAATACTTTTCAATTTTGACCCTTTCTTCGCTTTTAAACGATAATTTTTTTTCGAAAAATCGTCATTTGGGGTACAATGAGAGAGTTAAATCGAAAATAAAGTTCATATTCGTGATCAGCGACCTCGAAATAGTAATAAACCGTATTAAAAATACAAAAATACGATAATTTTTGAAAAAAGAGTCGTATATTGAAAATACACTTCAAATCTGCCTGCAAATGCATCGAGTATGCAATTCAATTAACACCCAATTCTAAAAACCTTCAAATGAGCTTTAAAGCTTCTAGGAAGTCTTCGAAAGAGGTTGAAGAGTCATTTATTACTAATGCGAGGTCGCAGAATTCAAATTTGAAAATTGTTTCGAGCAATGTTGCCAACATAGCGAAAGAAAAATTTTATTTCCCGAAGTTGGCAATCCTGGAAGGTTTTAATGATAAATTCGAATTCTACGACCACGAATTGAGCTGTACACCAAATTTCAGCTCAATCGAATTGTAAACAAGAGCCTGAAAATTTTTGAATTTCGACCCCTTCAATTGATTTTTTTTCAACGATGGGTCGATTCCGATAGAGTCGAACCCGACGATTGCAAATCTGCTTTCATTTTCAAAATCGGACCATTATTCGCGGAGATATAAGACCTCAAAGTTGTGGTAAGCTAACTACCAATCAGAGCTCTCCATAAGGTTGCAGTCCTTTGTTTGGTACTTTTTCTTATATTGTAGCTTTCAAAAGAGCTAAAAGGTCGATTGAAAGGTCAAAATGGACTATATCGAGGTCGTAGATTTCAAATTTGAAATTTATAAGTTTCAGGATTACCAACTTTGCGAAATAAAAATTTTATCTCGTGAGGTTAGCATCACTGCTTGAAACACATTGCAAATTTGCATTCTGCGACCTCGAAATAGTAATATCAGACACTAAAAACAATTTTCCAACTATTCTGGAAGCTACACTATAACAAAAAGAACCAAACAAAGGACTGCAACCTTATGAAGAGCTCTGATTGGTAGTTACTAACCACAACTTTGAAGTCTAATATCTCGGCGAATAATGGTCCAATTTTGAAAATGAAAGCAGATTTGCAATCGTCGGGTTCGACTCTATGAATCGACCCATCGTACACTCATTTTCGACAATTTTTTTCAAATTTTGCAAAAAAATTCAAAATGACCCCTTTTTTTGCTTCAGTTTTAATAAATTTTTAAAAATGTTATTTACGGTCCGATCGAGCTGAAATTCGGTTTAAGGGCTAAATTGAGGTCGCTGAATCTAAATATGCAATCGGTTTTCAAATCCGATGCTTAGTTTCTGAACACCTGTTTCTATTTTTTCACTTAAAATGAATCTACTAAAAAAAAAAACTCAAAAAAAGCTTGTACGCAGCGAAATGACGAGTCGTACGACCGAACTGATGGCGCCAATCGATTCGCCAGGTCAAAATACCTCCATCTACATGTGTCGCGAAACAAAATCTGATAAAAAATTTTTTTGACCAAAAAAATCACAAGGGAGTTCACGTTTTTTTGCGATTTTTCGAGCCTCCAAAAAAATCGAGATAAGGGTGTTTTGGGACTAATTCGACCCCGCCCGACTCAGATCCGGTGTCGGTTTTACGATCCGGCGCACAGTTGTCGAGATATTCGCCTAAAAAGTTGTCAAAAAACTCCAAAAATTCCAAAAATGAGCGCAGAACAAAACCGACGGCAAATCTAAACAGAACGACCCAAAATTAGTCGAAATGCACACCTGTTTCGATTTTTTCACTTAAAATGAATTTTCTCAAAAAAAACTTGTACGCGGCGAAATAACGAGTCGTACGACCGAACTGATGGCGCCAATCGATTCGCCAGGTCAAAATACCCTCATCTACATGTGTCGCGAGCCAAAATCTGACAAAAAATTTTTTGCCCAAAAAAATCATAAGGCTAACAACCCCTTATGATTTTTTCGATTTTTTTGACCTCAAAAAAATCGAGATAAGTGTGCTTTTCGACTAAGTCGACCATGCTGAATCCGGTTCTGGCCTCCGTTTTGCTCTACGAAGCTTATTTCGTAATTACAAGCACTTTCAAAATTTCGAAATTTTCAAAAAAATCGAGATTTCAATTGTTATTTACTAATTCAGGGTCGCTGATCATGAATCTGATATTCGTTTTCATCAGTCACCTCTCCTTTCCCTCAAAGGAGCACGTTTTTATCAAAAAATCAAAAAATAGGATAATTTTGGGAATAAAGCATGTACCTCACCTATACGAAAATATCTGAATTCGCCTTCAAATGAATCGAGTATGCAATTTAATTAACACCATAAAATAAATTCTTGAAAATTAAATTCCATATTTTTAAACTTTATTAAAATCCTGAAAAATTCAACGCAATACAAAAAATTCATAATTATTTACAAACAAAATCACTTCATAAAAAATGTTTTAAAAAAAACGTTAAAATGTTTAAATTAAAGAAAGTAACATTACATACGTTTCATACACATACAAAATAATATTTTTTACACGAAAATAAAAAGGAAAAAATAATAAGGGGGGACATGATGAGAGACATAGGTATAAAAAAAAACTTACAAATTAAAGAGAGAGAAAATAATAGCTATATTGAGCAAAATGGTGGGATTTTTTCACTCTTTCGGGCGTATCAGTACATTAATCCGGGATGCATACCGCTGCGGTGAAAGAAAACGTTAGGATTGGTCGATAAGGTAGGCTCGACCGTGGTATAAATATTCGTTTCTAATACACCACTACCTGAAAAACACATCGAAAAAGAATATTAATGAGGAAATTTCATTTCAAAGTGTATAGTTAGGTACTATTTTGTACTCTTAATCAAACCAATAATATTATAAATTACAAACCTGCAGTTGGGTTTCTAGTATGGGTATGCGGCTGCGGAAAATAACAACACGGATAATAATGATGAGCGTAGGTCGGAGGAGGTGCCACCAGAGCGACTCGATCTGCAGAAAATATCGAAAAATTGGAAAATTTTCATTTAATTTAGCTACAAAAAAATACATGAGAATTTATTTATCCAAAACAATTTGAGAATTTTTCCTTCGAAAAAATTGGAACCTTTTTATACATAAAAGAAATTGAGAATCTTTTAATTAAAAATTATGAAAAAAAAAAATTTATTTGAAAAATTTCAGGAATTTTTTCATTCATATAAAATTGACAGTATGTAATTTTTATTTCAAAAATATAGATTTTTATTTCGAAAATTTTAAGATTTTTTTTTCATTCAAATGAAGTTTATTTTTTACTTAAATAAATTTCCAACTTGAATGAAACAGTACCTCGTAAAATTAATTTATAAATACTCGAAAACTCACCTCCGAAGGTATTGAGAGCGGACGGTTGATGTTTCCCAAACGTATGAACTGGCTTAAAGTGGAAAAACGAAGGCGACGCTGCTCTACTCAACGTGCTGAATTTTTCCTCTCTGTCTTCGATGTACATGCCTTCCCTGCCCATGGCGGCCAACTGGCGACCTTTCGGCATGAACATAATGAGGAAAACTAAAATCGAGGTAATGCTCAGTCCGAACGCCAAACAGGCGTCTCGATTTTTCTCCAGCACCATTAGGCCGCTGATGACCCAGCCGAACCAGACGGGGATCACGCAGCACATGGTTATCGCTATGAACATCGCTTCGCGGTAGTTATCTCGAATGGTGCGAGATTTCAGCGACAGTATGGTCACCACCACTATCAGGAAGATGACGTATACTAGCGACATTAGTATGTGGTGGTAGGAGACTTGGCATGTTGGATATAGGAAGTTACCCTGCGAACAGATGAATCGAAAAAATTATAAATTAGGTAGTGTTGCTGCGTTGACACTTGACAGAGTTGTACAAAAATTTATGTTAGCCCTCCTTTTGTCAAATTTTATAAAAATTTAAAAAATAGGTAGTTTTGTATGAAATTTTTTGGAAATTTGGTACCTACTTAATAAATGTAATTAAATTCTCCAAAAATCGAGGGGATTTTTTTTTTTTTTAAAGAGATAGTTATTTTAGGTTTAAAATTCTCATATTTTGCAAATACTCCTACATGCTCGTTACAGCTCATACTTGTTCGTACATCGTACTTGCTCGTACGAGCTCGTATGAGTATGTGCATACGTCTACTCGTAAGCACACACGAGTGCTCGTAGCTCCTCGTACTTGGTCGTACTTGCTCGATGCTGCTCGTACTTGCTCTTAGCTCCTCGTACTTGCTCGTACTTGCTCGTAGCTCCTCGTACTTGCTCGTAACTCCTCGTACTTGATCGTAGCTCCTCGTACTTGCTCTTAGCTCCTCGTACTTGCTCGTAGCTCCTCGTACTTGCTCGTAGCCCCTCGTACTTCCTCGTAGCTCTTCGTACTTCCTCGTAGCTCTTCGTACTTCCTCGTAGCTGATGTACTTCCTCGTAGCTCTTCGTACTTCCTCGTAGCTCCTCGTACTTGATCGTAGCTCTTCGTACTTGGTGTAACTTGCTCGATGCTGTTCGTACTTGCTCGTAGCTCCTCGTACTTGATCGTAGCTCTTCGTACTTGGTCGTACTTGCTCGTAGCTCCTCGTACTTGCTCGTAGCTCCTCGCACTTCCTCGTAACTACACGTACTTCCTCGTGGCTCCTCGTACTTGATCGTATCTCCTCGTACTTGCTCGTATCTCCTCGTACTTGCTCGTACTTGCTCGTAGCTCCTCGTAATTGCTCGTAGCTCCTCGTAATTGCTCGTAGCTCCTCGTACTTGCTTGTAGCTCCTCGTACTTGCTCGTAGTCCCTCGTACTTCCTCGTAGCTCCTCGTACTTGCTCGTAGCTCCTCGTACTTGCTCGTACTTGCTCGTAGCTCCTGTACTTGCTCGTAGCTCCTGTACTTGCTCGTACTTGCTCGTCGCTCCTCGTACTTGCTCGTAGCCCCTCGTACTTCCTCGTAGCTCTTTGTACTTGCTCGTAGCTCCTCGTACTTGCTCGTACTTGCTTGTATTTGCTCGTACTTGCTTGTATTTGCTCGTAGCTCCTCGTACTTGCTCGTAGCTCCTCGTACTTGCTCGTAGCTCCTCGTACTTGCTCGTAGCTCCTCGTAGCTGCTCGTACTTGCTCATACTTGCTCGTAGCTTCTCGTAATTGCTCGTAGCTCTTCGTACTTGCTCGTAGCTCCTCGTACTTGCTCGTAGCTCTTCGTACTTGCTCGTAGCTCCTCGTACTTACTCGTACTTGCTCGTACTTGCTCGTAGCTCCTCGTAATTGCTCGTAGCTCCTCGTAATTGCTCGTAGCTCCTCGTAATTGCTCGTAGCTCCTCGTAATTGCTCGTAGCTCCTCGTACTTGTTCGTAGCTCCTCGTACTTGCTCGTACTTGCAGGAAGTACGAGCAAGTACGATCAGCTACGAGTAAGTACGAGGAGCTACGAGCAAGTACAAGCAAGTACGAGCAAGTACGATGAGCTACGAGCAAGTACGAGCAGCTACGAGGAGCCACGAGCAAGTACGAGCAAGTACGAGGAGCTACGAGCAAGTACGAGGAGCTACGAGCAAGTATGAGCAAGTACGAGCAGCTACGAGGAGCTACGAGCAGCTACGAGGAGCTACGAGCAAGTACGAGGAGCTACGAGCAAGTATGAGCAAGTACGAGCAGCTACGAGGAGCTACGAACAAGTACGAGGAGCTACGAGCAAGTACGAGGAGCTACGAGGAGCTACGACCAAGTACGAGCAAGTAAGAGCATCTAGGAGGAGCTACGAGCAAGTACGAGGAGGTGCTTACTAAAAAAAAAGTTTCCCAAAAATAGTACCTAATGTTTTTTCTTCCAAAAAACTGAAGAATTTTTTAACCTATTCAGTTCCTCTCAAATTTTTTGTCTTTTTCATCACTATTTCTTTCTAACTAGTTAAAAATAATAACCTGATTTTGTACTATACGACATACCTACGTATAAATATAAGCATATTATGAGTTGATAATCTCACTTGTACAAGTTTCGGAGGCGTATTAATTAACCACTGTACGTCGATGGCGATTTGTATGGCGACGGCGAAAAATAACAAAAGCGCTTGGTACGGAGCAGGTAGGTATACTCCGCCATTCAGGCTAATCAGAAATATACATTTGACTAGTAAGGTTGAAAAAATTAACGAATATCCGAATCCGATACCGAATCTGACTACGGCACAGGTGCCCAACGTAGGCTCGGCGGTCAATATAGCGCTAACCGCCGAGCACACGAATAATCCGGTAAGCAGCATTTGCCCCAGGAACAAATGCCTTCTGCTCGGCACCGTTCTCCACGTTTTGCACAACACGAAGACCTACACAAATACAAAAAACACGTTAAAAATGTACAAAAATTTATGGACACCCAGACCCAGGTGTAGTAGGTACTTACTTCGAAGAGTATTATAAGCATCATGGTAAGTATGGAAAGTATTAGTAAAGGAGGAACCCATATTTCCCTTCGAAATAGACTGTTTTGGTAAGGTACTGGAGATCTATGAACGGATACGGAGATCACGCCGTCGGTCGGCTCGGTCGTTGGCAGGCTATAAACCGCCGATGTCGGTACCATGAAAAATTCCGTGCTCATTTCCAACCTGCTGTAATTCGCGGCTCCCCATAAAGCCTGCTCCAACGCCATCGCTCAGACGGCTGCCTTGCCTTTGCTTCGTCTCTCCGGCGGCGAATGGTGCGATCTTCTCAAGTCAAGCCGACCATTTTTTTTTTGTCTCTCTGCAAAAATCGAAATCACATAAAAAATTAGCCATCGGTTGAAGGAATTTTCCCCTCGATATTTTTACACGGTGCCTCTAAATATATCGAGAGTCCAGTCGACATTTAGGTAAGTACATTATACTCTTAAGATACAAGTTAGCTAATAATATACGATGTGGTGGCTGTAGACAGGGCCAGGACAGCGGATAGGGTAATAACCACGTATGATATAATACGACAGAATACAATACAAACTATACACGTTCAATAATAGTCCACCTAATAAAATAAGACAACGTACGTACAACAATAGTCTCCGATTCAATACTCGCACACAAGCACAATCGAAACACTACAGGGTGTTCTGGAAGTGAAAATCCAAAAATGAGATTTCGTGTTTGGCAATTAAATTTTTTCCCCAAGCTCAACTCGCCGAATTTTTTTCAGATTTTCAATCTATCAAAATTGTCGGGAAATTGAAAATTTTCTAATTTTTAATTTTAAATATTAGAAAATTTTATTTTTTCAAAATCAATAATTTCGAATAAATTTTAGATTTTTTTTTTCGTTTCTTCAGATACTTTTTTTTGTATTTTTTTTTTAAAGTATTCAATTTTGGCACATCTTCATTTTTTAAAATAATTATTGAAATTATTAAAAAATTTTAATTTCTTAAATTCAGAGAAGAAATTTTAAATTAATTCAACTTTGAAAAATGTTCGTAAAAATTTCAAAAAATAATAAAATTAGGTACCTATACTCGTATTAATTTTGTAAAATTCAGTTTGTTTAAAAATTTTTAATCTGATACATTTTGAGGATTTTTCTGATTTCATAAACGTTGAAGAATTTTCTATTGAATTTTGAGATATTTTTTAATTTTTATAAAATTTTTGGCAAACGCCATTTTTAAGAAATACTTATTCGTTTTATTTAATTTCTTAATTTTTTTTTACAAAAATTCTATTTGGGTAATTACATTTTTTGAAGAATTTTTCAATTTATCCAGTTTTTGTAAATTTTTAATTCGTCAGATTGTTAGGTACATTTTTTTTAAAAATTTGATCAATTTTTCTAAAATTCCAGTTCAACCGATTCTCCTAAATATTTAAAAAATTAAAAAAAATTAATCATTGTTTTTTTCATTATTTATTCCAAATTAACTTCTAGAATTTCTCACACAATTTTCAATTTTTCGAATATTGTGGAATTTTCTGGTTCCTCGAATTTTGGAAGATTTTCTAATTTACTACATTTTAGAAAATCTACATTTAAAAAGATTATTTAATTCATTAATTTTTTTACATAATGTAATTGATTAAATTTTGAAGAATTATTTGGTTTATTCAACTTTTGAGAACTCCTTGTTTTTTAAATTTTTACAAATGTTTGCCAATTTCTAAAATTATTGATGATTTGATAACATCATCACAACATTAAATTTTTTCCAATTTTGAATAATTGATATTTTTTTAAAGATAAATTTTCATTTGACAAGTTTTGATAAATTTTCTGATTTTTGGATAACAGAATTCATTGAGTCATTTTTGCAAATTTTTATTTTCAAAATAATTCAATTTTTCAAAAAAAAATTCATTTGAATAATTTAGGAGAATTTTGAGATTTATTCGGTTTTTAAGAAATAAATATAGATAGATTGAAGTTTTAGCAATTTTTTAATTTATTCAATTGATAAATTTAAAGAATTTCCTGTTTTTTTTTTTTTTTTTTTTTTTTTAATTTTAATTTCCAAAAAAATATTAAATAATCCTAATTTTTTATTCAATCAAGTTTGGAGTTATTCAGCTTTTTTTATTCATAAGGTTTTTTTTGTTGCAATTTTTCGTAATTTTATTCAATTTTTACAGCTTCTGCTTTATTTTGTAAATTTTTGTAAATGTTTGCAAATTTTGAAAATTCATTTTATTTTTACCATTGTTTTAGAAAAATTCAACTTACACTGATTTTAGCTAATTTTTTTTTTACTGAAATTAATTTTTTGGAGTGGTTTTCTGATTTTTTTAATGTATTTTTTTGTCCTAATCGCATTTTTGCAAACTGCAGTTTTTCCAAATTTTTTATTTTTATTTCATTCCGAAATTTGTTTTTGATTTAGGTATTCAGTTTTTGTGAATCTTTGATACATAAAATTTTTTTGAAATTACCTTCATAATTTTTTTTATTTAATAATTACCTACAATTTTTTTTTTTTTCAACGCCATTGTACAGCAACTAAGACTAGTGGACGTATCGTGAAGGAGGTTTAGTTATAGAAGGGATCGTAAATACAAATTTTTGATTTCATTAAATTTTTGTGAATGTTTTACAATTTAAATTTTTTTCCAATTACCTAGGTACCTAAACTTATTGATTTTTTTTTACAAATATTAATATCATTTATTAAAAAAATCAGGTAATTTTTTGATTTCCTAAACTGAAAGATTTTCATTTTTTTTTTTTAATTTACCAATTATTTTTTACAAATTTTAATTTCCAAAATTCAGAAAAAAATTATTTTTCAATTTTTCTGAATTTTAAATTTATGTAATTTTCGTCATTGTTTGAAAATTTTAAAAAATGATAAAGAAAAACTTTTTGATTTTTTAAAATTATTTTTAAAAAAATACTTATTCCATTTTTTCAAATTTTCTATTGTATTGTTCAAATGTGGACATTTGCACATTTCTGGAACACCTTATATAAATTGTATAATGTATATGTAGGCATGCACTCGTCGTATGTGTGAGAAGCTGTTCATGAACTTATAGCTGCACATATTGGCCCATAGACACGTCGAACGAGCAAATGATACCTTCGAGTACCGCCAGCAAGATGTCCATGTCCTCTCTTTCGGAGAAACATGCCCATAAGAGTATTTCAAGGCGTACGGACGCCGCGCCGACTGCATAAGCTGCGCCGCCGACCACCATCACTTTAGGGTTCATTACATTTATAAAAAGCTTATTAACAGCGCCCGCACCGACCGAAGAGGTGGCGGTATTGCTCTTTTATTATTTTCCTCATTTGGATGTCTCTCTCACTCTCTCTCGCTCAGTTCTTCGTTTTTTTTTGTTGTTATGTTTTGTATTGTTTCGTTGTGTTTTTTTTTTTTTTGTTCTTTTTCACTAGCTCTATAGACATTACTCACTACTACTGTTACGTGTCTGGTATTTAATTACATCATACGTATCACTAACGAAACTATAAAGAATTCTTTTTCTCATTTAGGTCCGAAGGTTGGTGCTGCTGGTGCTGCTGGTATTGGTGATTGTGGGGTGGTCGAAGTGGCGGTGGTTCTTTTTTTCTTATGGCTTTTTTCACTTAGTATCTCTATTTCGCGCGAGCTCCTTCTTTATTATTTTTCGGACTCTTTCATTCATTATGATGGTATTTTTATCTCTTTCATATACTTGCTGGTGCAACGGGATTACGTAATTACCTATCGTCGTTGGTTTCGTTATTCTCTGTGTGGCACAAGCACAATGATGGGCGATCCACCCACGTGCCCTGTACCATATTCTCGATATTAGATGCAGTACTGGACTGGTGGTAGATAATGTTTTCGTAATAAGAAAAAAAACTTTTAGCTCCACAAATCGGTCTTATCAAAATTAGGACACAGTTCTCGGTCAGTGTAGCTATAAAAATGCATAGCTAAATTCAAAAAATTATAAAATTTAAAAAAAGTAAAATCACTAGATTCCAGGAAATACCTAAATGCATTTTAAAAATTCTAAATTCAAAATAAAATAAGATTTTATCTCAAAAATTGCTGAATTCAGAATACCTAAACAAGATTCTTCAAAATTTGCAATATTATTGAAAAAGTATCAAAATTTTAAAAAATTTAGATATTTTAGAAAATGGCTAAATTAAAAAAAAATAAAAATGGACAAACTGAAAAAGAACAAGATTTTAAAAAAAAATGCAGAATGCAAAATAAACAAGATCCTTTAAATTTTTATAAATTAAAAAATATCAGAATTTTCAAAAAATGGCTAAATTGAAAAAAACATTGCTAAAAAATTGAATTAAATAAATGCTGAATTAAAAACAGAAAAAAAAGGCAAGTCAAAAAAAACTAGATTCTTCAAAATCAGCCGAATTCTCAAAACAGCAAAATGTAAATTTCAAGAGATGTGCAAATGTAAAAGTAAATGGTCAAATTCAAAACAGAGCATACCTACTTTCCAAAAAAAAAAAAAAAAAAAAACATTCAAAATAATCAAGATTCTCCAAAATTTTCTAAATTTAAAAAAAATTTACATTTACATTTAAAATGAAAAAAAAAGTTTGAACCAGAAAAAAAAAATTAAAAAATTCAGAATTCGAAATAAACAAGATTCCATAAAATTTTCTAAATTTGAAAGTAACAAAATAAAAATAAAAATCCAAATTCAAAAACCTTTTGGAAAATCACGAAAATTCAAAAAAGGATTGAATTGAAAAAAAATTCTAAATCAAAAAAAGACAAGCAAAAAAAACTACGTAAATTCGTCAAAATTGACTGAATTTCAAACAGAGCAAAATTTAAATTTCAAAAAATGCACAAATCTAAAAGAAAATGAGCAAATTGCGAACAGAGCAATGTTATTTGGTCAATTTCAACTCGTCCTTAAATTGAGTTTCTAAAAACAATTTATCAAAACATTTTTTTCTCATCATTCAAGTCCATCCTTAGTCGTTCTGATGAAATTTTTTTTAATTTTTCGATTGTTCCTATTTTTGAAAAAAATTCATCTGAGAAGGTGAATTTCAGATTTTCCTTAAATTCAAATTTTGAGGAAAAAATTGCTCGAAAAAATTATGCTCTGATCATTCTGGTCCATACTGAAAAGTTCAGACGAAAATGTTTTGAATTTTTCAATAATTCTCATTTTTGAAAAAAATTCATTTCACAATGTAATAAGCACCAGTGGTGCTTATAGCATGGGGACTTTCACATCTTCCTTAAATTGAATTTTTTGGAAAAAATTGCTCGAAAAAATTGTTTTCTCATTATTCGGGTCAATTCTGGGAGGTTCTGACTGAAAATTTTGAATTTTTCAATTTTTCTCATTTTTGAAAAAAAATCATTTTTGCCATATTATAACTTTCAAAAAAAATTATTCAAGATAAGCAAGGTTCTCTAAAATTTTTCAAATTTAAAAATGCATGAACTGAAAAATTAAATTCAAAAATTTCAGAATTCAAAACAAACAAGCTTCTATAAAATTTGCTAAATAGGAAATATCTAAATAAAAAAAAATGTGAAAAACAGTAGAATTTGTAAAAATTAGCTGAATTCCAAAAATACAAAATTGAAAAAGGAATGATTAAATTTCGAGAATTACCTAAAAAAAACTTGAATGGTCAAATTCGAAACAGAGCTATTGAGCTAAATTTTAAAAAACATCAAATTCAAAATATACAGGATAAAATTTGCTAAATTAAGAAAGTATAAAAATTTTAGAAAATGGTCCAACTTTCAAAAAATGACCAAATTAGAAGAAAAAAAAAACGGAAAAAAATGTTGAATTAAAAAAAAAATTGAACAAACTGGTCAAAAGCTGGTTGACTGAATTCAAAATACAAGTAGAGCTAATTTTTTGCTGAAGAAATATAATTCCACAAAATTGATTAATTATATTTCGAAAAATCTTAAATTCAAAATAATTATAGATTCTATAAAATTTGCTAAATTAAAAAATTATACCTATGCATTACAAAAAGTGGTTAATTTTCTAAACATTAAATTTTGAAAATAGAAAAATTCGAAAAAAAGCTAAATAAAGATAGCAAATTTTTTTAAAAGTATTCAAAAATTTCAGGAAAATTCTTTCTACAAAAAAAAAGTTCAATCTAAAAAAATGACAAATAATTATAGAAAATGACTAAGTACATTTGAAAAAGAGCAAAATTCAAAACAAAATGGAGAAAATAAATAATTGTTAAGTATAGGTAAATATGAAAGAAAAGAAAAATACAAAAAAAGAATTACTTAATTAAAAAATTTACCAAGTTCAAAAATATGACTATATTTTTGAGAAGTGCTGATTTTCTTTTAAAAAAATGAATAAATTCAAACACGATCTAAACTTTAAAAAAAATCAAATTACAGAAAAAAAATTATTAGAAAAATTGCTGAATCCAAAAAAGGAGCTAAAAATTTAAAAAACAAATATTTGGTTAAATTTCCCCTTCCCCACCCATAAAATCTTGATTTTTCTTCAAAATGAAAAAATTGCCTAAATTCAAAAATAAGTCAACTTCCAAAAAAACCTAAATTCGAAACAAAGCAAGATTTTTTTAATAAATGACTACGAAGTCCTCCTAAAAATTGTCCAAATCAAAAAAATTAATAAATAAATTTAAAAATGAGCCAAATCACATTAGAAAAGGATTAGCCTAAATAAAAAATTCAATAAATTTTAATGAATGACTACACTATACAGTTACTCTAGAATTGTACCTACTAAATTCTTCAAAAAATGGAAAAATTTGACAAATTGGCTTAATCTTGGATTTAGAAAAAAAAATCAATAGTGCTTGCTTGACTTTTAGGTACGAGAATTTCAAAAATTTCTGTCTCGTACATTCAAGTTGAAAAATTGAATAAAATAATGCTAAATTTTAAAAAGTTGTTAAATTTAGGAACGAGCTATCTACGTACATTTGAAAAAAGGAGCAAATCTAAAAATTAGCATAATTCAACAAATCGGTTAAATTTTGAAAAATTGTTAAATTAAAAAGAAATGAAAAATTGAAAAAACTAAATTTAACTCAATTTCTGAAAAAAGTTTACTAAAAAATAGCTAGAAAATTTTAAAAATTGGTACTCTATTTAAAATAAATCCTCAGCCGGATATCCTCTATTCTCTCTTCTTCACTTGCTACCTAGACCTACCTCCCACCTCTCTAAAAGTTCTAATGGACGGTGCTTTACTAATCGTCGATCGTGCTTATGACATTGTTATGGTTTATCACTATTACCAATTCGTACAGACGTCTGCGGCCTCCACCACGATGTAACCCCACCTCAGACACCTGGCACCTAGCCCCTTAGCTTCCCCATCCCTCCTCAGTCCACGTGTGAAAAAATATGAAAAAAAAAACTCGACGAATCCGTGAAATATGTTTATTCTTGACACTTGCACGTACTCGCGTGAGTCGTACGTACACTGAGTCGATGTTTTTTCTCTCTCTCTCTCTCTCTCTCTCGTTTAACACAATGTTTTTACCGCACGCGTGCCCCTTTCCTCCACCACCTGTGCATACTTTTGATAGGTATACAGAGACACAGGCACGTAAAAAGTCAATACGTGTCAATATGCAGTAGAGATCCTAAAACAATTGCTCGTATATATACGTAGAGTAGAGTGTGGCTTATGTGGAGGTATCTGAACTCACAATATGTGGTATCTAATCTACGAGTACGTAGACGTACGTCAACGTAAGTATACGTTTGTGTAGGTACTTTTACGGGTACCTAACTATACCATTTATGGGCTATCTAGGTCAGTTTTTTTTTCCACCACATCATCGATGTGTTGACTCTCTGCGGTGTTATGTGTGTAGCTTACAATACCACACGTAATAAGATTATCAAAATATTTGTAACTGGCACTCTCGTCTCTCACGCCGGACGCGGACCTGGTCTCGTTGGTATAGATTTTGGAAAACCATCATTACGTCAGGGCCATTTAGCCGGTCGATTGTTGTTCGAGAAAATCAATTATTTGTAGAAAGCGTTCAAATATACGAGTATGATACAAGTAATATACCACTATCACTACGTATAGCAAAGTCCATTATCCAAACCAAATACCAGTATGCGGTGCATCTTCCTTCGCTATGCAGCCTTTTATTGGCTAATATACCTACGTACCACCATATATTAACTATTAAGTACCATCGAAACCGAATTGTGTACACAGGTACGAGTACATTTACCTCTCGTAGATAGAGATACGTGCACCATGTAAGGCTTTCGGTTTCTTTTCTTTTCTTTTTGTAATGTGTTTATTTGCGCGATATAAGTAGGATCCCGAGAAAAAATGGTTTGATCAAAATTGATCAAAATACGATGATCTAATTAGATCAAAAAAATGTACCTATCAAAGTTGATCTAAATTGACATAATTTTGATCAAATTATATCAAAATTGATACTTTCTGATTAAAATAGATCGAGTTAGATCTATTTTGATAGGTACATTTTTTTTGATCTAATTAGATCACCGTTTTTCTGATCAATTTTGATCAAGGTACGGAATGAATTTCAAAAAAAAAATAGGTTGGCATGTCCGAATCGAGTTTTCTTTCCACTTTTCATTTTATAGGGCATCACACCTTTCCATTTCAACCAAATCCTTCAACGAAAATTTCCCAGTCCATGTTCAGTCAGGATTCGATCCCTCTACCTCCCGTTCCAGAATCCATGATCTTGACCACACAACCACTAGTGCTGACCGAGAGATAGAGCATTAAATGAAGTATAAATGCTCGTAGGTATATTGATGATAGTAAATTATGCAAACTGAAAAATACACTATTAAAGATGGAATTATGGAAGTTGATAAATCAATTTTCTTGATTTTTTTAGGGAGAAGTAAATCTATTTATGTACCAATTATTATTTATACTTATTATTTATTTTTATTTTTTTTGAAAAAATCTTCATTTCTTGTAATGAAAAATAAATTAATGTTGTGAAATGAAAAAAAAAAATGTTTATTTTGGTACAAAATTGTTTAAAAATTATTATGGAATAAAAAACCCTTTGGGTAGTTGCCGACTTGCCGTAAAGCGTTTGAAAAAGTCTCTATTTTTTGGAGAAAAGATTCTCATTTTTTGGAATATATTATGTAGGAAAAAAATTTAAAATTAATTTTATTGGTTCAAAATTTTTTTTAAATTATGGTTTTGGAATAAAAAAATATTATCTACTTACTCAACTTTTTTTTTGAAGTAGAGAAATCTCAAATCTTCTAGAGTAGAAATTTTTCGGATGAAGAAATTTCGGGATTTTTTGGAATAAAAAAATATCCAAAAAAAAATTTTTTTAAGAAAAAATGTTATATAAAAAATATTAGAGGAATATGATGTGAACCCCTTTTCCCCAATGTGGATCACATAGAATATGACCCCTAAAAATCTGAAAAAATACTTACAATTTCAAAGTGTCAATTTTGTACTACAAAATTCAGATTGGACCCTCCTCTCATCCAATTTTGCATGATGAGTATACGAGTATATGAAAATCATGGGTTTTCCCTATTTTCATACAAAGTATGCACTACACTAAGTACTGTTGACCATATACTCCGTTTCAAATAAGAGTTTAAAAAAAACACTATAATCATCAATAACACCCTTTTGTGCAAAGAAATTCAAAATTAATCCAATAATAACATGACTAACTATTGCTTGGAATTGTTCTGCTTGTCGAATTCTTATTAAGACATCATGAACATTACTCTGATCAAATTTGATAATTCTGCAAAAACCTTGATCTAACTTGATTGAATTCATCAGTTAGATTTAAAAGGCACATCAAACAATATTTTGATCAAATGTAATGTAAACATGAAACGTTTGGTCAAAGTTGATCGAATTCCATCAGTTAGATCAAGGCACATCAATCAATACTTTCATCAAATTTAATCTAAACACAATACAGTTGATCAAAATTAATCGGATTTGATCAAAGCTGATCGAATTCCACTAATTAGATCAAGGCACATCAAACAATATTTAGATCAAATTCATTCTAAACACAAAACAGTTGATCAAAATTAACCGGATTTGATCAAAGCTGATCGAATTCCATCAGTTAGATCAAGGCACATCAAACAATATTTAGATCAAATTTAATCTAAACACAAAACATTTGATCAAAGTTGATCGAATTCTATCAGTTAGATCAAGGCACATCAAACAATACTTTGATCAAATTTAGTCTAAACACGAAACATTTGATCAAAATTGATCGGATTCAATCAGTTAGATTAAGACATTTCAAGCAATACTTGATCAAATTTGATGTAAACACAAAAAATTTGATCTAAATTGATCCAACACTACGTGTGTCAGTTTATTCAAGTTGATCGGATTTGATCGATTTTGTTAAAATTCGATCAATTTATATCATGATTTTAATCAAAACTAATCAATTTTGATCAAATCATTTTTTCCCGGGATGTGATCGATTTTGATTCGCTAAAGAGATGTTTCATTTTGTAAGAAAGTCAATTTTTCGTGTTTCGTTCGGAATCAACTTTTTCTCAAGTTTTTCTCAAAATGATTCAATAGGTTGTTTCTAATTTTTCGTTGAAGGGATATTAGTCAAGATTTGAACGTAGATTTTACAAAATTATGAAACGAAATTAAATTGATTCTCATTTTTTTACACTTGTAAAAAACAGTTTTTTAAATTTTTAATATTGGTTTTTGATCTTTTATTGCCAATAAAAAAAATATATTTTATCTAACCACCTTTTTTTTTCTTCAATTTTAATCAAAATAACATGAATTCTATAAAATATTAGATTGAAGATTTTTTTTCTTATTTTGTCAAAACCTACATTTCCAAGAAAATTTTGGAATTTCAGAAATTTCGATTGAAATACGAATGTAGAATTGGTGAAATGCAAAATCCTCCACTTACAGAATTTGTGAAAATTCTTATTTTCAGTAAATTTCAAAAAATGACAATTTGAATATAATCAATGAATTCAATGACAAAGGCTACCACTTGGGCCACTGCAAAATCCTACCCTTAGTGAATTTGTAAAAAAAAAATATTTTCATTAATTTTCAAAAAATGTCAATTTGCATTTAATCAGCGATTAAGGCTACCATTTGATCCAATGCAAAATCCTACCCTAACTGAATTTCTAAAAAAAAAATTTTTTCAGTAAATTTCAAAACATGAGAGTTTTTGAAAGATTGCATTTATTCAATGAAAAAAGCTACTCCAAGTTCCCATGCAAAATCCTCCTCTGGTGGAATTTCGAAAAATTTTTATTTGTAGTAAATTTCAAAAAATGTCAATTTGCATTTCTGTACACTAAAGCACCGATGATGGAAGTCACATTTTTTTCAACTTCGAGGTTTTTACGTTTTTTGAATTTTGGACACTTGTAGGTCCATAAACAATAAAAATCTGGAAGTCGAAAAAAAATAGACTTCCATCATCGGTGCTTTAGTGTACAGATTTAATCAGTGACTAAGGCTACCATTTGATCCAATGCAAAATCCTACCCTAAGTGAATTTGTAAAAAAAATTATTTTCAGTAAATTTTTAAAAATTTGAGTTTTGGCAAAATTGCATTTATTCAATGAAAAAAGCTATCCTAAGTTCCCATGCAAAATCCTCCTCTGGCTGAATTGTAAATATTTCAATTTTCAGAAAATATCAAAAAATTGCAATTTGCATTTAATCAATGAAAAAAGCTACCCTAAAATCCAATGCAAAATCCTCCTCCGGCTAATTTTGTAAAAAAAAAATATTTTCTGTAAATTTCAAAAAATAATCAATGACACAGGCTACCACTTCAACCAATGCGAAATCCTACCCTTACAGAATTTGCAAACGATTTAAATTTCTGTAAATCTCAAAAAATGACAATTTGCATTTAATCAAAGACAAATGCTACTACGTATTTGGGCCAATGCAAAATCCTACCCTTACTCATATTGAGAAAATTTTTATTTTCAACATACTTCTTTATTTTTTTAAATCAAGAGGTTTCAAAAAAAACTAAATTTTAAAATTTCAGTTTAAACGTGAACATTGCAAAAATTTTGTGATAAACAGTTTTTTCTTTAAAAAAATGTTATTAATTAATTTTTTTCAATTTTTCAAAAATAAAAATTAAGATTGAAAAGGAATTTTACAAAAACATTTATCTCAGAAAACACTAATTTTTAAAATTTTGTTCGAGTACCTAGCTACTTATTTTTTAATTCATCAAAAAAATATTTTAGAAAACTTTTCTATGAAATTACTTTTTAAAAACATGTTTAAAATTCTGATTCAAAACGAGATATTGTTGAAAGGAAATTTTCAGAATTTTAAAATTGTTTTTTCTTAAATTTAACCAAAATCAATGTTTTTAAGAAACTATATATTTTTTAAATTTAAATTTTTATACTTTTAATTCATACAGAAATGTTGATTAATTTTATTATTTTTATTCAAGTCATTTTTCTAAAATTTTATTTCAATCAAAATTGATTTCTTTAAAAAAAAATCTTTATTTTTGTTTTAAAAAAGTTTAAACGTGAATTTTGTAAAATTTTCGAGAAAAACGATTTTTTTCTGAAGCAGTTTTCCAATTTTTGCTCAAAAACTAGTAATTTACTTTAAAAAATGATTATTTTTTTCAATTTTTCAAAAAGCAATTTTCCAATTTAGACTTGAAAAAAATTGTTTGATATATTTGATTGAATTTTTAAGATGATAATTAAAATATTAATTCAAGTAGCAATTTTGATAATTTTATTTTTTATTTTTATCATAGTTAAACTTCATAAAATTTTCTTAAAAATCAATTGTTCAGAAGCAAATTTTTTAATTTGTCAAAAATATAGATTTTTGAAAATTTTTTCTAAATTTTTTCTAAACACGATTTTTAGAAAAATAGGTATCTTGAAAAATTTTTGTTTAGGAGTAATTTTCTTAATTTTTATTTAAAAAAAAAAAAAAAAAAAAAACATTGTTTGGAAATTTTGTTTGAATTAATTTTTTTTTAATTTTTCAAAAAGACTTTTTTAAAATTTTGATTGAATAATTTTACAAAAAAAAAAAAGAAATTGAAAAATACATAAATTTAAAAAAAAATTGTTTTTAAAATGGATATTTTTTTGTTTTTGTTGAAAAACATTTTTTTAAATTTTAATTCAAACAGGAACACATTTTTTTTTTTTGTTAAAAGTTCTTTTTTTCAAGTTTTTAATTCCATTTTTTTCAATTTTGTCGAAAAAAATCCATTTTTATTCACGTTCTTTAAAGATTTTATGAATTTTTACGAATTTGTTTTTCTCTAAAAGTAAGGAGTTCTGCAGAAGTTGGTCGTAAACACGTTCAACCATTTTTGAATCTATTCAATCGTCATAGGGAATTCACAAATCCTGGAGTCTATTTTTTTTTCTTCTATTTTTCAAAAATACGCTCAATACTGGACTATGGAAATGCGGCGATACGGGGCCGGGGCGATCGGGAAGCATAAATTTTTCACGCTGCTCTTTCCATAATCGCAAAAGAAACAAGGCGAGACCGAGCCAAGGCGCGCACGTCCGCCACATTCACGACGAGCATTTATCGCCCTTTTGTTTAACGTTTTTTTCTTCTTTTCTCTCTCTGTATTTTTTTAAAACATGTTTCGAGCCGGACTGAATGACATTTACATTGGCGATCGTGCATTAGTCGCTTACATATGTTGCAGATGTATACGAGGAGTACTCGTAGGTACTCGCTGCAGTGCAGTGCAGTGTAGTTGGACTGCAGTGCAGTGTACGCGCGGTGGAAGAGCGAAGCCGGCCCGACCATTGTAAATTAACTACTTTACAGCTGTAAATATTAAAATTCTTAAAGCTTTTTATCGCGCGCGGTCTCGGCTCTCTCGGTGACCACAACTGTTCAAACTGGCGGCCGACCGAGCTACGAGGAGTAGTAGAGCGACAGAGAAGGCGAAAAAATGCACCGACGGAAACATTAACATAAATTATAAAAGATTTAAATCGTATTGTGAAATAACCTATACGAGGGGATTTATTGGGTTGTTATCGAGTTATCTGTGCATAAGTATGCGTACGTTGTCGACGTATATGTAGAGTCGTATAGACGTATCTACTCGTACGTCGTAGACGATCAGCGTCCAGTGCTCCAGTAGTAAACATTTTCAAAGCACTCATTGTCAAGCTGTACTCCTCTTCGTCACTCCAGACGCCTTGCTTCATATTTAGGATACGAGCAGCAAAGAAATGCAATTTTTGATATTCGACATCAACACGAATTGGAAATTTTCGTAATGGTGTCCCATCGACCCATCCACTACCTCATCATCAGTTTCGATCAACTTGGCCATGATATTTTTCAAAAATTTTCCCTAAAATAAACGATGTTCTATACAATTGGTCAATTTTTCCAGAATTTTGTTTAAAAATCGATATAATATCAAGCGATTAATATAATCATCGATGTAGGTATGAATCGAAAAAAAAATTGAAAAAATCGATTATTTGCAAATAAATTTGAATTTAAAAAAAAATGAAATTTTACACATCTATTTTATAAAAATCGATCCCGAGCAGCACAATCGACAAATTATCGAAATAAAAAATCGACAGAATATCGAATTCGATAAAGTGTCGCGTTAGTTCCGCCTAAATCGTGAAATTATCTTTCGATATATAGATAGATTATCGACGAATTATAGTTAGCAAAAATTTCGAGATTATATTAAGATATTTTATCGATAATATATCTATAATATCGAAAGATAATTTCACGATTTAGGCGGAACTTTTGCGACACTTTATCGAATTCGATATTCTGTCGATTTTTTATTCCGATTTTTCGTCTTTTACTAGCTTTTTTCTATAATTAAAAATCATTAATTAGCATAATTAATACATTAAACTATGCCTAAACACATTATTCATGTTACGGTAAGAGGATAATTTCAGAAAAAGTCAAAAAAAATTATAAAAAATCTGCCACCCGTGGAGCTTGAACCATCTACCTCCTGCATGGTAATCCTCTTCCTTAACCACTATGCCATACCTTATCGTTGAGAAATTAGCAATAAAACGCTTATAATAGGCAGTTTAGTACTTCCAGACGTGTTGGACTTAGAAAAATTTTCACCAATTTGGAAATAATTTCAAATATCGCCACAAAATCGTTGAAAAATCGAATTCGAGGAATTTCATATTACGTGTCGATAATATAGTTTCAAATATCGTCATAAAATCGTTGAAAAATCAAATTCGAGAAATTTCAGATTACGTGTCGATAATAAAATTTTAAATATCTTCACAAAATCGTTAAAAAATCGAATTCGAGAAATTTCAGATTATTTGTTGATAATAATTATAGTTTTAAATATCGTCACAAAATCGTTAAAAAATCAAAATCGAGAAATTTCATATTACGTGTCGATAATATAGTTTCAAATCTTCACGCAATCGTTAGAAAATCGAATTCGAGAAATTGCATATTATGTGTCGATAATATAGTTTCAAATATCTTTACAAAATCGGTAAAAAATCGGATTCGATAAATTTAATATAATCTGTCGATAATATAGTTTCAAATGTCGTCAAAAAATCGGTAAAATATCGAAGTCGAGAAATTTCATGTAATCTGTCGATAATATAGTTTTAAATATCTTTACAAAATCGTTAAAAAATCGAATTCGATAAATTTAATATTCTTTGTCGATAATGTAGTTTCAAATATCTGCACAAAATCGGTGGAAAATCGGAATCGATAAATTTAATATTCTTTGTCGATAGTATCGTTGACGAATATCGTCATAAAATCTTAATAATATCGAATTCGATAGTTTTTAGATTTTTTGCCTATGAAGTTGTACCGATAAATCTTTATAATATCGTGAGAACATCTATAGATTTTCAAACGATTTTTTATCGATACGTTACATCTTCCGATATCATCGATCGAGTGGCTCGGGATGTACTAAAAAAAAAAATTACCAAAATTCAAATTCAATAGATTGATAAAATTCGATTATTCGATTTTGTGAACATCGATACTTCGATAATCGTATAGATTGCTCGAATCCCACCAATTTTTTGAACACAAAAAGTAGTCAAAATTCGATTAATCGATTTTATGAAAATTGATGCATCGATATTTTGTATTGAATTAAAACACAGAAATTTGTCAAAAGTCGATAAATCGATTTTGAAAAAATCGAACATTGCATTTTTGCCAAAATTCGATAATCAATTTTGTAAAAAGCGATGTATCAATAAAAAAAAATGCCAAAAAATTCAATAAATTGATTTTTATGGAAACCGATCTATTGACAAATCGATATAGGCCTACTTAATTTATCAATAAAAAACACGAGAAATTTGCCAAAATTCGAATAATTGATTTTTGTGGAAATCGATGTATCGATATTTTGATGACAAATTTATTGATTTTTCAAAAATCGAATGAAATAATGAGAACATTGGTATCTCATGGGAATTCGAAATTTATTCAAAAAAAAAAAAAATTTAAAAATGGTTGCTGAATAGCTTTCGAGGACCACTAAATCGATGTTTCAATAAATTTATATTATTTTCCAAAAAAAAAAAAAAAAATTTAAAATTTCCAAAATTTGAGTAATCGATTTTATCACAAAAATTCGATGGACCGGTTTTTGAAAATCGATCAAATAAAAATGATAGATAAAAATTTAAGAAAAAAAAATGATGTATTTAATACCTATACCCAAAAATCGATATAATATCAATAATTTGCACCATTTTTTTTTTTTTTTTTTTTTTTTTTTTTTTTTTTTTTTTTTTAAGCTCAGTTTCAAGGAGCAAAATCTCCGAATATATAATCATCATAGCTTAATTTAGAAAACACATTGATGCCGACGGCTTCTACAATGTGTTTATATAATTTAGAGGTCGAAAAAGACATTTTTAAGAACCTAAGATTTTAAATCATACGCCAAAAGTTATTTATTTTTTTTTTTTTATATATTTTTTTTTTTATTTATTTTTTTTTTTTTCAAATATTTACAGAAAGATGCCGTCGTTTTGCCAAAATTAACCAAAATCATTTAATATCCAGAAGGAATTAGAATAAACCAAAGTGGAAATTAATGGAAACATTTTTATACTTACATGATAATTATAATATGTACAATGACGACATAAGTGAGATAAACTCAACGCGGGTATAGAATGCTAATCGGGTAAAAGTTTGAGTATTTGTGAAAATATGATGTCAGTATTACTTACTATGGAAAACCATATCGTGTGTATTGCCTCTCCATAATTTCCCTCGATAAACTAAGGAAATACTTACTGTAGTAGGTTTCAGGATTATTAAAATCTATTGTGTCTTTAACCAAACATTCAACTTTTTAAAAAAAAAAAAAAAAAAAAAAAACATTTTACGTAGGTACATTGAAAAAATGAATAAAAATTTCCAAAATTCAATTAATCGATTTTTTATAAAAAACTATGTTCGATGTATCGATAGAAGTAGTCGTAGTCGTCGACTTCCCAAAAATAAAAAACACTATAGAAATTGAAAATTTTCCTCCCTCAGGAACTGAGCTTGACATGAAGGAAAAAAAAGTGAAATTCAAAAAATTGATGGATCGATTCACTTTTTTGATTTTTGATGTAATCTCAGTTTCGAGGAGCAAAATCTCCGAAGTCCGAATACCTATGATCATCATAGCTTAATTTAGAAAACACATTGATGGATACACTATGATATCATGGTCGATAAATCGATGTTAATTATTAGAATCAAATTAAAAAAAATGAAATACATTCGATCAAAAAAAAAAAAAAAAAAAAAAAAATTGGGAATACTACAAAATTTGTCTAAGAAACGCGAGGAAATCGATTTTTTTACGAGTATGAAATTAAAAAAAAAATAAAATAAATATTTGAAAAAAACACAAAAAAAATAAAAAATAAAAAAAAACAAAGAAAAATTAAAAATTAAAAAAAAAACAAAAAAAAAATTGAAAAAAAAAAAAAACTTCACCGAAATCGAGTTTAGGAAAATCGGTAATTATATCGATGAGCTAAAAATCCAAAAATCGGTTTTTAAAAAAGTTGTATTATATACGTGGATCTTTTTTTTTTCCTTTTTTTTTTTTTTTTTTTTTTGATTTTTTAAGCTCAGTTTTGAGAAGCAAAATCTCCGAATATTATCATCATAACTTAATTTAGAAAATTTCATAAAATTCCTCCAAAATCGATACATCGATTCCACAAACTCGATGCAATGATACATAAAAAAAATCGATTTTTTGGAAGAACGATCAAAAAAGATTCGAATTAAAAAACACTATTTTTTTCAATTTTTTTTCAAATTTCGACTAGGTAATTGATTCTATTATATCGTTTTGCCAAAAAATTGACCATTTTTTAAAAGGATTTTTGATTTAAGCTCATTGACCATAATATCAAAAATTACATAATTTATCGATTATTTAAAATTCAAACACTGTAAGTAAGTAAAAAAAAAAACTCTGACGCAGCCTCCGCGTCAGAAAAGCTGATTTTTTCTGGTTTGATCCATCAATCATTGTTGTCTTATCCCTCTACTCATATCATTGTAACTCTAATCAAATTTTTAAATTTAGCTAAATTATGATGGATTTGCAATAACTATACCTACTCTAACAAATTGATAATGTTACTGGATTCAATTTTCTTAATAAACTGTTTATTGAAAAATTGTGAAGAATGAATAAAACCAAACACAACAAAAAAGCAAAAAAAAAATTGAAAAATCTTTGAAAAATATTCGTTTACGAAAGACTGATTCATTCGAACAAATCGTTGGCGAAGGAATGATTCATTTCAACCAATCGTTCGCAAACTACTGATTCATTTGTACTAATCGTCCACAAACAACTGATTGCTGATTCATTTGAAATTTGATCGATCAGTTCAATTGAAGTCGTTCGCGAACGACTGATTCATTTGAACGAATCATTCGCGAACGACTGATTCATTTGAACGAATCGTTCGCGAACGACTGATTCATTTGAACGAATCGTTCGCGAACGACTGATTCATTTGAACTAATCGTTCGCGAACGACTGATTCATTTGAATGAAACGTTTGCAAACGACTGATTCATTCGAACTAATCGTTCGCGAACGACTGATTCATTTGAACGAATCGTTCGCGAACGACTGATTCATTTGAACGGCTGCATTTTTGAATAAATCTTGATCTCTACTACAGAAAAGGTTATGAACAAATTTCACCCATCTGCCATATTTAAGGAGCTAATGAGCTTTGAAAATTTTGATCGTGGATATCTCGCGAACCCGCGAACCGATTTTACTCAAATTCAATACGTTTCTATTCCCAATGACTCTCTACCATTGACATAAATTTCAACTAATTCCATCAATTATAACTCGAGTTATCGCACCAACAAATTTTGGTCTATAAATACATACATACGTATAGTTATATATAAAGAAATACCAAATTGCGAAATTGGTGTCAATCGTCATATTTTGTCATAAAACGTCGAGAAATATCACTCCCACCCCCCCCCCACTGCTACCAACGGGTCAAATTTAATAGCTGCTTTTTTCAAAATGAAAAAAATCAGCTAAAATCATAAAAATCGATTTTTACATCACTCTTCTCATCACCTCTCCCTTTCCCCTTCTATTCAACCAGTGCACTGTTTACCCCATAAAAACCACTTCACTGTGAAAATTTCTCTCATTTCTCGTGTCAAATACTCTCCTCCCCCTCTCCTCTTTCTCCCATTACTTGGTCTCGATCGCGAATCCGAAATACATACAATCGATATCGACACGTTTTCACGTAATATTAATTACTCTCACACGTCGTCACCACCTGCACCCTGCTCCTTGCCTCCTTCATCATCTCGTCTCGAGCATAATAATTGTAGACACTTTACAATGTACGAAGAAATTAATTAATAAAAAAAGGTAACCTAATCGTTGTTACCGAATCCTTACGCGATACGATACGATATTTTTATCGCGTCGAATTATTAGTTTGAAAGATCATTAATCAAAGTAACACTCTCATTACCATCTAACTACCGTTATTCCGGGTAAATATTATAATTAGTTGATTGGAACGCCGCGTACCGCACCTCGCCTCAAGTACAGTATTCTAAGTATACGAGTACGTAGAATCAGCAGCTCGTCGATGATTGAAGCTGGCTTTGGCAGGCTGGGGCAAGGGCAAGGGCAAGGGTAAGAAGATGGGAAGGTATATTACTCGTGTACTCGTGTACTCGCGTATAGTTATAGCATAATATATATAAGTACGTACTTCATTTCATATACTCGTCAACGCCATCCATCGCCATCACGTCGAGAGCGTTATTTAGTATAGAGAAGAGCGACGCTCGCTCGCTCGCTATATAAAATGTATCGCTTACGGGCACCGCGATCATCATCATCTGCTCGTATATATACTTATCGAGTAAAGGCGCTGAGCTCATGAGCTCATACTGGTAGTAAAAAATTTGCCCTGGCGAAATTTCCCAGCACTTTGCATGCTACGAGTAGAGAAGAGGCCTGCGGAGCTGAGGCACGTCGCGTTGCCTTTTTATCGTCCCATCAATTTATCACAATAGAAAACTAGCGTGGTCGCGATGGCGCCCCACACATTCGCACATCTCACACGTCCCCTTCTCGCGGCTCACTCATTCGCGATTCCGATCCGCAATTCAAAAACCCGACACAAAAGCCATCTCGTGTATAGCAATATATAGCAATAGGTACGTATAAGTAAATGAAAACAAAACCCTGGCTGATTCGTTCGGTCAATCACCTCTTCGGTGAGCCTGAGCCTACATCATCTCGCATAATCACGATCTGCGACGCGACCCGGCCCCCTTGCCCTGGCTATAGATCTATATTTACACATAGCACACGAGAATGCAACGAATGCGACTGCGACGTGTGGCTGTGACTCTGCCTGTGGTGCAGCGCAAGTCTAATGTCGTTATGTCATCTGGCAGATTAGCAGATTATAGGTAGGTATTCCAGACGTTTGATTGGACCCAAGTTGGCGATCCAGTGACACTTACAGAGTTCCCAGAAGTGAAGCGAATGTCCAAACTGGATATTTGGACACTCACAGACTGGATTACCCTACCCTGCCCCCTGTCATGCCATTCTAATTTTGACTTTTTGACAATTACACAATATGCTCCTTTAATATATTTTTTTGGATTGAATCAATTTTTTAAATTCAGCTAAATTTTTCAAAAAAATTCAAAAGTTATTTTCAACATTATTAAATTTTCACTACTTCCATTCAACAAAATAAAAAATTTATGAGAGAAATTTGATATTTTGTGATTTTTAAATTTTAATAAAAATTGGATTACTTGTTGAAGTTTGCTAAGATTCTATAGGTATTACTTTAAAAATTTCGTGTGATTCCATCTTTATAAAAATTTAAAAATTACCTGCAAAATTTCAAATTTTTTTAATTTTTTCTTGCATGCTAATGTTTTTGAATTTTCAAAATTTCAAATTTTTTAAATTTTTTCTTACATGCCAATGTTTTCAAATTTTCAAAGTCATGAGATTTCCATTTTTTCCCCTGGCAAATTCATCATTATTATTCATTTTCGATTCGGGAAAATTATTAAATTTTCTGTCAGAGATTTTAATTCTGATATTTACTGTTGTTCGTCTCCACCTCCCTAGGTACATTATTAAAAATTGAAAATTTTCAAAATTTTGTTTCAATTCTGAGAAAATTTTATTTAGACCTTTGAAAGCTCACAATCAAGATATTTTTAGTCTACTTAATTACATTTGATCAATGAAAAAAACTGCTGTAGGTACTTTCAAGGCAAAATCATACTTCGGTGGAATTTTTGTACCTAGATTTTTAAATTATGAATTATTTTGTAAAAATTCAAAATTTCAATAATTTTGGAAAAATAAAAATTTTAGCCCACTCTGATGGAATTTTTGTAAATTTTTCAGATCGTAAAAATTTAAAATTTCGGTAGATTTTCAGAAATAAAAATTTCAACAAAACTGCGTTTAAATAATGAAAAAAGCTATTGTACTTTCAAGGCAAAATCCTTCTCTGATGGAAATATTAAAAAATTTTCAATCACAGAATTTTATGAAACTTGAATTTTTGGTAATTTTTAGGAATTGAAAATTTTAGTCCAGTTATATTTAAATAACGAAAAAAGCTACTGCACTTTCAACGCAAAATCCTACTCGCACTCGCAGATGGAATTTTTGAAAAATTTTCAATTACAGAATTTTGTAAAATTCTAAAATATTGATAGATTTTTAGAAATAAAAAAATTCCAGTCTAATTGAAAACAGCTATTGTACTTTCAAGGCAAAATCCTACTCTAAGAGATTTTTTGTAAATTTTTTAAATCACAAATTTTCAATAATTTTGAAAAAATTATAATTTCGGTCCAATTGCATTTTTAAATAATGAAAAAAGCTACCTACTGTACTTTCCAGGAAAAATCCTACTCTGATGAAATTTTTAAAAATTATTCAATATTACAGAATTTTATAAAATTTTAAAATTTTGATTATTTCAAGAAAATAATGATTTCAGAATATTTTGTAAAATTTTAATTTTTGATAATTTAAAAAAAATGATAAGTAGAATTTTGTAAAAATTTAAAATTTCAATAATTTAAGGAAAATAAAAATTTCAGTCCAATCACATTTAAATAATGAAAAAAGCTACTGTACTTCATAATGCAAAATTCTCCTCCGATGGAATTATTGAAGATTTTTAAAATCATAAATTTTGTGAAAAATTTAAATTTCATTAATTTTTAAAAAATGAGAGTTTTTTCAAATTGCATTATTTTAATCAATGAAAAATGCTACTGCACTTTCAATGCAAAATCCTTCTCTGAAGGAATTGTTAAAGATTTTTAAAATCAATAATTTTGTGAAAATTTCAAAATGTACCTAGTAATTTTTGAAAAATTAGTTTTTCTTTTTAGAAAAATGCTTTTAATCAATGAAAAATGCTACTGTACTTTCAAGGCAAAATCCTACTCTAAGGGAATTTTTGTAAATTTTTCAAATCATGAATTTTTCTAAAAATTTAAATTTTCAGTAATTTTTAAAAAATTATAATTTTAGCCCATTTTGCATTATTGATTAAATGATAAAAAAGCTACTGTAGTTTTAAGGCAAAATCCTACTCTCGTGGAATTTTCTAACGTAAGATTTTTCAAATAAAGAATTTTGTAAAATTGTAATTTTTTGGTAATTTTTAAAAAATGATAATTTTAATGTAATTGCGTTTGATTAATGAAAAAAAAAGCTAATGCACTTTCGAAGTAAAATTAGCTACTCTGAAGGATTTTTTTTCGATTTGGGTTAGGTATCATTTCCTCCATTACATAATTAATTAATTATCCTCACATCAAAAAGAAGCATTTGACGAATATTTTTTTGAAAATCAACTATTTACACAGTTCTTTAAAGTTTGCCAATTTCTTAAGTTTTTCGTAATTACTTATTCCCCAATTTGGTAAATTTTTTAAAATTTTCAATTTTTCCAAAATTTCTCAGTTTTCATCATCTCTGAATTTTATCAACTTTTCCAACTTGAAAAAAAAACAAGCCTTTCAATAATTTTTTCATTTTTTAATTTCCTAGACGTTTAAACCCGATTTATAAAGCAACATTTGAGTATTGACATAAGTATGCAAAATCTTCCTCTGATGGAATTTTCGAAAAATTTTCAAATTAATATTGATGAATAGAATTCAATGAATTTCTCAAAATCAAAAATTTATAATTGATTTATCAAAATGAAAAAAATTAGTACAAAAAATTATCCGATTTCCCGAAAAATCAAAATTATGGTACCGAAACATGGGGTTACTTTGACCCACTTTTTGAGACTTTTTTTTGAAAATTCATCCTGCTTCTTTCAAAATCGAAGTAGGAGGCTCGATTTTCACTCTAAATAGTGTCGGACACTTGTGGGAAGCTCTGTAAATTTTTTCAAATTTTTCGTCAAACCCCCTCCCTCTTCCGTGATTAGTCAAAGTCATGGGCCAAAGTTACCCGGCTCTGGGGTTACTTTGGCCCACTTCTTTTTTTTCGCAAAAAATCGATTTCTAGGCGTAATAATAACTCGCCAAAGGCATGAAACATCAAAAAGCAATTTTTTCAGATTAAACCATATGATCAATCATCGGTATTTTAAAGATTTCCTGATGATGTTTATGCTTGGGCCAAAATAACTCCAAAAACGACGAAAAACGGTCCTCTGACGGGTAACTTCAATTTATCTTACAAACCTTTCACCAAACCGGTATTTTCATGATAGATTCTGACTCTACGTTAAATTTTCGATTGATTTTCACAGGAAAATTTTTTTTTTCTCGCTGTTTGATAATATTTATTCGTGGGCCAAAGTAACCCCAAAAATGACGAAAACGGTCCACTGACCAGTAATTTCAATTTATCTCACAACCGCTTCACAAAATCGAGTTTTCTATACGAGATTCTGAATCTACATAAAATTTTCGATCTGTTTCCATAAGAATTTTTTTTTGGACCATTCATTATACTTCGTTTAAACAAAAGTTTTAAAGGTAAAAAAATCACATGAACAACGTACTAATAAATAAAAAATCAGGTTTAACAAACTTGCGACACAAAAATTTTGACAATCGCATAGAAGTGAAGTATGAAGGCCCCTCTATCGTTGACACTCATTACAAACTCCCTCCACTTCATACAGTTGTGACTGGACAGGCAAATATGTTTTTTTCAAAAGTGGGCCAAAGTTACCCCATGTTACGGTAATCGATTAAAACAAAAAAATTGACATCGATCATCTGCTCTGTCGACTTGTCGAAGTCGAAAATTAACTATCGATTAATCGAGATAAGAAAAACAAAAAAAAATCTAATGAATCAAAAAAATCAAAATTGAAAATTTTTTCGTTTTATCGGCATCGAAAATTAATCGATTTATCATGGAGGAAAATGTTACCTATTGAAGTATCAAAGAAATGATTTAATTTTTATCAAAAAAGAAAATTTATTCGATTTATCGAAATTTTAAAAATTTATCGATTTATTGAAATTAGAAATTGAATCGAATTATGAAGATCGAAAGCTCGTGTTAATTCATTTGGAAAAAACTAAAAATTAAAAATATTAAAAGTACTTAGATAAAGATAAACCTAACAAAAATTGAAACTTGAAAAATTAGGCAAAAATCAGACAAGAATCCATATTATTATAGTTTTTCCAGCTGTGGAACTTTGAATTCTTCGAAAATACCTCCTACAACCACACGACGAATTCTCCTCGACTTAATCCTCCATCATTCCACCAACGCACCCAAGCCGATCCGAATTCCATTTCCATTTCCAATACTAAAACTCCAAACAGCATCAGCATCAAGAAGATCACGACGACGACGCATCCATCTTACCGCAGCAGGAGCATTCCAAGTCTGCATTGCTGCACCAGCGGCACCGCACCATAGCGCCCAAGCCCATCAACCGACACCGTGCTATATTTTTTAGCTCTGGTATTCTGTCACTTTTAAAATGCCATTGCCATTGTGTGTCGCCGTGCACCTATAAGACCTAAGTGTTATAGATGTAGGTACTCATTGGTACTATATGGCTTGGCAGAATGTTAAAGCTAGCCATAAATACGCTCGGCCATATAATTGAATTATTGTATCTCGATAAGGCTGCGGCATTAATATCGCGCAACATGTGCGAGGATAATTTGTGATGACGATGGGGACCGGACTATGGAGTATGGACTATGGGCAGCCGCCGCAGCGCAGTCGCAGCGCGACTACAACAAATTAAAATACTTCTACGATCGTTTCGTAAACGTTCGACTAAGAAAAGCGAGCCAACTGCTCGACTGCTCGAGCTCGAGAGTCGAGATTGTCCTTCGACACATTTTAAATAGTAGGTACCATATACCTACGTCCTACACCTACTAAATAGCCAACGATAATGAGATTTTAATTTGATATCCGAGTCAGACTGGAAAGAAAGGAAACCCAAAGCTAGAGCTAGAGCCACTGCAGCCACAGCCACCAGTAGGTCTATCTACGAGATACTCGTAGCTCGTAGTGAACGTGTCTCAGGTGTCAATTTCCATCGTCGAAGGTGGCGGACGGACGCGGACATAGACATACCACATCGTACTAAAGGCAAAGTTTGGAAATACCCAAGGCACGTAAACGCAGTAACCCAATTGACAATTTTTTGAGCATTATGCTGGCATGCCTAGCATATTATTAGCATGAGTAGCATTCTGCTAGCATTACACTAGCATGAACTCTAGCATTTTACTCACATGAGATGAACTAGCACTTATGTACTAACATAATGCTGGCAACAACACAGCGCTTTATTGGCATGCGGTATAAGGTTCATGTACTAGCACAAGCGTACCAGCATATTTCTAGCGTTATGCTCGCATGAGATAAACTAGCACTTATTGCTATACTACAATGCTAGCATAAGTGTAGCACTTGATACTAGGAATATTCCAGCACATAAATAGAGGCACATTGGTAGTATTATGCTAGCATATGCACTTTCTGTGGAAAATTTTTTGTTACATATTATCAGCATCATACTGGCATGTAATATGGTGACATAATTACCTCTTGCATGCTAGTAAAATGCTAACATCATGCTGGCATTTTTCACTCTTGAAAATTCATGGTTGTCAAACCTTAGCATTGTACTGTCATGCAATGTGTGAGCATACACATGCTAGCACAATCTTAGCCTTATGCTAACATCAGATAGTTCCTTTAGAAAATTCATCTTAGCATATCTGCAGCATTATACTGGTATGTCACTAGGCAGCATCACTAGCACTAATATGATAGTAAAATGCTAACATCATGCTGACATTTTTTTTCTCTAAAAAATTTATAGTGTTAAAAGGCTAACATTTTACTGGGACACAATATACTAGCTATGTGCTAGCACGTATGTAGTAGCACATCCCTAGCATCATTCTAGCACTTAATTGACAATTTATTTAGCATTATACTACTAACTCTGGTAACATTCTAGTAGCATTCCATTACTTCAGAGCTAGACTTTTAGTTGAAAAATTCACGCACTGCACTAGCATGAGTTATATCAGAACTTGTATACCACCATAATGCTAGCATAAACATAACACATTATTTGCATGCAATATGGCAGCCATGTGCTAACTTGTGTGCACTGGCATGTTTTCAGCATTATGCTAGCACATATATTTCCTGAGAAAATTTATAGTAACATAACGGTAACATTATGCAGACATGTGATATGGCAACATCACTACCACATTACATGCTAGTTAAATGCTAATGTCATGCTAGCAGTTTGCCTAGATGAACTGGCATGGCATTCATGCACTACCAATCATGATGCTAGCATTACTTTAGCTCTTTATTAGTATGTACTATCTGAAATTCAAATTTTGATGAAAAACCACCACCAAAAGGGGTACTTAAGAGGGATGAAATGCAAAACTAACGTCATATTCGTTTTCAGGGAGGTTCGATTTATGTGATTTTGACACTAACATCTTTGACTTATCACCACCCTTGAATAGGGGGCGGGGAGATGTGGTAAAGGCCATGGGGTAGTTCGGGCAAGGTGGCGCGGGTTCTCTAAAATTTTCAATTGACCCCAGTAGCAAATATACCGAATTTAAAAATTTTATCTCATTCTGGCGTTTTTAAAAAAAATTTAAATACACTTTGCCACTCTACTTAATATATGAGTACTGCATTTATTGACTAACTTTCCATCGGGTATTCGTGGCTCAGTCGTTAAAGCTAGGTAGTTAGGTTTAGGTAGGAACATAGGGTCACCGGTTCGAATCCCGCTTAGGTCAGGGAATTTTAGTTGGAAAATTTGGATGGCAAGGATTAATATAAACCAGAATAAGAAGAAAGTGGCAAAGAAATCAAGATTGAGACCTATCCCAACGATTTTTTAAATTAAATTAATTAAAATTTTAAAACAAACGTAGGAAACTAATGCTAGTATAATGCTAGCATTATCACAGCATGTTGTCAACGTAATCCTAGTAATGTACTAGCACAAGTAGCACTGTGCTAGCACCGCATGCTAGCACCCATGTAGCCTGTTTTTGGACCACCTGAAATCCTGGCATAATGTTAGCATCAAGTGCTAGCATATTCCTATCATTCTGCGAGTAGAATGCTTGCATAATGCCATGAGTTCTAGCATGTTGCTAGCATGATACTGGAGGCGAAATATCAAGCAAAAATACCCGTATCATAATGCGAGTATTATGCTCGCAGCATGCTAGGAGTATGCTAGCACTTTATGCCAACATTATGCCAGGATTTCAGGTGGTCTAAAAACAGGCTGCATGGGTGCTAGCATGCGGAGCTAGCGCGCTGCTGGCATTTTTTAAACTTGAAATTGACTAAGAAAAGCGAGCCAACTGCTCAACTGCTCGAGCTCGAGAGTCGAGATTGTCCTTCGACACATTTTAAATAGTAGTACCATATACCTACGTCCTACACCTACTAAATAGCCAACGATAATGAGATTTTAATTTGATATCCGAGTCAGACTGGAAAGAGAGGAAACCCAAAGCTAGAGCCAGAGCCACTGCAGCCACAGCCACCAGTAGGTCTATCTACAAGATACTCGTAGCTCGTAGTGAACGTGTCTCAGGTGTCAATTTCCATCGTCGAAGGTGGCGGACGGACGCGGACATAGACATACCACATCGTACTAAAGGCGAAGTTTGGAAATACCCAAGGCACGTAAACGCAGTAAGGGACCAATGCCTGTATACAGGGAGTCCTCTCACTCACATATATATATATACATATAACAATGGACGCGTAATCGTTAATTTATAGTTATACGAGAGATTTACATACGATTAATCTATACTCGTACGTATGTATGGGTCTTACAGGGCCGGTAGAGCTATTTCAAGCTCACCCGAACCGGTTGGAATTGGATGAAATTTCACCTCTTATGGCGAGATTCTCGCATCTCTGACGCATTTGACGGTTTTACGGGCACTTTGTGGCGCTATCATGCGATGATATAGGTCATTGCAGCTCTAAACATGAGCTCGAGCAGCTCCTTGAGCGAGCTGCATATGATCGCAAGCTCGTTGCGTAAGTTAACGGATTAAACGGTTAAGAATCCGAATCACCTATGCGTGCATGTGGACAAGAAGGATACGATGTCGAAGTCGAAGGAAGGATAAGTGCTGCACATTTGTTCGGTATGGGAATAACCGGTTAATGGGCCATAATCTACCGTACTGTATCTGTACGAGACTCGGGTTATGGTTGTCATTTGGTTTATGAGCACAGGGTGTTCCGGATGTGCGTGATCAAAGCTGAAATTTGAGATTTGGATTGACCTAGTCCAACTGATAAAAAAGCTTGGGTACACTTGGTACCTGTGTCGATTTTGAAGGGGCAGCGGTTTACGAAAATCTCAAAGTTGTCTCGAGAGTCGAGACTATACATATATATATTTCGCACGGGTGTAATGTCTTGAGAGGAACAAAAAAAGTTGTGAGCAAAATTTGAATTTTCTTGAATATACATATATATATATATTTTTTTTTTTTCCAATCAGCAGTCATGTTTAAAATCATTTTAATTTTGATTCTTTACTATTTTTTCTCATTTTCAGAATAATTCTACCACATTTTCAAATTTTTTCCATTTTTTCGAAAATTTTCCAGTTTTAATTTTTTTATTTTTTTATTTTTTCCGATTTAGGTAGGTACCCGATAAACCAAAAAAACAAAAATCGACCGTCGAAATTACGTCAAAACATACCTGAAATCGACCCGATTTTTACCATTTTCCGTACTGAAATCGACGTCGATTCAAAGTCAAATTAGTTCCGCCCATTTCGACCATATTTCGACTCATTCGTGATATGAAATCGACGTCGAAAATTGGTCGATATTGAGTTAAATTCGACTAATTTTCGATGTCGATCAAAAGTCAGTTTTTATGCTTCCATTGTCATAAAATTTAATTAATTAATTAATTAAAAAATGTGTTGGCATGACCGAATTGATTTTTTTTGCCCTAATTGTGTTCCTATTCACCATACCTAACTATCGAAACCAAATTTTACAACTAAAATTCCTCAAGCCTTAAATGAAAAAAAATCTTGAAAACCAAAAATCGACGTCGAAGGTTGGTCGATTCCTGAGAAAACTAAAATTTCGCTAAAAATCGACGTCGAATATAGGTCGATTAGTTACTTGAAAACTTATTCACAAAAAAAAACAAAAATCGACCTAAAATAGACGTCTTAATTTCGTCAATAAAATGTATTCATCAATAGACCTAAATTTGACGTCAAAGTTGGGTCTAATAATTCAAAATATCGACCAGAGATGATTGTGGGGTTTTTACATAATTTAATTTTTTTATAGACCCGAATATGACTCCAAATTGACGTCGAAAAAAAGTCTATTACGAAGCGAATATACTTTTTTATCGACTTGGGCCTTTTGAATTTTGAATACCTTTAATCGACTTTGAAAGCACATCGAAAATAGGTCGATGTAAGAGTGATAATGACTTGAGAAAGATCAATTAAAATCGACCGAATTTTTACCCAAATTCGATGTCGAAAATGAGTCTAGAATGCCGGAAAATAGATTGAGAATAGACTGTGAAAATTTGAAATTGGTCAATACCTATACTGAGTCGAAGATTGGGAAAACTTTTTACTAATCGCAAATCGACGACAAATCAGTGGTCAACTGGTTTAATCGGGTACCTAATATTTTTTTTGAACGTTCGAATTCGAATTTGTCAAATTTTGGCCATTTTTAAAAATTTAATTTGATTTTTCAAATTTTTTGTAAGTACTTAATTTGTATTTTTTTCAATTTTCAACGATTTTTTAAGTTTTCAGTTATTTTTAAATTTAATTCAATTTTTAATGTCTTCAATTTTATATAAGTACTTCAGTCTATTGGGTCGTTTTCAAGATTTTCAATTCGTGATTAATTTTTAAACATTCGTTGGTATAAATTTCCTGCATTCATATTACTATCAAATTCGTAATAATTCTTCGAAAAATGTTTACAATATTTAAAAAATTCAAGTATTAAAAATTCAAAATGTGACAATTTTTTAAAACTTAGCAAGTGAAACAAATAATAAAAAAAAAATTGGTAATTTTTCAATTTTGATGCATTTTTAGAATGACATTAATATTAGGGAGATTTCTTTTGCGAAAAAATTTGACAGATTATTGCTTCTCTCAAAAAAACAAAGATTTGAATATTTGATGTTTTGCATTTTCAGAGTTTTTTTTCTAGGTTTTGGCTCCTTTCACATTAACCCCAATCGTACTTGGCTCTATTATGGCCAACCAAAAATGTAATCTAGTTGCATTAATACCCCACCCTTAGTTCAGACATTTTTTCGCTACACATTAGAAAATTTCATTTTGTCGCCTATATAGCCAGTCACATTTTGAATAAAGTCCCAATATGAGTCAAGTTGATTCGTATTACCCATACGAATAATTCTGCTGACGTAATAGGGTATCGGTTTCAGTGGACCATGATCGGTTGACCGAAAACGATCACGTAATATAAAACAAACAGTACATTACGAGTATGACGTCCAACAAAATATCCGACTCGTCGACAGGAACTGATCCTGTTACAAGTACCATAGAACCAGGAACGAGGTGCCAAGTGCTACAATTTATACAATACAGCACTCGACTTGGCACTTGTCACTTCGTACTTCGCACTTCGCAGCAGGCCACATGGAGCCTGCGGTGAAAGCACAACACACTCATTTGGAAATTTTTTTTTTCGCAAATCATGGTCAGGGTTCCCGTTAGCAGCGCTGATTCTAACCGAGCGCGGCAAATTGATAAACTAGAGGCGTTTTGAATTTGAAAACCGCCCACTCGACTCGATATTACGCGCACGTATTACGTGTGAGAATCGCCGCGTCCCGTCTCAGGTCTCATACGTGTGTATTGTAAAGCTACATACAGTGTACTTGTGTACTACTAAGAAAGTGCCTCAATTTATTAACTTTCCATTGTATTTTTTTTCCTTCATCAAACGGTAATAAGAATAACGCAACGCGTGTGTACACGTTCGCAGTTTTCATAATTCTTTTCACTCTCCTTATGTGCAGAGATATGCTGGCAAGAGACAGCATCAACACTTCACATTGTCTTCGCTCATACATTACCACACACGAGCGTAATTTTTTCCTATATTTCATGAGCGCCTTTTTGTCTACGAGAGTACGAGAGTACGAGTGTCGAGTGTGTATGGAAACTTAACTTATTCATTCGATCGTATTGTTTGGATTTTTCTCACGTGGTCTGGCCTTATACCAACTACTGTAATTTACTGTTCTTCTCGTCAAATCGACTGCTGCTGAGAGAGCCTGCCATGCCATGCTATGCCATGCTATGCCGGAACTACTAATTATCGCTTTTATTTTTACCAAACGGGAATTAATATTGTAACGGAATTTTTCGCCTATTTTTAAATACTCCACCTTGCCCCCCGCATCCGTAGCAACGGTCTTATTGCAATTATAAAAAAAAAATGTTTCCTCGTCATTCGACTATTCTCAGCAGAGAGCGTTTTTCCACGACGAATGGAAATCAACATCCGACCAGATCATCGTACTATAGACAATTGCAATATTTGAAAATATCATCCGGCGGTACTAATGATTTTTCTATTTTTATTTTCATTTTCATCGCCATCTACGTATTTTCACTTTTATATTATTATATCATAGTCGCGGGCTCTTGTATAGCTTTCACTGATCGGCGATGAGGTCTGGGCTGTGTGCTCAGTTCGTCGCCGCCGATCGACGATTGTAGATTAATTATTATAATATGATAATGAAGGAGATTCGCCAATCACCAGGTGTGAGATGTTGGTAATTTTCTCGACGGGGGTTGTGACTCGATCGACTTCCTATGCTGAGGCGATTAATTGTGCGAAATCGATGGTGAAATGAGGATGGACAGGGGCGGGAGGAGAGGTTAGATTCATTTGGCTTGATGAAGTTGCGAATAGAATTTTTTAAATGAAAATTGAAAAAATTGGCTCAGAGAAAAATAGAACGAAATCGAGTTGATCGATTAATCAACAAAATGGAGTAAATCGATTTTTTTGAAATCGATAAATTGAAAATTAATATTTGATTTACCAATGTGTAGAAAAGAAAGGCTCATTCACCAAAACAACAATAATTGTTGTTTTGGTGAATGAGCCTTTCTTTTGTTAAATAATTATTATTTAACAAAAATAGAAAAATTTATTTATTTATTTCGTAAAGTCAAAAACTGATTGAAATGAAAATTGGGGTCGGATGTTGTGGTCGTTTTTTTTTTTTTTTCATTTTGGTCTGGAATCGATACTTATATTATCGATTTATCGAGGTGGGAAAAATAAATCGATTCATCAAATTAAATTTATAAAATGTCGGATTAATCAAAATCAGAAATAATTCATTTCCTCACATTGAAAATTGATCAATTCATCGAAATCGATAAATGAACATCGAAAAATTGAGATTTTGCTCCTCGGCTCCTCGGGACTGAACTTGACAAAAAAAAAAAAAAAAAAAAAAAAAAAACCTACTTGAACTATATCGAACAATTAGTCGACTGATGAAATCTGATAATTGATGACGTCCAATCGAAAAGGGCGTAAGTCCAGAAATGGCGTTTTGAGAAAAACGTATTTGAAAGTTTCGATGTTTAATATTTTTTAAAAAGACTGAACTGAGGTGATTTGTGCGACTTATCATTAATTTTAGATTGATTATTCTAGACCAGAAATACGCGGTTGACAAAATTATTCAAGCGTTAGCACTCTAGTTATCGCTGGAAAACCATAGCTAAAAGTTACGCCCTTTTTCGTGGACGAACTTTTTTTTTTTTTGTTGTTTGGATTAAAAATCGTAGAATAAAATGTGTAAATGCTGAAAAAGAAATTTTTTTTTGTAAAAAAATTTTTAAGATGAAAATCGCGAAGTTGTTGGAGTGATAATCGTGATAATAAGTTACCAGTACCTATGTTTAGTAGGGTGGAGTGAAAAAAAAAAAACATACCTCGGATTTCGACCAAACTTACAGAGGTGGTTTACTATGAGTTGAGAACCTCCCAAAAAAATTTGAGCCCCCTACCTCTCAGGGGAGCGAAGCTAGGGGCTCTCAAAGTAGGGTCACTTTTGAAAAAAAAACGCAGTTTTTCGCTATTTTCGGGCAGTGGCACTCAAGTTACCCCTCACCTCACCCCCTGAAAAAGTGCAGTTTGAGTTTCTACACCTCCCTGGACCATTGATTTTGAAATTTGAACAACTTTTGGTCCTCGACAGGGGGGTTGAAAAGTTGCAGATCGCTAAAAAATCGATAATTTCGAATTACAAAAAATGGAAATAACATTTGCTTGATATCAAAACTGGACTCAAATGGCTCCTATTGATGCAAAAAAATTATTTCGATAGAAAAAGTTGAAAAAATTTCATAGCAGGGTTGCCAACTTTCGATTTTCATAAAACATCAAAATTTCCCCTTTTTTTGGTAAGAGCCCCTAGCACCGCTCCCCTGAGAGGTAGGGGGCTAAATTTTTTTTGGGGAGGTTTTCAACTCAAAGTAAACCACCTCTGCGAGTTTGGTCGAAATCCGAGGTAAGTTTTTTTTTTTCACTTCTCCCTAATGTTTAGGCGAGCCAGGTACCGAAATACCCAACATTGCCCAACTTTTAATTGTGTTGTGAGCGTTGTGGGACAGGTCTTGCTAGATAGTATATTGAACGTAGAATTCATTTTTGCAATTTACTGAAAAAGGGCGTAAGTCGACTTACGCCCTTTTCATTTGGACGTCATCAATTTTGTGGTTCGAAAATAATGAAGAGTGGTCGAAACATTAACAAACTACTCAAAATTGAACAATTGATCAATTTATCAAAGATTAAAAATAAATCGATTTAATCGATTTATACGATTCGATCAATTTGTCGAAATTAGAAATTTCTAATCGATTCATCAAAATGAAAAAAAAAGTTTGAGAATTGACATAATGATATTCAATTAATCAATGCATGGAAATCTAAAAATAATCGATATGTATAAGTAACTAACAAAAACGAAAATTTGAAAAACTTCTTGAAATTAAAAAAATAACTAGTTGATCCATCTAAAGTGAAAAATAGAAATTTCTCGAAATATAAAATTTACAATCGATTTATCAGAATGAAAATCGATAAATCAATATCGAAAATCATTCGATGTATCAATATTAAATTGATGTACGTATGTAGGTATGTACTAAGAACAAAATATTTTTCAAATCTTTGAAGAAAATAATTATTCAGAAAGTAATTTGATTTTTTGAAGTTAAAATTTTTCTCAAATTTTCAAAGAAAAAATCTTTTAATTTCAAGGAAAAATTCCTTTAAATTTTTTTTGAAGTTGGTAATTACTTTTAAAATTTTTCCAGAGTAAAAATTTTTTGGAGTAAAAATTCTCTTAATTTTTAGGAAAATAATCGCACATTGAAAAAAGATCAACATCTTTTCTATGTAAAACAAAAATATTTCAAAATTGTAAAAACATTTCTAGGTAGGTAAGTGAAACTTAATTTTTTATTTTCGAAAAAAAGAAATTAGTGTAAAAGTATTTCTCAAGAGAAACATTTTCCAGTTTTTTTGAGAGAAAAACCTTTCATTTAAAAAAAAAAATCTCAATTACTCTGGAGTGAACCCATTTCTTATATTTTAAAAGAAAAGAAAAAAAATGCAACCTTTTCGAATAAAATGGCTTTATTTTTTCTTAAATGAAATATTCTTTAAAAAATTTAGAATTTTTTTTTGGAATAAAATTTTTAATTTTTGGAGAAAAATTTTTACTCTGGAAAAATTTTAGAAGTAAATACATACTTCAGAAAAAATTCAAGGAATTTTTCCTTAAAATTAATAGATTTTTTCTCCGTAAAAGATCTTGAAATTTTTGGGAGAAAAAAATCTTTTGATTTAAAAAAAAGTCTAAAAATTTCTCAATTTTTTTGAAAAAGAAATTTATCGAGAGTGAAAAAATCTCATTGATTTGTTTCTCACTATTGAGGCCGAAATATTTTTTGAAAGGGCGGGCCTCCCTTGTATACGTCACTAGCGGGGCGAAAATTTAAAATTAAAAAAAAAATCAAAGTAGGTAATTTAATGCTGGAAATTTAAAAAAAAACAGAATGACTGACTAAACATAAGAAATGTTGAATAATCTCAAAAATTTTGCAATGATACAAAATTAGCAGATTTAAAAAAAAAGAAAAATGATCAAAAATTTTAATTAAAAAAAAAAAATACCCAAGAAATTTTTAAAAATTTCAGAATGATTAAAAATTGAACCAAAATTAAAAATGAATGCATGTTCAGAACTGTTAAAAATCGATGATCAAAACTGTTTTTTTTTTTTTTTTTTAATGTCAGATTATTAAGCATTTTTTAATTATTTATAAAAAAAATTTAAAATTGATTCCTGGGATTTGCATAACACTCTGCTTTGACAAACAGAAAATTAAAAAAAAATTGTTTTCAAATTTCGTTGAAAGATTTGATTTTTTTAATCATTTTCTGTTTTATTTTGTTTTAAGTTGGTGTTCCGAAAATTTTCTGAAAAATTCGTACTCACTCTTAGAAATGGCAAAAATAGGAAAATTTTGAAAAATGAGTTTAGTTAGGTAAGGTAACTTGAAAAAAAAATTCGAACCCCTGTCAAAATAAGAACTAAAGTCGTCACATTTTGTAAGATCGATTAAAATTTAAAAAAATCATTATTTCTGCATAATATGTATTTTGACGAATACTTATTTTTTTTTAATATCGATTTCCCATTTTTTTTTTCTTTTGAAATTTTTTGAAATTTGAATTTTGAGAACAAAATTAAATTTCCAAGAATTTATTTAAGAAATTACACCATTATTTCTGTATTTTTGTCAAATTAAAATTTAAAAAATATAATTTCAAAAATTTGTCGTTTAAATTTTTTTTTTCAAAAATTGCCGTTCAAGATAATTTTAAAATCTTGTCATTCAATTTTTTCGGAAGATTATTCTTTTAAAAATTTTTCGAGAGCTGACCTTTGAAGTTTTTTGAAAAAAAAATAATAATGCTCTCGAATTGTTAAAATATTGATCAATTTTTTTAAATAACTTCATTTTTGTGTTTTGACAAATCAAAACTTTTGCTAATTCAAATTTTTTTCAAGTTAAAATTTTTTTTGAAAAAATATTGATTTCAAAATTTTTGAGAATATTTGTAATTTCTCTACAATTCTACTTTTGATTTTTTTTTTTAAATTCACGTGCAACAATCAAAGGTCATTAAAATAGGTCAACTTCGAAAAATTGCACTTATAGAAATGCAGGTAGTCGTTAAACTACACACTTACTAATCTATTATAGGTACGAGAACAAAATTAGGGCTAATTAAAGCACCTGTATAGAAGAAAGGGCACAATCTGGGGTCAAGTCAATGTACTCACTACTCAATGAGAAGGTCGAGGGTAATACAAATTAATCTACAGAAATAAAAAAGTGCACTCACATTATTTCACGCTGAACCAGATCCTTGGAAAATCTACAGCTTCATCAACCTCATTTAAAAAATCCTGCAAAAAACGAAACAATTCCATCATTAAAATAAGCAGCACTAAAAAAAATTAAACGTATCTAAAAAAAAAAAAAAACAAGTCACTGATCTTAAAAAATAAATAAATAAACATGCAAAAGAAAGGAGGGACAAATCACCCAATAATAATAATAATCTAATTTCCATCGCAACTCATCTATAGGCCTAAGAAACGACTTTCATCTGTGTGATTCGAATTAATCAACACCCCAGATTCGAAATAATTGGCAAGTTGGAACCCAAATACACATTCAGCGCGTATCATTCACCTCGCTCGTATTCCTCATCTTAGTATTTAGGCAAGTAAAACGCGATATCTTGGTCACACAGTACACAGACACATTGCACAGGCACAGGTAAGGTATACACTATACAGGTAGTCAGTTTACGTATTCCTTATTGCTTATATTTTCTTATTTAGGTATATACGTATACAAAGTACTGGTATAAGTGAGTAAATAAATAAAAAGTAGCACGTTTACAACTAATTTCAAGGTTTATTGGCGGTAATAAAGAAGCAACTCTTATTCGCGGATTGTTTTTTTTTTTTTTAATTACCTATATAGTTATACGTTTGTACATTTACGATCAGTATAGGCCTATACCTGAGGAAGTGCATGAGAACGACACCATCATCACACACAGGAGCTTCGCTATACGTCGATTAATTTGCCCAAAAATAGAGTAAATCTGGGCTGGAACCAGATAACAAACAGAGATGATCGCGATACGATGACCTAGCACTATCAGGGAAACCAGCTTATGTAAACGAAATCAATTACCGTGTAAGTCTAGATTCCGATTCCAATTCCTATTCTGTGGCATGGCAGCCGCTTAACGTCGCGTCGGCTTCGCGCCGTAAACAAACAAATCGAAACGTTTAACCTTCGAGAGCATGGAAATCACGGTAGCGCCATCACCGAGCCATGTCAGTGAAAAGAAATGTGAAAAAAAAAGTTCTGTAATTGATCTACAATTCTATAAATGAAATCATCGCGTTTTGGTTTGCGTATTTTTTTAAGGTCAGTAGTCCAAATGACTTCGGAGAATTTGAAACTGAGATTTTGTCCCCCGTTCCTTTTCCTCGTCTCGATTCTTTTTTTCTAGATCGATTAATTCAATGGCGAATGAATACCTACGTACGTGATTATCGACGATTATTCAAGTAACTAGCTTGGCCCAATAAAAATCAATGAAATCGCATTTGGAGTGAAAAAATATTTTTTTATTTTAAAATGTTTCTTTTGGTGCCCTGATTAACTTACGAACAGTTCCCGAACCTCAAGTCTCGGTACTGTTTTTAAAATGTGGATCTAAAGAGACTATCTCGTTGTTTTTCACTCATAACTCTTCAAATGTGCGTTAAAACAAAAAAGTGATCATAATTGGAATTGAAGCACATGAAATTTTCAACAAAAAAGTTCATATTCAATTTTTTCGAGAAGTGAACGGGTGGCGTAAAAAACACGCGTCAAAATACACAGGATAAAAAAAGTAAGCCGTGTCCTTCTCATTTTTTTCACACATAACTCCTCAAATATGCCTTCAAATAAAAAAAATGGGGGCGGGAAGGGTGTACGCGAATAATTACACAACATGGATTCTAAAACAGATCTATCCCTCTTCTCTTCAAGACCATCATCTCATATGCACAAGTGTGAACCATTCCTTTTCCTCAAGCATATCAATGACTGATGGCATCAGTCTTGCTCTCAATCAAAAAAAAGTTGAAATAAAAGTTGAAGTGCGGGAAATTTCCTACAAAACCGTTTCATTAATTTCATCCTAAAAGTTGAAGGAAAAATTGCATCTAAAACATTCTTGAAAATGGGAGTCAATATTTATTTTTCCGTCGGTATATTTTGGAATTTTTTTGCACCACCCGTTCACTTCTCGAAAAAATCAATATAAACTTTTTAGTAGAAAATTTTATCTACTTTAATTTCATTTATGTCCATTTTTTAATTTGAACACGTATTTGTAGAGTTATAAGTGAAAAACAACGATGGGCGCAATCATAATTTTTTTCACCCTGCATCTAATTTTTTTGACGCTTGTTTTTGCACCACCCGTTCACTTCTCGAAAAAAAATGAATATCACCAATTTTGTAGAGAATTTAATTTTCTTTAATTTTAGTCATGTTCATTACCTTATTTAAACGCATATTTGAAGAGTTGAAAGCGAAAAATAACTATAAGATCAATCTTTATCTTTGTTTCCTTATTTCTTGTATTTTGACGCGTATTTTTGCACCACCCGTTCACTTCTCGTAAAAATTGAATATAACATTTTTTGTAGAAAATTTTATATGCTTTAATTTAAGTTATGTACATTTTCTTATTTAGACGAGTTTTTTAGGAGTTACAAGAGAAAAATAACTAGGAAGTCGAACTTAATCTTTGTTTTCCTTATTTCTTGTGTTTTGACGCTGGTTTTTGCACCACCCGTTCACTTCTCAAAGAAATTGAATATAACCTTTTTTGTAGAAAATTTTATATGTTTTAATTTAAGTTATGTTCATTTTCTTATTTAAACGAATGTTTCAGGAGTTAGAAGAGAAAAATAACTAGAAAGTCAAACTTATTCTTTGTTTTCCTTATTTCTTGTGTTTTGACGCTTGTTTTTGCACCACCCGTTCACTTCTCAAAAATATTGAATATAACCTTTTTTGTAGAAAATTTAATTTTCTTCAATTTTAGTGATATTCATTTTCTCATTTGAACGCATATCAGAACATTTATAGCCGAAAAACAACAAGATGGTCTTTTTGGATCCATATAAATGGGAAGGGGAATATTACAAGGAGTAAGATTTTGAGATTTTTTGTGGTTGATCAGAACATCAAAAAGAACACTTTAAAATCAAACAATCTTTGCTCACCAAAAATTAAGTTCACTGTAGTTTTATGATCTAATTTTACTGGGATATCTATTGGTTTCTTCCATGGACCTATTACAATGTATTGTATCATTCTTTCATATGCTCATTACCCGTTGTATACCTTTCGGGCTGCCGACAGTCCGAAGGTGTATCCTTGAAAAAGGATATACCAGATATACCTATTATAATGAACAAAGTGACCGTATCTAAATGATAATTCTCGTACAGGTACGAGAGAGTAAGAGTACATGAAAAATACTCTACATGTATCTATCTACCATAGCATGGACTCAGTTCAGCTCAACTAGCCCGTGTATCTTCTTTTCTTATGAGAACGATGCGTATACAACGCACGTATAGTATTCTACGCCATCGCCGCACGTCTTCTCTCATCTCAGGCTGTAGTTTTTTCGACAGAATTTAAATTAATTAACACGCGATTGTTATTTGTATGTACTTATACACAGAGATGTTATATACGCACCATGATGTAACAACTTCTCCTCTTTTTATCTCTCTCTCTTACTGGAAGTCGAATGTCGTAGGTAACCGACGAACCAGTGCCCGCTCCTACCCCTCCACCATTTACTCTTCCTCTCGTAGAGTACCTCGATGCTAAATGATTTGTCATCATTTGGAGTCAAATGCATGTGTGAATGAGAAATGCATGCGGCGGAATGCTCATGCTCGACGATGGCCAGAGGCAGGAAGGCGAATTACACTGCTGCGTCGTCCAGAAGTACCTTGGATAGGTAGGTAGGTACAATGTTGCCTCGCGGATCCGCATAATTAACGCAACGACGATAAAATCGCCGCTACCATGCGAATCACGGTGGCTCGATAAATACGGGTTTTGCATTTTTCACAGCCCAAATATACGTAAGAGTATTTTTAACGACATCATTTTCCATAAGAGGTAAAGTAAAAAAGTCAGAGGCTTGTGCTAGACGGGGAAAGGGAATCAGCTCAATTTTTTGTTGACCTGTCTCCGTTGATTATTTTTTGAGGATTTTTTTTTTTTGGCACAAATTTGAAGACTTGTAATGTATTTTTTTCAAATTTTGTTGCAACGCAATTTTTTTGAAAATTTTTAAACTTTTTGAAAAACAAATCTGATTCAAAATAAAACATTGTATATTCCTTCGAGAAAAAATTTTCCAACTCAAAATTATTATTTAAAATTTTTGCTCAAAACTTAAATTTTGGAGAAAAAAATTCTTCAAATTATATACATCCTAGGCTTCTAACACAATAAAATTTGAAAAAAAATCAATTTGGACACATTATTGAATTGTGAATTTTGAGATGATTGTAATTTTGAAAAATTGTAAATTTTGAGAAAATTGTAAATTTTGAGAAATTGTAAATTTTGAAAAAATTGTAAATTTTAAAAAAATTGTAAATTTTGAAAAAAATTGTAAATTTTAAGAAAGAGAAAATTGTAAATTTTGAGAAAAAGAAAACTGTAAATTTTGAGAAAATTGTAAATTTTGAGAAAATTGTAAATTTGAGAAAATTGTAAATTTTGAGAAAATTGTAAATTTTGAGAAAATTGTAAATTTTGAGAAAATTGTAAATTTTGAGAAAATTGTAAATTTTGAGAAAATTGTAAATTTTGAGAAAATTGTAAATTTTGAGAAATTGTAAATTTTGGGAAAACTGTAAATTTTGAGAAAATTGTAAATTTTGAGAAAGAGAAAATTGTAAATTTTGAGAAAAAGAAAACTGTAAATTTTGAGAAAATTGTAAATTCTGAGAAAATAAAAAATTTCAAGATGATTGTAAATGTTTAGAAAATTTTTAAATTTTGAGATGATTGTAAATTTTAAAATTCAAGATGATTGTAAATTTTTAGAAAATTATTGCAACTTTTGAGATGATTGTTAATTTCAAGATGTTTGTAAATTTCGAGATGTTTCTAAATTTTTAGAAAATTGTAAACATTTTGTGAAATTGTAAATTTTGAGATGATTGTAAATTACGAGATGTTGGTAAATTTTGAGAAAATTGTAACTATTTAGAAAATTGTAGGTTTTTAAAAAGTTGTAAATTTTCAGAAAGTTTTAAATAGTAATTTTTTTAGAAAATTGTCAAGTTTTTAGAAAAATGTAATTTTTTTGAAAATTGTAATTTTTGAAAATTTGTGAATTGTTAGATCATCTCTTGTGTTGCAAAAATTTATTTGAACACAATTTTCAAAGTTCGAGTTTCAACTAAACAAGGGAAACCTAGCGAACTCTCTAAATCCAATTGAGCTGAAATTTGGTTCACTAAAATAGCATGTTATCCAGACCTCAAAACCAAATTTTGACCTGCCGAAGTTGATTTTTAGATTTTTGGCAAATTTTTTAGTATGGCAAAAGTAGCTCTTAATCATTTTCTACATAAAAAAATTAAAAATTAAAAAAAATCGTTGAATGATTTTGAGCTTTTATGCAAAAAATGATTTACTCAAAATAACTTACAATTTTTTTTCCTTCAAAATTTACAATTTTTCTTCAAATTATAATTCTTTGGGAGTTTACAATTTTTTTTTTCTTCAAAATAAAATTTACAATTTTTCAAAATTTACTAGTTTTAAAAAATATACAATTTTCCTAAAAAAAAAAAATTTTTTTGAAACTTACTATTTTTTCAAAATTTACACTTTTTTATAAATTCAAACTCATCTCCAAATTTACAACTTTCTCAAAAATTACAATTTTCTCAACAGTTGCAATTTATCAAAATGTACCAGTTTTCTTGAAAATTTACAATTTTCTAAAAATTTACAATCATCTCGAAATTTACAATCATCTCAAAATTTACAATTTTCTAAAAATTTAAAGACAAACTAAGCACGACGAGTATCGAGTACGTTAAACTCGATCGGTTAAATAATCATCGGATCATTCGTTATGCTGACAACACGATGGTGTCTCTCTTTATTAGTCTCTCGCTTCAGCATGGCACACTAATGATTCGCGCGTACCGATTCGTTAAAGTCTTCGGTCTCTACACTCTACAGGTACTTACAAATATATTAGAAGAATAATGATATGTATTTAGTGCCGATGCCATGCCATGCCGGCCACGAATAATAAATAATCGCTCGTCATACACGTACGTACATTTCCATATTCTCGTTAGCTCGCACAGTTCGAATGGACAAGACCGCAAGTACCTTATGGTAAGTTAGTATACTTATAAGATGAAGATTCGGAAACGAAACATATATTTGTATATGTTGAGAATACTCATCGAAGGGACCGTTTTCAAAGAAGTACAGACGAGTCTCGGACTGGTGGCCTGAGGCGAGAAAAACCCACACGTGCAACTTTGCCAGTATGAGCAGTGCTGACTGCTGAGCACCACATAGTACAGAGATCACTCTCCGCGCCTTGATGACATTGCGAAAATGTAAAAAACCTACTACGTACGAAAAAGGTAAACATAACCTCGTACAAGACACGGTCGTCATCGGTGCCGTACACGTACATACAAATATAGGATCGTAACTAAGTGTATAGTATAAACGTTGACGGTGATTTTTAATGAAAAGTTCAAGGATGATGCGGCATGGTAAGGTAGCACCAGAGAGATCAATACCATCGAGTACGTTGCGCCCGGCTCGGCGCGACCGGCCCAATGGGACATTGTATGCGAGCTGTAAGAAGAAATCGAACATCGAACTTACGCATCTGCGGTGTGCGAATTAAACCTAGCACCGCCCTGCCCCTTATAGCCTTCTCCTCGGCACAACAATCGTTACCGAAAATAGAAAAAAATTTCAAAGAAGCTCTCCGTCGACCGAACCAGAGCATCCAGATAGATTAATCAGTTTGGAAAATCATTACGATTACAAAAGCGAGCCAGGTAAACAATGCGGAGCCCCCTTTGGGCCCGACCAGGCTCCTTTGTTCAGCCCTTATTATAAAGAGCCCATATGAGAAAAACTTATAACGTGTGTGCCTTCGAGCGTCGTGCTCTTCTCGCGGAGTCATTGAACTCTTTGGTCGTCCGAGACGTTCGCGAGTTAATTTCAATTCAAATTGTGACGGTTTATTCGAAATGCACTCGAGACGTGCCTATGTCGACTTTACCAATGGCGAATTCCGCGCACAAGATTCCGCGAAACACTGAACTGGAGGACTGGACGCTAAATTAGCAGATACCTCATTAGTCATTCCACACCGAGAAAGCACTTTGATCTACAAAAAATCATATTTTCTTAACGAGCTGTCGGCTGGCCGCCCTATTACCGTACCTCCCCCAAGTATATGCCCCTTCTCAGGGCTCTTGCCAATGTCAACGACACGACCATGCACAGAGTTCGATAATTACCGTCGCGAAAAATCACCCAGGCACCGGGCACAAGGCGTAAATAGATATACAACCGCCCTAACATAACGTGCCGCTCTCCATATTTATCTGATAGTGATACACACTCTATAGTCTATAGTGCGGTGGAATGAGCAAATGAGAGGATGAGAAACAGAAGAGAACGCAACAGTAGTTACAAATATTAATAACGAGATAATATACAAGCCTCATCTATGCCACCACCTGCGCCTCCTTGGACGGGTTCATCTCGAGCCTCGAGGCGATTTTCGTGTTTCGATTCTTATTCTCTTCCAGCACACGCACACACCCAGAGCCCAGATTCTCGGCTCGCAGGGTTCACACTGACAGCCTATGTACGTGTAGATGTACCTATACGTAATTACTAATTTGTTAACGCGTCAGATTGCCTCGCCTCGTCTCCTCCAGTCCAGTCACACCTGAGCCGCGTGCGAGTGCATGTTATAACAGGGCAATGCAGCCGAGAAAAGAACACACCACGATGCCGTGTAATTGAGAAGCAACGGCCGAGGGGAAGAAATGACCGAAACGAAGCGACGAAAAAGGGCTAAATGCTTGAATAAAACTCGACGAGGGTTCGATCATAAACAGAGTTTTGGTTTGAAATTGTGAATTTTTTCATTTCGTTTTCCTTCCTTTCCCTCCCTGAGAATACGAATTCGAGCAAGGTTGCGTTCAGTTTGGAAAATTTTCTCTCCCTCATACGTCATTTTGACGTAACATCAACAATTTTATCATGAATATTTCACAAACCATAAATTTGATTGGCCAATAATTTCTAACATACGTCATAGTGACGACGCGACGTATGAGGGAGGAAAAAATTTCCAAACTGAACGCAACCCAATTCCACTTTGAGCCGCTATTGATTAAGCGCGGGGTTGCCCACGTTCAATTTCCTTGAATAATCAATTTTATTTTTACAACAAAAAATTTGGAAATTTCGATTTTTTTAGAAAATTGAAAGTTGGCCACCCTGCAATGAAAAATTATCGAAATCTATCGAAACAATTTCATTGCATCTATAAAAGTCATTTAGGTGCAGTTTAATGATTATTCAAATATTCAGAGATCTGCAACTTTTTAACCATCTGACAGAGGGAAATAAGTGTTACGCAATTACTCACTTTATGGTCTAGGGAAGTATAAAAACTAAAATTGCACTTTTCAAAGGAATGGGGGGGGGGGGCTATAGTGCCACGCAAATTGAATCACTCGAAAATAACAAAAAACTGCGTTCTTTTAAAAAGTGATGATTTTCTCAAAATATACAGTTTCGCTCAAAATTTACATTTTTTCGGAATCATCAATCTTTCCAAATTCACAATTTTTTTAAATTTACGATTTTTTTTTCAAAACTTACAATTTTATTAAAATTTACCATGTTCTTGAAATTTAAAATTCAAGATTTTCTCAAATTTTACAACTTTCTCAAAATTTAAAATTTTCTCAAAATTTACAATTTTCCCAAAAATTACAATTTTCTCAAAAATTTACAAAATTTTCAAAATTTACAATATTTTTAAAATTTACAATTTTCTCAAAACTTACAATTATCTCAAAATTTACTTTTTTTTCAAAATTTATAACTTTTTTAAATTATTAATTTTTCTAAATTCAAGATTTTTCTCAAATTCAACTTTTTCAGAATTCATGATTTCTTTCAAAATTATTTTTCCTCAAAATTTACAAATTTTCAGAATGTACAATTGTTCAGAATTTACAATTTGTTCAAATTCACAACTTTTCAAAATTTGACTTCTTTCCAAATCTACAATTTTCTCAAAATTTACACTTTTTCAAAATAATTACCAATTTATACAAATTCAAGTTTTTCTTAAAATTTACAACTTTTCAGAATTCACAAAATTCACTAATTTTCTCAAAATTTACGATTTTTTCTGAATTTACAATTTTCACAAAATTTAAGATTAGGTATCATAAAAATTTACGATTTCCTCAAAATTTACGATGTTTACAAATTAAAGATTTTTTCAAAATTTATAATTGTTTGAAATTTACAATTTTTCCAACATATTTACAATTTTTTAAAATTCAAGACTTCTAAAAATTTATGAGTTTTTTCGAAATTTTCAAGTTTTACAAAATTTACGATGTTTTCTTCAAAATTTTCAATTTTCTCAAAATTTACAATGTTTTCAAAATTTACAATTTTTCAGAGTTCTCACTTTTTCAGAATTATCAATTTTTTTCAAATTCAAGATTTTCTTAAAATTTACAATTTTTCAGAATTTACAATTATTTTGTTCAAAATTTGCAATAATTGTTCAGAATTTACAATTTTTCCAAATTCACTAATTTTTTTGGAATTTATGATTTTTTTTTTGGAATTTACAATTTTTACAAAATTCAAGATTAGGTTTTATAAAATTTACGATTTTATCAAAATTTACAATGTTGCCAAATTCAAGATTTTCATAAATTTACAATTTTTTCTTCATTTTTCTCAAAATTTACATTTGTTTAGAATTTACAATTTTTAAAAATTTACTACTTTTTAGAATTTTATTTAAGATTTCCTTAAAATTTACAATGTTTCAAAATTTACAATTTTTCCGAATTCAAGATTTTCTTAAAATTTAAAATTTTTCAAAATTTACAATTATTGTTCAGAATTTACTAGGTCCTTTTTCAAATTCACTAATTCTCTCAAAATTTACGATTTTATCTGAATTACAATTTTCATAAAATTTACAATTTTTCAGAATTTACAATTATTGTTCAAAATTTACAATTGTTTAGAATTTACAATTCTTCCAAAATTCACATTTTTCAAAATTCACGACTATTAAAAATTTATCAATTTTTCTTCAAAATTTACAATTTACTTCAACATTTACAATTTTTCCAAAATCTACAATGTAAATCCTCAGGTAATTTCGAATTGAAAAAATTTGAGAAAATCGAAAATTTAAAAAAGCCAAAATTCAGAAAAAACTATCAATTTTGAGAAAATTATTTTCATGAAAAATTGTACGTTTCGAAGAAATTTTCTTCAAGTAGGTAAGCACTTTTCATAAGATTTTTTAATAAAATTTAATGAATCAATTGCTTACTTATTTAATTAAAAATTGTCTCATGAAATTTTTCTATAAAATTTGCATAACTAATTGAATTGCAAAACATAATTTAAAATATAGATTTTTATTTTATTTTTTTAAACTGAATAAAAATCTGAAAAATTTTGTTCTTGAAAAGCCACAAGGTAACTCCGAATTAAATTTTAAAAATACGAATCTTCAGTACATAATTCAAAGTTCATCAACACCAATCCCATTTATTAAAAAAAAAAAAATGAGAAAAAAACTCCCCCTTTTCACCATCATCATTCCAAAGCCTACAATTAAAACCTTATTAAAAAATAATAATAACACCTACGTTTATACCTTATACGCAATCATAAAAGATACCCTTATACAAAGTGCATCGAGGGGGACCAGGGTATCCATACACATTAACTCGTCCGTTGGCTATAATACTATTACTCGTTGCAATGGGAATTACATGCAGCGGCACGTCGTCCAGCCCTTAGGCTTCTGCTTTATCATATAAGATCAAATCAATACCTATCAAAGCTCCGACAAAGGCCATCAGCGTCTCGTCGAGGAATCGGAATCGCTCGAAACCAGCAATAAAATCAGTCACATAGATGCGTATCAGACAGTCTAGGCGAACGAATGAATTATTGATCGAGGGTGATGGACGCGACGAATGATGTACGATACGATGGACGACAGGACAGAGACAGACGCACGGAAGCATAAGAAACACTGCGACTGTGTTGCTTCATGTTGTTGGAGAACTGAACGCTGGGTTGAGATCAGAACGAATGTTTGAAAAAAAATAATGACTCGATGTTCGTACGCCTTTTTTTACTGCCCCCTCTAGCTGTATTCGTGTATTCTTTTACAACCCTGTCGTGGGTATTTATTTTCGAGTGTGGGATTAATATTATGGTAGCTGTGACCTGTCTATGAGGAAACCAAGTTCTGATCCGAAAAACAAATTTTACATGAGAGCATTAAGAAAATTTTTAAAATTCTCACTCTGTCCATTCCGTTCATCTGATCCAGCTGATTTTTGGGGCATCATTTAGCCTTTCCAAGTGAACCCAAATTCATTACTTATGATTGAACAAAAATTCAACAGACAGTGTTGCCATTCTTGAAACAAAAAATTCCAAATTTTGAATGAAATTTCAAATTTTCAAGTAGGGATATCAGCTCAAATTTTGAGAAAATCGAAAAACCAAGACTATTAAATGATGGGAAATCAAATTTCCAACAAAAAAGGTTCTCTTCACTTTTTTCCTATCTTCAATATTTCAAGAGTTCACATCTATATTATTTTTGATTTGCTAAAATACTCCTGAAATATTGAAGATAGGCAAAAAGTGAAAAGAGCCTTTTTTGTTGGAAATTTGATTTCCCATCATGTAATAGTCTTGGTTTTTCGATTTTCTCAAAATTTAAGCTAGTATACGAGATGAAAAATGAAAAGAGTTGAATTTTCCACTTTTTGGTTATAAAAAATTTCATAAAATTGCCACAGACCACACAAAGCTGACCCGATCAGGCTGTAAATTTGTACGTAGACATCATTTGAACTACCCTCCAAGAAAAATTGAAAATATATATATTTTTTTAAATATTGATTTTTCTCTGGATTTTTCACTTTGCTGTGTGCTCGAACAGAATCGTTTGAGAACGTTTTCTCCATAACCAATGAAATCACCGCCAAAAGTACCACTAATATCAACAAAAAAAAAACTGAAAAAAGATTTTTCGGACCAGAACCTGGTTTGGTATTTTAAACGAGAGGATATTTCGCGTACTTCTTTGCCACCTGATAAGAAAGCTCGTTAATTATTTTCTTCGAGATGGTATTGTCCATTTTACCAAACCGATGTATTGTTCGGACTACAGCACAGATACCTGGGCCAACCAAGACTTAAACCGACAGGTAAGGCAGGCAATCGAGCAAATTCTAACCCAAGTCCAAGACCTAGGATGGGTTTAGCGAATAAAAAATTCCAACCAGGTAGGTGATACACGTCTTTTAGAAAACACGACGCCACTGAATTGATTTACAACGCGACATCATCCCATCGTATCACCGCGACCAGTGCACATTTCCACCAGATACCTGGTATATGATAAAAATACACCAAAGCAAGAAACAGAAAAAAAACACACAGTACGAGAAAGATAGAAAAGCAAAAGAAAAAAAATCTCACGAGACTCGTCCTTGTCCTCAGCTCATCACCCCTGCGGTGGCTGGGGCCACGGCCACCGAAACTCACCAATCTATGTTTTGTGATCTATCGAGAGAGTACGAGGGGGTGGGAAGGGGGAAACACAAGCCAGAATAGGTTTTAGTTTAGCATTTGGATGGACATGGTAGGTAAAGGTATTATTTTCATACATTTTATGCAGCTATCTTTCCTCCTGTGCCCTCCAGACACGAAGGAAAATATACCAACGTTAACGGTTGTCGCTGGGCTGTCGTTAAGATTTACGTAGGTACAATGTTTTCTCTACTTTCATTAACGGTACCCGCCGCCTCGCCTGCCGCCTGGCATATGATTTACGTATATTAATAAATATATAATTTGTCAGTTAAGACGACGACGAGCGATTATTACGTGTATTGTATTTGTTTATACGATCGACGAAACGATTAAGGAAAAAAAAAATTAACGCATCGGAGCGAACCATACGTAACGTAACGTAACGTAACGTAATGTAACGTTGGCTAAAAAATTCGTCAACTTTCGCGCGCGATTCGCATCAATACACGTACGGGATGTACGATCAGTGTACGTTCAAGGTGAAATCAATAATTAAATATTTCTCAACTAAACCGTTGTGTCGCTCTCGCCTCTCGATCTACCTCTCTGCTCGTGTCCGATTATACGAGATAAATAAATTATGTGCGGAAAAATGGATCGTATCGTACCAGATATCGATTGTATTTATGGTACCTATGTTTTGTAGTATGTTTATCGTATATTATGTACCTTCGTACCTACATAAATGTATTATGTATCGTCGATAAATAAATCGTAAAAGCGTAATCTATTGTTGGTTATTGAAATGGTCCGGATCGAGATGTTATATAAAAAAGTTTTTCTTTCGATACGTAACGTAAGTATGTACGAATTCACGTAGGATCTGGTATTGATTCGAGCAGTTGACATGGGAACATCAAATTGATTTTTTTTAAAATCGATTCATTTTTTAAAAATTTTGTAAAATTATTTTTCACATTAAAAAAATTGCAAGACTCTAAATAATTTTTCATTTCACCCCCTTCCCCTCGGAAAATAAATTTAAAATTTTAAACAATTTCAAGTTTTACGGTAAAAAAATTATTTTTTTATATTATTTTTCTTGTAAGAGATACTTGAATTAGTTGTTCCAAGTTGAATAAAGTGTTTCGTGATATTATTTTTTTAGAATTTATTTTTAAAAATGGAAATTTTCAATTTTGAAAAAAATAACTTTTAAGACTACTGAACTCTTTTCAGTCTTTTTAATTTAAAAAAGTAATTTTCAGGCTTGTAAAAAATTATTTTTTACACTTTAAGTCTTTTTAATGAAACAATTTTTTCCCATTTTGGGGTGGGGGGAGTTGTTCTGGAAAAAACAATTTTTTTCACTTTGAATAGATTTTCCCATTTTTTAAATTGTTTAAAAAGTTTCCAAAATTATTTTGAATTTATTCTTTTGAAACTTTGCTCGCTCTAGTCTCAAGAAACGTTTTAAACGAAAAAAAATCTAAATACTTTTAAAGAATTTTTTATACTGTTTCAATGTTAGGTATTTAGAATTCGGTAGTCTACAAAGCATCAAATTTCAAATAATGAAAAAAGTTGATTACTAATTAAAAATAATACGTAAATAGTATCTAGGTATGCAAATCAAACAGGAAAACTTTTTCATTTTTTTGAAAATTTATTTTCCAAAATTTGTTTGAAAAATAGTTTTTTTTTTTTTGAATTTTAAATTGATAAATTTCTATTTGAATTAAAAATTTTTGCATGTAAATTTTTTCAATTTAGTTGAATTGAAAAATTCTAATTTGAAAATTTTACAACAAAAAAAATCCCAACATTTACCTACCTAGGTATCAATAATTTACTTATCAAAAAAAATTTAAGGAATTACAATTATTTCTCTAATTTTCTTTATTTTATTTAATTTGACAAATTTTGTGAGAAACATTTTTTGGGGGGGGGGGGGGGTGTTTTCAATTTCAAGTTTATCCACCCAAGTAAATATATCGTAACTTTTAATCAGAAATTATTTATTTTCAAATATCCTAAAACTACTTTTCAAATATTTTTTGAAATGATTTTCAATAATTTTTTTAAAAACATTCTGTTATTTTTTTCAAACATTTCTAGCTCAATTTTTTTCAAATTCTGGGTGAACAAATTTAATTTCTTTACTTCTTGAAATTATACAGAGAAAATTATTTTTTATTCTAGTTTTTTCATGATGAGTGTTTTTTAGATTTTTGTTTGAAAGAATTAAACTTGAAGTTTTATCTCAAATAAGTAGAATTGAAAAATTCTAGTTTCCAAAAAAAAAAAATCATGAAATTTTTTGTTTTTTCATTCAAATGAGACAATTTTTCTAATTTGTTTCAAAATAAAATTTAAAAAAATACTCGACTATTACATTTCTTTAAATTTTGTGAGAAACACTTTTTGATGCAATTTTTTTTGTTGTCAATTTTGTTGCAAATAGTTTTTTTTTATCCCTCTTCAATTTTGTTAAAAAAATTGTAATTTTTCATTACCGTACGAAACAATTTTTTTTAATCTTTCATTTTTTTTCAAATTAAAATTTTCAATTTTTCAAGAATTCAAAAAAATTATTCTTGAATTAAAAAAATGAATTTTTTCAGCAAAAAAAAAGTTTTAAATTCTTTTAAGAAATATTTTTCATTTTTGTTTTTTTTTTTCTTTTGAAAAATTTCTCTTTATTTCCAGGTAGGTAAGTATAGATTTTAAAAAATGTCATTTTGAAAAAAAAAATTATTAAATATTTTTTCTAATTTTTCTATAACTTACTTGGGTTGGCAAATTTTTAAAAAAATTACATTTTAGACGACCATTTTTTCAATATTTTTGAGAGATAATTATTTTTTTAGAGCTTATGGACAATTTTTTTCAAACTGAGTTTTTTATTTTTAGATAATTTCAAATTTCGTTCAATTCAGCATATTTTTTTTTAAAAATAAAAAAAATAAAATTAGGTAAACGAAGCAAAAAATTTTCAATTTTCTCCAGACACATTTTTCAAAATTAAAAATGGATAAATTAAGTACCTAAACCTTTTTTTAAAATTTTAATAAAACTTAAAAAAATATGTATTTTTTTAAAATGAGAATTATAATGAGGCCCAAATTGAAAATTTCCCCCCAAAAAAATCACACAAAAATAAAACACCTTCTCTCTCTTTGGCAAAAATTCCCACGATACGTAAAAATAAAGGCGCCGCAGACTCGTACGACATCGACATTACAACCAGCACCAGCACACCGTGGTTAATTGACCACCACGCAGGTCGAGGATCGGCACACGGCCATCTCGTTAATCATCGATAAAAACGGTAATTGGATGGGCCAACGATTTACAAAATTATAGGTTCCGATTGAATGCGAATACAGAACTGGCCGGTGCGGCGCGGTCCTCAGTCCGGCCACGCGAAACAAAACACACATATTTAGCATTTACGCTTCGTATACGACGTCGTCCACCGTCCACTCGTCCTCGTCCTTACAGCCAGCATCGATAATGCGTATCCTTGTGCTTGGGCTCGCGTACACTACGTTCATAGTCTGAGAGCTCCATTTCCCCAGCACCCCCACCAAAATTAAAAGTTGAGCTACAGACTGACAAAAGAATTGAACACTGATTTCATTTTTTCGCTAGTTCAAAGTCATATTTATGAAATTTTTCAAGTCTGACATAATGTATGAAAGTCAACATAATTCCTAAAACATTTAAAGTTCAAAAAGTCGCTGGAAATCTGAAAAACTTTCCAGTCGATAGATTGTATTTTGTGGTTTGATTTCATGGATATCTACATTGAATGCAAAACTATTTTCCCTGAATGTCGTCACGTACGAACGTACGCATTACCGTTGAGAATTTAATTTAATATATGTACTTGGTAAGGAGCTACTTATGTACTTATCTGATATTTTTTGCTTTTTCAATAAACATACCGCAACTGCATAAGACCGTGAAGAACGATCATCTATAGCGTAATTAAACCCCGAAGAATTTTATCCTACCTAATGAATGATTACTACCCATCAAGATAAATCGACCAATATGAAAGAGAAATTTTTTACTCTCGTGTTGTACGTGTATAAACTAGGTACAAAAACCGAACCCAATAGCTGTAGTGATTATTATTATTTTTTTTTTTTCGTTTCAATTTTTGTGTTTTTTTTCCATTTTCTTAAAAAAAAAAAAAAAATTCTGACAAGACATGGTTCTACTAAGTAAATTGTTTTTTTTTTTCAGCTCTACCTTTCACTATTTTGGGGAATCCCTGTTCCCCCAAACATGACGTTGATTATGATTACAACATCAAAAATTTTGTAAGTATGCATAACCATTTTATAGCAGGTACTTAACTACTTACCTATAAATTAAAATAACAAGAACAAAAGTAGGATAGTAAAAATTTATAAATTTAGAAAGTCAGTATCCTGGAAAAGAAGTGTTTTTGCCAATGAGTATTAATAGCAACTAAGTACATTGTGTACTTTTTGTAAATATTTTTCAGAAAGAGAGAGATCCCGTTAAAATAATGTTAAGGCAGATCCCTGCAGACAAACCGAAAGACAAAATCGGGTTTCTACTTGGGCAACTTTTACTAGAACGGGAAAATATAGAGGATGCTAAAGAAAATGTTGGAGTCGAACGTAATCAAAAGGTATAATTATTTTCAATTTTGATAGCTTCTATACGTTTTAATTATTAAATTTAAGATGTGTTCTTTCATTTATGCCTATTTAGTGATGTTTTCAAAGGAATGATTTTTTTTCCTCCTGCTGTACTTGATATTTTGGCAAAAGAGTCAATCCATTTTAATGTGACTCCAAGAATTTTACCATTGATCATCGATTTTTTTTCAAAATTTTTTTTATCATCTATTTAGCTTGAAAATCAGATTTCCGGCTTCATGAAAAGCTGAAAGGATATTTCCTTTCTTTCTTTCTTTCTTTCTTTCTTTTATCTTGTTCTTTTTTTCTAGAAGTATTTGAAACTTTACTCATTTACTGAAATAGGTATAAAATTGAGTTTTAGATACCTACTTTGTAAAAACTATGAAAAATGAGAATTCGAAGTAAGAATAGGGGTTTTAAAAGTGTTCTTTGTAAAGTGTTTAAAAAAATTTTATTGAACGAGAATTTTTTTCAAAAAATTGTTTTTTCAATTTTTTCAAAATGTACCTAAGTTATCTAGCGATAAAAATGAACAAAACGATCAAAAAACTTCGCGTTTTCATTATAATGAAAATTTTATTTATAAATCAAAATGCGTGAAGTAAAAAATAACAAATTATAACGAAACATCGGTATTTTTCGTTATAATTTGTTATTTTTTACTTCACGTATTTTGATTTATAAATAATATTTTCATTGTACCTATCTAGACTTATTTTGCAATGGAATTTAATTAAAGCAGAATTTTATCAATTAATTTTTTTTCAAGATTTTATACTTATACCTCAGATTATTAAAATATAATGCGCAGAATTAACGCAAATCTTATCTATAATGATAAGAATATGAACACCGTATCTATTTAATTACGAATTTTAAAAAAATGAAGGAGATAAACAGTGCTTACTTGCGAGGTCAAATGTTCTGCTTTGGACGTCGCAGTATAGTACCCTGCTCCCTAAAAATCCCAACGAATACTTAAGGTCGAACTCGCCAAGCCCTAGAGAGTGGAAATTTTTGGTATCCAACTCAATGTCAAAATTTTAGGTACCCCTATCTCAGCCAACAATTGAGCTGAAGAGCTCCAATCTGCAGCACTCGGTTTACATTTTTAAGCATAGGCGTAACTGGGGGGCGAGGGGGGCATTTGCCCCCCCCCAATATTTTCTATTTTGATAGATATTTACAGCAAAATATAGAAAAAAGTTACTTTTTTTGTAAAAAAAAAAAAAAAAATGTTTTTTGCCCCCCCCCCCCCCCATTGCCTCTCCAATATTTTCCCCCAAGTTACGCTTATGTTTTTAAGATCTATAACCGTGAATTATTTGAAGAAGAAAAATAACGGATGACCCATACCTTGTTAAAATTTCTCGAGTCGCCATGACATGTACTTAAAATAGGCCTATAGCCATAATTTAACATACCTAAATTGATATAGGTAGGCGAAATTCTTGACGTGTAAGAGCATAGCGTAGTCACTGAGGATTACAATACCTAATGAATGAGGCTTAGTTCAATATTTATATTAGAAGTTGAACTGAAATGAAACACTGATAATAATTCTCACAGAAACTTTCAGCTCAATTTTATTTTATAGAATTTTTAACCTGTCTCTCAAATTTGTTCTGTTGTCTGATAGTGATTTATCTGAAGACGCGTGCCGAAATACAAATTATTCTGTTATAAATGTTTTCAGAATGAAGTAGGGAAATACCGAAAAGTTTTCGTAGTTCGTACGAGAATGGAATACCTAGAAAATGATCTTCTACCGCCAGGATGTATCAATCCTAGAAGTCGTCGCGAACGTTGGATACTTATCTTAAATTCAAGATCTCCCAAAGCTGAACAAATACGTCAACGAGTCTTTAACGAGTACGGTTCCGAAAACAAAGATGCAAGCATATTCACGTTTGCTAGTTCCCTTCAAAATATATACGGCGATGTGTCAGGAAGTGTTCACAAAGTCGTAGATCCAGAAGTTCTAGACGAATTAAAGAACAGCGATGAGGAAAATATTAAAAAAGTTTTAGGTGTATTGGGAGTCCAGCCCGACGCAGATAATAAAAAAGCGTTGAAGATTATAGCCGAACCATTCGATTTACCTAACATGGCTGCAGTTCAAGAAGGTAACTTGAAACAATTTATTCTCTTATCATAATATATACCTAGGTGTACATTAGGGTGGTCCAAAATTTACCAACTTTTAAAAAGTCCCGCTTACAACCGCTTAATATGTTCTATCTGATGAGAAAACACACCACATTTTTTTTTTTGAAATCGGATAATTTTTCGAGGTCCTTAGTGTGTGTGGGGGGGGGGAGGGGGGGGGTGTCAAAGTAAAAAATTCAAAAAAAATTAAAAAAATAGGCAGTTTTGAAAATTTTAATTTTTTTGGAAAAATGGTCATAAGGTGGGTAATACAATATTAAAAAACCATTTTCGATGATTTTTCATCTTTAGTCATGAAAAAACGTCACTTTTTACAATTTTTGAGAAAAATTGAAAAATTTGAATAAAACTTGAAAAAAGTTTTTTCTTGATAAAATCGTTTTAACATATCTACACTTTACTACCCAAAAAGAACATTCGCGGTGATTTTTCATCATTGATGTATCGGTAAGAATTTTTCAAAAATGTAAAAAAATCGCCAAAAGTGACGGCTCCTCAACATAAAAGTAAAGTTGAAAAATTGGCTTAAATAATCTTTTTGAGTGGTAATGTGTATGTTAAAACGATTTCATCAAGAAAAAACTTTTTTTCAATTTTTATTCAATTTTTTTAATTTTTTTCAAAAATTGTAAAAAGTGACGTTTTTCCATGCCCAATGAAAATGGGCTAAAGATGAAAAACCATCGAAAATGGTCTTTTTATATAGTATTACCCACCTTATAACCATTTTTCCAAAAAAAAAAAATGAAATTTTCAAAACTGTCAATTTTTCAAATCGCACATCCGGAGTAATACAATGATTACTCAAAAAAACACATTTTCGGGAAATGGCAAATAAAGAATTTCTTAAATTTCGAACGTCATTTTGAGTAAAATGATTTGCTCATTTGAGGAGTGCAAACACATTTTTAAAAAGTTTGAAGTTTCTACTTTCCAAAAATATGAATGTTTTTTTTCAACACTTCTTTTGTTTTAATGATATTCCACGTTGAAAAAACTGTTTTGAGTTATTATAACACTGACACTAAAGCTTGTTGTCACTTTAAAATTCTGAAAATCAGCTATGAGGGGTTTTTGAGGGCGCTGAATCCATTTCTGATATTATTTCGACCCTAAGTTCAAAGGGGCTCCTGGGAGAGGAGGGGGAAAACTCAAAATTACACAAAATGGCATGTGGGGTATCGAAATCTAGGGGTTTTGACCTCCCGTAACCGTTTTTGATGTCAAATTTGAGAAATTCTCAATAGGGACTCCGGAGGGGAGAGTGGAAAAACTCAAAATTACCCAAAATGGCATTTGGGGTATGGAAACCTAGGTTTTTTGACCTACCAAATCCGTTTTTGATGTCGAATTTGAGAAATTCTCAATATGGACTCCGGGGAGAGAGGGGCAGAACTCAAAATTACTCCAAATGGCATGCGAGATAAACAAATCTAGGTTTTTTAACCTCTCAAATCCGTTTTTGATGTCGGATTTTGACTCAGGAAGTCAAAAAACATTCATTTTGATAACTTACTTGACTTGATAACGTTGAAAAATTTTCAATTTGGGAGTCACCTCCACTTTTATGGATCAAATTTTCAACCAAGAGTCAAAACAACTCCAAAAATGAACTCGGGAGGTCAAAAAACATACATTTCGATACCTCACTTGATGGCGTTAAAAAATAATGAATTTTGGTGACCCCCCCCCCCCCCCCCCCCCCCGCTGGAAGAGTTACCTTTGGGACAAATGTTTTGAAGATGGTGTTAATTTATCTGTGATTGAAATAGTATAACCATCAAAACGTGAAAAACGTTATTATATGATTTTTTTTGAGTTATCACAGTATTACTGCGAGAAAAGTGTAATATCTCTCGATTTTGAGTTATAACATTGCCGTTTTTTGTGGGGTAACGGTCAAAATTTCAAAAAAATAACACCGTAGGATGATAGAGCAGAGAATGTAAAACAAATAAAAAAAATAAAAAAAAATCGATTTTTTTGAGATATCATTGTATTACTCCGGAGGTGCGAAATTTTTTACTTTGACCCCCCCCCCCTCCTCTTTGGGACCTCTAAAAATTATCCGATTTCAAAAAAAAAAATTGTGGTGTGTTTTCTCATCAGATAAAACATATTAAGCGGTTGGGAGCGGGACTATTTAAAAGTTGGTAAATTTTGGACCAGCCTAGTGTACATTGTACAAAATAGTACGTACGTACGTACGTAGGTGTGTGTATTTTTAAGACACAAAATTCTAATTGTCAAAATTTTGTAGGTGTAGAAGAGTACAAAAAATTCATCTGCCTTCAAATTTTTCCCGTGGGCAATACTTTTAAAGCCGATTTCACTGAAGAGGATGCTAAAAATGTAATTAATATGAATTCTGATGACAACTACTTGTAAGTGAAATAGCCGGTTTAATTAATCTCACGTTGCAGTGCTTCCCTTTGAAAAAGCCAACTTCTGTACAAATCTATCCTGACAAAACATCCCCAAAAAAAACATCTATCATGGCCAAGTTTGACAATAACCAAGATGCCTTGGAGGCTTTTAACAATGTATGACAATGAAAACATTTCTTATCACATGCTTTTTCTGATGTGAGTACTCGTAAGAGTAATAGATATACTTAAGAGCATTTTAATTTCAGAACCACGGTTGGGTGACCTCGAACCAAGTACGCATGCAGTTGGCTAAATGCTGAGAAAATCTTGAAACCGGGGAGTGAAACGAATAAGAATTCTGCACTGAAAAATGTACTAAAATGTTTTCAGTTTTGAAAATTTTGGTTAGGTACCTAATGTGAAAGAAATATCTCAAGATCAAAAAATCCGCAATCTTCAATAGTTCAATAGTGTGTTTGATAATTTTTTTCAACTTTCCCAAATTTTGATATTATTTCTCCAATTTTCAAGTTTTATATTTTTTCAGTTTTTACAATTTTTTTATTCTTGAAAATTTTTCATTTTCATCAATTTTTTGAATTTATATGAATTTTCTAAATCTTTCCTTACGAGTTATTTCAACACTAATTTTTCGGCTATGAAAAAGTTTTAATGGGTTCTCCAAATTTCACAATACAAGTATTTCTTTCTTCATTATAAAAAATGAAATGTAGGCTTTTTCCCTACAAATCTTTATTATTTTTCAATTTTGTCATTTTTTAATTTTTAAACGTTTTGGATTTTTTTCTTCAATTTTTCAAAATTTTACAATTTTTTCTAATAGGTACGTCATTTATTGCTGCCTTTCTTTTCTTTTAAACCCAATTATTTTTTTCAATTTTAAATTTTATTTCTCAATTTCGCAAAATTTATAATTTTTCATAAATTTTTCAAGTTTTTTTTTTCAATTTATTGATTGACGGTTCTCCTATTTAAAAAAGAATTACTTGCATAGTGTTTTTTTTTATTCATGTCACTTTTGTTTTACTGTATATAACAAAGTTTTCATTTTCGTTTATTTGCCAATTTCTATAAACCATCTTCAGTCATAAAGGGAACAGATCAAAGATTGGGTGGCGTGTAAAGCCTGCTCAATTTTCAAACAGATATTTCTTATTACCCTAGAATTCGTTAACTTTGTTGTATATCAAACTAGAATTTTCAATTTTCATAAAGATGGTAGAAATCAGTCATAAGTGTATTAGGTGGGTTGAAGCACAAAAATGCACAAAAAAAACACAAAATTCTCATACCAATAATTTCAAGTCTGTAGCTCAATTTTTTATTTTGGTGGGGTGCTGGGGAAATGGAGCTAAGTCTGAGGTGGGCGGAAGCAGTCGCTCGAACCAATTATTTAGGCGTACTCGTAATTTTTCGGTAAAAGAATTAATCGCGGAACTGGATTCGTTGTAAGTATTTGTTTGTACCTAGTTGTAGTTTATCTTTATAACGATGAGCGAAAAAAAATATATCGGTGGAAGGGTATAATTTATAAACCCATGGGCTGAAGAAGAGACCCGGTCTAGGTTCGATCACGTATGATGTGAAGGTAGGAGGGGGCAAGTACGTACGTACGTATACGAGTTATATAATACACTCGTTGACTTAAATGAATGATCATCTGGATTGATTATTTAAAAGAAAGATAGTTTAGAGAGAAAAAACTGGTATTTTTTATCTCGTCTAATGCTCTATTATAACGGACGGACGAAGAGCGAAGGCATTTAGCGTATCTGATAACTTATGAGAGCGAGACGTGAATGTTGACCGAATACGCGCGTCCTATTCCTACATACGAAAGTATACCTCTCACAAGAGCATACAACTCCGACTCCAACTCTGCAGTTACTCTCTCACACATATTGGTACATAATGTACAAGGTGTCCCGGTTCAGAATAATCATAGACTTGAGATTTGGGTAGAACCGATTTCCAGTAATAAAAAACTATAGACACCACGTGCCTATTTCGATTATGAAGGGGCAATGATTTTCAAAAATTTCAAAATACGTCACTGAGACAATAAATCAAAGAAGCAGATGTCACTTTTTGAGAGGAAGAAAAAAGGTTTTGAAAAAATTTGGGGCTACAAAGCTTCGAAAGTCGATATTTTTGAAGTTCAAGGCTCCATAACGCCTTCATTTTCAAAGATAGACAAATTTTTCAAATTACTATTTTTGTTCCTCTCAAAAAGTTACACCTGTCCCATGTAATTGTCCTGATGGAATTTTTCAATTTCATGGATCATCAGTGCACCGTGATAAATTGAGGTAGGCAATATTTTAGATCAGAATTTCGTGTTGCTACAACTCCTTCAAATTCAGAGATAGGCAACCGAATGTGCTGGGGACATTTTTTGCTTTTTCAAGGTGTTATCCATTGTCGGGGTCAAAACCTCTCACTTTGTTCTGCCAAAATTGGAAGCTCATCAACATTTCGAGTGTTTTTTAACAAAGCTATACTCAGAATTGGAGGGTAGGGAGGGGTCCAATGGACATTTTTGTAATAACTAAAATTATTCCTAGGACTTCAAGCTACAACTTTTGTTTGAAATTTTTTTAAATTGAAGCTCCCTTTCCTACTCTAATTTCACTCAACACTTTGTGGATTCTTATTAAAAATTGAATGAATGGGGAGGGGGGGGGGGGGGTCAATTCAAAAAATTATCAAACAAAAGTTGTAGATTCAAGTCCTAAAAGTGATTTTAGTCATTATAAAAATTTCGAATGGACCCCTACTACTCAAATTTCACATAACTTTTTTATAAAATTGGGGGAGGGGTCCTATTGAAAAATTTTTCAAACAGAAGTTGTAGATTAAAGTCTTAGAAATAATTTTGGTCATCATAAAGTTTTCGATTAGACCCTTTCCTCCCTTCTAATTTCGCATAATACGACTTAAATTCTTATACATATTATTAAAAACTAAGAGGAGGGGGTGGAAGGGGTTCAATTGAAAAATTTTTCAAACAAAAGTTATAGCTTGAAGTACTAGGAATAATTTTAATCATCACAAAAATTTCAATTGGACCCCTCCCTTCCCTCCAATTTTGAATATTAAGTATTTTTGTAGTACACCAGACTTGGCAAAAACAGTCAAAATTGTTTGCTCCCGATTTTGGGAGAAAAACAACTAGAAAATAGTTTTAAAAAAATTGAAAGCAGTGTTGCCAACTGACTTTTCTTGGGACAAAATACCAATTTTCGAAGCTTTGTACCTCCTTCATTTTCAAATTTAGGCATTATGGGACTATGGGTAAGTACATAAAATTTTGTGCAAGTGGTATTTTGATTGTATCCAAATCTCAAGCCATGTTATTCATTACCAGGACACCCTGTACATCATTTTTACTTGTTAAAGATGGAAAAAAAAAGGTACATAAATTAAAAGTAGCTGTAGGTACTAGAGGAATATAAGCACATCGCCCGGATGATGGAATTTAAAACACGGTATGGCCGCGTAGTACGTTACGTACGTACGAGTATAACATTGTATCATCATAATATTTCCAAGCACACAACTCACAACTGAACCGAAGGGATAAAAAAATGAACAATAGGGCGCGAGGCATCCGACGAGTCTCTGACATTGATATGCTCTCCCCGGTCCATCTCACCGTCACTCGTCTCTAGTCTGGTGTCTCTGTCTTGCTCTAAAGCGCGTATAGTATACCGATTGTTTGACGATCGGATTATCAGACGAGGAGGTTTCTTTCTCTCATCTCTAGACGGAGGAGCAGACGATGGGTTAAATGTATTCAAAGTATATTTTGTATGTACGCTTCGTCGTCGTCCTCTCTTCTTCGAAATATAAAAATTCGAAATCTCGTATATGTACGATGCAGCTCTCTGATCTATGCGAGCGAGTATACGTATAAACGACTACGTGTCTGGAGACTTTACCATCGCAGAGCGCTCGTAAAACCGGAAGATGCCGAATTTAAATTAAGATTACGTTTGATTTAGATGTCTTGAAAGCGCGAGTAGAGTTCGATTGACCGGTAGAGAAGACGAGATAGGGGAGGAGAATGAATGCCTATTGTGAGATGAAAAAAGATGAGAAGGGTGTGTGAAAGTTGAAAAGGTGAATGTATCCTATGTCGTAATAATTATAAGGATGTGTCCATTAAATAGTTTTTTTTTTAAATTTTCCTGTGAAAGAAATTCGTTAGGCATAAAAAATCTCATCAGCAGCAACTGCAAATTCACTCAAAAAAAAAAAATCAGCAAAAAAATTGGAAATCGTTTGATATGAAAATTCTCTTGAAACAAAATTATTTTGACTTGGAAATTTTCTTAAAAAAAAAAAAAAAAAAAAAACAAACTAAGAACAATTTTTACACACAGATTTTTGAAAAAATATTACCTCCCACCCTCCCATATGAAAAATTTTGTGAAAAAAATTCTTCCACCAAAAAAATCTCTACGAAAATGATCCAGTCAATAAAACGCAAAAAAAATTGAGAAAAAAATTAGAAAGGTCGAGTAGGTATTTAAACGAAGCCAAAACTTTCTTAAAAAACAAATTTTCTCAAAAAAAAAATAAAAACTTCAAACTTATTTTTCGAACTTTTTAAACACATAAGTTTGCCTGTTTAAAATACTTAGTTTCTTTTAATGTCTTTGTACAAAATAATGCTTTCACGACCCCCCCCCCCCCAAATAAAAATGAAAAAAACTTTTTAGAGAATGACCATCTCTAAATTATCTTTTTAAAATCCTGAACAAAACTGAAGCAAAAAAAAATCATTCAAAAGAGAAATCATCTCAAGAGAACCTTAAAATGCTTTCATAGCTTAATTCTTTAAAAAAAATTGGAAAAATTAAAAAAAACTAACCCAAAAAAATGAGAAGAATTTTTTAAAAAAACATACCAGAAATTTTTTTTTAAAATTTACAATAAGGAAATTTTTTTTCAAATATCAGAAGAAATTTTTTTAAGAAAAGAAAAAAAATCTTTCTAGAAAAATGTTATGTTTGGAGAACTTTAAAAAAAAATCAGAAAATGATTTTCTTTAAAAAAATTTATCGAAAAAAAGCAACGCCTAAAAATATGTTTTCTTGAAAGGAGCTAAGTGGAAAAATGAACATAAAAGACTCAGAAAAAAATAAACTGGAATAAGCTGATTTTTCGTTTCTTATTTACCTATTTATTTATTTTTTTAGTTCTTCTGAATTTTTAATCAGTTAAAATTGAAATTTTTTTAAATTTTTCATAAAAAATAAAATTGTTAAATTTCTCAAAATTTTCAATTTTTTTCAGCAATTATAATGATACTTACCTATACAATTTAATTTTTTAAAAACTCTTTAAGCTTTTTTCATGTCTCATGAATGACTTCGTTTCTTTTTTTCCAATTTTCAATACTTTCAAAATTTTCTATTTAGAAAAAATATACCTATAATTTCCAAAATCGTTCAATTTTAAAAACATGAAAATTTTTTTCCAAATTTTTCAATTAATCTTTAGTTTCTCATTCAGTACTTTGAACCACTCACCACTTCTCAAAAAATTTCAATTCTTTTCCGTTTTTTGGAATTGTTCATTTCTTGAATTTTAGTACTTTCAATTTTTTATTTTATTTTTTTAATAAAATTAAGTATTCATTTTTCCACTGTTTTTTAGTTTTTAAATATTTTAAAATTAGACTGTGATTTTTTTCAAATCTAGTGAATGATTTCTTATTTTTAAATTTTTAATTATTATTTTTTTTAAATCGAAGACTATCTGCCTAATCTTAATTTTTTTTTATAAATTTTTAATGATCTAGAATTTCAACATTTTCCAATTTGTCACGACTTTAGTATTTTTGTTAAAATTTTCATTTGTCATGAACGACTTTTAATTTTTTTTTGAATTTTCGATATTTCCAAAAATCTTCCATTTATTTATTTTTTAAAATTTTATATGACTTTTAATTTTTTTTTTCAAAATTTTAAATCCTTAGCTGGCCTATCTCAAGTATTTCTAAGAACTTTACATAAAAAAAATTTCAGTTGTTTCTTTTTTTTTTTTTGTTTCATCTATTGAAAAATTTTCAAATAATCAATTTTTCTGAAAAAAGAAAAACAAAGAACTTCCTAGAAAGAATTTCTTGAACAAAAAATTCTTGAAAGGAAACCTTCACTTATTTTTACACAAAGATTGACCTGAAATTTGACTCACTAAAAGAGCATGCCACTCAGACTTTAGAACCAAATTTTGAGCAGCCGAGGTTAATTTTTAGATTTTTGGCGAATTTTTGAAGTGAAAATAGACCATTAATACATAAATTTTTTACAAAAAATTCTAAAAATCGAGTTACATACTAAAACTGGCCCTAGAGTTGATTGCGACTATTTTCGAATCTATTTAGAGCCTCCAGCAAAAGTTAACTTTTCAAGATTTTCGAGTCAATATTTTCTTGGAGGCCTCCGATTGCTTTGAAAATAGTCGCAATCGATTCGAGGAGTCGAAATAGGTATGCAAACCGATTTTCAGAATCTTATTTCAAAATTTACTATTTTGTAAAAAATTGATTTATCAATGGGCTGTTTTGGACTTTTTTGGGAATTCGCCAAAAATCGAAAAATCAACTTCGGGAAGTTCCAAATTTAGTTCTGAGATCTGGGTGATATGCTCTTTCAGTGAGCCAAATTTCAGCTCAATCAAAGCTCACGAATTGTCAAGGTTCCCTTGTCAGCTAGAAAATCATCTTGGAAAGAAAAAAAAATCCCTTATAAAATAATCAATTTACCCAACGACATACTTTCTCATCTAAACAAAAAAAAAAAAAAAAAAACCAGTTGAAAATTTTTTTTCAAAAAAAAATATTCTTTTTGCTTTCTTAAAAAATTAGGAATACTCGAAATTTCGAACTATTCCCTCCCACTTCTCCAGAACTTACCCATGTATTAAAAAACAAACACACGAGCCTCGTTGAAATGAAAACACAACCGTACACAATTACTGTGGCATTCTCTGCGATCCAGCACTTGACCACGGTCATTAGATTACTACAATGTGCTCCTGTTCTTAAGACTAATTAATCCATTAAGAACTTATATTATATATATCTACTCCGCACCATAATAATACGTAGAAATGAAAAAATTGCCTCCAGTACCTCGACAGGTAGCTCATACCATCGTCACCGCTCATTATCCAGAGTCAAAAAGCCACGCATCGGTATGGTTACGAAAATATAGCCCGCAACTAGACCGCAGTGCTCGAGATAGCCGAACCTAACGTCTAACGATAAGTTTCACGAATCGCATTCTGCATTCGACTCGATACCGTATTAATTAATTAGGCATCATGATCGGTTAAAATTAAATGACGCATGCTTCGTGATACCGCACTGGTTGGTACAGTCTCAGAGCTCTGCCATATTGTCTTCCGCACACAGCACAGAGCACAGGCCACATGGAGAAATTCCATAGTGTTCGGGCCAATCACCGGAGCTCGCATCTCGCCCTCCGGTAACAACAACAATGGTTACAGGTGGTTAAATAATAAACGTAGCGTAAGGTAAGCATCGATTAATTACTATTAGAATAAACACCCCTCCTCTCCCTGCTCTCGGTGCTGCAACTGTACATAGCCATTTTTCCACTTCTTTTTATTTTAATTATTATTAGCCACAAATCTGTACACCAGAATGCGCTACGATGGGCTGTATGCTGTGTGTAAGGCGCCGCATTGCGCAGTGAAAGGATGTCATAGTTTTTTACGAAAAGGAAAAGTGTCGTTAATTGGCCGCGTCCGCGTTGCATTCCAAATGAATGAACACGAGAGACGCTGCGTCTGCGTCTGCGTCTGCGATTGCGCTTCTGCTCTTCGCGATGACTTGTGCTGTGTGTGCCTGTGCCACGCCATGCCCGAGCTACGCGTTTTTTTCTCATTCCTTTTTCCAGAATCGTTGCAACTTGGCCTAAATCCAACTCGAGCATGATTGTCAAGGTAAAATGCATCTGGCATGGTGCGGCCTCGCCATGCCATTTCGATCCGTCCAAAAAGGACGATGACCGCTAGGCTACGAGTATAAGAAATTACCATAGATCGGTCTCACAAACACCTATAAATTGTCCCATTAATAAGCGATTCCGGCTAAAAGATTACGTCAAACTGCGCCAATTCCCGCATTCGTAAGTAATTTCGCCAGAAAATGACCCCCCGTCCAGGGGTGTTGTTATTTCCAGCTGCCTCGGTGAGTTGTTGCTCGGATTTGTAGTGAACATGAACGAAATTGCTCACACCACCTACTTCCATCAGTTCAAGAAAATTTCTTTCAATTAACATGTAATTTATTCGAAATTGAAGGGGACACTGAAAAAAAATGAATTCTCAAAAACCGTAATGAGTCTGGGTAACCCGGGAAAAAATGTTTTGATCAAAATTGATCAAAATACGGTGATCTAATTAGATCAAAAAAATGTACCTATCAAAGTTGATCTAAATTGACATAATTTTGATCAAATTATATCAAAATTGATACTTTCTGATTAAAATAGATCGAGTTAGATCTATTTTGATAGGTACATTTTTTTGATCTAATTAGATCACCGTTTTTCTGATCAATTTTGATCAAAGTACGGAATGAATTTCAAAAAAAAATAGGTTGGAATGCCCGAATCGAGTTTTCTTTCCACTTTTCATTTTATAGGGCATCACACCTTTCCATTTCAACCAAATCCTTCAACGAAAATTTCCCAGTCCATGTTCTGTCAGGATTCGATCCCTCTACCTCCCTTTCCAGAATCCATGATCTTGACCACACAACCACTAGTGCTGTTCGAGAGATAGAGCATTAAATGAAGTATAAATGCTCGTAGGTATATTGATGATAGTAAATTATGCAAACTGAAAAATACACTATTAAAGATGAAATTATGAAAGTTGGTAAATCAATTTTCTTGATTTTTTTTAGGGAGAAGGAAATCTATTTATGTACCAATTATTATTTATACTTATTATTTATTTTTATTTTATTTTTTTGAAAAAATCTTCATTTCTTGTAATGAGAAATAAATGAATGTTGTGAAATGGAAAAAAAAATGTTTATTTTGGTACAAAATTGTTTAAAAATTATTATGGAATAAAAAAATGTTCACACCACCCTTTGGGTAGTTGCCGACTTGCCGTAAAGCGTTTGAAAAAGTCTCTATTTTTTGGAGAAAAGATTCTCATTTTTTGGAATATATTATGTAGGAAAAAAATTTAAAATGAATTTTATTGGTTCAAAATTTTTAAAAAATTATGGTTTTGGAATAAAAAAATATTATCTACTTACTCAACTTTTTTGTTGAAGTAGAGAAATCTCAAATCTTCTAGAGTAGAAATTTTTCGGATGAAGAAATTTCAGGATTTTTTGGAATAAAAAAATATCCCAAAAAAAATTTTTTTAAGAAAAAATGTTATATAAAAAATATTAGAGGAATATGATGTGAACCCCTTTTCCCCAATGTGGATCACATAGAATATGACCCCTAAAAATCTGAAAAAATACTTACAATTTCAAAGTGTCAATTTTGTACTACAAAATTCAGATTGGACCCTCCTCTCATCCAATTTTGCATGATGAGTATACGAGTATATGAAAATCACGGGTTTTCCCTATTTTCATACAAAGTATGCACTACACTAAGTACTGTTGACCATATACTCCGTTTCAAATAAGAGTTTAAAAAAACACATTCTTATTAAGACATCATGAACATTACTCTGATCAAATTTGATAATTCTGCAAAAACCTTGATCTAACTTGATTTAATTCATCAGTTAGATTTAAAAGACACATCAAACATTATTTTGATCAAATGTAATGTAAACATGAAACGTTTGGTCAAAGTTGATCGAATTCCATCAGTTAGATCAAGGCACATGGCACATCAATCAATACTTTCATCAAATTTAATCTAAACACAATACAGTTGATCAAAATTAATCGGATTGGATCAAAGCTGATCGAATTCTACTAATTAGATCAAGGCACATCAAACAATATTTAGATCAAATTCATTCTAAACACAAAACAGTTGATCAAAATTAACCGGATTTGATCAAAGCTGATCGAATTCCATCAGTTAGATCAAGGCACATCAAACAATATTTAGATCAAATTTAATCTAAACACAAAACATTTGATCAAAGTTGATCGAATTCTATCAGTTAGATCAAGGCACATCAAACAATACTTTGATCAAATTTAGTCTAAACACGAAACATTTGATCAAAATTGATCGGATTCAATCAGTTAGATTAAGACATATCAAGCAATACTTGATCAAATTTGATGTAAACACAAAAAATTTGATCTAAATTGATCCAACACTACGTGTGTCAGTTTATCTAAGTTGATCTGATTTGATCGATTTTGTTAAAATTCGATCAATTTATATCATGATTTTAATCAAAACTAATCAATTTTGATCAAATCATTTTTTCCCGGGAAAGCACAGTAAAATTAGGATACGTCGCCAATTTTAGAATCATTCCGGTGAAAAACAGAAAAGATTCAGTTCTATTCCAGAATGATTACGGAGACCAGAATGATTACGGAGTCTCCGTAATCATTCTGGAATAGAACTGAATCTTTTCTGTTTTTCACCGGAATGATTCTAAAATTGGCGACGTATCCTAATTTTACTGAATCATTACAATCCATTTTTTTCAGTGGAGGGATGGCTCCAATCGAAATTTTTGTAATAACTAAAATTATTTCCAAGACTTCAAGCTACAAGTTTTGTTTGAAAATTTTTTCAATTGAACCTCTACCTTCGCAATTTTGTTATAAGTGTCCAAGCCATTATGCAAAATTGGAGGGGAGGGAAGGGTCTAATCGAAAATTTTATAATAACAAAAATTATTTCTTGGACCTCAATCTACAACTTTTGTTGGAAAAAATTTTCAATTGGACCCCTTCGACAAATTTTGAAAAAGTATCTACCTGATATAATGTGAAATTTGAGGAAAGGGAGAGATCCAATCGGAATTTTTATAATGACCAAAATTATTTTTAGGATCTTGCTCTACAACTTTTATTTGAAATTTTTTTTAATCGGTACCTTCCTCGCTTATTTATCTGGGATTTTTAATTAATATCTTCGAAGTGTTGTGCAAAATCAGTGGGGAGGGGGTTCAATTTAAAAAAAACTTCAAACAAAAGTTATAGCTCGAAGACTTAGGAATAATTTTGGATATTACAAAAATTTTGATTTAACCCTTCCTTCCTCTCCAATTTTGAATAAAATTAATGTCAATCGAAACTTGAAAGAAATATTCCAAATCCAGAGATTCAGTTGATTCATTTCTATGAACTACTCACCCAGACGGGTGGAAATAACAACACCCCTCGTCCAGTCGCATCGAGCCGGATTCTTAGACTTGACGAACTCATCACCACATACATATGTAATCTCATCGCAGATTCATTAATTAGTCTGCTTCTGGTGCTAACTGACGTGATACGAATTGCGATATTGCGTCACTATGGGCTCTGTCACCGTTGCTTTATATACTCATACTCGCATATATCGACTTACAACATCGAATTTCCAATATATGAGCATACAGAGACCGACTGTATGCGAGCTGGATGCTCCGCAGCGCAGCGTCCGCGTCCATTTGACGCTTTAATCCCATCAATCCGTGCATGGATATACAAGTACCTTACATAGATAGATGGCCACGCTCGAAAAGATACCAGCACATCGAACATCCATACTAAAATATGAAACCGATTTAACCGAATGAATTAGTGCATTGAAGCCGGTTACACGGCGTGTAGCATACTGTACCTAAACCTAACCTAACCAGTTGCCAAATCCCACTGAATTAACGCACACGAAAGTATACGTCTAGTCCTAGGTATACATAATATTCCGCCGAAAATCTAGGTATGCTACGTACAATGTCGATAGTTGGATACACATTACATATACTAATTCTTGGCATAGCAACGCTAATGAACTGATTACTAATTAATTGTATAACTAATGTATGGTACACTGGTGTACCTAATACTATACTGTAGACAGTCTAATTTTACTCGAAACGAGAATGAATATGGTCTATATAAATTGGTGCAAGTATTGCACATCACTCGACTAGACTTTTTCCCAGTATTTTATTTATCACACAGCTCTATGAGAGCACGCCCACCTTGTATACCTACTTTGGCCAGGTGAAATAAGGAAACGAAATTGCATTTTGGGTCATTAGGATGTTTTGATTTTGAAATGTTCCTTTAATGTCCTGATTAACCACCAAAAGTTCCCCTAACCTCACCCCCTCAAATATGGACAACAAAGTAACCTTCTGCCTGTTTTTCCCTTATAACTCTGCAAATATGCATTTAAACAAAAAAGTGATCATAACTAAAATTAAAGCAGATGAGATTTGCAACAAAAAAGGTTATATTCATTTTTTTCGAAAAGTGAACGGGTGGCTCAAAAACTCGTGTCAAAATATAAAAAGGGGAAAAAAATGAAGATTGACAACCTCGAATGAGGACATACCAACTAGTGTCTAGTTTACTCAATTTGTTTACATGGACGTGAATTGTTAATGTTGTTGAATTTTAATTTTTATCAAGTACAATACTACTCAGATACTTGATATTCAAAATTGGGGTAGGGAGGGGTCCAATCGAATTTTTTGTAATAGCCAAAATTTCTTCCAAGACTTTATGCTACAACTTTTGTTTGAAAATTTTTTTAGTTGGACTCCTTCCCCCTCGCAAATTTCTCAAAACTCTCCGAAGATACTAATTAAAAATTGTAGAAGTGAGGGAGGAAAGGACCAATTAAAAACACTTTCAAATAAAAGTTGTAGATTAAGATCCTAAAAATCATTTCGGTTATAATAAAAATTTCGATAGAATCCCTCCCTCTCCTCCCATTTCACATAACATCAGGTAGATACTTTTTCAAAATTGGCGGAAGGGTCCAATTGAAAAAAATTTCAAACAAAAGTTGTAGCTTGAAGTCTAGGAAATAATTTTGGTAACTACAAAAATTTTGATTGGGCTCCTCCTTCCCTCCAATTTTGAATATCACAATCATCAGACAGCCTCACTTGACAATAGGCATTGACTTTTTTTAGAATCACAGAGAAAATTGTTGAAAATTGTGAATCTTTAGGTGGCAAGTAATGGTACTTTTAATCATCGGACAAGCTCACTTTTTTTTTCAGCTCATTCCAGTAGCATATCAGTGTAAAATTGCTTCAAAAAATCAAGAGAATAAGCATTCTTAAAGAATGACTTTTTTTTAGAATCACAGAGAAAATTTTTGAAAATTGTGAATCTTGAAGTGGCAAGTAATGGTACTTTTAATCATTCGGACAAGCTTACTTTTTTTGTCAGCTCATTCCAGTACCATATCGATGTAAAATTGCTAAAAATTTCAAGAAAATAAGCATTCTTGCCAAATGACCTTTTTTTAGAATCACAGAGAAAATTGTTGAAAATTGTGAATCTTCAGGTGGCAAGTAATGATACTTCTAATCATCAAACAACCTCACTTTTTTTGTCAGCTCAATCCAGTACCATATCAGTGTCAAATTGCTAAAAATTTCAAGAGAATATGACTTTTTTTTTTTAGAATCACAGAGAAAATTGTTGAAAATTCAGAAATTGTGAATCTTTAGGTGGCAAGTAATGATACTTCTAATCATCAGACAAGCTCACTTTTTTGTCAGCTCATTCCAGTACCATATCAGTGTATAATTGCGAAAAACTTTCAATGATAATGCATTCCAACAAAAATGGATTTTTTACAATTTCTGAGAAAATTGTTAAATATTTTGAATCTTTAGGTGGAAATGTTATCAAAAAGAAGTCCTCAAACCTTCTTTTTGGTTAATTAGGACACTGAAAGGAACATTTAATAAAATTTTCCATGCAACCCAAAATGCAATTTTATTAGCATAGTATATGCTTTTACGGAGACCAAAATGGAAAAAAACGACAGGAAAATCCGAGACCAAAATCCGACCCCATTGGGTTAGGTTAGGTTACATTAGGTTAGGTTTGGATGACATAAAAAACTTGGAAAATTTTCAATAAATTCGACTTTTTAGACATCATGTCAGACATTTTGAAACTTGTAAATTTTTTGAAATTTTATGACTTTTAGACATTTTTTAGACATTTTGTCAGACATTTTGAAACTTGAAATTTTTTTTATTAATTTAATGGCTTTTTGATATTTTATTTTTTTTAAATAAATTTTACGACTTCTAGATATTTTATCGGACATTTTGTAAGACATTCTGTTCTCCAACCTTTTTTGTTAAAATTCTCTTGACTTTTAGATAATTTATCAGACATTCTGTTTTTTTTTTTTAAATTTCCATTGAAATTAATATTATTCATGACTTTTTGTGAATTATCAAACAAAAAACTTTAGTAAACAAATACAAATACATTAAAAAATGATTTAAAATTCTCTTGACTTTTAGATAATTTATCAGACATTCTGTTTTTTTTTTTTTTAAATTTCCATTGAAATTAATATTATTCATGACTTTTTGTGAATTATCAAACAAAAAACTTTAGTAAACAAATACAAATACATTAAAAAATGATTTTTTTTGTTTAAACATGTATTTGTAGAGTTATAAGCAAACAACAAGTAGGGGTTACTTTGGTTCCACATTCGGGGGGTTGCCCGTATCCACATTTTATAGACAAGCTGGCAGAGAGGAGGGGTGAAAGCTTTTTTGTAGTCTATGGGGTATCCTTAATAGAATATATTCGACTCCTTCCGAAAGTGTGCGTTATTCGTGGGAAGGGGGACCAATCTTCATTTTCCCCCCTTATATAATATTTTGACGCGCGTTTTTGCGCCACCTGTTCATTTTTTTGAAAAAATGAATACAACCTTCTTAGTTGCAAACTTTATATACTTTAATTTTGGTAATAACAATATTTTCATTTAAACGCGTATTTGAGGAGTTATAAGCGAAAAACGGCAAGGGGGTCACTTCGGAAAGAAAGAGTGTTTTGTAGTGGATCGGTGGATTGATTTTTCAAACGCAAAAATAATTTTAGAAAATTTTATTGAATTTTTATTTTATTTTATCCAGGAATAATATTTGAAATTCTGTCGAAAATTCGAAATCCAACAAATTTTATCCAATTTTGACAAAAATGAAAAAAAATTCAAATTTCCTTCCAACAGTGATTTTTTTTTAAATTTGTTTAAAATTAGATATCAAAAATTTTGTTCAATTTCTTTTTTTGAAATTACATTCAAAAGGTTTTTTAAAAATTTTATTTAGGTAAATTCAAATTCTTCAAAAACTTTTTTTCAAAAAAAAAAAAAAAAAAAAAAATACTAAAAGAAATTTTTTTCAACAGTGATTTTTTTTTTGCTATAAAGGAACATTTGATACTTCATCGAAAAATCTTTGAAGAGCCTAATCCATTTTGCACCATTTTTATGGTCTAATTTCACTTGGCTATTTGAAAAGCTAACAGAGTCACAGAGAAACACGTGCCTATGACTACAGCTACCTACTACCTACATTGCGCCACAATTGAGTAATTTCCCAACATCTAAAATAAAAAACTAAGGAGCTTGCTCAGTGCTCACACAACGTTGGGTGAAAGTTTTCTACTTACGTACGCGTGTTTTATTGTGGATGTACTCAATACTCATACAGAAGAGTACCTACGTATTAAAACCTACCTTCCTACGTTTTTTTTTTATTTTTATTGTTTGGCTCAACGAGCGAACCGTAGTAACTATATATAAGTATAGAGTATAGTGACGTGACAAACGACATGCTCTTTAAGTATGGATTTCGATTACGATTCGATCGCTAATAAAACTGCAGCTAAGACGTAAATTAATAAATCGTACGGCACGATGGCGGAAATTACTATGAAATTGTATGAATTGGTTTTGTTACCGATGTTATTGTTGTTGGGAGTTATTTGATGGAGTAATTAGTGTTATTTAGGTAGTTTGGGAAGTAAATTATTGCGACATCGCGGACTGATTCGTGGAAAAGAAAGTGAATGTTTTTCCAGTGGATCGATGGAGCAATTTTTTCAAACGCAAAAATAATTTTAGAAAATTTTATTGAATTTTTATTTTATTTTATCCAGGAATAATATTTAAAATTCTGTCGAAAATTCGAAATCCAACACATTTTATTCAATTTTGACAAAAATGAAAAAAATTTCAAATTTTCTTCCAACAGTGATTTTTTTTGAAAATTTTGTTCAAAATTAGATATCAAAAATGTTGCTCAATTTCCTTTTTTGAAATTGATTTCAAAGGGAATTTTTTTCAAATTTTGTTTAAATTCAAATTCTAAAATCTTTTTTTACAAAAAAAAAAAAAAAAAAAAAAAAAAAACTATTAAAAATTTTTGCCAAGAATTGAATTTTGTTCATTATTTTGTATTTTTTTCAAATTTCTTCGACAAAGGAAAAATTTTCAAATTTTTTTCAACAATGATTTTTTTGACAATTTTATTTTGCTTTTAAAATATTAGATCCTCAAAAATTCCGCTCAATTTTATTTTTCGAAATTAATTTCAAATGTAAATTTTTTCACATTTTGTTGTAAGTAAGTCAAATTCTTCAAAACCTTGTTTCCAAAAAAATCACTGACTATTGATCTTGAAACAAAATCTCAAATTTTGTCCAAGAGAGCCAAATTTATTTATCGAGACGAATACGAATTTTTAAAACGTTGTTTGTAAACAAATTTGTGGCACTCCATATGAAAAGGGACAACTTTGTCAGAAAAGTGAAACGCCAGAAAACGCGATAATGTAAATTAAAGTCGAAAATTACGTTTTTCATTTTTGACGGAATCGGATAGAGAATTTAACGCTCTTTCCAATGGTACCACTGGCAATGCGTTTAGGAGTTTTTTTGTGTTTTTTTCTTCCACCGAATCTTCAGTTTGCCCCAAAAAAATAGGGGGAAAAAACAGAAAAAAATTGATTTGGGCCAATGGGTTCACTCTGAACATTTTTCATTCTATACATTTTTTTCGTAGAATGCTTAGTTTCATCATAAAAATCGAAAAATATGCCAAAAACGAACATTACTCAAACTTTAAACACCATTTTCTCAAAACTGAGCTTTTAGAAAGTTTAATTTCAAAAATTCATAACTCAGCGAATTTTTAACCAATCGCTACCAACTTTGGACCATTTTTTTCGAAATTTTATCTTAGTTTCCACCGGTATAGCTAACTCGATTTTTTCGTTTCTGACAAAGTTGTCCCTTTTCATATGAAGTGCCACATTTCTAAGTTTTTTTTACTAATGAACTTAGATCTCAGCATCATTGATTTTCCAATCGAAAAAAAAGGAAGAATAAGAAATAACTCAAAGCGATCACTGTCAATCTACTGCAAACACTTCAACCGTCTATAAAGCTAACATCTTCATTTAGAATCTCTCTTACTCCCCTCCATTCCACCTTCCTATACCGAAAACATACCGCACATCGGCCGCGTTCTGCTTGTCTGTACTATAATTACTAACCAATTCTCTGGTTAAGAAAAAAATCGCTCTATTACCGTTTTCTCGATTAAAAATTAAGTACGTGGTTTAGAGGACGTGAAAGACCACGACATCGACAATCGACACCACCGCTACCACAAAGTAGTCAATCGCAGACCAGACAATTAATATATATCTTTGTATAGGTAATCAACTATCTAGGTAAGTATTTGACAACTTTGTCGAAGGATAAACATAGTTTATCGTTCACTTTTTCCATTAAACATAGGCATAAAGCCTCCGCTGACCACGAGAGTCAGTTCACTTATATCATATCAGGCGCGTGTAAAAATTCGGTGCAGTGCGAAAATGAGAGGAATTCGTCGTTGTCGCCGTCATTGTCTGCATATTGAATCTGCGCGAGCTAAGTCTATTACATCATACTCGTATCTGCGTCGCCATGGTATGCCATGGTATGACATAGGTAGCTTAAATTATATAATTTTCGCCATACATTTCCATTCATCCTACTGCCACGCATATTCCCGTATTAAAAGAACGTAGATATTCTGAATATTTGAAATTATTTATAAAATATAAACAGGATGTTCGGGAAGCGAATTGTCAAATTGAGATCTGGATATAACCTAATGTCACTTACAAAAATTATGATTATGCTTTTAATATCTTCGTACCTAAATAAAAGTACTATGCAGAGCTATGGAAGTTGATATTTTCAAAGAAAAATTGATAGGTAACTCTGAATTCAAAAAAATGTTTAAACGAAAATTTGTTAAATTTTAATATATCAGAAAAGTTAATAAAATTTAATAAATCGAAAATTTGTAAGAAATTCGTTCTTCAAGTTTAATACATTTTTTTAAATTTGCAAGCATAACAAAAATTTACTAAATCGAATAAATGAGCCAAAAAATTCTCCAAACTTAAAAATAAAAAACTAGAAAAATGAAATTTTCTTGAATAAAAAATTTGCAAAAATGGAATAAATTTTTAGAAATGAATTAGAAAATTCTTCAACACTTGATAAATTAAAAAGTAAATATTAAATCTGAAAAAATTGAACATTTTGAATTAAAATTTTTTAAAGATTTAAATTCACAAAAACTGAATAAATTGAAAGATTCTCCAAAATTTCATATAACACGGTGAATTTCAAATTTTCCTAAAAATCAATTCCTTTGAAAAAATTGCTCAAATAAATTTTTTTCTCAATATTCGGGTCCAGTCTGAGAGGTTCTGACTGAAAAATTTCAAATTTTTAAATTATATCCATTTTTGAAAAAAAAAATCATTTTTGCTAGGTACCTATGTAATTTTATTAGGCCTACATGCTGAATTTCATTGAAAAAATTTCTCAAATCAATTTTTTTCTCAATATTCGGGTCCAGTCTGAGAGGTTCTGACTGAAAAATTTCGAATTTTTCAATTATATCCATTTTTGAAAAAAATTCATTTTTGCTAGGTACCATAATATGTAATTATTACATGCTGAAATTAAAATTTTCCTTAAATTGCATTTCTTTGAAAAAATCGCTCAAATAAATTTTTTTCTTATTATTCGGGTCCAATCTGAGAGGTTCTGACTAAAAATTTCGAATTTTTCAATTATATCCATTTTTGAAAAAAATTCATTTTTGCTAGGTACCATAATATGTAATTATTACATGCTGAAATTAAAATTTTCCTTAAATTGCATTTCTTTGAAAAAATCGCTCAAATAAATTTTTTTCTTATTATTCGGGTCCAATCTGAGAGGTTCTGACTAAAAATTTCGAATTTTTCAATTATATCCATTTTTGCTAGGTACCTACTACCTATGTAATTATTACATGCTGAATTTCAAATTTTCCTAAAATTGAATTTCTTTAATAAAATTGCTCAAATGAATTTTTTTCTCAATATTCGGGTTTAGTCTGAGAGGTTCTGATGAAAAAATTGATTTCGCCATGTACTTACTTAATAGTACCAGTGGTGCTTATTACATGGTGAATTTCAAATTTTCCTTATATTTAATTTCTTTGAAAAGATTGCTCAAAAATTTCTTTTTCTCATTATTCGGGTCCATTCTAAGAGGTTCTGACTAAAAAATTTCGAATTTTTCAATTATATCCATTTTTGAAAAAAAATCATTTTTGCTAGGTACCTAATGTAATTATTACATGCTGAATTTCAAATTTTCTTTAAATTGAATTTCTTTGAAAAAATTGCTCAAATAATTTTTTTCTCAATATTCGGGTTCAGCCTGAGAGGTTCTGACTAAAAAATTTCAAATTTTTCAATTATATCCATTTTTGAAAAAAAGTAAGTGAATTTCAAATTTTCCTTAAGAGTGTGCTCTGGGGCTGTTATCAGTAAAAAATTTAGTTACGTGATTTCTCGGCGAATACTGAACGAAATGTCATGAAATTTTGATATTATGCTTCTTTATAACAATATCCAGGTGAGTTATTTTCAATATTTTGGAAAATTTGTTTATTTATGGAAAACAATTGAATCCAAAGTTTTTTTTTTGGACAAGTCAAGGTCACCATGATGGTCCCAAAATTTATCGCTTAAACGCAATTTTTTCCATAAATAGATAAATTTTCCAAAATATTTAAAATAACTCACCTGGATATTGTTATAAAGAAGCATAATATCAAAACTTCATGACATTTCGTTCAGTATTCGCCGAGAAATCACGTAACTAAATTTTTTACTGATTTTGCCCTCCAGAGCACACCCTTAAATTGAATTTCTTTGAAAAAATTGCTCAAATAATTTTTTTTCTCAATATTCGGGTTTAGGCTGAGAGGTTCTGATGAAATTTTTTTGAATTTTTCAATTATTTCTATTTTAAAAAAAAATTGATTTTGCCATATTGTAATAAGTACCAGTGGTACTTACTAAGTGCTGAATTTCAAATTTTCCTAAAATCCAATTTCTTTTAAAAAATTGCTCAAATAAATATTTCCCCCATTATTCGGGTCCATTCTAAGATGTTATGATTAAAAAATTTGGAATTTCTCAATTATTTCCATTTTTGAAAAAAATGATTTTGCCATGATTACATGGTGAATTTCAAATTTTCCTTAGTTGAATTTAATTTCTTTGAAAAAATTGCTCAAAATTTTATTTCTCATTTTTCGGGTCCATTCTGAGAGGTTCTATGAAAAAATTTGGAATTTTTCAATATTATTCCCTTTTTTGAAAAAAAAATTATTTTCCCCAAATTCTTCAGAATTCAAACAATTAGGAAATCTTCCAAAACCTGTGATGAATTGAAAATTTATAAAATACCTATGCTAAAATTGAATAATAAAAATTTATTAATTTTTTGAAACTTGCAAATACTTACAAAAATGCATTCAAATAAAAATAATTTTTTAACGAGGGACTTGCAAAATTCAATCAATTGAAAAATTCTCCAAAATTTAATTGCTAAATCAGAAATCCGTAGTCATTAAAGAAATTTAAAAAATTGCAAAAAGTTAATGAAATTAAACAAACCGAAAAATTCTTCAAATTTTTTTTCAAATTTAAAATTATTTCAGAATTTAAACAATTAGGAAATTTTCCGAAACGCGATGAATTGAAAATTTGTAAAAAAAAAATGAGATTTTTTTTACATTTCTTTGGGAATAAGAACATTATTTTCTTGATGCTCATTTTTGAAATGAAAAAATTTGAATTTTTCTTAGATTGAAAATTTTTTTTTAAATTTTTTGTATCAAGTAAAAAAATCAAATTTTTTAGACTCACATATAATCATCATTATGTTGTTTATGGTGTAAGTACAAAATTTATTTTGGTAGTACGCGGTTATTTAATTCCAGGACACCCTGTATAAATCATGGAGAATCAAACGTATTCTGGGTTCTGGCTCTCTCGCCGTGCGGCAGAATTTCAGTTCACTCGTACGTATTATCTTCGGTCATTCATTTTTTTTCATTTTCGCGCGCATATATTCCGGTAAACGTCGCGTCGTCTCGTCTCGTCTCGAATACAATAAATAATTTATATTAAAAAATAATGACGTCATCGTGTACATAATATAATACCCACAAAGCATCAGCATACATATAAATGTACCTATATAATACGACGTGAAAGATGTAACAACAAAAAAAAAGACCAACAAAGAGCGAGACAGAGCGAGAAAATAACAGAGTAGGAAAGAAAAAAGGACGAAGCGTAGAAAAAGAAATAAATATAAGAAGGGAAAAAAACCTATATGGAATAAAATACTATACAAGAATCGTGATAGGAAGCCAGTAGGTTAAGTTCAGCTAATATACTAATTCTATACATACCATTCCATAATAGTGGGTTAAGTTCCTGATTTATACTCGGTAGACGACTACGTAACAATGAAGATAAGTAACATTGGAACTGGAAGAGGATGCGAGGATGAGGAATATACCGGGATAGGAAGAAGAGGCAAGCAGAAAATATACGTACATGAACATAACGCATAGAGGAGCATTGCACAGATACAGAGAGCTCGCACCGAGAGCGAGATATCGACGAGTGAGGATGCAGTAAAGAAGGTAAAAAAAAAAAAAAAAAAAAGACGGCCATACATAAAAAGCAGCAGAAATAATCGATAGATTACACGATCTTCTCTCTTACAAGCGGGAATATTGCATTAGTACTCTATTATTTTATATATATCTGTTCGGACTCGCGGAGAGACTCGGACTCGACCGCGACCGGTTCGCTTCTTGGCCGGATCGTATTCCCAACATTGGTATAGGTACGTACTACGTACTCGTATAAAAGGTTACCAACTGTTTTAACTCCTTTTAACTATATTTATTACGTATATAGAGAACTATGTATAGAGGTATACGCGATTAAGCACGTTTTTATACCATTTGCTCCATCTCTCTTACTCACTCCGTTTCATGGCTAGTTCCCTTTTTCAAAAAAGGTTAGATGTTGCCTCGGTAATTAATAAATGTTTTATTTTATTACTTATCTCTTATCTATCTTACCTACAGAGCTCACTGCTAACTTTCCAGGTTCATTAACGGTAAAGGGTTAATCGTCAACGTGTCTAATCATCTCCAATACCGCGAGATTTCCTCACGCATTGAAACTAGCCATACACGTACCCTTGGCTACTCTTCTAACAAGGGAACCTCGCCAACTCGTCACCTCTGATTGAGCTGCAAAATTTGGCTCACTGAAAGAGCATGCCATCCAGACCTCACAACCAAATTTTTAGCTGCCGAAATTGATTTTTCGATTTTTGGCGAATTTTTGAAAATGGGTAAAACCGCCTCCAAAAAAAAAATTGTAAATTTCAAGATAGAATTCTGATAATCGGGTTGTTCACTATAGTCGACCTCCCGAGTCGATTGGCACCATTTTCGAAGCGATCTGGAGCCTCCAGAAAAAGTTGAGTTTTCTCCAGTGCACTGGAATGGCTCCAGACGGCGCTGTAATTAACTTCGGCAGCTGAAAGTTTATTCCTAGCGTTAGTACGATGCCATCTATCGATTGACGTAGTTGAATCCAAAATCCGAGAAGACGAGTTCGCACGTGTTTTTTTTGACAACCTGAAAATTCTGCATATTTTTTTTTTAAATTCCAAAAAATCGATTTCTCCAGCATATCACCCGAAACTTTGTCTATCCCCTAAAATTGACCTTCCGAGTCGATTGGCACCCTTTTCAAAGCGATCTGGGGCCTCCAGAAAAAGTTGGCTTTTCTCCAGCACACTGGAATCTCTCCAGACAGCAAAAGTCAACATTTTCTGGAGGCTCCAGATCGCTTCGAAAATAGCGCCAATCGACTCGGAAGGTCAATTTTAGGGGATAGACAAAGTTTCGGGTGATATGCTGGAGAAACCGATTTTTTGGAATTTAAAAAAAAAATATGCAGAATTTTCAGGTTGTCAAAAAAAACACGTGCGAACTCGTCTTCTCGGATTTTGGATTCAACTACGTCAATCGATAGATGGCATCGTACTAACGCTAGGAATAAACTTTCAGCTGCCGAAGTTAATTACAGCGCCGTCTGGAGCCATTCCAGTGCACTGGAGAAAACTCAACTTTTTCTGGAGGCTCCAGATCGCTTCGAAAATGGTGCCAATCGACTCGGGAGGTCGACTATAGTGAACAAACCGATTATCAGAATTCTATCTTGAAATTTACAATTTTTTTTTTGGAGGCGGTTTTACCCATTTTCAAAAATTCGCCAAAAATCGAAAAATCAACTTCGGCAGCTAAAAATTTGGTTGTGAGGTCTGGGTGGCATGCTCTTTCAGTGAGCCAAATTTCAGCTTAATCGGAGTGCACTGCGGCGTTAGTGATTGAGCTGAATTTTTCAAAGTCCAAAACCATATAAACGCCTAATACATATACGAAATTAGGGAGAAGAGAGGGGTCCAATCGAAATTTTTATAATAACCAAACTTATTTTTAGGATCCTTATCTACAACTTTTGTTTGAGAATTTTTTCAATTAAACCCTTCCCTCCCCCCCCCCCATTTTTCAATAATGAGTGTCTTCGTACTAATATGCGAAATTAAAGGGGAGGGGAGGATCTAACTGAAATTCTTATAATGAACAATATTATTTCCAAGATCTTAATTTACATTTTCTGCTTGAAAATTTTTTCAATTCAACCCTTACCTCCCTCCCCAATTATCAATAACGAGTATACATGTATTAATATGAAAAATTGGAGATGAGGGAGGGTTTCAATTGAAAAAATTTTCAAACAAAAGTTGTAGATTAAGATCTTAAAAATAAGTTTGGTTATTATAAAAATTTCGATTAGACCCTTCCCTCTCCTCGAATTTCGCATATTAGTATGAAGACACCCAATATTGAAAAATGGGGGAGGGAGGGGTTGGATTAAAAAAAATTTCAAACAAAAGTTGTAAATTAGAATCCTAAAAATAAGTTTGGTTATTATAAAAATTTCGATTGGACCTCTCTCTTCTCCCTAATTTCGTATAGGCGTTTATATAGTTTTAGACTTGGAAAAAATTCAGCTCAATCACTATAACGCCGCAGTGCAAACTGGGAGCTAGTAGGGGCAAACCCTCCCGATAAAATACCAAGAACTACAATTGGAAGGCTGGACCATCGTCTCAGCACCCAAAAACCCAACGAAACCAATTTCCAAGTATTCTCGACTGACACCTCGACGACTCGATGTTCATATTACATAACTCCACCTATCACCCATCTTCTTTATTATAATATGCAGATGTGAAATTAGCCAGTTTATGGCCTGAGCTAAACACTAAACAGTCTGGCCGAGTCGATGCAAATTATATCTACGAGACCGTAATATTACAACAATATTAATAATCATGAGCGTAAATTAAAATGCTGTATAGGCTTGAAACAATTCGCCTCTCTGAGGTCTTTGTGGTCTCGTGCCGGCTCGAGATAAGTAGTCTGGTAAAATTAATAATATTTCGATACAAGAGACTGGAGCTCCTCTCTCGAGCGGGCTAGCTCTGTGAAATTGAAAGCTAAAAATTTTTTACGAGTACGAGCGTTGTTTTTTTTTATACGTGCCGCTGCATTTGTACAATGTTCGTTTGTTATCCCATCGATTATGCATTCGGGTAAGTTGGTTTGGTACGTATAGAGATAGACATAATACGAGTACCTAGTGGGAATGCTGAGCCAATTCACTCGAACAAGTGAATGTAAGAGCCTTCTTTCATCAAAGTAACTAACTAATTAATCGTATTTAATTTAAATTATTTGAGAAGTAAGTATATTTAGGAAAAAGTTTCAAAGATTTGGCCCATCATAGATCATCGCTTAAAAATGGTATAAAAATTTACAAGGTTTGGATTTTTTCGTCGAAGTACTGACAGTGGTTTAGGAATAAGTGATTAAAATTTTAATTACGTATGTGGGTAATTTTTAAGGAAATGTTTTACCAAATTATAAATTTATGATAATTGAGAGAAATTGCAACGTATACGAGTACAACGAAACATACTACGTTTAGAGCACTCATTTTTAGAATGGAATTTATAACTTGTAACTACGAATATAAATGAAAGGACAAAACCAACAAAATTATCTCAGCAAAATGCTAGGGTTTCATAGGATTTTATGAGTACATCACATTCATTATAATTATGCATTCCCACCCCACTCCCATCAAAAAGGAAGCAGCACAGGAACAAAAATTTTATAAAAATGAAGAAAAAAAAAGAAATTTGTAAAAAAAAAGACTGAAAGAAGATTGAATTAAAATTAATTGACAAAAAATTTCCAAAAACGAAAACAAAAATCAAAGGGAGTGAAAATTGGAAAAATTAAAAATGACGACGAATCAAAAATTTCAAAAAATTAAAAAACGACCATTAGTGATTGAAAATTAGAACACAACTCAACATGACTGAAAATTGGAAAAATTTAAAAATTAAAATTATTTTAAGATTATAAAAATTGGAAAGAAAAATATAAGTAATGAAAAATTGAGGAAATAGAAGAAAATTAAAAATGACCATAAATCGAAAAAAATGAAAAAACTCAAAATTACTAAAATTTATAAGAATTTAAAAATTAGAAAACACTAAAAAAATGATAAAAATTTGAAAAAAAAAATCAGAATGACTAGAAATTAGAGAAAAATTCAATGACTTAAAATGAAGAATTTATGAATAATTTTATTAGAAATGACTTGAAAATATGTTATCATGGTAAAAAGTTGAAAATCATATAGAATCAAAAATCCAAAAAATTGTAAAAAATTAAAAAAAATTGTATAAAAAATAATAATTTAGAAAATTGGAAACAAAAATCAAATGAAAAAGACTTTGAAAATTTTTTTTTCAACTTTTTCAATTGTCTAAATTTTTCATTTTTTAAAATAAAATTAAAATTTTTTCCCATTTTTATTTCAAGTGATACAATTTTTAGTCATTTTGTTTTTTTTTCTTCCCTGTTTAATTTACTTACTCTTCATTTTTGATTTTTCAGAAAATAACTGAAAATTATGAAAGAAAAACTCAAAAACATTCTTTTGATTTAAAAAAAAACTGAAACCATAAAAAACTAAAAATTTAGAAAATTGAGAAAAAAATAAATTTACTAGAAATTGTAAAAAATTATAAACTTAAAATAAGTAAAAATTGTAAGAATTTAAAAACACGAAAAAAACCCTGAAAATTATGAAAAGTCAAAAATCCAAAAAATTGGAGAAAAATGAAAATTTACTAGAAAAACTGTTAAAAATTTGAAGAAAAGACTCGAAAGTTATAAAAATTTAGAAGAAAAAATAAATAAAATGATTATAATTAAGTCAAAAATTTGAAAAATTCGAAGAAAATCAGAGTGACTGAGGATTGAATAAAGAGAAAAAAATCAAAATTTCATGAATTTAGAAAAGACAAGAAAATTATTTACGTCAAATACTTGATTAGAACAAAATTTGAAAATAACACTAAATCAAAAAAATATTCAGAAAATTGGAAAAAATTGATAGATGATGTAGACAATCAGAAAAATCAAATAACGATAAACTGATGACTAAAAATTGAATGAACTTAAAAATTGAAGTAGATGAACAGGACTTAAAAAAAATAATATGTAAATTAGGAAAAAATTGAAATTATAAAAAATAAAAATTTCAGAAAAATGGAAAAATTAAAAAAAAACATAGTTAATCATAATTATAAACTTTCAAGTCCGAGTAAGTATAAGAAAATTTTAGTTTGAAAAAAATTTCAACCACAAAAACAACCTCCCCTCTCTCTCCCTACCTCCAAAAACATGAGTCTCAAACTAAAAACCCTCAAATCCACATTCTAAAAAATTTTTATTTTGTGTCTAAAAAACATTTTGTTTTCCTTTCAGACAATTTTAGACAACATATTTTTAAAATTAGTCTCGGTTTATAAATTTTGGAAACATCGTTTAATTTATTTTGAAAACTTGCATTCGGTGTCTATTTTGTTGATAATGTTAACATTTTTAAAAATACGATTTTATGCAACGAAATCTCAGTAACTGAATTTTGGAAAAATCACAAAGTTTTTGACAAACTGCATTTTGTGCCTAGACAATATTTTTCCGAAGTCAATTCTAGACAACGTAACTTCAGTAATTAAATTTCGAGAAAATTGTCAGACAACTATTGTTTTGTATCTGAAAACATTTTTTAAAAGACAATTCTAGACAACAAAATCTCAATCAAATTTTTTGGGGGGGGGGGGGGAAAGTCTCAATTTTTGAAAAAAAAGTGTTTTGTTTTTAGACCCCCCCCCCTTTGATAAATCTAGACAACGTATTTTTAAAACATTTTCTTAATGTGGGTAAATAAATTTTGAAAAAATCGCCCAACTTTTGACAAATTGCATTTTGTGTCTAGACAACATCTCTTGAGACAATTTTAGACAACATGACTAGAGTTTTCAAATTTTGAGAAGACCGTTCAATTTTTTACAAATTTTATGAATCTTGGGTCTAAATGAACAATTTTTCCGATGAAATTCTAGACAACATCAATTATTCATTCAAAAAAAAAAGATTTTTTCAATGATAAAAAATTTTAAAAACTAAATTTTTATCCCAGACTTTGCCATCTCAACATTTACTTCGGGTCATTTTCCAACAATTGATCAATTTTCTAGACAACCCTATTGCATAATATGTTATGTTTTAAATCCACTGTCCACAAATTCAGTCACCATACCTCGCGTAATTTTAAAGCGACATAGAAAAAATGCTAAAAATATCCACCACCAGCCACCACCTTTCCAAATTAGAAAAAAAAAATCAAACTCACCAAAAAGCAGCATTCGAATACTCGATCCTTGCGTTGATCCCAATACTGGAAAAATCGTTTGCACTTCGTACCGGTAAAACAAACGTATATTATAGAAAAACCAGATGGAAAATAAATTCGGAAAAATCTTCTCGCGAGAGTCACGACATTTGATGGTAAAATTTTTTAAAACACCGCGAACTCGATAACTCCTCGACTCGAACGTTATTTTAGAGAAAAAAAATTTCAATTTACGTAAACCGAAATCGAGTTAACGTTTGTACAATTACGTACGAGTTAAAAATCCGCACCACGCACACCGAAGATCGCACTTGAACAGTACTGTCGCCCGTCGAACAACGATACCGCAACTGAGGCTGGAAAATAATCACGACGACGTGTGACTGACCACAACAACACCGCACCGGCAGACGGGACGCTCGCGCTACCTGAGCAGGTAAGAGAGCGTAATCTGGCGATGAAATCACCAAATAAAAAACGCTGCTCGACGGTATCATCATCGTAAGCGGCATCGCACCCGCACCCTGCGCCATGCCCTTCCGTTTCGGATATGTGTCATGGTCAGCAAACTATGTATTGTATGTCTGATACGATATTATATTATTTTTATAATAAATTATGGCACGACGACGACGACGTGGTCAGCTGGTCACATTGTTGTTCAAGATGAAACACCGACGAGAAAATATCTGAAAAAAAAAGTGAAATTATAATAAATTTCACCAATATTAAAAAAGAAAAAAATAAGAAGAAGAACTAAACTTACAAATACCATTACATAGAAATTGGAAAAAAAAAGTGTAAAATTAGAAATAAAAAATAAAAAAAATATTAAAATGAAAATTAAATTTTCAATTTTTCCTAGTAGGTTTTTCTGCCAAGAGAATTAAAAAAAAAAAAGTTTTTCTGTCAAATGATTTTTTCAATAAGTACCTAGCTACCTACCTATTTATTTTTTTGTCAAAATAATAATTTTGAAGAATTTATTATTTCAAAGATTTTTCTGAAGAGGTTTTTTCAAATTTTTCTGCACAAGACATTTTTTTTTCCTAAAGATGATCTTTTTGTAAACATAATTTTTAAAAAAATGTTTGACAAGGGAAATTTTTAAAGAAAAAAAGTTTGTTTGAGGAAAATTACTCTGTTAATCAAGTTTTTTACCCTCGTAATGCATTTGAAAATATGTATGAGTTTTTAAAGGTATTTTTGTCTTTTTTTTTTTTTAAATGTTTTCAAAATATTTTTTTTGGTAGAAAATTTTTTGAAGATTTTTTTTTATTTATTTATTTATTTATTTTGTAAATTTTATTCAAGAGGATAAGATGAATTTTTCAACAAAAAAATCTCTCGATACTTTTTCAAAAGAAAATTTTTTGCCAAAAAATTAAAAATTTCCTTTAAGATAACGTTTTCTTATTTTTCTCTTCAAAATTATATTTCCGTGAAAAAAAAAGTTTAAAACTATTTTTACAACACCCCGTGTAGTAATTGTCGACATCGACATTTATGTTGACAAAATTCAGACACATTTTTTTCTCGGTTAACGATGAATTAAAAATGATATTTGAGATTTAAAGTAATGTTCTATGTTAAACATAACTGTTCAATCAAAATTTTTGAATTTTTCTCATTATTTTCCTATAATTTAGAAAACGTTGTTTTTCTACGTAGACAAGTCGATGTAAAAATCGATACTCGATAAACGCATCGACATTTATGTCGACAATTTCTGCCAATTAAATTTACAAATTTTATATCAAAAAAGAACTAAAAACAATTAATAAGAACATTTTAAGCTCAGGAATAAATAATTTTTGAAAGAATCACAAAATTTTCTTATTTTTCAAAGTTTTGAATAATACAACGACTTGTCGAGTTATTGTCGACATAATTGTCGATGGTCGAATAATGCATCGACTTCACTGTCGACAGTGTCGACCAGAGGAATTTTAAGCCGAGATAGTGTCGATGTGATTGTCGAGGGTCGAATAATACATCGACTTAACTGTCGACAGTGTTGACCAGAGGAATTTTAAGTCGAGTTGATGTCGATCTAATTGTCGAGGGTCGAATAATGCATCGACTTGACTGTCGACGTCTTGAGGGTGATTGTGATACTCGCAGATGAAGTGTGTTGTGAATTAGTACATAAGGTCTAAGAATCATCTCTATGTTAGTTGGACACTCGCATGTGTCCAGCTACAAAGGTGGCCTCAATGCCGCATATTTGACAAAAAATGTCGAAATGTTGGCTTGGACACTATTTTTGGTGTAATTTTAATATATGTATACTTATATTGAATATTTGAACTTTAGCATATTTTTCAAAATCTCACCATTGAAAATGTCGATGTGGATGTCGATATAAATGTCGACACATCGAAATCGGTCACTTTTCGATGTGTCGACATTTATATCGAAATTACCATCGACGTTGCTACACGGAACGAGAATTTGTCTAAGAATTTTTTTTTGACTGGAAGAAAATTTAACAAGAAATTTTTGTTAATTATTTTCAATTTAACATAATTTAAAAAGTTATCAAACTTTGACAGATGACTTTTCAATTGTTTTTTCTTCTTAAACATAGCCAAATTTCAAAACATTAGATACCAAAATTTAGAAATGTCATTATTTTCAATTTTCATCAATTAGTGAATTTGTAAAAATTTATCAAACTTCGAAAATTGACCTTTAAAAATATTTTGAAAATTTAGCAAGATTTTAAAATACCTAATTATAAACATTTATTAAAACGATCAAGATTTTGAATTTTTACTAAGTTATTAAAATTGTAAAAAATTACTTATCTGTCATCAAAAATTTTTAATTTTTGAAATTTTCAAGATTTTTTAAATAAAAGTAAATTTTTATAAAGTTTGAATTTCCATTTATTTTTTTTATTGAAATACCTACCTAAATTTTCAAAAATAAAATCAAAGACTACCTAATTTACAAGATTTAATTTCATCATTAAAAATTTTGCAGAATTAAAAAAAAAAAAAAAAAAAAAGATGTACTCCTTACCTACTTATTTAAAAAATCTAAAAAAATTCGAAAATTTAAAAAACTTTGAAAATTTCCTTACTTTTTATACCTACTAGACTTCGTCAAAAGATTTTTCAGGAAGATTTACTGTCAAAAAAATTTCTCGAAAGATTTTTTTGTCAAAATAATTTTTTCATGATGATTTTTTTCACCAATAGGCAAGAGGATTTTTTCCAAGGCGATTTTGGCAAAAAAGAAAAAAAAATTATAAAGAGTTTTTTCGAGAATATTTCATTATCCTGTCTGAGAAGAATTTATTTTCAAGAAAAGCTTTTTTTGAAAAAATTTTTTGATCAACGATTTTCTCAAAATTTTTAAAGAACAGTTTTAGTCAAAGAGATTTTCAAGAAGATTTTATTGTCAAGATGTATTTAAAATATTTATTTGCCAAAACAATTTTATTTAGAACGTATTTTTATTCGAGAAGATTTCCCTACGCGACGGTGGGATTTCAAGAAGATTTTTGTCAAGAGCTTTTTTAGGAAATATTTTTTGGTAATAAGTTTTTTCAAGAACTTTCAACAACGAGTATTTTTTTCAATTTTATTTATTTATTTTTTTTCGTCGTCAGATAAATTGTACCTCCGAATTGAAAAAATGAACTTATTTTCGAATAAATTCGACGAACTGAACATTCTTACGCTGATTTATTTCATTCGATAATTTTTTCTTCGAGTAAAATTATGATAAGAAAATATTTATGATTAGGAAAATTTATTCAACCTATATAAGTGATTCACAATGATTTCAGTTGAAAAATTTTTCTGGAAATAAAATTTTTGTACTTATACCTACCTCCCGAAAACACGTATTTTTTGAGGGATGGGCTGAGGGCTGAGGTATCATAATTTAGCCAAAATTTACAAAAATAATTGAACAATTTTTTTTAGGATTTTTTGACCAAAATGTGAAGTCTTAGAAATGTACTCGTAAAAAATTCGTATTCTGCACGAGTTACCATTTCTCACATATTCCATAAAACATTCAAAAATTTTGGTTGAAGGGTCCGCGAAAATGAAATTTTGCAAACGAAATATGGTGCCTAGGGGCAAGGGAAAATCAAATTGAGAATTTTTTTTATTGAACATAATATGTACAGTACTTGAAGAAATAGGCATTTTTTTTATTCTTGAGATTTTTGTAAAGTGCTCCCCGGACACCCTTCCTCTATAAAAATCAAAAAATCTAAGAAAAATTCACACATCATTTTTGAGAATTTATCAAAAAATTTTGAGATTTTTTTTCTTCAAATTCCATCAAAATTTCTATATTAGGTATGTTGAAAATTATTAGATTAGTTATTTTTTGTTTTTGGTTTGATTGAACGGTTGCCCATCAGTTATTTCTAAATAATCGAATGGAAAAGTACCTTATGAAATTATTCAAAATTAATACCCGGGTTATCAGATATATATGTAGAAATCAATTTGATGAATTGATCACTTCGATGCGCAGCGATTTCCTCATAATTTTTTTGGTATTTATCGCATGAACTTTTCATTTTAAATTTGATTTAGACGCATTGCTATATCATTGAGATTCAAGTAAGTTTATTAGTTTGATAGAAAATTTTTGAAAGATTTTTGAATTATTAGTATCGCATAAAACGCGATGTTTTTCTCGCAAAATAGTGTTTGTGTAATGATATAGTTACATGTAGCAGTTCCTTAAGTTAATTCTTAATGACGTGATGGAACCCTACTTAAGAACGAAATGTCCATAATAAAGTATGGGAATCATCTACAGTAAAAATGAAGTCAACATTCACAACTCCAACAACGAAGTCAGAATCCGGAACAACCGTAACCACGCGATCAAAATTTTCCATCCCAACAACGAAATCGTCATTCACAACCATAACCACAGAATCAACATGGCCAAACCTCGAAAAAGTTACTTTTCGCCTCGAAAAAGAAAGCAACCATTTGCACAAAGAGTGATTTCCCGAAACGACGAGGACGGGCGAGGAAATCGAATTTTCACACGTGGTTTAAGAAGTGTTTCAAATATCGACTCTTGTCGATGAATATTTTTCTAGAATTTCGTATGACTGAAAATGTATCTTCTGCAAAAAGGGCTGGCCTAACGCTTTTGCTTACGGATGTTAACTTCATTGTTGGGTTTATAGATGTTGAATTTAACTGAATATACCTTATATTCAATTCAATTCAACATCTGCAATCCCAACCACGAAGTTTATATCCTGAAGCAGAAGCTTGCCCTTGCCCTTTCCAGAAGATACATTTTTAACCATTCTGTAGTTCTAGAAATATTCATCGACAAGAGTCAATACTTGGAACATTTTTTAAATCACACGAGAAAATTCAATTTCCTCCTCGTCCGTCCTCGTCGTTTTGGAAAATCACTTTTCGTGCAATTGATAGCGTCCTTTTTCGAGACAAAAAACAACTTTTTCAATGTATGGCAATGTTGATTCTTGTATTGAAGATCTAAAGATAAAATATCAAAATAATTCAGCGGTGATCGTTATCGACGAGTATGAAGCACCTATTCGAGCTCTTATGGAAGAAAATAATCCACCCTCAGCGAAAGAAGTAAGAAGAGAGAAGTAAAGGATTTATCTACAGAAATCAAAAGCTATTACGACGACCTGACACTTTTATAGGCAACCGAAATCCAGAACTGACTAGCACAACATTAGGAAGCGGTATGAATTGTCAGCTATGACAACAGATTTGCCAGGGCAATGAGATTTTTCCAATTCGAAATTGATAAATTTTCACCTTGCTTTAGTGACCTTCAAAACAAAAGAAAATCTCAGCTTCGATAAAATGAAGGAAGAGATGATCCATTGGTACGACGAATACACTTTCTCCAAAAGAATCTATCAAAAAGTATTGAACCTTATTTCCATCATCGAGTACGAGTAGGTACTTAGGACACCAACAGCTTGGAAACTATTGGAGTGAAACTGAATAGGCATTTTTAAAGAGAAAAATATTACGCCGGATCATTACCAAAATTATCGGACGAAAGGCGAAATGGTATTCGCACCACGCGATGTATTCTGGGAAAATGTCATCCCACTGAACACAGAATTAATTACGTATGGATACCTCACGATGAAAGAGTACAACAAAGATGGCCATGACGTTTTATTAGATTACCCAAATCGTTAAATTCGAGATTTTTTACCAAAAAAAGTTGGAATACAGATCTGATCTACTTTAGCATCCCTAAACTGAAAGACAGTGTCTTCCTTAGCCCACTGATATAAAAACGTTTGTCAAATTCGCTGAATCTTCAGGGTGTCAAGATCTGCTTGGTTTTTGATTTTCGAAATTAACCAGTAACTATTATCTTTAAATAAATTGTAAATTTATGTGAATATTTTTTCGTGATAAATAAATGCCCTGTTTCTTTTAAAAATAACCAACAGTATCCAGGTTTTTAAATGTAAATATTAGAACTTATGAATTGATATGTAATCTCAATGTTTTTGCTCTATTCAGCGAATCTTTTTCATTTTTGAAAAATGTTTTTTGAATAAAATGTACGATATTTTGCAGACATTTTAAAACATTTTTAAAATTGAGGGAAACTGCCAATTGTTGAGCACTTTTTTTGACCCCCGATATCTCCAAGTACAATAATGGTGGAAAGTTCGTAATTGCGGCATACTGAGCTTTGATCTTTCCTCTTTCAATAGCAATAGTCGTGAACCCTCCCAAACAGCTGACCGCCGGTCAGTTCACTTTTGAAAAAACCTCAAAATTCTAACATTTGGCACAGTCGCCAAATATTGGTCACCTCTTCCCGAATCATATGAAGATGCGACCGATTTTCAAAAATTTTGCCAAAAACTATATCCTTGCACCTTACCTAATCATATAAACATAACCAACAAATAAAAAGTTGATTGTACTTAACATAATTAATTTTTTCCGAACGTGTACAATATTGGACAAATTGAATTGAGAAAAAACTGCATAAAAATCACGTTTTACAAAAACACTGATAACACTTCGCCAAATTCACTTTTCACCAAAACCACCTAGAGATACAAGCCATGAACGTAGAAAGGCAACGTCGCATTTTCGAGTAGTAGACGGCCGACTTTCCAATCCGTTTTTTGACGATAACTCGGGAAATATTCATCGAATCGAAATTCTGACAACACACTAACGAAAGAAAATTTTCTGCTCTACAATTTTGGTTCAGATCAATTTTCACGAAAAATGCTTCGTTCGCTCTGAAAATGAGAATATGTGAAAATTTGCATATCCAAGAAAACATTTTACGCTGAGAAATCGAGGTATTTTCGTCAAATCGAAATTTCAATAATTTTAGGGTGAAAGGATTTTTTTCGCTCTACAATTTTGGTTCGTATCAATTTTCACGAAAATCGCTTCGTTGACCGGGAAAATGGGAAAATTTGGTAGACGGCCAACTTTCAAAATCAGTTTTTCGACGATAACTCAAGAAATATTCGTCAAATCGAAATTCCGACTACACCAAAAAACAAAAGTAAATTTTTTGATCTACAATTGTGGTTTTTATCAATTTTCACAAAAAAGGGGTCGTTGACCTCGAAAATGAAAAAATAAATAGTTTTTTGACGATAACTCAAAAAATTGGTCGAATCAAAAATTTTAAAAAGCACTAAAACTGAAGGATTTTTTCTGCTCTACAATTTTAGTTCTTATCAATTTTCATGAAAAACGCTTTGTTTATCCGCGAAATAGGAAAATATGAAAATTTGCATATCTGAGAAAACAGTTTTTGCTAATGAATCGAGGTATTTTCGTCGAATCAAAACTTCAATGATTTTAGAATGAAAGTATATTTTTTGCTCTACAATTTTTGTTCTTATCAATTTTTACGAAAATCGCTTCTTTGACCGGGAAAATAGGGAAAATCTGGTAGACGGCCCATCTTCAAATCAGTTTTTTGACCGTAACTCGAGAAATATTAGTCGAATCAAAATTTCGAATACACTAAACGAAAGTTAATTTTTCCCTCTACAATTTTGGTCCCCATTAATTTTTTCGAAAAACACTTCGTTTGCCCAGAAAACGTATTTTCAATTGCTCAAGTCGGCCGTCTTCGGCAAGGTTGCCAAATTTAACTTCATGGCTTGTAGTGTCTAGGTGGTTTTGCTTTTCACAGTCGAAAAGGTATCGTTCGAAAGCTTAGTACCTACCTAATATCCTATCCTAGGTAGCAGCACTCAACGACTATTACCGCGGAGTCTGTGACCAGTTGAAAATTGGCCAACATTTGGCACCCTGATTAAGTGTTGGCAGTTTCCCTTAAAGTTGCTTTTATTGCTGATAAATGTTGAGGTGAACAAGCCAACAAGAATAACAATGGTGATCGACTTTTGAAATCGATTGAGGTCGAACTTAGCTACCACAAAAAGATCAACCATGATCATGAGAAAAAATTTTGGCAACATATTTTTTTTTTATTGCAAAATGTCATCATGAACTTCAATTTGGACCAAATGCGTTCACCTTTTTAATTTTTTCAAATCCGAATGACGCCATTTTGGAAATCCACGACCTCCTTCTAGATGACCTAGGGATCTAAAGTTCTGTCTAGGCATGCCAAAATTTCAAAACATTAATTTTTTTGCCCATTCTCACAAAAACTGAGGTATTTTATAGGAACAAAAAAAAATTGGTTGAAAAAAATTTCAAACGCTCGATTTTTCTGAAATCGCTATAAATAACGAATATCGAGTTGAGATATGCCCAGACATAAATTTTAGACCCCTAGGACATTTGGAAGGAGGTCGTGGGTTCCCGAAATGACGTTATTCGGATACCTATTTTAAAAGAAAGGCTCTGGTGTGGTAGAGAGTGGAATCAATCGGTCCTTATTCCAAAATTTTTTAGATTTTCGATTTGTAATGGTAAGATATGATTTTATAGAGTATATAAGCAATTATTGACCTCACCCCCGGGGGCAAGTGCCTCGAAATACGTGATTTTAAGTTTAAAAATTCCATCTCCTCGAGTTTTTTTTTATCGATTTACCACCAAACTTGGCATCTACATACAGGTACCCAAGGGTAGAGTTGTGAAATTTTTTCAGATTTTTCCAATTCCTACATAGAATGGCTTTGGAGCTGACAAGCTTGATTTTTTCTTTCTTTTTCTTGTTTTATAAAAACTATTTTAATTTTTAACTTATACTACGCAGATTTTTTTTTTGATTTTTGTCAGAAGGAAGAGAATATAAAAATTCAAAAAACCGATATTTTTTTGAAAATTCTTTTGTATTTTCAAATGAATTTTCCTTGAGGTACATCCCTAGATACCAAATTAAAACAAGAAAGACTAAACCTACAAATAAATGACCCCCCCCCCCCCCCCCCCGGCGTTATAACAGATATTCCTTCCGAAATTCGGAAATTAATAAACTTAATAAGAAAACTCAACCTCACCAATACAATCTGAAAATTTTTCCGATGGGTGTAATAATCCTGTAATTCTGAACACACCCCCCCCCAAAAAAAAAGAAATATATATACTCATTTATACAGCTGCTCTTGCCTGAATTTCATCTCAATTCATTCATTTTTCACGAATTCGATTTTTTCCATTACTTGAACGTGATTAAAATTTCAGTGATCACTCATGAAATGACAGAAAAAAAATTATCATGGATTTGAGTTAAATTTTTAAAATTATAAAAATTCATTAAACCTTGAAAATTGGCCTTTTAGAAAATTTACCCAAATTTTCACTTCGATTTATTGTTTTGAATTTTGAAACCATCAGTTTTGAATGTTTTAAATTTTTTAGATTGTAAAAATTCATAAAACCTAAAAAGTTGACCACTTGATTCTTTAAAAAAAAAAAAAAAAAATTAATCAAATATTTTAAAATTTTATCCAATTTTTAAAAATTTTTAAAATTCAAAAATGCCCAAATTTTTAATTTCATTTTTTTAAAAATAATTATCAAACCTCAAAAATTACCTTTTAGAAATATTTCGAAAAGTTGGTAGAAACTTGGTATTTCGTCAAATTCAAAACTTTATTAACATTTAGAAATAAAAACCAAAATACTTATTAAATTTTCACCAATAATTTGTCAAAATTTCAAAAATTTATCGATCACAGAACATTCACTTCATGAAACACCTACCTAATTTGGAAATTTAGCTAAATTTTAAGAGTAAAATTTGATTCAACTTGGAAAATTATGAAATTTTTAGAAATTACCAAATTATGAAGCTTTGCTGAATTCTTGTAAAAATGCAAGAATACCTACATCAAATCGTGTAAATTAACTATTGATTTTTTTTTAAAGCAGAATTTCAAAAATTACTCAATTTTAAATTAATACGTCGTATAACGTCAAATTATGAAGATTTCCTCGTTTTTAAAAAATCTAAAAAATTGTGAAAATTTAAATGAACTTTGAAAATTGACCTTTTATACCTTTTTGAAAACTGGTCAAATTTCGAAAATTGATTCAAAGGATTTTTCAAGAAGATTAATTGTCAAGATATTTTCATGAAAGATTTCTTCTGTCAGAACAACTTTTTTATGACTTTTTTTTGCTAATGGAATTTTTTCAAAACGATTTTGACAACAGATTTTTTCAAGATTTTTTTTTTTTTTGAACAGTAGGTACCTACAATACTTTTTTCAGGCTTCTTTTGCAAAAAAAAAAAAAAAAAAAACAAGAATTTTTTAGACATTTTGTTTTTGTAAAGAATTTCTTGGAGAATATTTTATTATCAGGACACTTTTCTAAGAAGATTATTTTACGAGGTAGTAATTTCTTCGTGATTATTTTTTGTTCCAAAGACATTTGTGAGACATACTGGGAAGGATTTTTTCACTTTTAAAGAAGATTTTTAAAGGCCACTTTCATCAAAAAGTTTTTCAAGAAGATTTATTGGCAATAGGTTTTTGAAATATTTTTTTTACCAGAACATTATTCTTCTCAGAACGTATTTTTATTTAAGAAAATTTCTCTATGAAGGTAGGTTTTTCAAGAAAATTTTATCAAGAGATTTTTTTCAAATTTCTTTTTTAGGAAATATTTTTTGATACCTAAGAAGTTTTTTTCAGAAAATTTTTATGGAGAGTATAATTTTTTCAAGACGTTTCGACAAGAGTATTTTTTTCAAGATTTTTTCGTCTTGAGAATACGAATTAAAAAAAAACCCTATAAATTCGACGAACTGAACATTCTTATGCTGATTTATCTCATTCGATAATTTTTTCTTCGAATAAAATTTTGATGAAAAATTTTTTGAGATTACAAAAATTGGTTTAACCTATTTTGGTGGCTTATCTGCCTGTGATTTTTTTTTACATTTCCTACCTACGATAATTTCAGTTGAAAATTTTTGCTAGTAAGTAAGTAAAATTTTTGGCTCATCTGAATGCCATTTTTACCTAATTACCTATTTTATGGATTCTATTTGTACTTTATTTTGAAAAATGATCACGATTTTAAATATTTTTCGTGTTTTTTTTCGTCGATTATTCGATTGATTTTTATTTTTTATTTTTATAACGCCATGTACAGCAACTAAGGCTAGTGGCGTATTCGATTGATTTGTTGGTTCTAAATAATCTTAAGGAAAAGTTCCTAATGAAATTCCTCAGATTAATAACTTCAGATGGTAATCATTTTAATCAATTAATAACTACGATGTACAACGATTTCGCCATACTTTTTCTAGAATTTATATGGTATAGATATTTCATTTTAAACTGACATTGTGCGGTTGTAAATCCGATCGGAAACTTTTCAAACCTTTTTTTGAATTTTCACAACTGCATAGAACTCGATTTTTTGTTTACAAAAACGTTTCAAGTGTCATGGTACTGTTATATTCTACAGTTCCCGATGTTTTTCTAACGCTGAAACGGATCCCTACGTATGAAATTTCAACCAAATATTTTGGAGGCCATCCTCACACCTACAAAAGAAGCCAACATTCTCAACTGCAATTTCGCTCAACCAGGCATTCATTCGAGCCCATTCGAAATTCTAGAAAAATATTCATCGACAAGACTCAGTACATATGGGACTTTTTTTGAACGATACGCAGCTATTTCGTTCTTTCCATCGAACTCGTCGTTTTGGTAAAACACCACTTTTGGAGCAACGAATGGCGTACTTTTTTCGGGATGAAAAGAAATAGTCGAAGTTATGGCGATTGATTTCTAAACGAGGAAATGGAAAAAAGGTAGGCGAATGGGTTCAGTACCCAATTATTAGCAAAATTTTGGATCCCTTTTTAAACAGCTAAAGATTTGTACGAATAAAGAAAAAATCCTAGTTTAGCAGAAAAAGTAGATAGGTATAAAAGAGTACAACAAGTGCAATGAAGCTGACATTGAGAGAGCATTATTAGATTATCCAAACCGTGAAATTCGAGATTTTTTATAACAAAAGTTAAAAAGTAAAGAACTGATCTTAGCAATGAACCAAATTTAGAAAAACATTACCTTATAAGTAAATGAAGACTTCCATATACTACACCGTATTTTACAAAGGAGATATCGCCACTGCAGAAAATTAACGAAAGAAGATTTCTACTATGCGAAATCTATGGTCTATAGATCAACAAAAAAACGAGGATATAGAACTTGAATCGACTGGTACCCAGTAATATACCTTGAGTTCATGAATGGTTTTTGATTTTTAAACAACTAAAGAGTTCGATGAACAATATAGGGAAAAAATTTAATTTTCATCTTATCATGATGACGAGCATGATGCTTTCCTTAAAGATATTCTAAAAATGAGAAAAACAATCCAAACTTATCAGATAACAAGTATTGATGGATGAGCATGAAATGAAGTTATTCTTCACAGGAATTAAAGTTAGATATCATCTATAGTGACGAATCTGCAGGAGCAATTGGATTTTTTTCCATTGGAAATTTGGATATTTACATTTAAATTTCTAAATTTCTAATGGAATAAACTCCGTTGGCGCCTGCAGATTCGTCTTTATAGGTGATGGCTAATCTTCAAGGAAAACAAATTGAATGAAGCGATGAATAAGTTAATCTACTGGTACGACGGATATAAGGTACATTTCCCATGTCATTGAATCAAAAAGTACTGAATTGTCATCATCGAATACTTATAACATCAAAAGTTTAGCAATTATTTAAGTACAAGTAGAACCGGTTCAATACATTATATCATTTATCGCTTCAAAGAACAAAATATCCTTCGGAATCATTTCAAGAATTATCCAACTAAAGGCGTATGATGGATATCTCACAATGAAATAAGTTTTTGGAAGAAATGAAATATTAGCAGACGAAAAAAAAAGTATAAAACGTGTAAACCTGAAGAAGCAAAAAACTACAGTAACGTCACTTCGAAAAAGAAGATATCCCAGAAATGAAAACCTCCGATTTTCAAAAAAAGACATTTCGTCGATGAAAACATCTCATCATAAAAAAGAAGATGATGTAAGACAAGAATGGAATCAGTCTCAACATATTCCTGATAAAAATGAGGAATATGTTAAGACTGAATCTATGCTTCTCTTCCATCATCCACTTTCTAATGTTAGAGCATTCACTCAATCGTCAGGGTGTCTATGATGTTTGATTTTTAATTTACGAATGAAATGGTCTTTTTCTTTGAAAAAATGTATGATGTTAGCTTTTGTAAATATTTTTTTGTTACTTGTTCTGTTCGTAACTTCAACTTTATATCGATTTTAAAAAAACATAGGAAATTATTTTAAAACTAAAATAAAACTTAACCTGTTTACTCCGGGTAAAATAAAGTTTTTTTAAATTTACACCAAATTATAAAGATTTACTTTTATTGCAAAAATATAGCAATGTTTCTCAAATGATGGTACATGTACCCCAGGGGTAGGCGAAGATTAATCGGGGGGTACGTGAAGACAATGACAGCTCAATCCCAACTACGTAGGTAGGTTAGGTACTTACAATAGGTACTTGAATTTGTACATTTTCAAATTTATTCACAAAATGTATGTGTATTTTTAATTCAAAATGATAATTTATTTGAAAGTTTTTGCTCTCGCTTCGCTTCAGCAACAATCACTTCTCAGTCTTTTGATTAAATTCATTTTTTTTTTTTTTTTTTTTTGATAAATCATCTTTCATTTTTTTTTTTTTTTTGAATAAAAAACATTTTAATTTTCTTGAAAAGAAATTTTCAATTTTTCTGGATTTAAACTTTCTGAGAAAAAAATTCTCGAATGGAGTAAAACAATTTTAAAATATTTTTTTCATAAAAATGTTTCGATTTTTATTTTAGTAAAAAATCTTTCAATTTTATAGATGTTTTTTAAATATTTCTTGTAGGATGAAAAATCTTCCAATTTTCTAGATATTTTTTCAAATTTTTTGAAGGATAGAATTTCTCATTCACACCACTAGTCTTTGTAGTTGCCGTACATGGTGTTGAAAAAAAAAATTCTCATTTCTCGGGAGTACAAAATATTCTTTATTAAAAAAGAGTAATTCAATTTTTCCGAAGTGAAAGTAAATAGTGAAGTACCTATAAGGTAATTGTATTTTTCATTTTTAAAGAAAAATTTCTCGATTTTTTTTTTGGAATAGGTAAAATCATTTTTAATTTTCCTTTTTTTTAATGAAAAATCTTTTGAATAAAAGTCTTAAATGATTTTTAAAAAATGTTTTTCTCTCTTTTTTTTTGAGAAAACTTTTGGTAGTAAAAAGTAGAAATAGTATTTTTTATTTATTAAAAAGTTCTCAATTTTTTAAATAGGTAAGAGTTTATTTAAAATTTTTTAGAAGTGAAAGTTACTACCTACTTTTCATTAAAAAAAAAAAAAGATTTTTTTTTGGAATACCTAAGGAATCTTTCAATAGGTATTTTAGATTTTTCCATTCCTTTTCTAGAATGAAATTTCTCATTTTTTTGGGAGTAATTTTTTTTAATTTATTTTTTTTTTTTGATAAATTTTTTTTTTTTTTATGAAAAAAAATAATCATCAGTTTTTCAAATGTTATAATAATACTTAGGTATGTATTTCTCATAAAAAGGATTTTCAAATGTGCTTTTTTGTATTTTCAGAAGAACATCAAGCAAAACAAGTGATTTTTTTTGTCTCAATTTATGCAGAATTTTTCAAAAAAAAATTTAATAATTTGTATTTCTGTAAAATTGAAAAAAAAAAATCATGAAATGATTTCTCCAGAAACAAAAAATCAAGAGTTGCTAAATCATAAAAAAATTGCAGTCGTTCATGCTAGTTTATCAATCACTAATTTATTTTTGGATTTTAAAAATTCCAAAATTATTTAATTTTACATTTTCTTATCTAATAAATTTAGAAAATTGTAATAACTACTAAATATTAAAAATTAATTAATTTTTAAAAACGACATCTGAATATTAAAAATTTATCTAACTTTAAAATTTTGTTTCCAAATCGTAAAATCATCAAATATCTCAATATTGAAAAATTGGTTAAATTTAGAAAAATGATTTAATTCTCAAAATGTAAAAAAATTGTTTTTTTGAAAATAATCATTTAAAAAAATTAAATCAGTTAATTTTTCAAAATTGGTGGTTAAAAATTTTAAAAAAATGTTTTGGAGAAAAAAAAATACTGAAACTTTTTTTCACTATTCGGGCCCATTAGAGAGGTAGGTTCTGATGAAAAAATTTGGAATTTTTCAATTTTTCCCATTTTTGAAAAAAAAAAATAATTTTGCCATGTAATAATTTTCCTTAAATTTAATTTCTTTGAAAAAATCGCCATAAATTTTTTTTTTCATTATCCAGGTCCATTCTGAGAGCTTAAAAAAAATCTAAATTTTTCAATTATTGCAATTTTTGAAAAAAAATCATTTTGCCTGGTAAAAAGGTAAGTACCATTTGGTACTTATTTTCGGGTCCAATCTGAGAGGTTCTAATGAAAAAATTCATAATTTTTCAATTATTCCCATTTTTGAAAAAAAAATTTGCTTTGCTGAATTTCAAATTTTCATTAAATTTAATTTCTTTGAAAAAATTGCTCTAAAATTTTTTTTCTCAATATTCAGGTCCATTCTGAGAGGTTAAGATGGAAAAATTCTGAATTTTTAACTATTCGCATTTTTGAAAAAAAAAATCATTTTGGCATGGAAAATTTCAAAAATTTAACTTCTTTGAAAAAATTGCGCAAAATTTTTTTTCTCACTAGGTATTCGGGTTCATTCTGAGAGGTTATGATGGAAAAATTCTGAATTTTTTAATTATTCGCATTTTTGGAAAAAAATCATTTTTGCCATGGAAAAAGATCCGGTTTTTTAGCGGACCTTTTTGCATGGAAAATTTCAAAAATTTAATTTTTTTGAAACAATCACACTAAAATTTTTTTCTCATTATTCGGGTCCAATCTGAGAGTTATGATGGAAAAATTCTGAATTTTTCAATTATTTGCATTTTTGGAAAAAAATCATTTTTGCTATGTAAAAAGATCCGGTTTTTTAGCGGACCTTTTTGCATGGAAAATTTCAAAAATTCAATTTCTTTGAAAAGATCGCCATAAAAAATTTTTCTCGTTATTCGGGTCCATTCTGAGAGTTTCTGATGAAAAAATTTAAAATTTTTCAATTATTCCCATTTTCGAAAAAATTTCTTTGAAAAAATTGCCCTTTCACATTTTTTGAAACTCCACCTCAATTTCAAAAATTGTTCAAATCACCAAATTTCAAATCTGTATCAAATTTAGATAAATTGATCAACATTGCGAATTTCCTTTTTAAAATTTTTCGATAATTCAACCAATTTTAAAAATTGACCTAATATTAAAAATTTATTTAAATTTGGAAAATTTTGCCAAATTTTGATTTTTTATTCAGTAAAAAATTTATCACATTTTCAAAATTGATCTTCAATTTTTTTTTTAAATTAGTGGAATTTTTAAATTCCAATTTCTAAGTTCAAAATTTTCGAATTTTCAACTCCATTAATGAAAACGATATGCCAATGACACAGTAGCTACGTTCTAGAATTCTTTTTGAAAAATAGTTTTATAATTATTTATCGACTGATGGCAAATTGCCAACCCCTCGGTTGATGCCCGAGGTGCCGGTGCGCCGCCTTAAATCGGGCGCCGATCGTAACATTTCAATTACCTACACGTACGTAATATATCTACAGCTACATAGACCTACTAACGATAATATTTCGAAAATACACTCACCAAACACGAGTTTGTTGTACGTGAAAAATGTACACTAGGAAGGTGCACCTATGCCTACGTCGAGAACCGGTTGCCGGTTTAAAGATGGTGCATTTTTGTACTACAAGTTCTATATTTCCAGTTTGAAACGAACGTTTTCTGAGAATTTGCATCGATGGCACATTGTGATAGAAAAACAATCCTATGTTAACCTTTAATACACTTCATCGATTATCGAACACGGTATAAATTTACCTCTTGCTTTTTTTTTTCTCCACCGAAGACCGAAGTACCTTTTTGCAGCAATGGTCACTCTCGAATACGCGCCCCGTACCAAACTGGAATTTCTGGATTCGCCAAATGAACAATGGGAGTTGATTTTTTTTTCTTACATTTTACCGGATCGCGACTGCTACACAGCGACGACATACACAGCGGAAATACTAAAGATGTTTTACCAATAAACCAGTGCCACTGTTCGCCAGAGTTCTCACACCGGCCGCCGAGCCTCAACAGTCAAGTCTGCAGTTGCAGATCTGGTCAACGGAAGGAGACCCAATCAAACGAGTCCTCAAGGTTGCGTCGAGTCGTCGAAGGTGCGGTGTGATTTTTCAAAACGTGCTAGGATTTTTTTTTCTTCTTTTCCTTTTTCACACGTTGACCGAAACGTGACATTTGCCTTGATATCTGTGTCCTATTCGGCCGAGATGGACGTACAATTGAGATTTTTCTCCATTACCTAGGTATATAGGATAGTTCGAGGTTAGATGACTCGACCGATCTGATGTACGAGTATAGGTCGTTTGATGAAAAAGGACGTACCTCGAGATCCACGTTTGCCTTGTCCTTAACACTGCGCTGATATATCAAATGGGCATTGTGTACGTGTCAATCTGGCTCGCTTCTCTAATGATCGTATTTGTCTTCCCAATCGTTCCTAATACAGGTCTGCAGACTCCGCGAAGAACGTACCTAGGAATTGGAAAAAAAAAATAGGTATTAGGTTAGTATATTAATATCGTTGAAAATGCCTTCGAAATATAAAACCCAATTTTCTCGACAGTAAAAAATATTAATTAAATTGTAGGTACCTATAAATTAATTTTCAAAAAAAAAATGATAAAAAAAATCATCTTTTAAATTGCAAAGAAAAAAAATCATAATTCAAAACACGAGTTTTTAAATATTACAAAAAATCGACTACCTCGTATCAAGTTGACAAAAAGGCACGAGCTCGAATTTAATGACTAATCCGAATCCGATAACATTTCTTATCTATTCGTAATAAAGAATGGTTGAGAGCGTGTCACCGATGACGCATCATTATCTATTCATTACAATCATTTCGATTTCGTACTTTTGAAAAAATGCCAAAAATTCAACAAAATGAATTTCGTATCAAAAAATGATCAATTTGGTATTTTTGAACTCGTATTTTGTGCTTGTCGAATCAAGCACGAGCGAGGCACCTTAAAACGATCCCCTTATTAGTACAAGTTAGGCAATTTTTACAATAGATGAAATTATTATTGCCTAGTTACAGTTTGTAGGAACTTCTCAGAATGAAATCAATTCCCAGTTCCAATCACAGTTACACCAATATTTTTAACTGTGTCAAGTCAAGCGGGGGGGGGGGGGGGGCTTCAAACAAACATGTAAATTGTAATAGGGCAAAATAAAGGGAAGGGGGATGGGGTGATACGATGAAATACCACCAAAATTCAAAATTTTATCGATTTTAATTCAATCGCTTTCGTGGAAAAATTTCCCAATTTTTTTATAATTTCATTCGATGAGGATAAGATTGAGGAACCCCCCCCCCCCCCCACTCTGATGAAATTATGATCTAAAAAATTAATTTTATGAATTTACTTGGAATTGATTTTGAATTTGAAATTTTTCTATGAATTAATTTGTTTTAAACTGTCAAAAGTGAATAAAATGATTTTTTTTCAATTTCAAGAAGACTGATTCAAATTTGAATTTTTTTTTTCAAAATGATTTTTTTTCAATATTGAATTGGGACATTTCTTCAAAGAATTGACAAATTTTTTAATTTCGTGAATTATGCGAATTTTCGCAGAACTAAAAAGCCTGATGTCAGAAATTTTTTCAATACATGGCAAAATTTACATCTGCACGATTTTTCAATACCTTCTGTTTACAAACTTGTTTTATTTTTACAAATTCTTGGTGAGGTTTTCAAAGTTTAAAATTTTTTGCATTCCAATTATTTTGAAATTTTTTAAAATTAAAAAAAATTACCAAAATTGAAGTATTTTTTTCCAGAATGATTTTTGTGTCGATTTTCTTAATTTCGTCGTAATTCTCAAAATTTGCATATTTTAGGATACCTAATTATGATTCTATCTGTAAATTTCAAAAAAAAAAATTGTTTGAGTAATTTTCTTTTGGAAGAAAAATTCGCACAATTCACAAAAAAAAAATCAATTTGAAAAATAAAAAGTTCCGCAGTTTTTTTTTTTTTTTAATTCAAGAAACATCATTATTTTTTAATAATTTCTTAAATGTGTCGCTACCTATTGTCAAAATTCGTAAATTTTTTACTCCAACTACTCGTCATTTTTAAAATAATTTTTCTGTATTTTAAAAAAAATTTCAAGTTAGGTATAGACTTTGAAAATTTGCGGATTTTTTAATTTATTTAAAATTGACAAGATTATTTTAATTTTTCTATTCACCATAAATCTTAAAGCTTATCAAATTTTTTAGTCAATGACGTACAAAATATTTATCAATAATTTCACTTTCATAATTTTTTTGAGCATTTTGAAAAAAATCATTGATACCTGTTTGATGTTTTTTTTTTTTTTTTTTTTTTTAATAATAATTAGGTAATTAGGTACATAAATTCTTCCAAAATTATTTTCTTCAATTTTTTTTTCAATTCATCGTAATAATTCTCAAAATTTTATTTTATTTTTATTGTAGCTTCGCTTTCGTTTCGACAATTTTTTTGATTTTTAAAAAAGTTTTCATTTTTAAATGATTTATAAAATTACCGAATTCATCCAAAATTATTTACCTGTAGAATTTTTGAATTTTGGAAACATGTTTCATTGTTTCTAAATTGATTTTCGCAAATTTTTCAGTTTTTCACAATTCTCAAAAATCAACAAAATTTTGAAGAATTTTTAAAAATTCGATTCTGAATATTTTTTAAAAACTCATCAAAGTTATACCAATTTTTCTCATAATGAATTTCATAAATTTTTTCAAATTTATTATCTAAAAAATTCTCAACACTTACAATTTTTTGAAAGATTTTTTTTTTAAATACCTACACATTTATTTTGTGGAGTTTTTAGAAGTTATTAAAATGGAAAAAATTTTACAATTTTTTTTCTTCATTTTTTAAAAATTTATCACAATTATTGTCAAAATCTACAAACTTTAAAGATTTAAAAATTTTCGTATTTCTGGATTATCAGGTACCTAGGTATATTTTTTCGAATTATCCGAATGGGGACAATTTTTAAAACTATTTCATCGATTTCTTCAATTCATCATAAATTCTAAAAATCTACAATTTTTTGAAGAATTGCTAATTAATTTTTTTTTTAATTTTGCAATTTTTTGCATTTTATTAATTCCTCAAAATTTATTAAATTTAAAACAATTTTTCCAACTAGATTTTTACAAATTTTTTTCAATTATTACTATCAGAATCGATAAATTTTTAGATTTTTTTTCAAAATTCCATTTTTTTTTAAATGATTAAAATTGGAATATTTTCTCCAGAATGATATTCAACGAGTTTATCGATACTGTTTATACAATAATTTCAAAATTCACTGATTTCTAGAAATGATACTTTATTTTCGATTTTTTACGATTTTTTGAAAATTAAAAACAGATGATAGATTTTTCTAAAAATGATTTTTATCAAGTTTTTCAATTCATCTTCAATCTTCAAAATCCAAAAATTTATGAAATTAAAAAAATTCAGGATTTTTAAATATTTTTTTCAACTACCCATCAAAATTGAAATTTACAAACTTTTAGTGTATTTTGATATTTATTTTTTACAGTTTTATGAATTTATTTTCGTAGGTACCTATATTGTTTATATTTTCATAAAAGGGCCAAAATTTGATACTTCGTTAATTTTTTCAATTCAACGGTGATGTTTACCTCCACATTCATAAAATAAATGTTTCCAAAATGATTTTCATCAATTTTTTTTCAATTCATCGTCTAGGTAATTCTTAAAATCTAATTTTTTTAGTGTAATTTAGTTTTCATTTTAACAATTTTTTTGGAGTTTTTAAAAAAGTTTTCATTTAGGTAAATTTTTTTTCGAAAATTTTCAAATTTTTCCAAAATTATCTACCTCAATTTTTTTAGAATTTCGTAAACTTTGTAGAATTTTTGAATTTGGGAAAAATGTTTCATAGATAATTTCTACATTGATTTTCGCCAATTTTTTCAGTTTTTCACAATTTTTAAACACCAACAAAACTTTGGAGAATTTTAAAAAATTTGATTTTGCAAATTCTTCAAAAAATCATCAAAGTTATACTTATCTTTTTTTTCCAACATGAATTTCATAAATTTTTTCTTTATCAACACCTGCAATTTTTTGGGGTTTATACCGACCAGACCACCTAGCCTCGGTTTACAGGAGCACGCCACCGCTCCCAGTCAATTTTTTTTTTAATACACATTTATCTTGAGAAGTCTTAAGAATTACAAATTGGAAAAATTTTTACAATTTTTTTTTCAATTTTTTAAAAATTCATCACAATTGTTAAAATTTACAAACGTTGAAGATTTAAACTTTTCGTACTTCAAGATTATTAAGTATGGTTTTTTATTCAAATTATCTGGATGGGAAAAATTTCTAAAACTATTTCATCGATTTCTTCATTTTAAAATAAATCCTAAAAATCTACAATTTTTTTACAATTTTTTTGGGGCTTACCGACCAGACCACCTTAGCCTCGGTTTACAGGAGCACGCCACCGCTCCCGGTCATTTTTTTGTTTTTGTTTTAATACACATTTATCTTGAGGAGTCTCAATTTGTAATTCTTAAGACTCCTCAAGATCAATGTGTACTAGCATAATTATATATATATTTTTTTTAGATTTTTACAATTTTGTGGATTTTATTAATTCTTTTAAATGTATTAAAATTGGAACAATTTTTCTAAAATAGATTTTAATATTTTTTTTCAATTTATATTAATTCATAACTATCAAAATCGACAAATTTTTAGAAAATTGTTTTCAAAATTCCATTTTTTTAAATGATCAAAATTGGAATATTTTCTCCAAAAGGATATTTAGCGAGTTCTTCGATATTGTTACCTAACAATAATTTCAAAATTCACAGATTTTTGGAAATGATAATTAATTTTTTATTTTTTACGATTTTCTGAAAATTAAAAACAGAACATATTTTTCTAAAAATGATTTTCATCAAGTTTTTCAAATTCATCCCCAATATTCAAAAAAAAAAAAAAAAAAAAAAAAAGGATTTTTGAATTTAATTTTTTTAAAAATTAGGTATCAAAATTGAAATTTACAAATTTTTAGGGTATTTTAATTTTATTTTTTACAGTTTTATAAATTTCGAATACATATTGTTTATATTCTCTTAAAAAGACCAAAATTCAAAACTTCGTTAATTTTTTCAATTCAACGGTGATGTTTTCCTCCACATTCATAAAATTGAAAGAATCACTTGATTTTTTGTCAATTCATATCAGTCAAATGTGAAAATTTTAAATAATTTTTCAGCAAAATAATTTCCACGTTACAAATTCAATAACAGCAAACAACGAATAAAGAAAGAACTAAAATTGATGAAAAGTAATAATCATCAAAAATAAAATTTACATCAAAAAACTTGCAAGGAGGGGAGAAGAGAACAACACATAAAACGAATTACTCCGATTAGAACACAACTTAAAAACAATATTCTTCTCTGGGCCGCGCCCCCCCCCCTTCCAAATAAAACACACCTAAAATGAACAATACTTTATTTACAAACTATGTAATTTTTTTTAAAACAATAGATAAAATGTTGATTGATTAACATAGATAACGTTAAAATATAGAATTCATACCGCTATGCACTTGCGTCGTCGGTTCAAAACATAACGAACGCTTACCGTATAAATGCATTCTACCTACATTGCACTTTTTTTTATTAGAAAAAAAAACGAAAAAACGAAAAAAAAGGGAAAAAGTTTTTTTTTCTAATCACAATATAAAATAAAAATATAAAACGTAGAAAAAAAGAAGAAAAAAAAAAACATTCTATATAAATATATTTATATAATAATACGTAAAAATATATCATCGAATTACATTTACAAACAATAAAAATCTACAATGGATGTTTAGAAAACGACCTACGATTCGTAAAAATGATTGTTTCGAAATAATAAAAATATTATAGATACCTTTACCTATCGGCGTTCGTTCGTCGCGCGCGCATATCTTCGGCGCGAAATCGACCACATATTTATTCTTTGCCTTCGACCCTCATCGCTACACTCGGGGTAGCGATTTTTTTCACAAACGATGGTAACTTCGTTTAGGAAGAAATTACGATACGATTCGAAGGGTAAAAAATTACGCGGTGCGGCGGTCGATTTATTCGCTTTCAAAACACGCTTCGCCAGGTAAACAAAATTTTTAATTGCTGGGTAACTCGAAGGAAAACAAACACAAAAATAAAATCATCGTTCATGAATATAGTACCATATCGTACACGACGTACACGTATCCACTAATTGTGCGTATAATTTACCAAAATTGATACGAATTTTTTTTTCCAAACACGTAATTAAAACGACGAGTGGCAATAAACAACGTAAACACAAAAAAAAAATATGAGAACAAAAAGGAAAAAAGGAAAAAAAAACAACAACATAGGTAACTATCGAAGCGAGAGAATCACTAAAGAGTAAAGAGAGAGAGAGAGAGAGAGAGAGGCAAGTGGTATATGGCAAATGTATTCGTAGATATGACCAGCATCGAGGACCTACATGCGAGAACATTCTGCAAAATGGCCAAACTGGTTGGCATTTGATTAGCCTAGAGACTTTCCAGGCAAGATTGGCAGTCTGCATACGCGATACTTGCTTACAATACATTGAGGGAATTTTTTATTCGAACTGGGAGCCGGATGAATCGTTACGAAGGACTAAGTTGGGCCATATTGTTCGTTTCTACGCTTCGTGGAAGAACTGGTAACTAATTTAAAATGCTTTATCATACAAATTCGGGCCTAGTTTAAGACGATCATTGCGAATCTACACGATTAAAGCGTCTACGAGTAGATATTATAATATTCATGCTTCGGTAAAACTACCTATAACCATTAAGGATAAAAACAACAACGACGACGATGACGACTATAAAAACAACCAATACGAACATCGTAGAGTTTGGTCCACGATACCCAGATTGACGAGTATACGAGTAAAGAGACATCGAGTACAGTTTGAAGGGTTTCGTTCTAATTCGTAGAAATGTACAGAAAACACACAAAAACGTTTTTAAAAAAACATTAATTTTTTGGGGGGGATTTTATGATTTTTTCAAGATTTTTAACGAAGGCAGAAAATGTTATAATATGAAAATTCAATCTGTTAATGATTCTTTTTCGAACATTAGGGTTATTTTTTGAGTAACTTTGAATGAATCGTTCGCGAACGACTGATTTATATTTCGAAAAACCGTAAACAAACTACTCCAACATGATTCGTTCTACGAAAAAATTAACAATTTGAAGTGGATCGTTCGCGAACAAAAGAATAATTTTTTTGAGCGAATCATTCGCGAACTAAAGAAAAAAAAAAGTTTTTTAGTCAGTTTTTGTGAAATAAGTAATTTAGCACTGATTCAATTTTCATTGAACGACTCATTCACTTGAATGAACGAATCGTTCACGAACGAAAAAATAAAATTTGAATTACGAAAGAAGTAATTTTTTGCACTTGAAAAAAATCAAGAAATGTTTCAATCGTTCTCGAATGAGTCAGTATTCAGTTGAAATTTGATTCGACTCCCGAAGAACGAATGAATCAACATTTTGAATTAAGAATAATTCGAAAAAACGTAAACAAACAGAAACAACTCAACATGATTCCTTCTACGAAAAAAATCAAGAATTTGAGAAAATCGTTCGCGAACAAAAGAATCATTTTTTGAGTGAATCATTCGCGAATGAAAAAAAAAAACAAGTTCTTTTAGTCAGTTTTTGTGAAATAATTTAGCACCGATTCAATTTTCATTGAACGACTGATTCACTTAAATGAACGAATCGTTCACGAACGAAAAAATTCGTATTACGAAAAAAATAATTTTTTGCACTTGAAAAAAATCAAGAAATGGTTTGATTGTTCTCGAATGATTCAGTTGAAATTTGATTCGTCTCCCAAAGAACGAATGAATCAATATTTTGACAGAAAGTACTCGTTCATGAACGAGAAAAAAAAGCATCCTAAATTATTTCTTCAGAGTAGTTTCAAATCAGACCCAATTTTCAGTGAAAGATTGATTCATTTTATTGAACGAATCATTCACGAACGAAAATATTGAAAAGTTGAAAATAAATGAATTTTTTCGAAAAAACCTCAAAAAATATAATTTAATCTTTCGCGAACGATTCGTTTGAAAATTGATGAAAAAGTGATAAACGACTGAATCATTAAACAATGACTCCAATATTGACTCAAAAATTAAGTATTTTTTCGTTAAAAGAAAAATTTTCAAAATATGGACAAATTCGTTCTTAAATAATTCGCTCGTTCGCAAATGATTCTAACAAAAAATGAGCTTTTCATGTATGATAAAAAAAAGCAACAAAAAAAACTTGACTTTGTCAATTGAACGAGTTTTGGAAAATAGTTCCAAGCTCATCCATTCTCAGTAAAAGACTGGTTTATTCTCATTTTAATGAACCGTTCAGGAACAAAAAATTCAAATTCATATGAAAAATAAATTTTTTGCATTTGGAATTTTTTTTAAATCAATCGTTCGCGAACGATTCTTATGAAAATTGATTCGACTCTTGGATGAAAAGATGAATTATTAAGAAGTGATGTCAATTTTACTCAAAATCAAAAATACCTAGTGTTTTATTCTGAAAGAGAAAATTTGAAAAATTTCACAAGACATGATCAATTTGTTCTTGAATGATTTGTTCGTTCGCAAATGATTCGAACAAAGAATGAATTGTTCATAATTTTTTTTTTAAAGAGAGGGTTTTAGAATCACATTTAGGAAATAGTTTTGTACAGATTCAATTCTAAGTGAACGACTGATTCATTTCAATGAACGAATCGTTCACTCACCCAAAAATCTCAAATTCACACAAGAAATTTTTTTTTGCATTTTGAAAAAAATCCAAAAAAACCTTAATCGTTTTTGAACGATTCGTTTGAAAATTCGACTCTTGATGAATGGACGAATCGTGAAAAATACATATTTAATAATTTTACTCGAAAATGAAGATTTTTGTCGGAAGGCAAATTCCACAAAACATGAGCAAATTCGTTCATGAACGATTTGCTCAAAAAATTGACTTTCGTTCGCGAATGATTCACACAAAAAATCCCAAAACAAAAAATTCTATCAATTCAGTCTAGAACGACTTGCTAGAAAATGGAAAATCGACCTTCGTTCGCGAACGATTCGTACCAAAAAAACAACTCAAAAACGAAAAAAACGTACGCGACTAAAAATTAAACTCACAGTGCTACCAACGTCGAAAAAATTTATACTAAATCTTTACACAGCTCCGACCACTCTAATATCAAAAAAAAAAAATTGCAATTCAACAGAAAAAAAGAGAAGAAAAAAGAACCAAAATGTTGTCGCAAACACCGCAACGACTATTCTATTTTCAATTTAAACGATTTCGAAAATTCGGTCGCGTATTAAAAACGACTTAAGAAAAAGAAGAAAAAAATATAATACAGTCCAATATTTCAGCTTTTCTATCTTTTGACGCAGTTTTCCCCAAAATCGAACGAAAGAACAAATAAAGGGAAAAAATGAGCGATAAAATAAATACTCGCATATGATTGTATTTCGCTTCACACTCTCAGTCTCATTTACGAATATTGGAAGGGTGAGAAGGAGGGGGGGGGGGGTGTGTTAGAAAATAATTTACATTCGCGCCGTGAAATTTGAACGTTTTCCATTCATTTAAATGTTGTTTCGATTCCAGACATATGGAATGCTTTTTAAAGCCGGTGGGAATGTGTTTCCAATATCTCAAAATGTTCTTCTCATCACAGCCTGTGACACTGAAGAAGAGCAAGTACGAGGGGAGGGAGAGATACAAATGTCGCAGATGTCTTTGATAGATTAAGTTTTCAACTTTTTCTCACCAATGACGAGAAATTTGAGCCTAAATTTAATTTAAAGAATTACATTTTTTTCAACGGCAACACTGGTATCTAATTTTTGAATTCGAGTGTTCTAATTATTTCAGATCAAATTTATTACACATCGAGTCTAACAATTTACATATTTCTTAGCCTGGCAACCACGCACTGGCCCTGATCCTCCGCCAAACCCCCCTTCATCGACTCAATGTAACGTCTACCTGGTTCAAGGTGGATCCACCTCAAAGCTCAGGCAACAAATTACTCAAACGAAACGATCCTTTACAGGCTAATCCATCGGTGGTCGAAAATACCGAGTAGATTTCTTAGGTACTTGGAATCCAGGCCACCGGATCCGCTCCAGCTCATTTCCTTACTCGTCCTCGAATCGATTATTCAATCTCACGTTGCTTCTCTTCTCGCGCAAATTCCAAAATCTCGTTACCGAATTTCACTCCGACGACGGTGGCAAGACCCGAACGAGGGAAAAAAAACGCCACGCTGCGAATAAATTATTCAAACTAATTCTTTCACCCTGCGAACTAGAAATTACCCGTTACTTCACGAATCATTGCCGACTTAACGAGCTTTCAGAGCTTCGGAATTCGCCTCGTTGCAAACACACCGAACTGAAGGCACGCGGAGGGGAAGTTATAACGTTGCTAACCTCCCACACACCGACGAATTATCCCTTTCAACGCCACATTTACGCTGGCTAATCTACGAACGTCTTCTTACACAGCATTGGCAAGACGAGCTTCACTTATATAACAATATGGCGACGACGTTGCCGCTGCCGCTGCTTCTGCTTGCTGCATCTCTCGAGAAAATCTTCAACCGACGAGATTCGCCCGTCGTTCTTGCTGGGTACATTTTTGGCATAAAATATTGCCAAATTAGACCGCAAAAAAGAGAGATTCGCGAAATGATGAGATTCTAAGGGTATTGACATCGAACTCTTGCCCTCAGGGATCTTTTCACGAGTACCAGGGCTCAATCGATTGCTCATATTAGGTCTATGAACGTATCATTCGAATGATCCGTCAGAGAAAATACTCGTTTCACGAAAAACCAGGACAAGGAGCCATCTTTGAGAGACATTGGCACCAATAAAGGCGATTTTTTACCAAAAATGAAACAAACAGGGGAAGATAAAAAGGAGATAGAGAATGAGAATTTACATAACACGAACATTAACACATAAATACGTTTTTAAAATATACACAAAAGATATGTTTATCGCATTTTTCAATTTTTTTTTTTTTTCAATTTTTCAATTTTTTCGCTAAAACGACGATAAAACGACGAGTAAAAATGTATCCTATATAAAATATGAAAAAAAAGAAGAAAAAAAAGTAATATAAGTATAGGTTCGAAGAGAGGGGGGGGGGGGGACAATTAACAACAACGCCACCTTTAACACGTAAAATCTCGCGAATCGCGGAGAGAAATGAACGCTTGAAAGACAAAACACAGTGCTTACCTTTGCGAGAAACGAAAAAAAAAATTTACGTAAAGAGAGGTCGCATCGATGCGATCTGGCTTCCATTTCGGGCGCGGCGCGGCGGGCCGAAATTTCGAATAAAACGCGACGACGATTGCTTTGCTCGCGAACCTCATCCTTCAATACTCTTGAGTCGCGTCGGTCTTCGCAGGTGAGAGGGAGAGTCATCCTATCATCCTAAACAAAGAATACGATGCGTAGTACGATATACGAGCTATGGAAAAATACCGGTGTATCTAAAGAAATTGCATGAGGCTTCTGAGCGCTTCGACTCCGACCCAAGTCCAAGACGCATTCTACGTACTCCCGGCTGTGCTAATGACCGTTGGTGTTTTGAGGCGCTATGATGGCGCCTCCGCTGCTTTTGTCGTTGCTGCCGCGCGTACTTCCGTAGATTATTTTATTCACTTTGCCGCCGATGTTCTTCAGTAGTTCTAAGGAGCACTTGTACGCTGAACGTAACGATACCGCCCATTCTTTCAAGCCTATTTCGTCCTGCGAACATTAATACGGAGGTGAAAATGAGAGAAAAATGGAAATTATGACAATACTTGAGTTAAGAGCAGGAAAAAGTGTAAAATCATTCGTTTCTAAAATATTCTTAAATCACTAGAAAAACGAGTCAAAGAATTTTCATGATGAGTGAATCGATTGCGAATTAATAGGTCCTTTGCTCAGTGGTCATCTTGGAAAAACAAATTGAAAGACTGACATTTACCAATGAACTTTATCAAAATTTTAATTACTCGCCAAATTTTGACATTTTTGTAATTTTTTCACAATTTAAATTGTCAAATCTTGACCTTTATTTTTTTGTAATTTTTCGACATTTTTTTCTCTCTTTGATTTTAGATAATTTTGCTAATTTTGCTTGAAGCATAAAATTTTCATTTTGAAATTTCAACTATTAATTTTAAAAATTCAATTAATTGATTGTTAACATTATTCACCATTTTGGATTTGTTTGAACTGTTTGAAGTAGTTATTGTTGAAGTTGAACGTACATTTAATTTTTCAGTGAACTAAAAAAAATTATTAAATTTCAAACATTTTACCTATATTTTGGCAATTTTAGAACCTTTTGAAAATCCAAGAATTTTCTTATCAAATTTTGACGAATTTTCAATTTAAAACGAAAAAAACAAAAAAACTTTATTGCTTCATTTTTTTTAAAATTCGACATTTTAGTAAATTTTTCAATTTTTTGAAAATTTTAAACATTTTTTCAAACTGGAAAATTTTTATAATTTTTCTTCGAAAATCCAGTCGGTACTTTTGTAAATTAAATTGATAAAATTTTAATAATTTTATTCAACGGTTGCCAATTTTTCAAAAGACAATTTCGAAATTTTTTGAAAATACCTATTAAGCAATTTCTGAAATTTTGATAAATCGAATTTCGACATGTTTCTAATTTTACCAAATTTTACCTATTGCAAACTTTAACTTATTTGTGGGCATACATTGTTTATATTTCAAAATTTGACATATTAGTAAATTATACAATTTTTTGAAAGTATGAATAATCAATTTTCAAACATTTTGGCCAACTTTTAAAATTTTAGCAAATTTTCAAATATTTAAAAATTCCACAACTTTTCGAAATTTGATGAATTAAATTTTCAACGTTTCAACAGATTTTGTAAGGATTTGTTAATTTTTCAAATTTTATGACGTTTTGAATTTTTATGAAATTTTAACAAACTTTTAAAACCCCAATTCATAAAAAAATTTTGCTTTTAGCAGAGTCTGAAATTTTTATATTATTTAATAATTTTTTTAAAAAACTGATACAAAACTTTGATCAGTTTTTCAAATTTTTGACATTTTTTAGAACAACATAATAGAAACTAAGTATTTGAAGTTTGATTTTAAAAAATTTCAAAGCGATTTCTTGGAGCACTTTTTACAAAAATGTTGGCATCACAGCAAACTTTCACTTTTTGTAATTATGCTTATTTTAAAATTCATAATTTTGAATTTTTTTCAATTTATGACTTTTTCGAAACCCAAGCAATTTTTTAGAGTTGAAAAAATCTAATTTTTAACATTATATAAAAAATCTGTAAAAATCAACCACTTTGTTTCATAAGTCAAATAAAATAAAATTTATAAACTTGATAGGTAGTTTTTTTTTTTTTTTTTTTAAGTAGGTAGCATTTGACCATTAATTATTCAGTATTTTTTTTAATATCTATTAGTAATTTTTTTCTAAATAAATTTTCATTTCTCTGCATGTTTTACCGAAGTTCATTATTTTCAAAATTTTCATCGATTTCGTCAATTTTATTAATTTTTTTGGATTCCTGTCAATTTTCGAATTTTTGAGTGTTTAAATTTGGGTCACATTTCAAAATTTTGGTAATTGAAAAATATAATTATTTATTTTGACAATTTTTGGTTTTTGGAAAATTTATGAATTTTTCAAGTTTTAACAAATCTTCAAAGTCTTTGTCATTTCAAAAAAAAAAATTAAATTTCAGCTCATTTCATACCTTTTAAAATTTGAACAATTTTTGAAAATCAAATTTATCGAATTTTGGTAGGTAACTAAAATTTTAAAAAACAGAATATTTAGCATTTTATTTTCAAAAAAGATTACATTTTAGCAAATTATTGTTTCATTTTTGTAAACTTTATCAACTTATAATAATTTTCAAAAATTTCAAAATTTAAGAGAACTTGCATTTTTTTATTGTTTTCAACTTTTCAAACAATTTTTAATTATTGAAAATCAAGCAAATTTGAATGATTTTGATTACCTAATCGACTAATCTTATATCTATAAATTCAACACCTTTTCAAAATTCTTGTCATTTTCTAAAATTTTAAAACAATTTTGAATTTTTGAAATTTTAGAAAAATTTGACCAACCATATTTTTTCCAACAGTTTTTCAAAATTTTTGTGAATTTTTTACGTTTTAATTTTTTTTGAACCTTTCTAAACAATTTTTGAAAACCCATTATTTTAAACAATCAATTTTGACCAATTTTAAAAATTTTGTAATTAATTTTTCAAAACAAATTTTTAATATTTAATTTTTTTTTTAGTATCAACTTTTAACATTTTTTCCCATTTTTTTCCCTGTTTTTTTCAGTTTGAAAACATTATTAATTTTTCAAAGTTTATTTTACCATTTTTAACATACTTACAATCTACATATAAATTTTTGTAATTTCCAACTATTTTTCAATTTTATTGAATTTTTTCAAGATTTCAACAATTTAAAAATCTGATTAAATTCCTATCAATTTTCGGTCAATTTTCAAGTTATCGATAATTTTTTTTTATTATTCAAAATAAATTTTTGAATTTTCAACTTTAAAGAGTTTTACATTTTAGTATGTCTTATCATTTTTAAAAATTTCATAAATTTCTAAACATTCTAAACATTATTGTAAATTTTGAAAATTGAACGAATTTTGGATTTTTTTGAATTTAACAACTTTTGAAATTATTGTCTTTTTCTTGAAATTCCATAACATTATGAACTCAAGGTACCTATTGAAATTTTGGCAAAGTTGATTTACTGTATTTTTAAAATTCAACAATTTTCAAAACTTTGAAAAATTTTGTAATTTTTTGAACTATTTGTACTTAAATTTTATAATTTTTTTAAAATCTGATTTATCAATTTCTGACATTTCAGAAAATTTTCAGAATTTTTTAGAATTGGTTAAAATTTTTAAAAATGAAAATATTTTCTCAGGAGTGTGAATTTGCTTCCAATTTACACTCCAAAATTCATTTTAAAAATTGATAAATCCGCCCCGAAATGAACCAAAAAATTTCTCAAATTACTTTCAATTCTCCTCCGATCCTTACGTCGATTCATAATTACCCCCGTAATGACCGCAACGCAGCACGTACTCGTATCTACACAGAAGCATAGCACTGGTACCGCAAAGCTAATAGCGGAAGAACGCGGATTACGTTGGTATTTCTCGCTTATTCGATTATTTATCGTTTCATTTCCGTTCGACGAATTTGTAGGGATTTTCGATTAGGCCTCGACGCGGCATGGCGTAGTGGTCGCAGCCGCCTTCGCTTTGGCTCGGCATCGCAGGCAGGCGAAGGAACCATTGCCGACATCGTATTTACGGCAAATCGGCTATGCAATTTTATTAACATCAAAGAAAGATCGATACCAGGAGGAGGCCATGGTAGTATACGAGCATGGCTGGCGTGTGGCAGTACACACGGTACTATAGCACTCGGGCTGAACTCTATGAATGGCGAGGTGAAAGGCAGGGTCACGGTGGGGGTTTTAATAGTACGTACGCAAACGTACATAGGTAGGTAGTAGGTACGTAGCTTTAATACGTGGGAGTACGTACTCGCTATGTAGAGACCTAGCAAAGGTAAAGAGGAAGGTACAGAGTCAGAGGTGTATATAGGTGTATACGAGAGAGCAATTTCTGAAATGCGTTTTAAATTCCCTACCACGTTGGAGGGATTTTCGTGTAATAATTTTCGGCGAATTTTAAACGAAAATAGAAATTTACGAGTTTATCTCATATCCGGTGACGTAAAAAAATAAAAAGAACTTTTCGTTTCATTTCTTCTTCCACGAACCAAAAGAGACGAAAAAATGGGGGAAAATTTCAATTTTCTACTTCTCGAGGGAAGCACACAGAGGGGCAAAAATCCGGCCGTTTGATTTCCATATTTTGGGTGCAGATTTTTAAAAAATAAATATTATCACGTAGCGTCGTCATCTTATTTATACAGAGTGTCCCGGAAATTAATAACCAGGCTTGAGATTTCGATACAACCGAGTACCAATAACAAAAAACTTCATTTACTGAAAACGAAGAAGCTGCAAAACTTTGAAAATGGGTATTTTTCCTAGCGAAATTGGTTGGCAACACTGCTTAAAAAAATCTCAACTCCAGCAGTGAATAGATTTTTTTTAGTGTCTAGTTTATTCAATTTGTTTACATGGATATGGATCGTTGTTGCTGAATTTTACCGAGTCTTTTACATAAATACTCAAAATTGGAGGGGAGGAAGGGGTCCAATCGAAATTTTTGTAATAACCAAAATTATTTCTAAAACTTCAAGCTATAACTTTTGTTTGGAAAATTTTCCAATTGGAATCCTACTTGCACCAGTTTTTAATAAGACATATACGATTATATAAGTATCCAAGTCATATTACGCGAAATTGGAGGTGAGGGGAGGGGAGGGTCTAATCGAAAATTTTATGATAACAAAAATTATTTCTAAGACCTCAATCTACAACTTTTGTTTGAACAATTTTTCAATTGGACCCCTCCCCCAATTTTGAAAAAGTATCTACCGCATGTTATGAGAAATCGGAGGAGAGGGAGGGGTCCAATCGAAATTTTCATAATAACCAAAATTATTTTTGGAAACCTAATCTACAACTTTTATTTGAAAATTTTTTCAATTGCCCCTTCCTCCTTCACTCCTCTAATTTTGAATTGATAATTTTGGAGTATTATGCAAAATAGGTGAGGAGGGAGGGTTCCAATTGAAAAAATTTTCTAACAAAAGTTGTCTCTCGAAGTCATAGGAATACTTTAGGTTATTACAAAAATTTCGATCGGACCTCTCCCTCCCCTCTAATTTTGAATATAAAGTATCTACGTAGTATAGAGTTGATAAAATTCAACAAAAACGATACAAAAACGCAGTAACCAAAACGTACGCAGCTAAGTCAACATTAACGGTATCTATAAAATGTATACCATCGAGAGAGGCGAGAGAGAGAGCAGCATTGTACAAGGCTTCATTGATATTCCAACTAATGTTGACATTATCGCGTATCGAACCGTATCACACCAGCTCGTTTGAGCCAACGATGGGTTCTAGGTATCCATTTTATAGCAAAATATCGCGCGATAGGCACTTGCCTAGCGTTTTTCGGTCATGTTGATAAAGAAGCATAGATTCTAGAGTTGCGAGGGTAGGTAGAAGATGGCCTTTTATACATAAAATCTATACAAACACGTACGTCGTATACGTAGATAAAAAGTATAGCATCAGCATGACAAAGACGACTAAAATTAACTTACCGAATTCGTGATCACGATTTTTGTATCTTTAGTTTTTAATATAATGCATTGTTCGTTCTTGACGATAACCAGATCGCCGCTAACGTCTTCTAATTGGTCCATAAATATCAGCTCTGGTTTGCCGTTGCCCGATTCCGGATGCAGCTCCAATCTGTTCGGGTAGAGTTTCGCGTATCGTGTTTGCCAAGCTGAGGCGAACGGACCGCCTAATTTTTTGATGTAGCCGTGTAATATGCAGTCTGATTCTGTAATCAGAAGGGTAAAAACGTCGTGAGATCAGTCGAGAAAATATGAAGGGAGGAGGGTTGACCACGTTCAATTTTTTTTGAATTCTCTAGATTTTCGATTAACAGAAAAAATCCAAAAGTTGAAAAAATTTAAAAACTGAAAAACATTCAAAGGGAAAAATTAAATTGAAATTAAATACAAAAAATTCAAAAAACTGAAAAAATCAAAAAATAAATGAATTAAAGAAAACATTTGAAATTTAAAAACAAATTCAAATTAAGGAGAATCCAAAGTTTAAAAAAATTTAAAAATGAAAAAATGAAAAAAGTTTTTTACTGAAAAAAGAATTTAAAAATTGAAAAAAATGAATAAATCAACGAAGTAAATTGTTTAAAAAATTGTAAAAAACAAATACTTATTGATAAATTTTTCAAGTTGAAGAAAAAATAAAAATTGATTGAAATTTGAAATACCCATTATGATGAACTGAAAAAAATGAAATAATAGAAAGAATGACTGAAAATTATAAACATTGTAAATGAAAAATAAGGGAAAAATTGAATAGTAAAATCGAATCAAAAAAATTGAAAAAAAAAACTTTGAAAAAAGAAAAAATATTTAAAAACAATCAAATGAATAATATTTTCTTTCCATTTAAACAAAAAAATTAAAAATTTGGAAAAATTTCGAATAAAAAAAATAAAATTGGAAAACAAAAAATCAAAATTAAAATATGCAAAAATTATTTTTTTAGTGACTCTGACTCAAATCATTTTTTAGGGGAAATAGCGACGAAATAGCGACTAAAATTTTCAAAAAAAGAGAACTTATTGACCAAAATTGAAAGTTTAACCTCCCCATGACAACTTCCTTGGAAAATTCAATTCTTTCAAAATGAAATAAGCTAGTTAATAGAAGCGTGGTAAAAATCACCAAAATCACAAAAAAAATCAGTGTTACTTTTTGAAAAAATTCGTAAATTAGCCTAGGTATATCAAAAAATTTTCTATTTTTTTATTTAAAAAAAAAAAAAAAAGTTTTAATATTTCTTTGGAAATATTTGCAAATATTTCCTCCTCAAAAAAAAATTCTTTGACAATTTCTTGCGAAGTGTTAGAAAATGTATTTAAAAACTTTTGAATTTTTTTCATAAAACCATTGAAAAGATCATTTCAAAAAAAGATATAAGAGGATTTTTTTTAAAATTACGTATTAAAAATATTTTTTGAAATTTTTGAATTTTTTCATGAAAGTTTTCAAATTATTTTCTCACAAAAAATTTATTTTTCTGCTTTTATAGAAAATTTCTAATTGAAATTGTGTTTCGAAAATTCGATGAATTTTCGAATTTATTCGGAAAAATTTCAAACGTTTTCCTCTGAGAAAGAAATTTTTGACGATATTTTATCAAGTTTTCTAAAAATCTTTGATTGGAACTCTGATTTTGAACGATGATGGGGAAAAAACTAAAACATCAAAATATGGACTTTTTAAAAAGATGTTTTTTTTGTCTACGTAAATATACGTACATAGAAAAAAATCGATTTTTTCAAAAGAAAAATAACAAAAAAGGAACTTTATGTGACTTATTTTGAGTGAAAATACCGACAAAGTCAATCTACAGGTGACTCGCAAAAATGCCTAAAAAAAATTTAAAGCTTTAAAATCGAGGAAAATTTTGAATAAAAAAAACTAAAGAAAACATTAAGAAAAATTGAAATTAAAAAAAACGCGTAGCAGTCAAGATGCTCCGCGACAGCCGAATTTTTTTTCTTCAAGTTAGTGTACCACTTTGAAAACGTTTTCATCCATGGTATTTCAGTTTCAATATCAGTTTTAACTTCAAATTCAGTTTAAAAATGTCAGGTTTTTGTCTTCAGTTTTAGTTCCCCTCTGCATTGAAGATTTCATCTTCAGATGGGGACTCCGCCCCATACCCCTGTTGAGGCTCCGACCCAACCCCCTCATCACTTTCGGCTCTTAGGATGGGGGCTCCGCCCCCATACCCCCGCGTTGGAGCCTTCGCCCCCAACCACCTCGTCACTTCCAACTCTTCAGATGGGGGCTCCCGCCCCCATGCCCCTATTGGGGGGCTTTACCCTCAATAGGGACATGGCAGGAGAGGATTGAGGGCTTCGCTCTCAATCCCCTTCACACTTTCAGCTCTTCAGACGAGAGCCAACACACCAAAAAAGAGGTTAAAACGTGAAAATTTCTGATTTTTGACCCTGTACGGGGGTCAAATGGTGCTCAAAAGTCGAAACCCCCAAAAGGCACATCAGTGACCTCTACTGACCCTACATCCCAAATTTCGATTGTTTAGGTGTTTTAGTTTGGGCTGTAGGCTGTTCAACGCGTCAGAAAAGACAGGTTAAAACTTGAAAAATATTGATTTTTGACCCTGTATCAAGGTCAAAAGGGGTTTAAAGGTCAAAACCTACAAAAGGCACATCAGGGGCATGAACTCGATCTATGATAAAAATTTAGGCCCCCAGCTCCATTTGGCGGGTCTGTAGCCTGATCAACGTGAAAAAATGACCTCAAAATCCACCTTTTGACCCCTAAAATGGGGTGGGGATGACTTGGGAAGCTGAAATTTGGATACAGTGGAGACAACCAGAGTCACTGTTGTTGGTAAAAATTTCAAATCATTTTGTCAAATTGGGGCCTCTTTAGAGCCCCCCTCAAAAAGAGGCCACCCCCCAATTTTGGGGCTCAAGGGTCAAAAAACCCAAAAGGCATCTCAGTGACCCTTACCTATCCTAAATACCAAATTTTAGCATCCAAGGTCATTTGGTTTGGGCTGCAGGCTGATCAACGTACCGGGAAGCGAGAAAAAACATGAAAAATTGTGAAAAATCTTGATTTTTGACCCTTGACAGGGGTCAAAGGGGGCCCAAAAGTTGAAACCTACAAAAAGCACATCAGGGGCACAAACTTGATCCATGATGAAAATTTTGGTCCCCCAGCCCCATTTGGGGGGTCTGTAGCCTGATCAACGTGAAAAAAATGACCCCAAAATTCACTTTTTGGGCCCTAAAATGGGGTGGGGGTGACTTGGGGGGCTGAAATTTGACTATGGTGTAGGTAATTAGGATTCTCATCCCTGGGGCAAGTTTCAAAAAATTTCATGATATTGGGGCTCCCCCGCACCCCCCTCAAAAAGGTGTCATATCCTCAATTTTGAGTTAGGGCCCCAAAAATTTTTTTGCATCATTCCTACACCGAGGGGACCCTACATATCAAGTTTGACCTCATTTGACCTGTTAGGCTCGGCCCCAGAGTTCCAAAAGTGAGGGTAAAATTATAAATAAATAAATATATAAATATGTGACATGTGACAGATCGTCATCTTTTGGTCCCAAACGTCAACAAATGGGGTCAGAACTCTTCTACCCCCTCCTTCTAAATCAGGGTCGGACACAATAGCCTAAATTTTAAAAAAAAATCGGCTAAAAAAAAAATTGAGAAAATCTAAAATTAAAAAAAAGGAAAATAGCAAAAAGTATTCAACTTGAAAAAACTAAAATTAAAGTATTCAGAACAATTCAAGATTTTGAAAAAGTAGAAAAGAAAAAATCATAGAAACATAAAAATTGTAAGAATCTAAAATTAAGAAATTTAATGCTGTGAAAATTGAACAAATTCGAAAAATTCCAAGTTGAAAAAAAGTTGAAAATTGGAATAATAATAAATGACAAAAAATTAGGGAAAAAATCAAAATGAAAAAATTGAAAGAAAAAATGGGTAGTAAGTAAATAATTTTTTTTTTAATGATCAAAAATTTAAATAAATTATATATTAAAAAAAAAAAAAAAAAAAAAAAAAAAACTGATCAAAATCTAATTTTTAGTGCAAAGTTTCACTTTGTAGATCGTTCAAACGCAAGCTTCTTTTTCACCCCTCCCCCCTCCACTCATGCGAAGTGCCACTAAGTAAGAAACCCTTGCTTAGGGCACAGAAAAAATACTTCAACAAACGAACCTTTTTCATCATCGTCGAATCGCTGCTTCTGTTTAGCCTTCTTTTTTTGTTCGATTTTATCAGTTTCTAGGTTAACGCTTTCGAATACAGTTTCGGCGACTTCGTTTTGCCATCTTTCCGATATCACTAGCGAGAAATTTTTATATAATTCTTGATCGGCGTCGGTTAGCTGTAAAAATAACGTTGCTAGTGTTAGCACGAGCAGACAAGATAGACAGAAACATATAATATACGTAAAGGTAATGGCAATAATAATTTTACGTTACGAATCGAAGCTCGTTTTAAAAGCCGGACAGTAAATTTTACTAGGTTTACGAGCAGTCTCTCATGTGTACACACACGTACTTACTCGAACCCATTTATCGAAGCCTTTTACCAAAATTACCGTTAATCTATATATAAATCCCTTCGGTCGTGTACGAGAGCCTTTATACATAATTGTATTAAATATGGGGTAGGGGTCGTCGTCATCACCACCGTACTGCCGTCATTTATCGGCGAACCCATTCGCATTTACACTGCGACACGTACATTTACACGTCCACGTTCGCGTCCAGGACGACTCGAAAGCCCAAAGGTACATACTACGTATAGTCGTATACGTTGACAATCTACGTACTTTGATTCCTTTAGTATCTTCTTCGTCGAATGATCCTATATCGAATGCATCAGCGGCGTTTACTTCTCCTCGAGGTGGCACCAATGGTGGAGGGTACTTTTGCATGTACACTTGTTGCCAATCTAAGCCGGTGAAAAACGGATGCTCTTTTACTTCGTCAGCTCTGAAAATGGTAATTTTTAATTATTCACCAATTCGCTCATTTTGGGCATCAATTTGTTCGTCGTGTGGACTTACCCTCTGCCTCTACAACCTAATCTTTCGTTGACTTCGCGATGCAGCAGATTTTCCAACAGTCCTTTCAGTTCTTTTGAAAATGTATCTGGTAACTCGACGTTCTGCAAATAAATTTACACATTTAGAATCGAAAACAAAAAAATCAAAAACAACAACAACAAAAAACGAATAATTTGATTAATAAATACGTATAATAATACGAAAGTAATTTTTTTTTGAACGTTGGAAACGTATCATACATATATCCACGCTCAACCTTTCTAGTGAAGTAATTTCAAATTTTAAAAAATTCAGAATTAATTAGGTAATTTTGATTACTTAAATCAAATTGAGCGAAGAAAAAATTTCTTCTATACAACACGAATGAGATTTTTTAAAAATTTTCTATCAAAATTTTAATGGAAAGTTTTCAACTTGAAAAAAAAATATTTAAAAACATTACTTATCCTTCAATAAAAAAAATTCAAGAATTGGATGTTCAAAAATATTTTTCAATCTTAAAAGTTGAAAAAATTCTTATTTCAAAAAAAAAACAAAAAAAAACGAGAATTTTTAAATAGATGGTTTATTAATTTTTAGAAAATTCTTTCATTCATTTAAAGAAGAAATTTTTAGAAGTTTCATGGGATTTTTTGAAGAAAAAAATGAGATTTCTTTTGCATAAAAAATTATTTTTCCACGAATTTTTTTGAAAAATCTGTGATAAGGTTTTTTCCAGAGATTTTTTTATCGAAAAAATTTCAGTAATTTTTATGGAGAATTTTTTTGAAAATTGTTTTTTCCAACAAAATTTTACTGAAGAATTAAAAAAAAATTAACATTTCAATATACCTATTGGAGAATTTTCTACAAAAATTCAAATAAAAGTTTTCAAAAAAGTCTTAGGATAAAATGTGAGATTTCTAGAAAAAAAAAATCAAAGAATATTTCAACACATTTTTGAAAAAAAATAATTTTTCAATGAGAAAATTTCAATTTACATTAGGAATTTTCATGTAGCATTTCATGAAGATTTTTTTAAAACAATTTTTTTCAATAAAATTTTCAAAGAGATTTTATATTATGAAAGAATTTTTTAAAACATAATTTCCAAGATATTTGATCGTTTTTTTTTTCTTCAAGATTTCAGAGGGAAAATCTCAAAAAAATCTAAGGATAAATGTGAGATTTTTTAAAAAGTTTCCAAAGAATTATTCTAATTTTTTTTTCAAATGTACCGTTTTACAACACTTTTAAAAATTTTGTAACATCTTTAGGAGGATGTTTTACTAGGTAACCTCCCCCACCCGCCCCAAACATGAAAATTCTGAAAAAAGTAAAGCCCTTCAGTTCTAAACACTTGAAAAATTTATAGAAAAACGTAAATTGAAGAAAAAATCAATTTCATAATGAATTTCAACTAATAATAAAATTGAGAAACAACGAATTTAGGACCTTTAAGCAAAAAATCAGAACTTTTTCAACGCTTATTTGATTTTCAGCACCACTTTGTAAATTGAAGTAGCTTTTCAACAATTCCACCTTGTTTTAGCGGAAAAAAATCAATTTTTATCACGAATTTTTATAAGAATTTTTTTTTTGTTGAAAATACTTATATGTTTTTTTCCAAAGGAATATTTTAAAGAAAATTCTAAATCAAATATTGAATTTTTCCAAGGATTCTAAGAGACCCCCCCCCCCCACAATGAATGTGATTTTTTTTTAATCGTGAGAGAATTTTTTTAAAGGAACTTTCCAAGATATTTGACAATTTTTTCAAAGATTTTAAAAATGAAACTGAAATAAAGTGATCGAAAAAAAGGGAAACATTCAAAAGAGAATTTTGTGATTTTTTTCAAAATTTCCTGAAAATTATTTCCCCCAAAAAATCCAAAAAATTTTGAATAAATTTTCCTGAAGAATTTTTTTTGTTAAAAAATTGAAATTCTTATTTGAACTTTTTACCCAATAAAATGTGTTAATTCTTTATAATAAATTTTATCAAAAAAAAAAAAAAATTCAAACAATATGTAAGGGGTATTTCAGATTTTTTCCAAATTTTCAAAGTAAAATTTTCAAAAAAATGTGGAAATAAAAAAATTATGAGTCAACTTTTTCAAAAAAAAATCTAAAAAGTTTTCAATTGATTTTTTTTTTGAAAAAAAAAATTAAATATTAGGAATCATATTTTCTATGAAACTTTACTCATTTGAATTTAAGAAAAATATTTTTTTTTTAAAAAGAGATAAAGAAAAATACGAAATTGAATTTTTTTTAAATTACAATTTTTTTAATTCAACGATTTTTTAATTGATTTTTTGGTATGTTTTTCCATCAAAAAAATTTTCTAATCAGAAAATCTCAATTCTTATTTCTTCACCATGACATCACGAAACGAGAGAGAAAACCTAAATCCACCTATGCGAATTTCCCAACCTCCGAGAACCCTTCACTCCACCGAGTGATTCGGCATATTTTGCAGCTCTTTCAACAAATAGGTAGGTACCTCTAGCTACAGAACCGAAACGTAGTACACGGTTGCAGATCGATAGCAAAATGAAAAGGACCAGTCAAGTATAACCGTATGAAAAATTTTTTCATTTTCAAAAGTCATTCCGACGTATTAGGAAAATTAATGATTGTTCCAGATTATACCGCGCCGCCACCGCTGCGAAGATACAAAATGGCCCATTGCAACACACCGATGATGGGGTGATATGGATGGGGGGAGGGCGCAATCCACTCGGTATAATTTTCAAGGTTATCCACCGCGAAGTTTTCCAATTTTCCAATTTAAACGTAATCCGAAAAAAATCGACCGAATGTATGATAAATGCCGAATAAAATTTTCGTTCAGTGGGCACATACAGCCTGGATGTGTCTTCAACCCCCGTCCCTCTGTTCGTCGCTAAGCGTTTAATTTTAGCCAATGTGCAATTCGTCCACGTTGGAGAAAAGTTGCTTCTCTTTTTTCTCTCTCTTTCGTTCGCGAAAATAACCGGATTGTTTTTCAGGCGGGATTATTAGCCGAGTAAATTAAATTTTCCCCAAATGGTTAAGGGATTTTCCGACTGAAAATTACAAAATAGAGGCAACATTTGTAAGGATTAGGTATTTTTGTATTTTTTTCTTCCTGCACTCGAGCGTTTTTCTACAAGTAGGTAGGCTGCGGAGAGGCGGCATATGTTTCCATCGATTTTAAAAATCGAATGGAAATATTAGGTACGTATTAAAATCGTTAAAACTGCATTGAAAGCATGGAATAATTATTAAATATGGTAAAAGTGTTAAATCCCAATGAATTAAAAAAAATTAAAATGAAAATGCCCCAAATATCTTATGTCACAAAAATCATTAAAAAAGCATGAGAAAAATTAAAAGGTCCTTTAATTAGTGTTAAACATGAAATAAGAGTATTAAAAAGAGCTAAGCGACCTAATATAAGCGTGGTAAGAATCAAGAAAAATCATTAAAGTTTCACGAAAATGGCTCAAACATGGAGGAAAAACCATTAAAAATATTATGAAAGTTGTTACACAAGTTTGCAACTTCGTTAATCTTTGAAATTACCATAAAAAGTGTTGCGGTATCACGAGACAATGTCTGAAATTTCGAGAAGATTCGTTAAAAACATGTGAAAATCGTTAAAATAATATTATAGTGAACTTGACAAATTTTGTAGTAATTAAAATCGTTGCAAATATCGTAAAATTTGTTAAATTTTACAATAGTTGTTAAAAACTACAAAACTGTTGAAAAATTGTCTGAAATTATCTAAAATAGCAAAATATTATTATAGCTAAAACGTAAAAATTAATACAAACATGGCCAAATTTGCCAAAATTTCGAATCAATTATTTCAAAACTACGTGAAAATCATTAAAAATCTTCTAATAAGCTCAAAACCAATTTTTATCGAAATAATATTAAAATATCATTAAAGTCTTGAAAATCCACTCAAAAAATTGTCCAATTGTACAAAATTTGCTTTTAAAAATACCATAAAAATCATTGAAAAAAATATTTAAAAAATACTCATAAATTCTGCAACTATTCTCAGATATTTCGTACGTATTTCAATAATTTTCGTTATTTTCAAAAAATTTTAGGAATTTTCAACGGATTTTATGACATTTTGAGAAATTTTCTTGTAATTTTGCTACTTTTCAAAAATGTATCTATAATTTTAAGATCTTTTTTAAACGAATATTCCGATTTTTGAACGATATTCAGGATGGCTTTTGGAACGAATTTTACGATATTTTCAACGATTCTTATGGCATTTTTAATTCGGTTCAAATTTCAAGTGCCTCAGTTATTCTAGTACTTGATAAAGGTGAAAAATACGTGCAATGAAGAATTCAGAGTGCCTAACAAAATCTCAAACCAAAAAGCAAGGCATGCAAGATGTTCAACGAGACTTTTTTTTATAAAAGATTTATTTAATTCCCAAAAATTTTCAAATTTTTAAAATCATAAAAATAAATTCAGGTTGAAAATGGATCCAATTACAAAAATTCTCAAGCTCGAAATTGATCAAATTTCGAATTTTTATTTAAGAAATGTTGAAAATTTTTCCAATCACAAATTTTTCACAAATTTAAAAAGATTTAAAAAAAATTAAATTGATTCTACTTACAACATTTTATTAAAATTTGAAAATTATTATCAACTTTTAAATTATTTCAAAGACAATTATTTTCAAATTCTAAAAATTTATGCTACTCGAAAAATTAATTAAGATCAAAAATGACCTAAAATTTTGAATTTTCAAAAAATTTTAAGGGCAATAATTTTTTTTTTTAATTTTAAAATTTTAAACATTTGTTTCAAAATTTCAAAAATTAAAAATCTAAAGTTGACGAATTTTGAACTCATTTAAAAGAATTGTAAAGATAATTATGATTTTTTTGCCCAAAAAACTGATACAACCACAAAAATTTACTGATCTTAAAAAATGAAATTTTCAAAAAAATTTATAAACAATCTTTTCAAAATTTCAAAGATTGACTAGATTTTAAAAGTTCGAAAAAATAGAATAAACTTCAAATTATTTTAAATTTATTGACTAAATTCTAAAAATTTCAAAAACCGATTCAACTTCGAAACTTTATTAAAATTTTGAAATTACCTAATCCTGAATTTATACTAAAATTTTAGAGACCTTTTTTCAGTTTTCCTAATTTTCTGCGTTTTAAAAATTCTAAAAATAAATTTATCAAAATTTAAAAATAATCAATTTTGAATTTTCAAGAAATTTCAAAAAAAAAAGAAACTGAAGGATTTTTAAAATTTCTTCAAAATTGATTCAGCGTTAAACATTTATTGAAATTTTCAAATTATCAATTTTAGATTTTCATGAACATTTTATTCAAATTTTTTCAATTTTTTAAATTTCCAAAAATTTATTTAAAACTTAAAAAACTTATCAAAATTCTGAAATATTAATTTCAAAGATATAAAACGTTTTCGATTTTTTTTTTTCAATTTTCAAAGTACTTTATAAGGTTAAACTTTACAAATTTTTCAAAACTGCAAAAATTTATTAACTTGAAAGTTTTTTAATTTTCATCAATTAATTTTGAAAATTTACTCAAAAAAATAAAAATTGAAAATTTAATAAATTCTGGAATGAACAAAAAATCTTGAATTTTCATCAAAGATGTTTAAAATTTTACTAACTTTGAACTTTACACAATTTCAACTTTTCGTCAAATTTTTAACATTTTTTAACTAATTTAACAAATTGGCTCCAGTAAAATTTTTGAAAATTTAGCTGAATTTTAAAAATTGGTCCAATTTCACAATAAACAAGTTAACAAATTTTTTAAAGATGATTAGATGAATAAGTTTTTTTAAAAATTATTTTAATAATTCATCAAATTTCAACAATAATGAGTAGAATTGCGATTTTTTTTTAAATTCAAGAATTCACTTAAGCTACAATTTTTATAAAATTTTGACATTTACTAGTTCAAATTTCAATTATTAAAATAAAAATTAATTTTTAGGATATCCAAAACTCTTAAAACGTTCCAAATTTTTAAAAATATAAAAATTTATTAAACTGTAATTCAGTTTCAAAAATTTATCATAGTTTGAGAAGAAAGTACGTATGTACCAAAAATTTTGAAACTTTTTCAAACTTGAAAGAGAAATTTAAAAGATTTACTGTTGATGAATTATTTGCGAACATTCTATCAAAATGCACTACTTTTTCAGGACAAGAATTGTTAGACACTCTGGAATCAAAAAACCACCATTCACCTCACCTTCACCTCACATCCTTGCCAATTTTCGTATTGCAGACCAAGAGCAGCTTCTAAACTCTCATTTCGTAACTTTTACAAAAATTGAAATTTCAAAGTCTAAAATCTATGTACCTACTTCATGGATTTGACGGCTTCTAAAGAGAACGATTTAGATCCACCCCTTGCCCCTCCTTCCATAGACCCCATTCATTTCTAGAAAAAATCATTTAAAAAAATATATAATTACCGAAGTTAACGTCATGCGATCGATTTCGTGTTTATCTTTAGTCTTATGTTGTCTGAACGGACTGTGTCCTTTGAGTAATTTATACAGCATACAACCAAACGAGAACCAATCAGCGCTTGAATCGTAACATGTGCCTTTTGAAAGAACTTCAGGAGCCATGTAGCCGTGCGTTCCTCTGCAAACAAAAGCGTAAAATTGTCCACAAAATTAATTCAATTCTTTTCAAATTCAAGTTCAAAATAAATCCAACGACTCTGGACTGAATTGTGCATACTTACACACTGGCATGAGGCTTCTTTTTGGAGAAATCACAAGCTAAACCGAGATCGGAAATTCTAATATGGCCGTGCTCGTCAAGCAGAATGTTAGCCGGTTTCAGATCTCTATATACGATATATCTTCTATGCATATGTTCTAAACCTGCAATCGAATGAATAAAAAAAAAAAAAAAATACGTAGGTAAGTACTAAGTACATTGGTAACTTGTAATCGGATTGCCAGAACGAATGCATTTTTTTCTCGACTCGATAAAAAGAAAAGAAAAACCTCTGTACAGATTTCAAAAAGACTTTTTCCTTCATTCGTACAACGTGGCAATTGGTTTTGAAACTCGTACGAGTATTAACTATATTTCGTAATTCGTCATTCCCTATTACTTCATCTGGTCCATTTTCTATTTACGATAATACGTCTACACCTTTCACATACCTAAGTCTATAGATACATTACATCTAAGTATATATATATATATATATACAGGGTGTCCCGGTTAAGAATAACATCCTTCAACCTGCTAAGAGGACAATCATTTCAACAACGTGTAGGTATGTTTGCATACCCTTACTCTTGAAGGGGCTGAGATACTGCATGGTGAAAAAAAAAAATGTTTTTCATTTTATCATTTGAAAATTCATTTTTTCTGATTGGAGACAGATAGAAAGATGAAATTTGTGGGAAATAAAGTAGGATAGTTGCAGAAAAATGTCATCAAAATCGATGCAATAGGGTGTTCAACAAATTATTTTTACCAAAATAATTGGATAAAAGATTCGAAATTTTGAAATTTAAAAAAAAAATTGCATTACTAACCTAGTTATTTTTTGTCAGCAAATGATTCCCCTCTACTTCCCCTACAAAATGTTCCTCAGCATCATCTTCCTATCTCTTTTAATTTTTGAGTGAAAAATTTATTTATGAGTCGACATGTACGTTGAAATTTTTCAAATTTTCAAAGTCAAATTTTTATGAATTTGTACTCATTAGAAAAATTCTAACTCAAAAACTAAAAGAGATAGGAAGATGATGCTGAGGAATATTTTGTAGAGGAAGTAGAGGGGAATCATCTGCTGACAAAAAATAACTAGGTTAATAATGCCAATTTTTTAAAAATTGCAAAATTTCGAATTTTTTTACCCAATTTTTTTGGTAAAAATAATTTGTCGAACACCCTATTGCACCGATTTTGATGAAAATTTTTTCAGACATTACTGTAACTATCCTACTTTATTTCCCACAAGTTTAATCTTTCTATCTATCTCCAATCAGAAAAAATAAATTTTTAATTTCGAGATAAAAAATGAAAAATATTTTTTTTTACCATGCAGTATCTCAGCCCCTTCAATAGTAAGGGTATGCAAACATACCTACACGTTGTTGAAATGAGTTGCCCTCTTACCAGATTGAAGGATGTTATTCTTAACTGGGACACCCTGTATAAGCATGGTGCTGTGCCGTGTACACGACGTCACATTAAAAATATCTCGAGTAATGGATACACGTTAACGAGATTTACATCGATTTGAATCCATTCTCGGTCTTTTCCTCACCTTTGCAATCGCTGCTGCGACGCTATGTCATCCAACTTTCCTTCACACACCTTTTTTTCGAGTATTAAATTCCAATTTATCTTTTTTTTGCTCGCTACATTCTCCATCTTGAATTTTCTTTGGATACGTATATACTAAGTAAGAGTTCGTACGACGAGTAGTCTACTTATTATCCCCCACCTGGACTCGTCCATCTAATTTCCACTTTTTCAAACCACCATTTACTCAACGTAACTAGATGGTTACCTTTTTTTCTTCTTCGTTCAATTTCTTCGCTCTGTTCATATTTTCAGCCCTCACTCTGCTTACACCCACGTCACAGAGATACACTTTCGACCTTCGTGTAACTCCACACACATGCACATATCCTCGCCTAACGAAAGAATTAGTTGCTCGAGAAGACATCATCGTCGCTGCCTTTCTCCGGGGCTGAAAATTGGTTCGAAAAATTTCGATCGTTAAGGCAAAACTGTTGTAAACGATACGCCGAGAATACTTATGTAAGTATTTGTTAAAATGGGAAATTTTCTTTCGGTTGCATCGTCATAGGGTCATTATTTTTCGCATTTTCCGCGCGCCTTCGTCTTCGTCGCTACACGATAGCTTCTTTGTTTGGTTTTAATTTTTAATTTATTTTATGGGCTTCCTCCGCTCCGACTCTCTCTTATCTATCTTCTAGTTAGATGAATTATCCTTGAAATGGGATCGGTATACATGGAAAAGCCGGTCGTACGACGAGTAAGATGGCATCGAGGAAGGGGGATGGAAGCGAGAAAAAAATATCAGAAAACGAAAATTTTGCCGAGTTGATGACGTTATTATTAACCGAATACGTTCGTTGCTCGAAATAGAAAAAGCACACGATGAAAGAAAATAGCGAGGGGTAAATTGCCTTGAATTTCGCAGTCTTAATAGATACTCCCGGAGGAGTTCGTGTGCCCTGTAGACGACCTCGTTACGAATTAAATAATTCTTTTTCCAAGACTTTTTCTTACAATTTTTTTCAATTTCGCTTTTTATTAGCACTAAATGCTCCGATGATGACGTGAGCGAACGATCTCGAAAATTTTAGTAGCGAAAATTGACAACAGTGGTTGTTTTCTTTTTCTTCAAAATACTGGCGACGATTTGAAAAGTTTTTCGAATAAGTATATCGCGAACAATTTCAGCTGAATTGAGTGAATCATTCATGAATAGCTGATTTTATTTTGAAGTAAATAATTTGGAAGTTTGCAAAAACATACGAATTGATTACGAAAAAATAGTCGTTCTCAAACGATTCGTTCAAAACTTGGAACCAATTGTTTATTTAAGCGACCCCATATAACAACCAAAATTATTTTTAGGATCTTAATTTATAACTTTTATTTGAAAATTTTTTCAATTGGCCTCCATATCCCTCACTCACAATTTTTAATTAGTATCTTCGAAGTGTGATGCAAAATCGGTGGGGAGAGAGGGGTCCAATTGAAAAAATTTTCAAACAAAAGTTGTAGCTTCAAGTCCTAGGAATAATTTTGGTTATTAAAAAAATTTCGATCGGACCCCTCTCTCCCCTCCAATTTTATTCAACAACAATCCACATCCATGTAAACAAATTCACTCGTAAAACGTTCGCCAACGATTCGATCTATCTGGACCAAACGACTAATGAAATTAAATGCAACTTCTACCGAGTTCAGTGCTTCTATTATAACAGTGGAAAGCGAGAAAAAACACGTTCGCGAACGATTCGTTCAAAAGTACGGTACAGATCATTCATAGGAGCGATTCGACTCAATTTTTAAAGAACAATTCAATGAATTCATTAATGGAATTTGGAAATTTCATCAAAAAATATTCAACGTCATTATGCATTGGATGAGTCGTTCGCGAATGATTTATTCAAAAACCATGAGTCGTTTTTAAAATGACTAGTTCGAAGCATGGGGCAAATCGTTCATTTGAAAAGATTCACATTTCCATTTGCTAATATTATTAATCAATACTGAAAATGAAAAATTAAATGAATTGTTCATGAATGATTTGTTCACGAAATAAGAAACCATTGACGAACGATTTGCATTGAAAAATTAATTTCGTTGACGCACACTGGATATTTCAAACGAAGTATTTCATTTGTCTCATTCAAGTTTTCAACGTATATGAGTCGTTTTATTTATCAAGGGCATTATCGTTCATTAATCATTCAAATATTCGAAAACAAATTACCGAAGTTCAAAAAAATTCTATCTGGAATTAAATTACTGTTCAAAATAATGAACTTTTTGCGTGTTTTTGTTTTCAACATGAGATGCGTTAGAAATCGAATTTAGTACGGACAAATGGACACTTTACGTGCTTCATTCAAATTTTAATTATTATTTTCACGTCTGTTACTTGTATGTGATCAAAGTTTTTTTTGTAAACAAAATTCTCAAAAAATAAATAAATAATACCTAATAAAAAATTATTTTAAAAATTATTTTGCGAAGACGAAGAATATTCACAAAAAATCATTCGTAAATTTTATTGATAACAAATAAAATTTTCCAATTGAAATTTTTTTTAGAAAAAATTTCAGGAGAGCCTGTGGAAAAAATCGTGATTTTTAAAAAAATTTTCACTTTTAACATTTTGGAAAAATATCTTCAAAAGTTTCTTTTTAAAAAATTCTTTCATGAAAAAGTTCTTTAAAAATTTTGTTGGGGATTTTTTTTCAACTTTCTCCAAAAAAGTCTCAATGTTTCCTGATGACGTGATGAGTTAGTTCTTAAAAAATTTTCTTGGAAAAATCTGTTGAAAAATTCTTTGATTGAAAAAATTCTTCATTTATTTTAAAATCTCACAGATATCTTTGAAATTTCGCTTTGAAATCATGGAAAAAATTCTCAAATGTCTTGAAAAATTCATACAAATTTTCTCAAAAAATCTCTACACAAATTCTTGATGAAAACTGAAATCTTATCAAAAAAAATTTCTTTAAAAAAATCTCAAAAAAATCTGTTTGAAAATTATTTGATTTTTTTGAGAAAATTTAAATCAATTGTTTTATTATTAAGTATTCTTTTTTCAATACTTATCCCAAAAACGAATAAGTTTGAAAAATTCTCAAAAAAGTTTTCCACAAAATGTCTTTACGCCCAAAAAGTAAAATTTTTTCAGAAAAAATAAAGTTCATGAAAAAATTTTTTTACGTGAAATTCTATAGAAATTGTATCTTCATTTTTTTTATTTTCAATCTATTTCTCCAAAAGAACAAGAGAACTTTCTTGGAACAAAATGAAGTTTTGGAAAAAATCCAATTCTCAAAATTTTGTTTTTGCAAAAATTCTTAGATTTTTTTGTGATTCCTTTAGGTAATTTTTCAGCAGATTTTTTCTGCTGAAAATTTTTCTTTAATGTCTTGAAGGAAGTTCTCAGAAAATTTCTCTCAGGTCATTGCTTTCCAGGAGGAAAAATAAGGACACTAAAAAGAAGAGTGACAAGCAGAGCAGAAACTTGAACAATATTCAAGATTTTCCTTTCTCTTAGAAAATATCTTATACTCCGACTCTCTCCTCAACACATTAAATTTCCACATCCATGTATCCCTCTTGAGAAAATTTCCCCTCATCCATGTTTATTAATACTTTCTCTCGGTTTTTTGCCCCCAAAGAAAGTTCTACCATGTACAAGAATACCAGACACGTGTTGAGATCCCGGGTTAAAAATATGTCTCCAAACATTTAGAGGCCATCAAAGGACCCTGGTAAAGTTCTTTACCATCTTCATTCTACGCACGTGCGTACAAATATTTGTACTCAAGTGTACAGTAAACTACATACATATGCAGAAGAAACCCCAATAAAATGGTGCCTTTGTTTCCTTCGCCCATCTACGTACCTCGTTATACGACGTATATGAGAGGAGGACGTGTGAGCAGCCCGTAGTTAGATTTAAATTACACCACGCTAGGAATCCAAAACGAAGAAAGTTTTCGACTCGTACACCAAACATTTGCATCCTGCCTACATACCAGCTCACAACTACATAGACGACAATCTGGTACACTCACACAGGCATAAATAAAACGATAGAATACTGTTGCGGGATGCGGCATAAATACTCAATACTCGCGTATAGTTCACCAATTTGCATAAATTCACTATACGATTTTATATGTATTATGCTTCTCTCTTTTACGATTTATAAAATGAGTTACCAGTACCACAGCGCCACCGAGCGAAAACTCCAGCCAACATATGTGCTCGCCAGATACATATCTCTAAATCGATACACCAACAAATTCCCATGGAGTGAAAAAAAATTATATATAGATGCGAATCACCGGGCAGTATGGCCGCTCAGCGCATTCGCGTATTCGTATCACGTCGAGGTAAACTTTTTTAATCGTTTTTCGAAGCTCCCCAACCGCCAACCCCTGCATCGACGTTACAAAACTGTCCCCATCAATCAGAACCGCCACACTGGTCCGAAAGTCCAAAGCGAAGTGGGGGCCAAAATGAGTTAACACTTACCTAAAATAACCTCGGCAGCGTAAAATCTCATCTCTTGTTCGTTAAATACTCCGTGTTGCGATAAATGATAATGCAGATCTCCGCCGTTCATTAAATCTAATATAAAACACAATTTATCCGGCGTATGGAACGCATACGTCATGCATACGATGAAAGGGCAATCTTCCTGCAAACAAGATAAAAAAAAATTCAACGTTAGTATAGGGACGTAAAATTAAAGTAGCTGTACATTAGAGTGGAGCAAAAAAAAAACATACCTCGGATTTCGACCAAACTCGCTGACGTGGTTTACTTTGAGTTGAGAACCTCCCAAAAAAAATTTGAGCCCCCTAACTCTCAGGGGAGCGGAGCTAGTGGCTCTCAAAGTAGGGTCACTTTTGAAAAAAAAACGCGCTTTTTCTCTATTTTCGGGTAGTTTCAATTGAGTTACCCCCCACCACACCCCTCTGAAAAAGTGCAGTTTGAGTTTCTACACTTCCCTGAACCATCGATTTTGAAATTCGATACCACTTATTGCCCCCAACCACGGCTTGAAAAGTTGCAGATTGCTGAAAAATCGAGATTTTTAAATTTCAAAAAACGGAAATATCACATTCTGGGCGCCAAAACTGGGATCAAACGGCTCATATTGATGCAAGAAAAATAATTCGATAGAAAAAGTTGAAAATTTTTCATTGCAGGTGTGCCAAAATTTTCAACTTTTTCTATCGAATTATTTTTCTTGCATCAATATGAGCCGTTTGATCCCAGTTTTGGCGCCCAGAAGGTGATATTTCCGTTTTTTGAAATTTAAAAATCTCGATTTTTCAGCAATCTGCAACTTTTTAAGCCCTGGTTGGGGGCAATAAGTGGTATCGAATTTCAAAATCGATGGTCCAGGGATGTGTAGAAACTCAAACTGCACTTTTTCAGAGGGGTGCGGTGGGGGGTAACTCAATTGAAACTACCCGAAAATAGAGAAAAAGCGCGTTTTTTTTTCAAAAGTGACCCTACTTTGAGAGCCACTAGCTCCGCTCCCCTGAGAGGTAGGGGGCTCAAATTTTTTTGGGAGGTTCTCAACTCAAAGTAAACCACCTCAGCGAGTTTGGTCGAAATCTGAGGTATGTTTTTTTTTTTGCTCCACCCTACTGTACATACATACATAGAGAGGCAATCAAAGTGCAAAATAGAGTGGCCTTTGATTTGGATTTTCGAATTTTTCTCCTGGCTCACCCCAAAAAGTTGTATCTTCTCATGAGAAAAAATTTTTCTAAAAATTTAGGAGGACTCTGACCACCCCTTATTTTATAAAAATGAAAAAATTGACCGATTTTCAAACTATAGTCTTTTTTTGGATCATGCTAAATTCAGATGGCTGCAGTAACATGACGTCATCTTACTGCTATGCAAGAAGGACGTGATTTAAAGAAAAGGGAGGAGCCCAATTGAAAAATTTTTGAAACAAAAGTTGTACATTGAGATCTGAAGAATAATTTTGGTTATTATAAAAATTTTGATTGGACCACTCCTTCTCGTCTAATTTTATATAATACTACATAAATACTTATATTATTCAAAATTGGAGGAGAGGGAGAGGGTCAATCGAAAAAATTTTTAAACAAAAGTTGTAGAATGAGATCTCAAGAAATAATTTTGGTCATTTTGAAAATTTCGATTGGACCCTTTTCTCTTCCAATTTTTATTTTTCAAAATCAATAAATACTTATTATTCGAATTTGGAGGGATGTGAGGAGTGCAAACAAAATTTTTGTGATGATCAAAATTATTCTCAGAATATTAATCTACAACTTTTGTTTGAAAATATTTTCAATTGACCCTCTCCCTCTCCTTAAATTTTGAATAATATAAGTATTTTTGTAGTATTGTACAAAATCATACGAGAGGGAAAGGTTCAATCAGAATTTTTATAATGACCAAAATAATTCTTCAGATCTCAATTTACAACTTTTGTTTCAAATATTTTTCAATTGGGCCCCTCTCTTTCATTTTTGTAGAAAATTATTTCAAGTCCTTTATGCATTAAGATGCCGTCATGTTGCTGAAGCCATTTGCATTTAGCAAAATCCTGTTTTTATGGTTCAAACCCATCAAAATTGTTCCTTATTACGAGAACTCATTCCCAATTTTTTATTTCGCCCAATTCAATTTTAAATGGTACTTTGGGGTACACAATTTTCCAATAAAATCAAAAACGAAAAAAATGAGTAATTTTTTTTTAACTTAGCATTTAATATTGTTGCTTTTTATCAGAAAAGAATTTCCTATTTTTCATTTTTCACCTCAATGAATTTCAAAGTGGTGCCATCAGCACCCCCCCCCCCCATTTTGGAAAAAATAATAAAATTCCAAATTTTTTGACATTTTTTCATTTTTTTGATCCTAGCCTATCAAAATTGTTTTTTTTCACGAAAAGTGATTCCCAATTTTTTATTTTCCCCCTAATTGCATTTCAATTGTGGTGTCACAAGCCCCTTTTCCGTTTTGGAAAAAATAATAAATTATCAAATTTTTGAATTTTTGCTTTTTTTTTTGCCATATTCTATTAAAAGTGTTTTTTTTAACGAGAAATGATTCCCAATTTTTCATTTTTCCCTAATTGAATTCAAATTATGCCCCCCCCCCCAATCTGGAAAAAATAATAAATTACCAAATTTTTTAATTTTTGCCTTTTTTTGGTTCAAGATTATCACAATGGTTCCTTTTCGAGAGAAATGATCTCCGATTTTTTATTTTTTCCCAACTGAATTTTAAATGACAATCTTTTTTTTGGAAAAATGAAATTAATTTCGATTTTTTTTATCAATTTTCCAATTAAATTTCAAGCGATATAAATTATTACTGTTGCTTTCCATTAGAAAATAATTCCTTCGATATTTTTCATTTTTTCTTAAATTGACTTTCAAGTGGTGCCACCAGCTTTTCTTCCTCATTTGTAGGGAAAAATTTACCTACCAAATTTTTAAACTTTTGATTTTTTTTGGCTCTAGCTCATCAAAATTGTTGATTTCCACGAGAAATGATTCCCGATTTTTTAATTTTCCCCTCAACTGTATTTTAAAGTGGGGCCACTGTCCTCCTCAAATTTTGGAAAAAAATGTCACCAAATTTTTGAACTTCTGAATTTTTTGGCCTTATAGTTTATCAAAATTGTTCCTTATCAAAAGAAATAATTATCAATTTTTTCTCGATTTTTTATTTCCCACCCAACTGTATTTTAAAGTGTGGCCACCAACTTCCTCAAATTTTGGAAAAAAATAATAAGTCACCAAATTTTTGAACTTCTGAATTTTTTGGCCCTATACTTTATCAAAATTGTTCCTTATCAAAAGAAATAATTATCAATTTTTTCCCCTTGACTAAATTTTAAGTGGTGCCCCAGCCCCTCCCATTTATTAAAAATAAATAAATTAAAAAATTTCAAATTTTTGAACTTTTGCATTTTTGGTTCTCGCCCATCAAAATTGTTCCTTTTCACGAAAAATAATTCCCAATTTTTTGTTTTTCCCCTAACTAAATTTTAAGGTGCAACACCACCGCCCCCATTTTGAGAAAAAAAATTACCAAATTTTTGAGCTTTTGCATCTTTTGTTTCTAGTCTATCGAAATTGTTCATTTTCGAGAGAAAGGATTCCCTATTTTATTTTTATTTCTCCCTCGCTGAATTTTCAGTGGAGGCTTCAATTGGAGAAAAAATGAAAAAAAATTGGAAATTATTTTCTCATAAAAGGAAACAACTTTGAAAGGGGCGAGACAAAAAAAATTCTCAAGTCCAAAACAAGGGCCACCCTAATGCATACGTTTATGGTTAATTTTCTATGCGATAAACTCGTCCAAGGAAAAGGGTCAAATGTGGAATCGTGGACTTGTCGAGATTACTTTTGAATACGTTTTGTATTTTTTTCATCAACTCGGTTCGTGGAAATATGAAACATATCTAAAGCGTGTGAAGTGTTGCAAAGGAAATACACACACAATAGATGATAAACGTTGACATATTCATACCCTGATTGAAAATCTTTTGTCTGTTTGAGTCTACGTAATGTGCATATCGGATGCCATGTCGGAAATACGAGCGCTTGTATCGCACCCAGGGAGAAAAAAAGAAACAAAAGTAGGTTGTGGTAGGAGAAAGGAATCGTTGGAGGGGAAAAAATATGTTGTACGAGGCTGTTGATGTGTACGAAGTTGTCGGCGCTAGAAAGGCTTCCTATTTTTTTTTCATCATTTCTGTGCTTTGGCCTCATATACGACATGATGCGATTTCAGAATAAAACGAGTAGAGAGCTTTTGTGTCGTGTAATTTCGTTATTATACCTACCTATTCGAGTACGTTTAGTAAGTGTCAGAAATTTTGAAGCTAAGAATGCATGCACTGCAGTACCAACGTTGTACAAATACATGCTCAGATAACTTCACTTTAGGTATACAGACGAAAAATGTGTTACAAAATCACGCACGGCGGGAGATCAGGATCAGGGCACGACGATGACATAGGTTGTTTTTCGTTTAATAATTATTTTCGCTTTTCTCAGCTCTCAGCTACTTACAAAAGCGCGTTCGTCGTCGAAGAATTTTAATCTAACGTATACGTAGGTGGAAAATTCAAGTATTCTAATCTCGGATCGAGTGTTTCTGTTGTTGTTGTTGTTGTCGTCGTCGTCGTTGTTGTTGCGATTAAAACAACGATAAATGAACGAACGGAGGAAAAAGTGGTTTTGCTTTCGCCGTTGTACGAACTACAAAGCGACACGACGAAGGTTTTTGCTCCTTTAAATAAAAATGAAGTGGTAGAAAGTTTTTATCATAGAAAATTGTTGTTGTCAGAGGAGCGTTTGAGATTTTGAAAATGGAGCATGGGTTTTTTCCACGAGTCTTTTTGGAAAAAAAAGAATTTAATTTTGTACTCAAAATATTTTGACGAAATGAGGAAAATTTTCATTTGTCGAATAGTTTCAGCGAATTGTAGATCTACGATGATTTTTTTGGTTCTGATCGAGATCGCATTTGAGAACTGTCTGGACCTTTTTTAAATAGTTTTTTTCAGTTTTAATCGACAAATTTTCATTCAGATTTATTATCGACTAATTTTTCATTTTGATTACTCGAATCAATTTTTTATTTAATTTTGGAAATTGATTAATTTTTCGATTTCAACAAATCGACAATTTTTTATTTAGATTAATCGATTTGAAAGTAATGACTTTTCAATTTTAAGAAATTAACAATTAAGAAAAAATTTCAACACAAATTTTTTCGGTTAATTGAATTATTTAGTTTTGGAAAATTAACCAGTTTTCTCAATTTTTCAAAATTAATAAATCGATTGATTTTCAAAATTATTGAAATTTTCAATTTTGAGAAATCAAAATAAATAATTCCCACAATTTAAAATTTTTCCATTGATCGATTATTTTTTGGTTCCAAAAAATCGATCAAATTTCTCAATTTTCAAATTTAATACATAAATCAATTAATTTGTAAAATTGTTGAGTTTTTCAACTTTAAGAAATCTGATATATATATTTTTTTTTTTGAATAATTTTCGAAAAGATGAATTTTTTTATTTTGAAAAAAAGAAATTTATTCAAGTTTTTGTGAACTGGTAATTTTTTAGTTCCGAGAAATCGAAATGTTTTCTCAAATTTCAAATTCGAAAATCGATTAATTTTTCTGTTTTTAAATTTTCGATCGACTGAAATTTTAATTTCAATAAATCGACTGAGGAATTTTCGAAATTGATGAATTTTTCGATTTAGAAAAATCAAATGATTTTCAAAATTGGCCATTTTTTGATTTTAAGAAACTAAATTTCTAATTCAATCAACCGATTAATTTTTGAAAGTGACGAATTTTTCAAATTCGAAAAATCGAATATTTTTTAAACAATCAATTTTCTCAGTTTTCAGGTTCGATATTTATCGAATAATTTTCAAAATTGATGAATTTATTGATTTTGAAAAATACATCCAATGATTTTCAAAATTAACATTTTTTGATTTTTAGCAGTCAAATTTTCATATTCGCGACTAATTAATACTAATGAATTTTCAATTTTTCGAAATGAAAATCATTTTTTTTTTAAATGAAGTACCTAATCGATTATTTTTAGAATTTCTAGATTTTGAATAATTCTCCAATTTTAAGATTATTTTTCGGTCTTGAAGAAATTGACTGCATGGTTTTAAAATTTTAAAATTCGATAAAAAATAATATAATTTTCGATTATTTCGACGATTCGATTAATTTTTCAATTTTGGACTTTCGACATAAAGTGGAAATTCGTCATCTCTTTTGAAAAATTGCCCATTGTACATAAGAGGCTCAGGTTGGTTTTTAAAGACAAAAAAAATCGAACGATTCGAGCCTTTCTGTAAAAAAAATTTTCGACAAAAAAAGCCTCTCTTCGCCTTCACAAACCGAATCCGAAAAATCACATTTTCAAAGAAATATCAAACGTGCGAATAAATAGGAAATTTCCATCTAATGCTTCGTAAATACGTGCTTAATTCTTATAACCTCCATTTGTGCAACATTCACGACCTTCCAATTTCATTTTATTCGACTCAGAGGACGGGCGAGCGAAATCATTCCAAATAGATAATCAATTTTTCCAACAATTTTTTCCCTTAAAAGGAAAAAGGAAACACCGAGTCCGTCGTATAAACGCGTCTCTATGCGGAAAATACGATAAAAGGAAATCCTAAACGACGCTAAAATGATAAGCCCGTAAAAAATTCGTAATAATTTTACAACGGTTAAAGCAAAATTAATAATAATTGTCGAAAGGGTCTCAAAACGTGGAGAATTTTAGGGGAAAAAATACACACCGTGTATTCTCGCTGAAGAAAAATGAAATAGGAAGTGTTTTCTTATACAAAAAAGGAGCGAGAAGAAAAGAGGGGAGAGAGAATGCGGAAGCAATGTCATCGTAAAAACAATCTATTGAGAGTCGTTTTTACTATAACTTGAAAGAAATTAGTTCAAAACGATATTAGATTTTGTACAAATTTTCCGAAGAAAGAGACGCAAGAAGAAGAGAGAGGGGGAGAGGACTGGAAAAAAATTGCTTGCGAATAGAAATAATAAATTTTTACGACTTGAGAAAAATTTTGTTTCCGATATTTTTCCAATGGAAGGGAGTAATTTGTTGTATATGGGGCAGTTATCGATGAACTAATTCGAGATTTATAATCATTTTTCGCTCCTTACTCTTCCAATTTGCTCATTGGAATTAAATTTTCGTCGTTAAGGATAAGTAGAATGGTGTCAAGATATACAGTACGTATGTTCAGCACAAAGACTACGATGGATCCAGAGGTTTTTTTTTTGAAAATCCTGTAAGTATTTTAATTTACCAGCAGTAAAGCTGAGATTCGATGAGCTTCCTTACTCGCAAGTGTAGGTAGGTAGGTAGGTAGGTATTCCAAAGTCCTACTCAACACATAAATTTTATACACCACACGACGGTGTATACATTTTTCACCGACGCAGGGTGAATAATTCGCTTAATTTACGAGCTCGTTGCCTTCACACAGGTTGCAAAAACGTAGAAAGAATTATATCCTTGGGTGGGTGGTGAGCAGAGGAGAGGCGACGTGGGAAAAGGGTCATATATGGCATTCCAATGTCTCTCTTTGTCGCCATATTTTCGATAAAAATTTCGAGCTCGATGCGACCGAGTCGCAGCATTCGTGACGAATGTTAATATAGCATGTGAATTGTGAGTACATGCGAAGCTGGGGCTAGGCGTCTCCGAGGGCTTTTATGTATAATCGATGCGAAGGAAAAATTTGCGTAGGCGTCGAGGAATTTTTTCGAGTATGTAGGGAAATGACAGAGAGAGAGAAAAAGTGAGAGAGACTATTGAATACGAAATTTTTACAGCCAAAAAACCTATGGCAGGGGCAGTGGCAGTGGCAACCACGTCACGGTCTAGTTCGGGGTATATTATGGTGAAAAGTTATCATCTCGAGAAGGTACCTTCTTGATTACTGGTATAACTCAACTTGTCTCTAGTGTCTTGTCCTACAAAGAACACAGAAGAGCACTAGACAAAAACCACCGCGTATGGTTTGTAAGGCAAAGAGAAAGGGATACGGTTGCGTGTGCGGGGTATATATGTATACAAATGCGAAATGAAAGCCCTTCGCAGCCAAACCGAAAGCTTTCTATGGGAAGAATTTCAAATTAACCAGAGGATGTGTATTGTTTTGACATCATTAACGTGTTCTTTGTGGTGACCGCTGGAAAGCGAGCATGTGTACCTATACGGTTTAAAGGGTAGTCCTCGGGTTATATGTATAGGCGATTCGGTCCTGTCTCCACTTTCTGAAATTATAAACAGTGAATATTTCCGAGGACCCTCAAAAAAATTCAGGACGAGTTTTCAAACATCCTACATAGGCTCTATCGTTCCCATCGTGCGAGCAGAGCTTTTGAAATTTATATTTTAGGTGGGGAGGGGGTTGCTAACAAACTTGCGAGAATTTTTCCAATTTTTTTACACATCATTCGAGCCTAAAAAAAGATTTTAAAAGTTCGAACTGTTGTGAATGGTAATTTTTCCCCCAACGATGACTATTGAAATAAGCCCTGATTTAGAAGAGAAGAGTAAGATGACTTCAGCTCATATTTTTGGACACCCAGACCCTTAATATTATGATCTGGCTCATACCACAATTTCTATATATACAGGGTGTTCTAGTTTGGGCGCACCACCTGCCAATGGAACGTATAGCAACTCAATTCACAAACATGCAAATGAGTTTGCCAACCCTTGGAATTGAAGTGGCAGAGATATTATGATACTTGAAGAAAAAAATGGAATATTTCCACTACTTTTGGGCCTGCAACACCAAATCTAATGGGTCGAATGAAGTCAAACTAGCTGTGTGGAGTCTCCTCAGAGAAGAAAACGTACCCTAGAATTTTTAGGGCCTCGACTCAAAACTTGCAATGTGCCCCTTTTTGGTGGGGACTCCAGCAGAGCCCCATTATCTCCAAAGTACCCAAATTGCGGCTTCTTAGATTGTCTCCATCCCTCTTCAGGCCCTTTATCATACTGATCAGGCTACAGCGCCCCCCCCCAAAAAATAGGAATTGGATCCCCAAAATTTCATCGTAAATTCAGTTTATCCCACCTGATGTGCTTTTTCTATAGGGTTTGTCCTCTGAACCCTTTTCAACCTCTGTGCAGCGCCAAAAAATGAAAAATTCCAGATTTCCCTCCTTTCTTGGTTTATTGACCAACCTTTAGCCTAAAACAAATGGCGCAGGAAGCCAAAATTTGGTATGTAGGGTTGATAGAGGTCAGTTATGTGATTTTTGAAAATTTTGATTTTCGGCCCCCAAATTTTGGGCAAGCCTATTTTTTTAGGAAGGTTCGGCACAGACTCATAGTGGAGAAATCTTTTCAAAATTGAACCAGTTATGAGAACTTCCATTATCTCTAACATGTCCAAATTTTAGCCTCTTAAGTCATCCCCACCTCTTTTGAGATCCCAAAAAGTGAATTTTGGTGACCTTTTTTACATTTATCAGGCTACAGGATTCCAACATTGGCTAGAAGCCCAAAAATTTCATCGTAGGTTTAGAATATGTCCCTGATGGGCATCTTGAAGGTGCTGTCTTTTGGATTCCTTTGGACCCTTAAAGAGGATCAGAAGAGAGGATCACAAATTGAGATTTTTAATGTTTTAATCCGCCTTATTGATGCATTTATCCGCTGATAACACAAACCAATAAATGACCCAATAGGCCAAAATTTGTCATTTAGAGTCGATAAAGATGATTAATGTGCCTTTTGGAAGAATTGACCTTCGAACATCACCCATTTTTTGGTATATTGATCAGAATCCAGCCCAAACCATAATACTTGAGGCATCAAAATTTACTATGTAGCATGGAGAGAGACTCACTGATGCACCTTTTCTGAATTTCAACTTCGCGAGCTTCAATTTGGAGCAAGGCCTTTTTTTCAGAGACTCTTAAAACGAATCCAAAATTGTTAGAATTTTTGAAACATTCGGCTAGTGATGAACATCCAAGTATTATTATCTTCAACTCATGAAAACTTCAGCTTCCTACGTCATTCCATTTCCAACCCTCTTGTTATACCTCAAAAAATTAATTTTGAGGACATTTTTTTTACGTTAGTTCTCAAAAGTATCAAAAAATTCGACTCTAATGGAGTCAAGGACCAACGGTCAAATCAGCTTTCCCGACTGGGGTACCCTCTTCATTCAAGTTTATACCACCCCTATTCAAAACATCAATAGTGGCGTTTCATCTTCACTTCTTTAGCTTTAGCATCGGGTTGTTTTCAGCTTGATCCAATGACCCCGGTAGGTTAAAAATTACCGCTCGTAAATAAATAAATTATTTATCCGGAACGTGCCATCAAAGAGAGCGCGAGCGGAAAACATGTCAAGTGCGAGCTGACTAGTAAGTGAAACGTAGAAACTGGGGAGGCAAGACACCCCGTGCAAAGGAAAACAGAGAGTAAGAGAAGTAAAAGCAACCAGAAAAATCTATATTCGCGAGCGAAAAAATGACGACGACGATACGAAAACGAGTGGGAAAAAAACACACGCCATCGTATCTCGTATATACGGCCGTCGGCCTTGTCTCTTCCTTCTCTCGGTGCTCTCTGTTGCTTTGTGCATCAAGCAGCTATTACTGACTATTAAAAAGAAGAAGAATCCACTAGCTAAACAAGGAAAAACTTCTACACGAATGAACGTTTTAAATTGAGCCAACAGGCTGTGCAGAAAAAATATATAAAAATAAAACATACGTAGAAGAAAATGAGAAAGCACCACGAACCAAGAGGCAGGTATTGCGTATAGTAAACGTGAAACATTTACACCCAAGAGTAGAACTTTACGTCTACTATACTGCATGCAGTTACGCTCCAGGTAGAAATTAACTCTATTACTTAATTTGGCCAAGCTGCGCCTCGTTGGGCCCGTCAGGAAATCTTCGACAAAGGTACTGCTGAAGCTGAGCAAAGCACGAGCCAGCAGGCAGAAGAGGAAAGGAAAGGAAACTCCAACTCGTAATGTAGCGAAACAACGAGAATACATGAAGCAGTAAACTAACATACTTGTACTACTTTAAGTTACCCTTTTCCTTTCTCGTATCATTCCTTTGTGCCAGCCAAGTCGCGATAAAAATTCGTGTAAAGGTGATAAAACTTTGAAGCCAGGAACAGCGACGAATAACAACTTAATCCAACAGTTGTCTAACGTCGCGATGGGGAAAACAATTTCGACAAGAGTCGGCTACATAATATGTCGAGTTTGCGACGAGAATCTAATTTATTTACGTCTCGAAATGTTAAAAATTTGGGCATGCGATAAAGAATGGAGGGGATATGTCGAAAGTTTGAAAAAATTTTTGTTCTGTTTCAGAACGGTTTCATAAATTTTTTACTCGATTGGGTCAAATTTTGGGGCAATTTTTTAGTGCTTTTCATTTTCTCGAGTTTTGGTCAACTTCGCTGTTTTTTATTAGGGGTTTTGCCACTGTACTCTTTTTTCTTTCATCGTCTTCGTCGTCTTCATCATTTTAGTGTTTTCAATTAATAGTCAATCAGCGATCAGCATTTTTGTTGTAGCCAATCGAATCATACTCAAATTAACAACAAACATATGAACTGGCGAACAGTAACTTCCGATTAATATATCTCTAAATTCCTGTGAAATCATTCATGCTTTTTACTTCTATGACTGTGAATTCCTGTCAAGTAAGAGCATTCAATATCTTTTGCACTTCTGTGATTCTAGATTCCTGGGAAATTATCTGATGCCTACATTCCAGTGATCTTAAATTCCAATTGCCCAATTCCTGTGAGATCATCAATTGTTTTACACTCCTGTGACTATGAACTCTTGTTGAATCATTCAATATCTTTCACATTTTTGTGGCACTGATATTCCTGTGAAGCCATTTGTTATGGTATTCAGTACATGCCTGTGCTCAATATCTTCTACACTCCTGCGACCCCGGAACTTCCACCACCAAATTCCTGTGAATCATCAACTGTTTTGCATTCCTGTAACTACAAAATCGTGTTGAATCTTTCAACATCTTTGACATTTCTGTAACATCTGGATTCCTGTAAAATTATTCAACATTCTCTACATTCCTGTGATTCTGAAATTCTCGTCATTTCTTCTGGAAGCGCTGAACGTTTTTTTACTCCTGTGGCTCTAAACTCCTGTTGAATATTTCTTCTGCATTTCATGACTCTACATTCATGTAACAGATTTTTCATGGAATCATCAAATGTGTTATGCTCCTGTGACTTCAAACTCTTGTAACAATGAATTCCAGATTCATCATTTGATATAATTTACGTTCCCCTGACTCTGAATTCCTTTGAGGGTCATTCCATTTTAGCCACGTTTTGACCTTATTAGGTTTTCCAATTTTGTATATTTTTTTTAAAGAGCTTCTCTCGTCTAAAAAATGAGGAAATCCCTCTTGTTTCTCTTCAACTTCCCTAAGAATTTCAGGAGAGGCTTTGTATTTTCCCAACTCGGAATTTTGCGATTTTTTGTTACAGAACTCATAACTTTGGCGAAGCGTAAGTCAAGTTTGGCAACAGATGAAGAAAATCGATAAACGGGGTTTCAAAGAACATGGAAAGAAGATTTAGAATCACTTGATTTTTTTTTTTGAAAATTAAAGATTAAACTTTATTGGAAAAGCTCGGTTTTCAAGAATATGCCAAATTCCAAGGCTATCATAAAAAATTCTGAAAAAATTCCCGTTAGTAGATAATTTTATATTAGGTACATTATTCATGGAAATAATTTTTTGTGGAATTTAAAGTCCCCCTGGGGAGTACAGCACCCCAAAATTATAATCAAAATTCAAAAAATGCTAAAACAGCGAGTAGTATATTATTTGTTACATTTTTGGTAACGCTAAGTTCGAATATTGCATCAATTTTTTGGTAAGACCCTCTCTAAGCCCATTCCAACCCCCACAAATTTTGAAAAAATTAATGAAATAAAAAAAACGGAGTGACATATCTATCTTTTGTTATGTTTTCAATAGCGCCAAGTTCGAATACTACCTTACTTTTTTGGTATCATTCTCCCCAAGCCCCCATCAACCCCTCAAATTTTGAAAAAAAATAGATGAATACAACAGAATGATGTGGTATATCATTTGTTATGTGCTTGCCAGTGCCTAATTCAAATATTCGCTTACTTTTTTGATTACGGTCTCCCAAAGCCTCATATTGGATTCATTTCAAGACTTTGAGGTTCAGGTGTCAGCATGCCTCAATCAAAAAAGTATAAGTGAATATTAATATTGATAGAAGTTTTTGATTAAAGAACAAATTATATACACAGTCAGTAGAAGAAGACTTCACAAAACAAAGCAGCTCAAAGTCAAACGCAGGTGGTGACAGCTCAGAAGGCAAAGCAAAAGAATAAGAAATCAAGTCGAAACGAAAGTTGGCCCAATTTTATTATTAATTTTTAGCCCGCAGTATGGCGTCTTTTACTCGGCGAATAGAATGTATCCGTTTGAAACTCGATCTTAGCAATTCTTCTGGCGTGTGTAGGGAAGAAGTGAGGGTGGTATGAAAAAAAAAGAGCCAAAGCTTGAAAAAGTATAACGAGATCTGTACGCTTTATTTTGGAGAGATCGACCGACCGACCGACCGACTGACTATAAAAGGGAAATAATAAATTCTATTACAAATGAAATTATCAGCGTTTTATCGTCGCTGTGTATGCAAAGCGGACACGGAGGATAGAGCGAGGTACGACGAAGACGTCGATATCGTCGAATTAATCCGAAACGCGACCAATTAAATAGTACGGCTTAATTGGAACGTTGAAATGGAAATAATAACGCAGGCCTTCTCCTTGAGTCGACTCGACCCTACGATACTCTTTCTAGTTGGAGGCCTGCTCGTATCGTTGTAAACCCAAAATATAGGGAAATTTTGATACAGATTTGAAAATTAAAATCCATCCTAGGATGCACGTATAGAATAACACTAAAATAATAATACGCACCGGTCGTGCGAGTGTATTTAAGTAGAATTATCCAATGGGCCAATTAAAAACCCTATGGCTCGACATAAAAGGTATAGAGAAGAACAAGGACAACGAAGCTGTGTGCACAGAAAACATCCGAACTATATCCCATGCAAGAAGCGAAGGTGTTTTTATTCATTTATCCGGCGCTATTCTTCGGAAACACGCTTTACGAAATCCTCTCTCAGATAATATTCCACAGTTTACTAAAATTCTGTATATCCTGCTCGCGCTTACTTTAACCTCGCACCATCCTCCCCAGCTGCGAGATTAACCCCATGTTTTATTGCGTGTAATATCGAGTGCTTATTATACCGAATAAGCTGTAAGTAATTCGTCGCCAGCGAAACAGACGATGCTGCAGCACGAACTACTCCGTCGTAAATAAATCTGTTTACTAGCGAATTCGAGTGTGCTAATAAGATATCGAGATAAAAGAGCCAACTAATTTCGTATATGATTTGTTCTTCCGGTGAGCAGCCCTCTCATCCTTTCGGCTCGAAGTAGGCTAATCTTTTCAACACCGCACCGGTGAAGTCTAAGATGCCGAATCTACGTTTTGCAGGCGTCACACCGTTTTATGGCACACCTTGAATGGGTGTACGACGTACAAGTTCGATTCGCACGCGCTAGTATGAATGTGATGTAATTTTCCACCTATTGTTGTCGATGTCGGCTGTTTTTATTAATTTTCTGGCACATTTCCCGCTTGTTCGCAGCTCGATTTTGACAATTTTCTACGCCACTAGCCATCTTTTCGCCGAGTTATTCCTTCGCAGTTGCGATTGCGAATTACTAAATTTCTGATTTTGGCTAATTTTTCTATACGCATAATTTCATCTACAAAAATTCAAGATGTTTTCATGACTTGAGCAATTTTTCTTTTATAGACTTTTTCCAAAAAAAAAAAAAAAAAAAAAAAATTCTTAAGTAAAAATGTTTTATAAAATCGATACCATTTTTTACAATTTTTTTTTGATAGGATTTTTTTACAAAAAATTCCACATGAAAATTTTTAAATTTTTTTAAAAAATTTATTAGTTTAGAAGCATTTTTTTCGAGTAGGTAAACAATTATTTCTACAATTTGTTTGATAAACTGTTTCCTGAGGACAATTACTTCAATTTGGTCATTTATCAATCAACACTTCATTTCACTAGAGGATTTTAATTTTTTATCGATTTTTTTTGTAGGTAGGTGAGTACTTGTAAAAATTAATTTTTTTCATAACTTTTTTCAATAAGATTTTTTTTAAATTTTTAAATAACTTTTTTGATTTTTTCACCCGAGTGAAGTGCTAATTTTCTCAAGAGAAAATTATTTTGTTTGTTTAAAAATGGCCCTTTTGGTGAATTTAAAAAAATATATATTTTTTCAACATTTTTTTTTTTTTTTTTTTTTTAATTTTAACGATTTTTATAATATTTTACCCAAACTAGTTTAGTGATTTTTTTATATCAATATTATTCTTCTTTAACTAAGTATACTATTTTTCCCCTTTTCCAACAAAAATATTTTAGACAATTTTTACAAAATGTTATCATAATTATTTCACTGCTTTTAGAACTTTGGCAACTAGATAATTTTTTTTTCTCAAGATAACTTTTCCTGAAAAATATTTTTATGCATTTTATTTTCAACAGGATTTCCTGCGAGAATTATATTTTTAATAAGGCTGACTTGGTAAATATTTTGAAAAAAAAAACCTTTTTAATTAGTCACCTAAGAGGATTTTTTTTTGATGATTTTTCATTGAAGCAATACTTTCGAAATTAATTGTTCTTTTTTCGAAATATTACATTTTTTAGTTGTAAGTTTTCGCTATTTATTTTTTTTTTTTTTTATGGTTTCAGGCATCGTTTTTCCCCCATTGATTTTACCTAAATAGTTTTTACTTCCTAATTTTTTACGGATACAAAATCATCTTTTCTCTTAACATGGTAGAATTTTTTTAATTCCTATGATATGATTTTATCGACTTGATTTTTATACCTGATTCTTTTTACATCTCATCTCAATATTATCGTGATTTTTCAATGGTTTTTGTTCATTTTTAAAACTGTTCTCAATTTCTGTGATTTTTTTTTTAGGTAATTGGGACAATTTTGAGAAAATCTGATTTATAGGTATTTTTTAAAATTTTCGTTCAGAATTTCGATTTTTTGTTTTGTTAAAACTACTTTTTAATTGCGATTGCTTTAAAATTTTTCAAGAAAATAATTTCAAAAATGAATAAATGACACCATTAAAAAATCTTATTACTTACTCTAAAAAGTGATCATTCAAAGATTCAAAAACATTTTTATAAATTTTAAAAACTCTGTCTTTCTTAAAAATTTATTAAAACTAAAAAATTATCCAATTTCTGAGGTTAATGAAATTTCTAGATTTTTCTAATTTTGAATTTTTATTTTTAACCAATTTTTTAAACTGTAAAAATTTATCAAACTATGAAAATCGACTTTTAGAAAGTTCAGCTGAATTTAAATGATTTTTTCGATTTCAAAAATTTATTAAAATTTGAATTTTTTAGTCATTTTTTTTTCTTCAATTTTAATTATCTAATAGGTAGCTACTAGATACATTTTTCTGATTAATTTTGTATTATCAAGATGATGATAAAAATCTACTTCACAAATTTAAAAATGCTATAAAATTTTAGGAATCATTTTTATCAGTTGAATCAATTGAGATTTTTTTTCTCAAAATAAATTAGGAGAATTCCGATCTCCCCTCTCCCTTCCTCCATCCCTCCCTAAAAATGAGATATTTTCTATTTAAAAAAAAATGAATACTCCCCCCCCCCCCCCAACAAAAAAAGTCCTAAAAGTGGAGAAAAATTATTCATCTAGAAAAAATTGGTCAATTTATTTGCTTCGAAAAACTGAATTATCTCGACTCTTCAGTCCTCAAGAAAATGAGGGAATTCTTATCTCTTGAGATTTTTTTTCCTCAATGCTATTTTTTTTCTTCAAAATAAATTAGAAGAATTCCCATCTTCCCCCCCCCCCCCCCCCAAAATGAGCAATTTCTGATTCCAAAAAATGAGATATTTTCTATTTTTTTTTAAATTAATTAAGTATACTTTTTTAAACCCCAAAAAATAAATTTACAATGTTCAGTCTTAAAAATATAGAAAAATTATTCAACTCCAAAAAATTGATCAAATTATTTGCTTCGAAAAATTGAATAATCTCAATCAATTCTAAGTCTTCAAGAAAATGAGGAAATTATCTCTGATATTTTTTGCAGCTAAATCATTTTCCCAGACGAATTTATTCTACGAGTTGAATCATTTTTAGGGCTTTTAAATTTTGTAAGGAATTATTATGAAGCTGGCAATCAAAATGAATTTTTCTGACGCTGTAGCTGAATCAAAATTTTCAAATCAAAAATTCAAATAAGGTAGTCGAAGAGAGGTGAAAAAATTAGAAAAACGACTACTTTCAAGTCCTGCCAATGTGAGCAATTTTCATGCAATCTGTTGCACACTTGTACATATCATTAGAATGAATTTTATCTCATTTTTAATCGTTTCGATGAATATTTTTTAGCATTTTTTTGCATTTTGAAATATTCCTTCATCTTGTTCTATTAATTTCGAACAAAAATCTTCGAAATAAATTCCAATTTCCTCAAAACTGTTCCTACTTCATCACATAATCCATATCCTTGCTCGTTTTGCATTTCACCATAATCATTGATTATCGACCTTAAACCAGTTAAAAATATATTTTGAAACTGTTCTAAACTCACTAACCCCTATCATAACTCTCTCTCGCGTACAACGAAGAGAGGAAAATATCCGGTTAATCGACGTTTCCATAGTAAACATACCAATCATCAAAATAAGATACCACCGCCATTACGATACGATATTCATTTACATGAAAAAATTACCTTCGAAGAGAGAATAAAGCCGAGGGTAGCATTAGGAGTAATTTAAAACACCATTTTTCCTAATGATTCGCGCGGAACCAAATCTACGAGCACGTTTTCGCTGTAAGCACATTTACGCTGGAACCTCCTCCCACTACAGTGGCTTATTTCGCGCAACGTCGACAAATCTAGATAAATTAATAAATAAAATTAATCTTTTATCCCCGGCCAATATGCGGTTGGCAGCATCTTCGCTCGATATGTACATCACCGTGGAGCTCGACTCGAAAGCGAGGCTACGATTTTCTCCTCCTTTTTCTCTCGTCTGTCTCTCGCACGTAGAAAAATATGTAGGTACCTCGCTTCTAATCGCTTTTACGTGGCTGGCGATGGCGAGAAGAGTGCAAAAGGCTGCGCGACGACGCTCACTTCGATTTACCTCGTCTAATTAATCTTTCATACGCGATGAAAAGTTCAGCTTATAGCTTTTAGTGCACAGTGCACACTCGCACAAGCGTATAAATATTTAACCAATCTTACAAATAAACACAATTACGATCCGACAGAGAGAGGAATGAGTGTTTACGAAACGTCGTCGAGCTGATGTGTCTGACAATCGAGCATCACACGACGACGAGAAGAGGCAGATACGCGTACACAAATCATATAAATATACGCGAGAAAAGTAAAGAGAAATATAAGTAAGAAAAGAGGAGCGAAAATATAATACACAATACACAAACACATTCGACTTACCCCTGTACTGACTAGAGACAGCATAATACGTTCGTTCAACGCCAATGTTTCTCCTTGTTTCATTTTTATTCGTTTCTTATCTAAACATTTCATCGCGTACATTTTACCAGTATCCGCCTTTCGGCAACCGTACACTTCGCCGAAACCACCTCGTCCGATAATACGATGCACGCTGAAATCGTTCATCGATAGCTGGAAAAAAATAAAACACAACAGAGAGAAAAATGAAAAGAATGAAAACCGTGTAGGAAAAAATATTACATCTCGTAAGTCGTAATATAAAAAAATCAAAACGTAAACATTAATAAGGATACCTATCCATTATTTATGGGCTCAAGAAGTATCGTATACGATATACCATGTACTAAGTATAATAAACTCGCAGCTTCATTCTTAATATCCTTCTACAGGGCATATAATATTTTTCTAAATAAACTAGTCCATCGCATCGCAGCTGTGTTTGAAAAATAACCTCCCCTCGCCACAGATCCGTACTTCAACGCGTAAAATTTTTAGGCTACAAGGAGGAAATGAAACGAACGAGGCGAGGCAGGGTTTATCTATCAACCAGAAAAATATCTCGGGGCGAGATGAGAGATATTTTTCCCTTTTTGCGCGTTGGTGTTATTTCATATACGTATAGATACACGAGGTGTCTATATTTATATGTACGTAGAATTTGATTCAATTGTTTTATCAACTTGTATTACAAATTTTGTTGATTTTGTTTTCTTTCGAAAGAATATAAAAGGTATGTGGAAGTGTTTGAGAATATAGGCGAAATTGTCTGCAAAAGTCAACGTACAAACTCTGGGGTTGGTCTTATTTATTTCGACTCGAATTGTTCAATTTTATGAGTTTCTGAACTTACAAGTACCTACGATTTTTATCGAGGGAAAATTTGAAGAAAAATTCTTAAACGAAGTTTCCAAAAATTGGACTTTCAAAAAAATTAAAAGTTTGCTTATTACTAATAACGAACAAAATTTATAAAATTTGAAAAATACTCTAGGTAGTACCTATATAAGATTTTTCAAAAAACAGATACTTTGAAAAAATGAAAATTTTGTCGATCTACAAAATTTTCTGGATTTACGTAAAAATTACGAATTAATGAATCAGGTATTAAAAAAAACATATTCTTTCAGAAAATATAAAAATTCTCTGATCAGAAATACATTATTTTCAAAACGACATTCGAGAGATTTCTTCCAACTACAAAATTGATTACAAATAAATTCCGAAAATTTTTTTTTCAGACTTGAACTTTTATTATTTTTTTTTTTGAAAATTTTTACAATAAAAAAATTCTATTTAAAAAATCGAACATGAAGAGAAAAAAATAGATTTTTAACTAAAAATGCAATTTTTTCAATTTTGGGCAAAATTTTCGCGCAAATGGTCTAAATCGGGGTAGTTTGACACGCAGAAACCGAATTCGCGATTAGTTTTTTGATTTCATCATTTCTTGTGATTATTGCAATTTCATGCACGCAAAAGAAGTGAAAAACCCGAATTCGCGAAAAATGAACGAATTGAGCTGAAATTCGGGCTAAAGGTGTACGAGGGAGTGCTTAGTGATGTACTATGAGGAAAAAAAAATTTGACCAAATTTAATTCTGCGTACACGCGAAAAACGTTGAAAAAACATGTTTTTTTTTGCCATTTTAGGCAATTTCCACCACTTGGAAAAATCTGAAAAAATTCATGGTGATTCAGAATACACCTAAAAACATATGGTAATTTTTTCGAGATGGACGTGTATCTTAGTTTTTTTTTAAACGGCTGTCAAAGTTTTCAAACCGCGTTTTGAGGTCGTTTTTAAGGTCAAAAAAATCTGTAAAACTTTGGGGTTGTTTCCACTCAGAACCCTCCCCTGTACACCAAATTTCACTTCAATCGGTTGAAAAATATTCGAAAACGATGAAAATCGTGGTTTTTGAGGCACCACCTCCCTAAAAAGGGGCGAAATTTCAAAATACGTCTTGAAATGGTTGTTAATACATGAATTGTACTGCATAATGTGACCGTACAATCAAAACTCAATTTCACCCTGCGTACATACGTAATATGTTGAAAAAACGCGGTTATTCGCCATTTTAGGCAATTTCCACCACTCGGAAAAATCCACAAAATTCACAGAGGTTCAAAATACACCTAAAAACATATGGTAATTTTATCGCGGTATGCGTGTATTTTTTCTTTTTTTTTAAAACGGCTGTCAAATTTTTCAAAACGCATTTCAAGGTCATTTTCAAGGTCAGAAAAATCTGAAAAAAATTGTGCATATTGGTACTTGTAACCCTCTACCATCCACCAAGTTTCACTTCAATCGACCGAAAAACGGCTGAGATAACGCCGAAAAAGTGAAAACCATGTTTTTCGAGGTACCAGCCCCCTCGAGGGGGGTGGGAATTTCACGATACGTTCTAAAATCATCTTTTACCACAACAAAAAGATTTTTTGAAAAAAATTCGAAAATGGCGTCTGAGGCCGATTCACATATGCTTATCCTGCTATAGCCTTTGGAAGAAAATAAATTTTTCCAAAATTGAACTCGAAACTTTTTTGGAAATTTTGACGACCTACAAAATAAAAGCGAAATAAAAAAAAAATCTAAAAAATTTCTATGTAGGTAACAATTTTTCAAAATTTTGACAAACAAAAATAATTTTGAAGACTTGGCCAACCAGCAAAATTAATTCAATTTAAAAAAGCGAAATTTCTTGTAAAATCAACAATTTAATTTTTTTGTAGACTAAAAAATTGAATAAATTTGAAAAAAACAAACAGAATTAAATTTAAAATTTTTGTAATTTGGAAAATTTCAACAACCTATAAAATTAAATAAATTTTTAAAAATACAAAATTTAAAAAAAAAATTGACAAAATTTGGAAAATGCCAGGTTTTTGTTCATTTTGAAGAGGTGAAAATTTCAGAAAATGGTTTTTCACATAACTTGAAAAAAATTTTGTGCTTAGAATTTTCTAAATTTGAATAATTTAGATAAATGACACGAATCTCCACATTTTGCTTACTTCAACATTTCCACCTCTGAAATTTCTAAAAATTTACCACATTCGAAAAATGCCTCGTTTGTTGCATTATTTTTCTTACGAATGTGAAATTTTCAAAAATTCTACTTTCAAAATTTTTTGGAAAAATTTCATTTGTTGCATTATTTTTTTTACGAATGGTAAATTTTCAAAAATTCTACTTTAGAAATTTTTTGAAAAATCTCTACACTTGAAAGAAGTGTTTTATTAATTTTTTAATTTAGTAATCTAAGAAACTATTGCTTACTTAATATGTATTGACTTGAACTCAAAAAATAGCACGTTCTCTTATTTTTTGATTGTTTTTGGGTTTTTTTTGTTTTTTTTTGAAATTCCCACGAGACATTCAGAAATACTCAACTGTTGAAAGTCGATCTACTACCCCCCTCGCCCTACCAAAAAATTTTCCTTATTTCTACAGTCCACATTTTTCAAAAATTCTGTTTCCAAATTTTTCTAAAAAACTTTGTCAAGTTCAGTAAAATATATAAAAAGTATTACAACACAAAAAGTAACATGTTTTTTAAGAATTTTACTGAAAATTTTTACAATCAAAAAATTATTGAATTTGAAAAATACGAAATTTTTTACTAATTCTACTTCGATGTTTCCTCCACCAATTCGGAATATCGAACATTGAATTTTTTTTATGGATTTTTAGAACTCAATGGAAGCATTTCAGATTAAAAAAATCAAATTCCAATTTCGCTCCTAGTTCATCTCTCGTTTCGCATTTCAAAAAATTCCCCAATCTCAAGAACCAGACCTCTAAATCAGCCTGAGAAAATTGCGTACTCGTCAACACCCTGCGAAATTAAACTCGGCGCACTGTGCAGCTTTCAATCCTACTTCTACGTTCAAAACATAACCCAACAGCGGCGAAAACTTGATCGAAATGGGTACAGGAGTAAAGTACGTACGAGTTTAACGCTGTGTAACGTTACCAGAGAGATAAATTCGCGTTTATAAATTTTCTCGAGCGGACGGAAAGCAACAGCAGGGCAAAGGCGAGAGGTAGGCGGGGGGGGGGGGGGGGCTGATGCAAAGGCGAAGGAGCCGGGGCACCGCCTCGGTAATTCGTATTAAGCTGTAGTAAAACAAACGACTTCGAAGTTGCTTAAAATTTGCTCGCGCGGTTTTTTTTTTACTTACTTACTCGTGTTGTGCGAGTGCCGATGCTGATGTCGTGTAGAACGCGTGATAAAGCTCAGCTGGGCGTATTAAGTTAAAATTAATCGACGCGTTTTCATTATCCCGTATGAAATTAATGGGGCAACGGTTCTAAAAGAGCTCATATGATTTTCGTTCGTGTATGTTCGGTCTCGTATAATATGCGAACGCCTATGTACCTTACCTACGTATGTTTAATGCATGGTTGGTAAGAGGAAGGGAAAGGGATCAGGGAGATCCTCAGAATGAAGGCTTATGCCATTGAATCTAATTACCAAGATTCGATGTGAACCAGATGATCTTATTTGTGGATTCATAATATGTGGCGTTTTTTGGAAGTGAATGTCCAAATTTGGCATTTGGTGTCTATCTTTGTAAATGAAGGAGCTAAAGAGCCTTGAAAATTGATAAAGCAAATTAGATTGACAACGCTGCATTCAAAAAAATTTCCAGCACTGCTAATGGATTGGAATTCGAAACAGCAAAAATAGTTCTAATCACAATGAGATGCCTATCTTCGAAATTGAAGGAGTTAGTTATGGCAAAAAATAATTCTTAACCAAAGATGTTGCCATTCCTCAATATTCAGAAGCACCAACGACACATGAAATTTTCAAAATTTCGTCGAGAAACACATGAAACAGGTGCCACCTTTTTAGAGGAATAAAAAAGTTATTTGAAAAATTGAAGGGACAAGGAAAAGTAATTAGCAAAATAGACCAGTAAAATAAAACCAAAAAAATTGTGCAAATTGCATTTTGAGTTACATGGAAATTTTTTTCTTTAAAATGTTACTTTCGGTGTCCTAATTGACCCAAAAAAAATCCCCGAACCTCACCTTTCCGGAAGAGCTCCAAATGTGGATCAAAAGAGACATCCTCGTCGTTTTTCACTCATAACAGTCATAACTCTTTAAATATGTATTTAAACAAAAAAAATGATTATCACTAAAATTAAAGTAGACGAAATTTCCAACAAAAAATGTTGTATTCATTTTTTCAAAAAAGTGAACGTGTGGCGCAAAAACTCCCATCAAAATATACAGGGGAGAAAAAAAAATCAAAATTGTCCCTCTCTCGTCATTTTTCACTCTCAATTCTTTAAATATGCGTTTAAACAGAAAAATAGTCATTACTAAAATTAAAGTAGATAAAATTTCCAACAAAAAATGTTATACTCATTTTTTCAAAAAAAATGAACGTATGGCGCAAAAACGCGCGTCAAAATATACAGAGGAGGAAAAAAATTAAATTGTCCCCTTTTTTCCACAAATAACGCACGATTTTGGAAGTAGTCGACTATATTCGAATAAGGACACACCATAGACTCTAAATAAGCCCCCTGGGTTCTATTCAAAACTCAAGTTCGACCCTACCCTTCCGAAACACCCTGTAGAAATATGACCCACCTCATCAACCGCACTTTGGGGTACTTTGGTAAACTGTTTTTTGCAATTTTTACGATTTACCAACGTGATCATTTAAACCAGATCCAAATATCGATAAAACACGACCCCAGTACAGAGGCATGAAAAAGAAGGCGAATTTCAAGTCGTCGTCGTGATGCAAACACCAACAAGAAGCTCGCCTAGAGAGCTACGATGAATAAATAATTTTCTTACGGTTGATATTTTTTTATTCGCTCGCTGTCACTGTGTACAATGCCTGATATGGCGCTTTCGTACGTGTGTGTACTGTGTAGGCATTTAGTTGCATATATATTTTCTGGCGCGCCTCTTATGTATAACATTGAGTGATCGAGCGAGCTTTCCTATGAATATTTAATCGTCGAAAGCTGCTCGCTAATGCGGTTTAGTTGGCCGACGTTTGCTATGTGTACGAGATAGCGTACTTGTATCATGTTTTTTCGCTTACTTTGCTGAGAGCTTATATTTCCTAAGTGGAAATTTTCTACGGCTCGATGTGGTCTTTGGATGTCGAAGTTGGCTTTTGGATTTTATCGTCGATTTGCACGATATGAAATATCATTTTTCGGATTTGTTTGCAACTTCGCATTGGGCCTGTGGATCGGTTCGGTTTGTTTGGGTAATATTGGCATTTTGTTAAGACTTTTTTCTAGTTTTTTTTTGTGTTTTTTTGAAAATACGACTTTATTTACAACTTTTTTGAAAATGTTATGATTATGAACTACAACAAAACAACTTCGAAGTTGACTAAAAAGAAAAAAATTATGAGTTAGTACGGGCACATCCAGTTGAATTTTTACAAGTACAATTTTATTGAAAATTCAATATTTAAAATTTTTCAAAATTGAAAAAAAAAGGAAAAAAATTAATTCCTATTTTCACATATTTTAAATTTAAAAAAATTTGTTATATTTTAGATTTTTAAAAAACTATTTCCATATACCTATTTTAGATTTAAAAAAAATATTTGCACATATTTTAGGATTTTAAAAGAAATATTTTGCACATATTTCGAGATTTATAACCACATATTTCAGACGAATAAATAAATATTTTCGGTTACCCTAGCTTATCACATTTAAAAAAAAATTAGGAAATCGAATTTGAGATTGATTTTCTAGTTTTAAAAACAGCTACATTGTTAATTATTGCATACCAAATTTATTAAATTTTTTAAACTTTTAAAATTCCCAAAATTCTGCGGTGAATCCATTTTTGAAAAACATTCATTTTCTCACAATTATTTTAAATTAGTTTTTTTTTTTTTTTTTTTTTTTTTTTAAAGTAGGTATAGGTATTTTAAAGGTTTTTTTTGGTTGCAAATTTAAATAAAATTTTCAAATAATTTTTTTCCTTGAATTTTTTATTTCAAATTTAATCAATTTTGTTGGTTGGAAGAGTTTTCAAAAGTATTCCAAAAGTTGAATTTTTCAGAAGATCCATTTTTTTTAAAATGTCAATTTTGACTTTTTTCGACACATTCAATTTTTTTTAGCTGATTTTCTCAAAGAGAAAAGTCAGCTATTAAATTTGACCTGATGATGGAAGTTGGGGGTGAGGGGTATTTTTCTCGACGTTTTGGGTCAAAATAAGACGATTGGCATGATTTTTGCATTTTGGTATTTCTTTATATATTATATATATATATACAGTGATCTAAGGTCAAAGTGACTTCAATTTGTATGTACGGTAAAGTGGCTTCAAACTTGAAATTATCGAAAGTATTATGATCCCCATGGCTTATTATTCAATTTTAGACAACAAAAAGCTATTCTACAAAACGAAGCAAGTTTATCCGTAAACATCTAAAAAACGATGCCAGTACGACCTTAGACCGAAATTTTATTCTACACTTGTATAAGTGGTAAAGTGGCATCACCAAATTAACCACATTTCTAGCATCCTGGCACCTTGCTGAGTTGACTGGCAAAAGTTGGTAATCTGACTTCAGTAAAATGAAGCCACTTTACCAAAACGAAGCATGATTACCGTTAGACATCTAAAAATGATGCCACTTTATCCATAGATAGATGTATATATATATATATACATATGTATATATATATATATACATATGTATATATGTATGTATCCCCAAAATTTGTCCAGACGATAACTCGAGTAAGAATTAACCGATTGAGCTGAAATTTGCATGAGAGGTTTGTTACTACTGGGAATAGAACCCTATTGTTTTTGAGAAAAATCGGTGAACCGGTTCTCGAGTTATTAGCGATTGAAATTTTCAAATGCTTCTAGCCCCTCGAATTAAGCAATTACGCGAAATTAGTAAATAACCTTTTTAATAGTACTTAAAAAGACGCACAAAAAAGGTTATAAGCATTTTTCATTTTAATGAACCGGTTCTCGAGGAATTCGCCATGGAAAACTTCAAAACAAACAGCTGATCATCATTTCCCATTTTTAAAAAATAAATGGCTAACAAAGTTGTAAAAATTCAAAACTTTTGCAATGCCTATCTAACTGCCTATTTTTCATGATAATGTCGTTTCTTATTGGTTTAAAACTTGTTAAAAGTTTTTATTTATCAAAAATAGCTGGCTGTAAATTGTATAATTTTTTTAATCACTTTAAAATTTTCAATTTGACGTTGTTATCATTAAGTACATAAAAATAATTTAATTTACACATGAATTTACATAAATTTTGAAAAATAAAAATAAAATTGAAAATAAAAATAAAAATCATAGAAAATCAGCTTTTCTAGCGCATTAACTGCGTTAGAGTTTTTTTTTTTTTTGATTTCGTTTCTTTTGAATTTAATAAATTTTGTTGGTTAGGAAAATTTTCAAAAATCGGCCGACAGTCAATTTATTGAAAAAAATTATAATCAAATTTTGGAGTAATTTGTAGGTATTTTTAACGTAGGTAGGTTGGTATTCAAAATCCTTGGCTGTCAACATTTTCAAAATTCTTCTGAAAATTCATTTTTTCAAAATTTCAGGATGGTTTTTAAAAAAATTTGAAAGTCAATTTTTTTAGTTTTTACCAAAATTTTCGAAGTTAGAATTTTTTTTAATTCGTAAAAATTCAGGGTGTCCACATAGAACTTTTTGAAACTGAGATTTGGATACAGCCTAGTACCACTAACAAAAAATATCATGTACACAGGGTGCCTACCTCAAAAACTGAAGGGCCAGAGTAAAGGAGGAAGGAAAATAAAATTCAGGAAAACAATTTTTTTGATTAAAATTCTACATTTTTTGCTAGTACCTAACTAAATTTTCAAATTTTAGCAATATTCCCAGCGTACCTAGAGATTTTTTGTAAATTTTTCAATTTTCAAAAGTCAGATTTTCAAAACAAATTTTCACTCGACGAAAAAAAACTGTACCTACGGTTGTACCTTGTCATAATTATTGCCCATTGATGTCTAGCAAAAAAAAATGCAATCAGTTGCAGTTCTCACCACTACAATTACATCCACATAGTGCAACTAATGAACTTATGTAATAAATCATCCAACACCATTTTTTTACGATATTTCTATATACCTAACAAACGCATCAAACTACATAACTGGCAATAATCGCGTTTGTAAATTATTGTGCAATTCGTGTAATCGTACTGGTCATCTTTCAAAAGTGTGTGTATCAACTATCGTTAAACAAAAACGCTCATCAAATGTGCAATCCGTCACTCCTGATGATAAATTAGGCAGTGAGATCGCGAATTTCAACCACTATTACGATGCCAGCGTATCAAACGATCAAGTAATCGACCTCAACGATGTAGAAAAGGATACGGAAAAATATTTCGTTACTATCGATATCGAAAATCAGCCATATAAGTTAGAAGTCGATTGTGGCTGCGGATTTACATTAATACCAGAAAGTGATTTTCGAAAACTGAACATTTCATCAGAATTATCACCAGCCGGGGTTCGTTTTCGTACGTACGATAAAGGTATAGTTCAGCCTTTGGGAACCACTAAGGTGTCCATTCAGTATAAAAATCAACGTTCAATCGAAGATATTTTCATCGTACCAGATGGCTTCGCAGCGTTATGCGGTCGTTCGTGGATTCGTCATTTGAATATTCAATTCCAGGATCTAGATACTAACCCAAAATCTAGAGCTGGTAATCGATTTATCAAATTAATGTCTATCGACGAAATCAAGGACAAATTCAAATCGATATTCGAACAGAAGGTTGGTAAAATACCTGGCGTTAAAGTTTCGCTAAAATTACGTCGAAATGCAAGACCCAGATATCTACGAGCTCGAGATGTTCCGTTCGCTATACGTGAAGCAGTCGATAAGGAGCTAGACGAATTAGAACGAGACGGCGTTATTACGAAAATCGAGAAAAGCGAATGGGGCTCTCCTATTGTACCCGTTTCAAAGCCTGGAAATAAAGTTCGTATTTGTGGCGATTATAAAGTCGTAGTAAATCCGCAATTAGTACCAGATCATCAGCCTATTCCGAAAGTAGAGTATCTACACATCGAAGTAGACGAGGAATCGGCAAAAATTCAAGCTATATCGACTCATCGTGGCGCTTATACAGTTAATCGACTTGGTACCGGAATAAATGTCGCCCCAGGTGAATTTCATCGAATTTTGTGCTCAGTTATCCAGAAAGTCGGTAGACAATTAACCGGTATTATCAATTACTTCGATGATATTATTGTCTTCGGAAAAACGCTTGAAGAATGTGAAACCAATCTACTCAAATGTCTCGAACGCCTTCAAGAAAATAATCTGCACTTGAATATCGACAAATGCCAGTTCTACCAAACGAAGATTGCCTACCTAGGGTATATAATCGAGAAAAATAAAATCAGAAAAGACCCGAACAAAGCCAAGGCAATATTGGAAGCTCCGCGTTCGAAGAACGAAGCCGAAGTCAAGCAGTTTCTCGGATTCGTATCGTATTACTCTCGCTTTATACCAAATGCGTCATCATTAACCTGCCCCCTTCGAAGATTATTATTGAAACGTGTAAGATTTCACTGGTCGGCATCTTGTGAAGCAGCTTTCATAAAATTGAAAAACGAAATTACCAGTGACCGTGTCCTGGTGCCATTTAATCCAGAATTGCCGATCTCAGTGGCGTGTGATGCCAGCGCCACTGGGATCGCCGGCGTCCTGTCCCATACAATTGATGGGATCGAAAAACCAGTTGCATTCGTGTCCAGTAATTACAGTCAATTGGACAGAGAAGCGTTAGCGATCGTCTTCGCCATCGATAAATTTTTCATGTATGTGTATGGACGTAAATTCGTTCTCATCACCGATAACAAACCGCTGACGCATATTTTTCACCAGCATAACAAACTACCAGCGATGACAGCTGCAAGATTACTTCGATATGCTGTTTACCTTCAAAGTTTCGATTACGAAATTAAACATCGCCGAAATGAAGACCATGTAAACGTAGATTAAGATTATTTGTCTCGTTTCTCCATTCACGATCAGCCAACAGGTGCGCCGTTCGTCTTAGAGTCAGAATTAACAACATGCCTGTACCAGTCTCTCAATCAGATATCATCAGTAAAAATCACCAGCGAAATAATCAAGAAGTATACCGAAGAAGATGAACTAAAGAAACAATTATTATCAGAAGATTCAAAACTGGAAGATTTTACCCTGTCAAATGGAATAATATTCAGGGGAGAACAAGTTTATATACCAGAACAGCTACGAGACGAGATCCTAAACGAACTGCATACCACGCATTCTGGGATAGTGAAAATGAAACAGCTGGCTCGACGATATGTTTATTGGCGATCGATGAACTCGGATATCGAAAAACTCGTTAAATCATGTCAACAATGTTCAATGAACCAGAAGTCGCCGCCGAAAGTTCCTACTCATAAATGGGACGAGCCGAAGGAAAATTTTGAGCGAGTTCATATCGATTATGCAAGCCGAGATGGATTGCATTTCCTTATATTGGTCGATTCGAAATCAAAGTGGCCGGAAGTTAGAATTACGCGTCATCAAACAACAGCAAATACGATCTCATTTCTCAACGACATTTTTTCGACCCATGGATATCCGAATGTGCTTGTATCGGATAATGCCGCCGCACGCAGCGCATGTATGTAGATGTACGAACGAATCGTTTCAAGATTTGAGCACTTTACAAAGCCTAATCGGCACGTTCGATTTATTACTTTACGGACTCGACTAACAAGCGCAGTACATGACGATACACTTACGTCAATGTACAAATTTATAAACGCTTTGTGGTCCGAAAATTGAAATTCTTATATTATTTTTCACGCTAACCAAAGCCATAAGTTTAACAATAATTCAAACTAAATTACCCAGCTACGACTATACCGCGCTAGACATGCAAGATTAATAGATATGCGCGTACTTTGGAAATGTGTTTGCACATTATACTACGTATACCTGCAATATATCCTAATTGTATTGTACTCGTAATCGTATACAGTGTGTACGTGGTTGTTGTAAGTAAAGTAAAGGGTATACAATGTGTAATATAGATAGTGTTGCTCTGCTTTGTACTTTATAAAGAGACTTTTAACATGTGTTCGCCGACACATAAATTCCACAGGCCAAGTTCAACTCGATAATTTGTTGGCCTGTTATGTACAATTAACCACGAGTACATATAATCTACAGTCGGCCACCATATTTTTTTCTCTGTTTAATGTACGGACGTTGATCAACGCATTAAAATAAACTTCAACTTTAATGCGTAAGGCTGTAAGTCCGAGATAGGCTAAATATACATACAAGATGACCTGAAAATATACTCGAAAATCAGCTCCAAAATTACACACGAGCTGCGTCGATTTTGACGATAATTTGCAGGACACCTTATACAGGGTGTTTTATAGCTGACTGAGTTCCTTCCACCAGGTGAATAGGCAACCCATAAGGAACAAAAAAATGTTATATCAACATGTTGCCTATCTTGAAAATTTAAGCGGCAAGGGAAAATTAAATTGAGAAAAAATAATTTCTGATTGAGCCAATGAGTAGTACTAAAAATAAACTTTTTTTGTTCTGGACATTTTTTTTGCCAATCTTTGAAAATGAAGGAGCTACAGAACTTTGAAAATTCAAAAACCTGTTTTTTCAAAGTTTAAAGCTCTCTTGCGCCTTCATTTTCAAAGATAGGAAAAAAATGTCTAGAACAAAAACAGTTAATTTTTTTAGTACAATTCATTGATCCAGTCAAAAATCATTTTTTCTAAATTAAATTTTCTCTCGCTCCTTAAATTTTCAAGATAGACAATACCTATGTTTATATGTATAACATTTTTTGTTCCTTATGGGTTGCCTATTCACCCAGTGGAAGGAACTCAGTCAGCTATGAAACACCCTGTATGTACTTAGTGTCTACGAGATATCTTATAAGATGGCATTACCACCATTACTCGAAACATGAATGATGAAAACTTCTCCGAAGAAATTTTGACTTTGTGAAGTTATACGTTGGATTTTCCACCAGCCAAGAGATTCGAGAAAGATATTGTAATTTTTGGGCCACTTTGGTGACGCTATCTAGACGAAACAGAAGCATTTTTGCGAGGTCTGCGAGTCTGCGACTATATTATATCGTCTGCTTCGAGTAATTATCCGTACAATGGGCTTAGGCTATAAAAGACATAGCGTGGGCTGCGTGCATATTTGAAATATTCATATTGTTTTAGTACTAGTGTTTTATTTTACCCGAGGATACAATTTTAAAAGAAGTTCCCTCTTGGCAAATGCGATAGTGGAACGCGAACCGAGCCTGGATGGTTGCTTTTATCGCGTTCAACGTGACAGGGAGGAAGGGAAATGCCTAAATGTCTTGGGTACGAAATGGTCTTATATGTTTGCTGCATCCTTTATCTTCATTTTTTTTTTCAGCGAGAAGACAGATGCACGTTTATTTTGTCTGAATGAGCAAACTAGATGGGCATTAGTATTTATTTTTATTTCATTTGTCAAAAAAAAAAAAAAAAAACTCCAGCCTTGATTTTTGTTGAGATTCAATTTCGAATTTGAAATTTTATATACAAAAGATAATTTTTTGAAACTAAAGAAAATGAGTTTTTAAAAAAAGTTTAGCAATCAAACTTCTGAAAAATTTTCAATTTTTTTCTTTATCTTTATAAAAATCAACTGAAAGATGATACGATTCTGTATATTTTTGACAAATTGAACACTTTTGAAAAATCAATCCCAAGTTGTATTTTAAATTTCATGGGATAATTTTCTTGAAAATTTGAAAAACTTCAAATTTTGAAAATTATTTATTAAAAATTCAACTTAAAAAAAAATATTTTTTAAACAAACTTTTGAAAAATTGTCGATTTTTTCATTTTTAGAAATATCAAATATAAATTTACCAATTTTGAAAAAGACATATTTGTTTCTAAACATTTTAAAAAAAATTAAATTTTTATGAAAATTCAACTTTAGACATTTTGAATACAACTTTTTTCTAAAATTTTATTTAAAAGTTCAAAAATCTATTAAAATTCAAGTTATAATTTTTTTTTTAAATTTGATAGCAGTTGGGAAAAAAATATTTATACCTATTTATTTATAAATTATTACAATTATTGATCCTTTTAAATGAAAAACACGTTTCTGTGTATTTTTGAAAAATTATACATTTTTTGAAAATTCAAAACCTAGGTATATTCTTTTTTTTCGAAAATGTAAAAATTTATCAACTTTCAAAACTTAATTAAAAATTCAACTTGCAAAATTTTTTCAAAAATAACATGTTTCTGTGTATTTTGTAGCTAAGAATATTTTTATATAATAAACTAGAAATTTTTTGAAATTAAAAACAGAATTTTTTCCAAGTCTAATCTTAACTTCTTCCTCCAAAATTTGAAAAAAAAGAAGTTTGAAGACCCATTAGGCGATTACAAATTCAACTTTAAAGATATTATTTTGTTCAAAAACTCAATTTTTATCTACAATAAATATTTATTTCAATTTTTAAATGATTATGATGATGATTATTTTTCTCTAGGTAAGTATGAATTATTGAAAGTGATGAATTTAGAAAATAACACGTTTCTTGGTATTGAAAAAAAATTGGAAAGTTTTGAAAATTAAAAAAATATATATATTATTTCATCTTTTTTGAATTGAAAAAAAAATATCAAAAATCTATTACAAATTCAACGAGGAAGATTTTTCTTTAAAAATTCAATTTTTACAATTTCTTCAAAAATTTTATTTTTTAAAACATAATTAATGTTTAAAAGAAAAAAAAAATTAGAAATTTGTTGAAAATTTATCAAAATTCAATCTATTTTTCATTTAGAAAAAAAAAATTAAAATCAATTAGGTAACAATTTATTTTGGAAATCAATCGTTTTCAATTTGTTTTTTCACAACATGATAATTAAAGAAATTTTTCGATTTTTTCATCACTAGGAATTATTGAAATTGATCAATTTTGAAGGAAAAAAAACACGTTTCAGTGTGGTTTTGAAATATTAGAAATTTAAAAAATGCCATTTCAAAAATGTTTAATTTTTTTAAGAATTTAACAAAGCCCAAGAAAACTTTTTTCCCTTTTTAAAAAAATGGATCAATTTTAAAAAATTACATGTTTCTGTGCCCTTTTGACTAAATTCAACTTTTGAAAATTTTTTGAAATCCATTCTACGTTCAAAAACAATAAAATTCATTAAATTCAAAAGATGACATATTTCTTTAGATTTTTTACAACATATTCATGTTTTTTTTTCTGCAATAATTCAACTTTCGAAATTTATTTTGAAAATTTTTTACTCGCCCAATCTTCAGGAAACATTGCAAAGGACCTTTTCACAAAATACCACATTTCTCTATCATTTTAATAAGTTGATTTATTTTTCAAATTTCAACTTCCAAAGGAAATTTTGAAAAAAATTTCATCCTCGAAAACTATTAAAATCGATCGATTTCGAAAGATAATTTATTTATGTTTTTGTTCACTTCTAACAAAAACAAATTAGAAATTTTATCGACTTTTTTAATAATTTTTTACGCTCAGAAACAATGTAAATAGACCAAATTCGAACATTTTATCCAAATATAACTAGGTACCTACGTATTTACATAAAATTATAATTATTTTTTACAACAAAACACTGCCAATTTCATACATGGGCTGAAATTTCCAACCCCCTTCTCACCATTTCACCCTACCCAAAGTTCAGTCAACATTACACTCTTTCATAGATTCATGACTTCCCACTTGTCTCGCCCGCACCACCTCAACCCTTTTAAATTTGAACAAGCCCACGAGTCATCCTTCGCCCATTATTTCAACGGGCTTGGAAAAAAACCTCAATAAACGTGGAATTCATCCGAGACTAAAATTATTCTCATCAAAATTCAAATAACTAAAAACTTTTTAATACTAATCAGGGCTACTGCCTACACCAATTTCGCTCTGCTTTCACTTGTGTTATTTTTTATGGATTGGAAAACCCTGCAAGTCGAATGCCTGGTCTACGAGATGGTAACCTTTGCATCCCCGAAATCGGCAGCAAAAGAGAAAACCCCTCCAGCGTATCGATATAGAAGGAATTAGCGGGAAAATTCCCCCACTGTTCTCTGGTACGAAGTACATAGAAAATTCACGGCCAGCGTAACTTTATGAAAAATTTATAAGCGGCTGACAAAATTCCGTTCGGGTTCGAGTGCGTCACTGCGAGCAAATTCGGGGGTACTTTGGGTCAGGCCGGTATCGGCATCGACGAGCCCATATTTTACCATGTACCAAGGTCGTCGTATTCTCTATCGCGTTCGAATACGTACGTACATTTTATTAAGCTATCAATAAGAGAAAGCATAGACTATAGAAGCGTTTGTTACTACATGGATTTTTCAAAAATACCACCAGCGAAATGAAAAGCTTAAAGACAAGAAAAAAATTCCCATTAAAATGGGCTTCGTATTTTTTGCCTTCGCATCGTTCACTGGCCTTGAGCTTTCATAATACACGCCAGCGAATGTTGTGCCGATATCGTTGTAAAATACAACAGGGGTACTTAAAATCTTCCCTTTGGCTCTTATATACTCGAGAGTAAGATATCTACATTTAGAAGTACACGTCCGAGTAAGTACTCACTTGTATATTAAGTTCTAGATTTTTCCACTGGCAAAATCTCGTGTATTTCTCACTGCGAACAGAAAAAAAAAAAGGAAAACAAACAGATGAGAGTTAGAATGTTATAAAAATGTGGCATTTATCTCGCTTTATTGCATTCCGCAATAACAATAAGATTCAGAATATGTATGTTTTCAATTTAATATCATCGCAGGTACGTAGACGTACAATACAGTCGCTTTTGACGTAAATGTAAATTCACTCGAAGACAAGCTATATAAATTTCCTCTCAATTTAGGTACCAAAATAGTGTAGGTATTAGAAAGCACTTTCAACGTATTGACAGCGTCGTTTCCTGCATTGTGATGCTTTGTGAACCGCTGAGCTCTGTGGCTTGCTGCCTGTTACTGTGTTTTTCTATTTCCCAAATTACAATTTATCTAAAAAGTTTTAGATACCATTATTTACCTATTCGGGGATTCTTTTCGGTGTAAGGGTTTGCGAGATTGCTCATTCTTCGACTACTTTTGTGTTTCTTTGAGTACATTCATTTTGGGAAAAAATTCCCGGTGAAAAATTGAAAAATATAGTGCTATGGAAGTATAAAATCCTTTGGAAAAATTCACTCAAATGCGAGCTAGAAAAAGTTCCTTATAAATTTATGAACAAAAAAATTGGGTTGCTGGAAAAATCTCCACATCAAAAAAAATTTCCTGCAACTAGGTCTTCTAGTTCTGAGTACAAAAATACCTAAAAAAATATTTTCAGCAAAGAAAATCCTTTGAATAAATTTTAAAAAATGATCTCAGCAATAAAATCTTCTCAGAACAGAATTCTTTCACAAGAAAAATCCTCCCGGCAAATTTCTAGTTCGAGCTTGAGAATTTGAAAAAAAGTTTCTGAACCACCCTTTGAAAAAATTTCTCTGCAAATAAAATCCTTTATAAAAATGTAAACCAAAAAAAAATCCATAAACGAAGAAATACTATTCCAAAAAAAGTCAAAAACAAAAACAAAAAATTAAACCAGCGAAAAAATTTCTCAACAATGAAGTCCATCTCTTGCATGGGACATGGCAGAGTGCCAGGAACCGATTGAAATGAAAACTTGTTTAAATTGTTGTACTACTCGAGTAAGTAACAAAACTAAAATTATAAGTGCCTGTCTCCATTAGAAAATTTTTTATGAATTTTTGAAACTTAAGATCTTAAAATAAAAAAAAATTTCAAAAAATCGAAAATTTAAAGAATCATTTAAAAAAATTTTTTTGCACACCACCGGATAGAACTTGAAAAAACAAACAACATTTATTGTTACATATTTTTGCCTATCTCTGAAATTAAATGGGCTAGAGAGAAAATTTTTATTTTAATTCATTCAAAAAAAATCGAAAAACTATTAAAAATTGTTTCCTTGTATTTATGGTAATGTGTATCCATCCTTTCCGTATGTTACGCACAGCACCTACGAAAGAATAGTACATTATTATAAAATCAAGGAAATATTTTTAATATTTTTTTGAATTTTTTTGAGTGAATTAAAATAAATCCCCTCCCCCCCTATAGCCACTTCAATTTCAGAGATAGGCAAAAACATGTAATAATAAAATTTGTTTGTTTTTTCATGTTCTATCCGGTTGTGTGCAAATAAAATTTTTTGAATGATTTTTTGAATTTTAAATTTTTTGAAATTTTTTGATTTCCTCAAAATTTTAAGTTTCAAAAATTCATAAAAAATTTTCTAATGCAAACGGGCAGTCGGGCACCTATAATTTTGGTTTTGTAACTTACTCGAGTAGTACAACAATTTAAACATGTTTTCATTTCAATCGGTTCCTGGCATTTCTGACATGTCCCATGTTAGATGCAGTCTTTCAATTAAAAAAATTTTCAAAGAAAAAAAAAATTAACAAAAAATTTTTCAAGCAAAAAAATTTGAAACCTACAAAATCATCTCAACAATAAAATTCTTTTTAAAAAAAATCAGCAAAATATCCTTTGAACCAAAAAGAAGGAACTGGAAAATATCATAATAGCAAACAAAATCCCCTCGTTACAAAAATCTTCTCAAAAATTAGCAAAAAAATTCCAAAACGAAAAAAAAATCTCAACAGTGAAATCTTCTCATAACAAAAATTTCCATAAAATAATTTTTAGCAGTAAAAAATCTTTCAAACTACAAAATTTTCTGAAAAATCCTGTCAGAAAAAATCCTTGGAACAAAAAAAATCATCTTAGCAATAGAATCTTCTCAGAAAATAATTCCTATTAGAAAAAATCTTTTCAACGATGCAATTTTCTTAAAATATATTTTCAGCAGAAAAACTCAAAAAAAAAAAAAAGAAAAAAAAAGAAACAATCTCAGCAACAAATCTTTTCAGAAAATATTCTTATCAACAAAAGGCTCTTTCAATTAAAAATTTTTCGGAAAAATCTCTTCTGAACAAAAATCATCTCAGCAACAAAAACACTTTTTAGAAGAAAAAAAACTCATTATAAAAAATCCTTTCAACCACTAAATTCTCTGAAAAATATTTTCAGCAAAAAATCCTCAAAATGAAAAAACTCATTTCAGCCACAAAATTTTCTCTTATAAAAAGATTTCAAAATTTCAAAAAAAAACTCTAATCACCAAAAAGTCTTTTCAATTCAACCATGAATTTTTTTTTATAGGCAAACAACCATCAGATCGAACGAAAAAAATCATCTCAGCAGCAACATCTCAAAAAAAGAATTCCTATAGTTAAAAAATCTTTTCAACCATAAAATTCTTTGAAAATACTTATCTTTTCAAAATAAAAAAACTCAGAATAAAAAAAAAATCATCTCAGCAACAGAAATTTCCTGTAACAAAAAACTGCTCAGAAAATAATTCATATTAGCAAAAAAATCCTTGAAATCTCAAAATTGTCTGAAAAAATATTTTCAGCAGAAAATCCTCCGAACGAAAAAAAATCATCACAGCAACAACATCTTTCCAAAAAATAATTCCCTTCAGCAAAAAATCCTTCAAACAAATAAAAAACACTTCAGCAACGAAATCTTCCAAGAAAAGAATTCCTATCAGCAAAAAATCCTTTCAATCATATAATTATCTGAAAAAACCTTTTCAGCAAAAATATCCTCTGAAGTATGAAATTCTCTCTAAAAAAAAAACTTTCAGCCAAAAAAATCCTCAGAACAAAAAAAAATCAACTCGACAATCTTTTCGGAAAAAAAAAATCAGAATAAAAATTTTCTAAGCAAAAACCTTTGAGCGAAAAAATCCTCAGAGTAAAAAGATTCTTTCAACGATGAAATCCTCTGGAAAAAGTTTTGACCGAAAAAAATAATGTAGACCAAAAAAAATCTTCTCATCGAAAAAACCTTTGAGATGGAAGAACCCCCTTTTCAGCAAAACATCTTAGGGTAAAAAACAATCGTCTCAGGAATAATACATTTTCGGCAAAAAATAAAGTAGGTACCATTAAAATGATAATTTTCATCAAAAAATTCTTTTTGCAAAAAAAAAAAAAAAAAAGGTTCAGGAAAAATTCCTCAAAAAATATAGAAACTCTCCCAAGAAGAAATTCTCAAGCAAATGGAAATCTTTTCAGCCAAAAAAAAAAGAAAATCGATGCGAAAAAAGAATCTTCCTACCTAGGTATTATTAATTTTTTAAATCCTGAAACCCAAAACAAAAAATAAACTGGGAAAACCTCACCACAAACCCAGGTACACCTACAATTTTCAATACTTTGAACGTACACTTTTACGCTTACGTACTTCGAAGAAATATATTTTAGAAACCCTGACCCCACCCTTCTTCTCTTTCATTTCATTTCGGTATTTCTTCCCACAACCACAAGCCCTGTTCCCTCCCCCCTCTTTTCCAGAACCCAACAGGCTTTAGTAGAGAACATTTTGTTCAATTTGCAGCCCCAATGAGCCCATTAGAAAAACAATCGTCATTTCATCCACTACTGAACGAGTTCTGCGACTCGTTGAATTTTTCATTTCGAGTCCAAAAATACATATAATAATCCTTGGTCGGGCTTCGTCGTCTCTCCTTTTAGCACACGCACAACGTTTTCTGTAAAACCCACACGACACGGGCTCGCAATACTTGATCGAAGACAAATTTCGGACGTTTTACGCCGGTCACGCACGTCAGTATACCGCGTGTCCCAAAAACTCATCTATAAAAAATACCCAAAGTAATGTTCAAATTTTTCATGCTGCTCGACCAAACCTCTCGACGAACACTCCTGTGTAAAAAAAAAAAAAACTCGGTTTCCGAAACAGACTCGCTATTTCTCACAACCGAACTGGTATTAATGAACATTGGCGGAATAAAAAATGAACCCCGATGGTTGTTGGAAGATTACGAGGTTATATGCCAATTGTTCGTCTCGCAGAGAGAATCGACGTGACATCGACGACGACTTGTCACCTAACATTAGTCGATCTCTTCTCGGTTAATTTTTTAAATCAATAAGAGACGTATACGCTTGTCAGATGTTATTAAATTATCGTCGACGTATACGAGACGTATAATCATATAGGAAGCGAAAATATTCCAACAACAACAAATTATGACAGATATTCCGCAACAATAACAATAAAATTACCCCTTTCACGAAGTACTTTGTGGTTGGCAACATGAAAACTAATTATTGGTTTCAACGTGAAAGCCAGAATGGCCCCACTGCATCTCCAAGCAAACTAACATAATCAAATTTTACAAGTGACTGGTACAAAGCGCTGGGTAAATGGAATTTAATACGCTACTGTATCGTATCGTACACACCAGGGAAACCATCCCCCCTTCTCCCTGAACCACTTGGTATTTTTTGCCACAAAATCATTCGACATTTCACCTTGTATTTTTTTCAGTTACCTTCGACGTCGCGAAGAATATTGAAAACGAAAAAAGTGTACTGGAAAAGGAAGAAAGGAAAAGTGGGTAAATTCATCGAATCCTTTGATTTTAGTATATACTCTACCGTTTGCTACTTTGATTCCCATTCAAAGGCCTCGAATAAAACCGTCCCAATGGAACAGGAATCGCGACGCTACTTGAGAATTTTCCATCCACAACGGTGCTGGAAACTGATGCCAAAATTACAATTTTCTCTCATCTCTCTTCCCGGCTCTCATCCATTCGCTTTTACGTATATCATCTCTTCGTCTGCTGTTCGCGAGTAGAAAGGTACACCGCACAGCATGCCTCTAGCGGAATACTACTGGCAATGTCAATTTCCAAGATTTATTTCCCCTGAAAGGCTATATAATTATACTTTTGTGTTTATTTTTACAACGTGTTTTTCGAGTGTTTTTTGTTGTGCTTTTTTTTTCTCGCAACCTGCTCGAGAGGTAATTTTTTACCACCCTGGGTCGTTGACTTTTAATGCAATTGTCATTTTTGGGTTAACTGCTAATTGGAGAATTTATTACGAGAAGAATTTCATCATTGGCTGAGCTGAACATTTTTTTTTTGGCTGAATTCGGTGTAGAAATAATTTTGTAGAAGGATATAATTTTTTTGAGAAGATAAAAATGAAAATGAAAATAAAAATAATTTTTCATTACCGAAATGATTGAAATTTTTTTGAAAAATTTGAATAATAGGTAAGTATTTTTATTAATTCCAAAATTTTCCAATTTTTTTGATTTTCAAAAAATTAAATTTTAATTGAAAAAAGTTTTCATCGCGAAATTATGAACAATCGAGCAATTTTTAGAGGCTTTTAGCTTCCTTTTATGATATTTCAAAAAAATTTGAACTGAAATTCTGGAGAGAATTTTTAAACATTTTATAGAAAACTGTCATGATACCTACGTTTTTTTAAAAGGTTTAAGTATGCCAAAAAACGATTTTTCAAATTTGCTCAAAAGCACAATTTTGCAGTACTTTCCAAAAAATATCAATTTTTCTATCGTTTTATCAAGAAACAATACAATTTCGTTCAGTGTTAAAATTTTCCTAATGCAATGAAAACTTTTTCAAAGGTTTTGTTAGGTAAGAATAAGTTTTTGAAAATTTTACTCTGAACACAAATTTTTCAAATTTTGTTACCTAAAATATTTTCTTTTTTTGTTAATTTGTCAGTAAACTAATTTTTTCTAATTTCAGAAAAATACATTTTTTTTAAATTCTGTCCATAATCAACATTGTATATTTTGTGAAAAATAAAAAATAAAAATAAAAATTCATGTTTTGTTTCAAATGATTTTAGAAAAAAATTTCAAATAACAAATTAAATCATCAAAGCCCAAGATTTAAAAAAAAAATTGTCAAAGGCACAAATTAAAAGAAATATCAAAGTTTATACCTATAATTGGAAAATTTTGTCAACACAATTTCTTCATCAATTTTGTTAGGAAACAAATTTTTCCTGATTATATTTTTTTAGCTTCGAGAATAATTTTTGGAAATTTCATTAAAATACCGATTTTTCAAAATTAAAAAAATTTATTCGACAACTTCTTTGAAACAATTCATTTTTTTTAAATTTTGTTAAAAGAATATATTTTTTTATTAAAATAATTTTTTCTACAAATTTTGCATACCTCAATTTTTTTTTCATTTGTGAGAAACCACATTTTTCTAAATTTTGTCAAGTTAAGCAAACAATTAATTTTTTCCTATTTCATCAAAATACATACAAGATTTTTAAAAATTTTCTTAGGGCACAAATTCAAAAAAAAAATTCTTAATTTTTTCAACTTTTAGTAGGTAATAGGTAAGTATAATTATAACAATTTTTCTTCAGAAATAATTTTTTTAAATATCATCTTATAAGAAATTTTTTCTAATTTTGTCAAGATAATATACGAGTATAAGCAAATTCTTTCAAAATAAAAGTAAAAATCTCAATTTTTTAAAATAAAAAATCTTTAAATTTTTTACAGAAAAAAAAACTTGAATTTTTATACAAAAAATCTACTTATTTTCTTGAAGGAAAATATTTTCAAACTTTTTTCAGAGTTTTAAAATTTTCGGGAAAAAACATTTTTTTTAACGAGAAGAGAAACATAAAAAAAATTTAATTTCATTAGAGTAGAATCTTGAAATTTTGTTGAAAAAATTAAAAAAAAATCTTTAACATTTTCTTCTCAATTTCAATTTTTAAAATTGAAAAATCTATTTTTTTCAAATCGTATTTATAGCAGATTTCTTGAATTTTCTTTCAAAAACGAGTCTATCTTTTTGAAAGTTTGTGCAGAAATGATTTTTTTTTAAATTTTGTTAAAATTAATTTTCAATTACCCCCTCTCCTCTCACCTTACTATATAAATACATAATCTTTCAATTTTTTTTCTGATTTTTTGAAATACCTCAAACTGAAACTATTTATATTTTTGTCTGATTTTTCAAAAATATTTCAGATCGAAAACATATCCACATTAATTTCATAAAAAACCAAATAAATTTTGTTCAAAAAAAAATTTTTTTTTCAAAAATTTTCCAGGAAATAATTTTTTTTAAATTTTATTATAGTTATCAAAGCACAAATTTTCAATTTTGTTAAGAAACAAATTTTTTCTACTTTTGAAATTTCTACTAGACACAATTGGTTTGCCAATTTTGTGGAGAAACTTTTTTTTTTTTTTTGTAAATTTTGTCAGTAACCGAATTTTTTGTTTTCTTCAAGTTCTGTTAGAAATAGGAAATTTTTGAAAATACTCGCTTATACTGTCAAGAAATAAATTTTCCAATTGAAATTAAATTTTTTTAATTGCAACAGAAGGAAAAATATATTTTTTTTAAATTTTAACAATTTTTCAAAATGATGTTACTTTACGTAAATTTTTAAAAATTTAAATAAAATACGAATTTTCAACAAAAAAAAAGTTGAAACTTTCAATTTTGTTCGAGAACAAATTTATCACAATTTTCCAGGTTTTGAAGATAAATTATATTTGAAAATTTTCTCAAGAATAAATTCTTCAAAATTTTGTTGAAAACAAAATTATTGAATTCAATCAATAATTTTATTGTTTTCCTCAATTTTTTCAAGAAACTCAACTTGCTAATATCAATTTATGTGGTAATTTTCCATTTAAATTCTAAAATTATACGTTTCCGAATATGAATTTCTTTTGATCCTTAAAATGGAAATTTTAGTACGAAAATATTTTAGAATTTTCCAAATTCCATAAATACCTACGATAAAGTAGACGAAACAACATCTTCCACGTGCGGTCGTATAGCTGAACCTTGACAACGAAGAAATACTCGTACGTTTAGATAAAAACGTGCTAAACACGAGACAAAAAAGTAAAATTGTATCAAAATGATAACTCGACACGATATTTTTATCGTCAAAAAAATAAAATAAACTCTTAAAAAGCGGGAGAAAATTGGGTCGACGCGACGTTCGCGTTTCCTTCCCTTAGCACTCGTCATTTGTCATTTCGTTGTTTGTCGAAACTCGTACAACAAAATGTCGTCGAGAGATAAAACCCATCACCTAGATAGCACCCGTATCGCTCACTAGAACACTTACCTTTCTAAGAATTTTTGAAACGGTTCGCCTCTCATTCTGCTGAATATTTCTGGTATATAAGGCTGCAACAGAAACCAAAAGAAAACATCTCCATTAATATCATCGACATCGCATCGTCGTCGTTCTAGTAGATAATTTTCAATCATCGCGTCGTGCCAGTTTCTTTGTAACATAAACTGTGCGTATACGTACTTAGCGAATCTAAATAGGGAAAAAAATTTCCTTCGAGGAAAAAAACCACTACACATTCATCTTCGAAGCGAAAAAACACAGAAAGAAGCGTAAAAGAAAGAGATGGAAAAAAACGTCATTATAACGACTCTGTATGTATCTTCGGGGCGTACGTTTGTTCTCTCACTCTACGTCTCTTCTTATATGCAGTAGTATAAAAACCCATTTCAACGAGTTCCCATTGTGTATATAAGGTTAAAGCAAGACAGGGTCCAGAGTAGAGGTACCGATTCAGCTCATGAAAAAGTGCAACGAACTATATCAACCTTTGAAATCATCGTTTTGAAAAACAGCACAGCGCATATAACTTCTGCTGCTCTATGCAAAAACCGATGAAAAACCCAGAGCATCGGTATGAGGATAAGGACGAGGACGGAGATAGGGTAGCGGGGTTATTAAAAAAACACTCGGGTGAATATTAAACTCGCCATACCATAAAATCATCTCACAATGGCGTGTAACTTTTGCTCTTGCTAAGTTCGTTTCGTGCGTATAGTGCTCTATGCATGAGCAGTAAATACGCCACGTCATACCAACTTTTTAAAACCGCATTTGCCATAATACGGAATTAACTTGCGTCAACAGCAGTTGATGAATTTGCAATCCAGAAGAAGAGAGAAAGGGCTGAGGTAGTAGAAAAATCGAAATAATGCGTATTTTTTGTGACGAATGTTCGGCTTAAAATTGCTCGTGGAATTTAGTACCCGTAAAATTTTGCGTATTGAATTTTTTTTTTAATTGAAGGTTTATCAAAATGCAAAATTTTGCGATTTTGTAAAAAAAAATTCTTGACTTTTTTGTAAAATTTTCTGAAATTCGAACTTCATAAAAAAATAAAATAAAAAAAAACTTTGAAATTTTGTGGGAAAAACACTTAGAGAGATTTTTGCCAAAACACAATTTATTCTATCCATAGTTTTTTTTTCAAAAAAAAACCCCTCCCTTTCCCAAAAATATATATATTTTTCTTTTTAAAAAACCTAGGTACATAAATTCATCAATTTTTTCTTTTTAAATTTCAGAATCACTTTTGCTAGAATTTTTTTTCTAATGTGAATATATTTTTTTTTAATTTAAAAAATTTCGTTTTTTCGTTGTTGTTTTTTTTTTTTTTTTTTTTAATTTCTGAAGGGTATTTTTACTGAAGAGTTGAGATTTATTTCAATTTTGCTGTTTTTAAAATAATAACTAAAATTAAGGCCCGTATTTTAAAAATTTCCTTAAGATTTCCTTATTCTTATTCCTTAAGGTAAGGAATAAGGAAAATCGGTATTTTAAAAACGATCTTATAATAAGGTTCCTTAAAATGGTATTTTAAAACTTATCCTTATCTTATTCATAAGGTTTGTGAAGGTGCATTGTTGCCAAACAGTTTCATCCGAGTTTCGGATATTACAACCAATAGAAATGCTGTATTTTTCTAGCATTGGCATATTGCTGGTTTTGCGCGCGTTTTGTGATAACTGGTGGTGAAATTAAAATTTCTTTTTTGCGTGATTTTACATGTTATCAAAGAATTTTTCCCTTTTGCGTGAATTTTTGCTGTAAAGGTCTATAAGTGAACATAATTTCTCCGCAGAAATACCTCAAAAGAAGCTCGGATTCCTAATTTTTTGGAGTAGAAATATTTTATAACTATTTCTCCAATTTTTAAAATAAAAAAAACCTGTTGCTTTTCCTTCAAATGAACATCTCAACTGCGTAAATAATTTGAAATTACTCAATAAGTATGTACAATTATTCACGTTCATAAGTGTTTACCGAAACCGAGTGAGGAAATCATTATCATTGTAATGTTTCAATGGGTTGCTGCGATCTCGCAGAACCCTGGTTGGGAATTTTGCAATTTCATTAAGCATTATGTTGTTCATTATATCATCCATATTACAAAAAAATAAAAAACTTCACAAAACTTAAAAAAAAATCATTCAAAAGTTCATTCAATTCTGATAAGAATTATCGAAATACAATAAGGTGTCCTTAAGGTACCCCGCGAGGTACCTTATTCATTTCCTTATTCCATTTACCTCATTTCGAAAAAGGAACGTTTTAAAATACTAAAAAATCTTAAGGAACGTCTTAAGGATACCTTATTACTTATATTCGAATAAGGAAATTTTTAAAATATGGGCCTAAAAGTCAATTTCATTTTTTGTGATTTGAGATTTCCTTGAGCCAGCAATCTATTTTCAATTATTGAGATTTTTTAAAAAGAATTTATTAAATTATTAATTAATAAATAAATAATCAACTGATATTTCAATTTTTTTGGTTTCGAAAAAATTGCCGAGTCGACTTTTACCATTTTGTAAAGATGTTCTTTCGAGATAAATTTTCTTTCGTTTTATGAACGGTTTCGTTTAAAAATTTTTCCTGTAATTTTCTCTTGTTTTCACAACAAAAAAAATGACTTCTTACAATTTTTTTATTTTTGAAAAAAATTGAATTCTGTGCTCGAAAGTAAGTTTAGAGAGCACATCCTAAAATTTGAACACATAAATTTTGAAATGCAGCATTGTGAATTTTGAGGTTGATAATTATGACCTATAAAAAACCCCAAATAAATGACAACCTTATCTCATATTTCATGATAACCTTATCCCACATTTCATGAGAACCTCATCTCAAAATTATAACAAACTTATCCCACATTTCATGATAACTTCATCCTGAAATTATGACAACATTACCTCGAATAAATGATAACCTTATCCTATATTCCATGATCAACCCTGACATAATTCTTGATAACCTTTCCTAAACTTATGATAGACTTATCCCATAACTTTTCCTAAAATCATGATAACCCCATTTTGAAATTAAGAAAACATCACCCCATATTTTATGATAAACTCATCCTAAATTTATGAGAACATTATCCCATATTTTAGGATCAACCCTGATTCTTGATAACCTCATCCCTTAAAATTTCCCAAATTCATGATAATCTCATCACATATTTCATGATAACCTCGTCCTAAAATTATGACAACCTTATCGGGTGTATATTTAATGTTAAAGCGCTGGTGTTACCAACTTACAAAAAAGTTGGGAAGTGTATCACAAAAACTCTTTTTTCTTGGAAAATATTCATTGAAATGTAAAAAATACAACTGAAAACGATTATTACTTTCAAGCCCTTTCATTTAAGATCAAAACGAAGTTTATATGATTAAAATTCGCAAAATTATTAATTTTTGCAAAAATACTTTTTGTATGTTGGTAACATCAGCGCTTTAACATTAAATATACACCCGGTACTCCAAATAAATGATAACCTAATCCATATTTCATGATCAACATTGACATATTTCTTGATAACCTTTCCTAAATTCATGATAACCTCAACTTGAGATTATAACAGCCGCATTCCATATTTCATGATAAGCTCATCCTGAAATTATGATAACCTTATCCCAAAATTTCAAGATTAACCTGACATACCTAATTCTTGATAACCTTCCTAAATTGATGATTAGCTCATCCCATGAAATTTCTTAAATTCATGATAATTTCATCCCATATTTCATGATAACCGCATCTAGAAATTTTGACAACATTTTCCCTCATTTCATGATAACCTCATTTTGAAATTATGACAACCATACCCCGGATAAATGATAATCATATCCCATATTTCATGAACAACATCGACTTATATATTGATGACCTTTCCTAAATTTATGATGATAACCTCATACCATATTTCATGATAACCTAATCTAGAAATTATTACAATCTTATCCCACATTTCATGATAACTTCATCCTGAAAAAATAATGCCTTATTCCATATTTCATGATAATCCTATTCAGAATTTGATGACCGTATCCCATATTTTTTTTCTTGTCCTGCCTTTTCTTGTTGTTGAAACTTTTCTACCAAACTCTTCCACCTTCCTCTTAAAAACATCCCATCACCCAAAGGCACCCTCTTCTTCTCCTCTGTCAAATGTCGATGTCGTCGATCGCAATAAAACGACAAGTTTTCCACGTGCATCGTCCGGAATTCCCCTTTAGACTCGATATCGTACGCATCTTGTATCTACGTACATAGATTAACGCCTTTCGACGACGAATAGCTAATGTCAAACTGAGCAATTTTTTCACTCTCACCCGGCACGAGGAATTTTAATGGTGTCGAAGGCGAACGCACCGTCGAAGGTGGGAGAGTCTGCGGCGCAGGGAGGATATACGCGAATTCGAATATTAAAATTCGCCACCATTTTCGTTCCGCTCATTCCTTCGTTTGGAAATCGACTATACGCCGCATCGCAAATCGCTATATCTTGTCAAGTTGTTAAGGACGACGTTTCATCTCGATTGTTTTTTCTATACCTTGTCGTCGCTCTCGAGTTATTTTATCGTCGAGTTTTCCCTTCAAACGTAGCGTACAATCACGTCGAAAATTCTTCGACAATAAGAGCAAATTTTGCGAGAGGAATTTCAACTCGAATGGCGAGGAATTTTTTCGACACGAGCGATGAATTTTTCATGTTTTTCGTCGCGTTTACTGATAACTACATGTAATGTATCGTCCTTTTACCTTCCGAGTGTGCTTATATATTTTTCTCGTGTTTTTGCTTCGATAAAAATCATGAAAATTGATCAGACAACATTTTAAAATTTATATGGTTCTTGCGAGAAAATAACTATGTACAGGGGAGTAGATTTTTGGAGGGTAGAATTTTTCAAATAAGCATCAAAGTAAGACATTATTTTATAAATTCTATACTTCGAGAACTAAGAAATAGAAAGATACAATTCGAAAAGGAGAGAGGTTTCTCAATTTTTGGGAACTTTGGGGGGGGGGGTTGAAAATTTTGTGAAAGCAATGAAAAAAAGTTGGTGAAAAGTAGGAACTTTCGAAGAAAAAAATTCTTTACGCAGTTACACACCACGAAACATCGAAACAAAAAAACAAAACATGTTTTCTGTCTACTGGTCTAATGAAAATAATGTAAAATTACACAAGCGAAGAAAGAATCGATCGAAAATGTAACACGAAATACGTTTTATGCGATATGAAAGATTATACTTGAGCTATACAAAATATGATACACTCTAAATCGCATTAAAAGACCAAATTGCTGATATGACTACGCTTATCTTGGTCTCTTCGTGCGCTCGTATTTCTCGATTATTTCCGAAAGCTCCTATCTGCACAAGTACATGACACCCGAGCGTAATTCGTTCGATTGTCTTCGAAACGGCGGAGCTAAATTTCTACAATATCCCCCATTTGTTTTGATTTTATATCCATCGAAGGTAATTTCGAGCACGAGATAGAGAAATAAAAGCATCGGACATCCGATGAAAAACGGCCCAAGTGCGAAGCAAATACGTAGATAACGTACTCCATAGTTGTGTACGTGAGGTCTCGAAATGACCTTTTCCAATTTGGGAAAATTCTGCTGGTTCTACTTGTGAAATTTTTACACGTCTAAATCGTCTGTAAAAATGAACTCCGAACCACTTGTATCTCGAAATTCGATTTTCAAAAATTCCACGCGCATGCGTAAATTGTTAAAAGTTTGAAATTACAATTTGAAAAAAATTTAACAGATAAACTTTGACGTGTTGGAAATTTTTAGAAACTTTCAAAACTTTCAATTTCAACAGAGAAAAAAAAGATTGCCGAATTTTATGCTCGACCAAATTATCGAGAAAAAGTTGAAGTTAAGATGACCTTCGTCGAAATAATTTTTCATAAATAAAGATACATACGAATACCTATGGGCTTTCCCGAGTTATACTTAATTGTATAAAAAGTTGTACCTGTTGAGATTTGAATTTGAATCATATCCAACATTTTTTGGTTTAATTTCAAACACCAGATTAGAGTAATATATTATACTTCGAATAATGAAATCAGCGGTTCGGGTATTTTACATAAATATGATGAAATGAAATATCATAATGAAAATAAGCCAAATATATAGCTGCATAATAATACACTTGTTGTGGTAACCAAAGTTAACAAGTGAGAGTGTGAGTAGATAAATTCAAGCAAGTTAAATTGTTTTGGGATTTGGGATGTAATTTTCACAGCTTGGAAATAGATATTTAATTTTTTTTTTTTTTTGAAAATATAATTTCACTTCTTCGTCCATTTGTCATCATTTTTGCGTTTTTGTCGTTTAGCTTTAATACTAACATATTATTGTGAAACTAGTTAAACCACACTTCATGTTCGAATTTCACAGAAGCTAAGGGAAAAATGACTCTCGAATTATAAAAATACAGAAAAAATAATTTTTAAATTTTTTTGATCATTTGTTTTTTTTTTCTTCAAAAATCTCTCAAAAATTATTTCTTTGAAAAAGTTACCAAAAAACAATTTTTTAAATATGTTCTCAAGTTTGGGGAAAATGAAAAAAAAAAAAAAGGCTAAACAAGTTGAAAAAGAGTAAAAAAAAAATCGATAACTGAAAAATTTCCATAGTAAAAACAAAAACTAAGTATAATATAATTATTAAGCATGAAAAGTTACCCGCCCCCAAAAAAAACTTGAAAAAAATGAAACCAAAAATGAATGAAATTGATCAAAAAATATTTTAAAAAGTAATCTCAAAAAATAGGTATTTTTTTGCAGAATTATCTCAAAAAATTTTCAATAATATGCGCTGCGTGTGAAAAATAAAAAAAAAAACTTTTGTTTCAACATTTAAAAAAATTACACAACAAATTTTTTGTAAAAAAAAAAAAAAAAAAAAAAAAAAAAAAAAAACGAAAAACGATTGTTTGAATAAAACCTGTAAAAAAAATAAGCTTGCAAACTTTTTTGGGAAAAAATTACTTGAATAAAAATAAAAAAGTTAGAAAAAACTATCATAAAAAAATCTTTCGAATAAAGATAATATGCAAAAAAAATTATAGAAAAAATATAAGTATAACTCTCACCTCTCAAAGAGTGTTTCTCTCACAAAATTCATTCAAAGATTTTCAAAATTTAGAAAGTTTTTTCATCGTCAATTTTTTTGGAAAAAATTACGAGTGAAACAGACCAGGTAGTCATGTTAAAAGTCCTGCTTTTTGTATGGAAGTATTAATTTTTCAAAAAATGTTGAAAAAATCTTACTTCTAATCTGGACGTCATGAATGTCGTGCTTTTTTTAAATTTTGAAACCCCGTAATTTAAGAAAAGCTTCAACAATGGAAAATTTTCTTTTGAAAATCGTTGAAGAGCCTTCATTCTAATAATTTTTTTTTTTTTAATTTTCTCCCTTTGGTACCTAAATTTAATTTTTAATTTTTTAAGGTTTGAAAAGTTTTCAAAAATTCATAGTACTTTTTCAAACTATTTCGAATTTGGATCAATTTTCAAAGTTGAATAAAATTTTATAAAATCTGTAAATATTTCAAAAATTGAAATTTTATTAATTTTTTACGATTTACATACATGAATTTGTAAATCATCATTGAAATTTAAAAAATTTCTATTTCGATAAATTTTTAAGTACAATTTTCTAACATTTGTAAGTAAATTTTTGAAATTTTTGAAATTTTTAAAAATTGCTAAAAATGAAAAATTTGAAGAAATTAAAAAATCCAATAAAGATGAATTTTCAAAATTGGATTAATTTTTCAAGTTTGATAAATTTTTAAGATTCACATGAATTTGTAATTGAAATTTAGAAAATCTCTTTTTCGATAAATTTTTAGGTAGGTACAATTTTCAAACATTTGTAAGTAAAATTTTGAAATTTAAAAAATTGTTTAAAATGAAAAAATTGGAGAAATTTAAAAATTTGATAAAGATGAATTTTCAAAATTGGATTAATTTTTCAAGTTTGATAAATTTTTACAGTTAATTATTTTTTAAATATTTCATAGAAATTTTTTTGAAATTCTGTGATTTTTTCTAATTCATTTTTTTACACTTATTATTATTTTATTAGTAGATACTTAATTTTGTTTTAAAAATTTCTGAGAGAGATTGTCTACGATTTTGTAAAAAATTCTCTGTAAATCTGTGATTATTTTTTGTTTACAGAATTCCCTGAAATTTTGTTTGAGAAATTCTGAATGTGAGTTGAGTAAATTTCCGAAAATTTAAAAAAATTTATTAGGTGTTCCACAATTTCACATCCATGAAGATAGGAAAATCCTCGCATGCTTCTTCTTTAAAAATATACAACTTTGGAGAAATCGCCAAAAAAGAATTGTTGGATATTGAGAAAAGTTATCAGAAATTTTTTCAAAAATTCTCTGGAATTCCGTATTTTTAAAAAGATTTTTAAAAGAAAGAAATCTCGTAAATTTTGTGAGAAATTTTTTGCGATTTTGTGAAAAATTCCATGAAATTTTACGACAGTTTTCTGGAGGAATTTTAGTAATGTTGCGAAACTTATCAGAAATTTTTTCAAAAATTCTCTGGAATTCCGTATTTATTTTTTTCAAAGATTTTCGAAATAAAGAAATCTCGTAAATTTTGTGAGAAATTTGCTGGGATTTTGTGGAAAATTCCACGAGATTTTACGACAGTTTTCTGGAGGAATTTTAGGAATGCTGCGAAATTTTGTTGAAAATTTTCACGAATTTACGAGAAAAAATCACGAACGACCGTAATTTGATAGATATATTATCTCTTTATTGTACTATTTCTTAAATCCCAACCAAGTTTCCTCTTTATTACGATAATTATAAAAGCACCATGTAAAAAAAAACACACACAAAAAAAGTAAAAATAACCCCAACGACACATCATTCTGTCCATGTACGAATACACGTATCTCTCCGCTATAAGCTTGTCTAGAACACTTTAAAAAGCGTTACATCTCTTATCCTAATAACACGTTGGTAATGGCGGTCGTGCAGATGTAGGTGGTATTGAGTGTATACTCGAAATACCATGTGTATCTGGCCGGGACTGTGAGCTTATTTAGATTTATAAGGTTCGCGAATCTCTGCCACTTCGTGTACAGAATTCACGAGTAAAGAATTCGCATTCGCGTTCGCTGCTGCAAGAATAAGACTTTCTGACCATTCGTATTCGCTCGACTTGTTTCTCATACGAACGTAGAGTACGTTTCCTATACCACACGAGTGTACATACGTAAGCATATACGACGTATTTGATTCATTCTCATTTCTTGCGATGTGTAATACGATAAACTATCGTTTTTTAAGTCTTTAAGTGCGTATTCGTATACGATGCGATGTATTTTATATATATACAGTGTGTTCTTCTTCTTATACTCTTCTCGCGGTATAAGCGTAGAGCACACTTCATGAGCCACATTCGAACCGAAGGCTTTTATACGCCAGTGTGCAATACGTCATTTTATTAGTATTAATTCGAGAGATACGTATTGTACGTGTATAAGTGTTAAATGAGATACGTGCTCGGAATTCCCTACCCTGCTTCACCTCCTCCTCCTCCTCCTCCGCGTGCACCTTTGATTCGCCAGTTCGCCAATCTCCGCGTTACACTACTTTGGCGTTCGCCGAGCAGGAGCAGCGAGCAGTTTTCCTCGTGTGTATTTGTATTTTTCCTTTAAATAAAACTCGCTCATGGTACGGATGACAGCGTGTTAAGGAAGTTGAGAGAAGCGATTTATCGCGTTTACTTTGTACGTACCAGTCGCTCGTATAACGTGTACTTGACAGCTGCGTCTGATATTTTGGTTTACCCCCGGACCACCTCATTTATGTCTTCTTTCATAAGCGTATATATAATATTTACTCGCGGGTAGATTGCGAAAGCGGACGTATCCGGGCTCGGTGCGTTTTCCTATAGCTCTCTACGACGCGACGTTCGCATTTAATTGCAGATATATCTTTGTATTAGATATTTTGACGTCGAGGTGCTCGCATGACCCTATTTTAAAGGATATTCTAGACTTAAATATGTCATCAAAGGTGCATTTTACGATTGAGATGATGACGAGCTATAGGGTGCTACAAAGTGTTCTAATAGTTCGTAGTTGAGATTTTGTAGTTACTGGCTTTTATGATAAAATGATTTCTATATAAATGAAAAAGTAGTTATTTTGAACCCCCCCCCCCTCCTCTCCCTCCACTCTACCGGTGTCCGGGAAGTACTTCACGAAACTTCAGATTCGAATACAATCGGGTACCTACCACTAACAAAAATGGTATCTATCTCAAAAATTGAAGGGGCAAGACAAAATTAAACTGAGAAAATTATTTTTTTATTGGCATATGGGTAGTACTTGAAAAAGTAAACATCTTTTACTCTTGAGATTTTTGGTCTACTTTTGAAAATGAAGGTAATAACTACATACATAGCTTTCTTAGCAAAATCTATCGGCAACACCGCATTCAAAAAATTTTCTGACATCACCAGGGAATAGTACTTCAAAAAAGAATTGCATTTAAAGTTTAAACAATGCAAAAAGCTACCCTCAGAATCCATGCTAAAACCTCCTCTGGTTAATTTTTGAAATTTTATAAAATTACCAATTTTGTAAAAATTTGAAAATTCAAAAAATTGGAAAAATTTTCAAATTGCATTTAACCACTGCAAAAATCTACCCTAAAAATCAATGCAAAATCCGATCCTCTGGTGAATTTTTGAAATTTTGTAAAATTTCCAATTTTGTAAAAATTTAAAAATTGTAAAAATTCAAAAAAATTTCAAATTGCATTTAACCAATGCAAAAAGCTACCCTAAAAATCAATGAAAAATCCTCCGCTAGTAAAATGTTGACATTTTATAAAATTTCCAATTTTGTAAAAATTTAAAAAATTCAAAAAATTGAGAAAAATTTCAAATTGCATTTAACCAATGCAAAAAGCTACCCAAAAAATCAATGAAAAATCCTCCTCTGATGAAATATTGACATTTTTTTTATAAAATTACCAATTTTGTAAAAATTCAAAAAATTCAAAAAATTGAGAATAATTCTAAATTGCATTTAATCAATGCAAAAAGCTACCCTAAAAATCAACGAAGAATCCTCCTCTCGTAAAATTTTGACATGTATAAAATTACTTATTTTGTAAAAATTTAAAAATTGAGTTGAAAAATTTAGAAATTTTTTCTCCGAAAAAATTCGGAGAATTTTTTTTATAGGTATAATAAAAATAAGAAATAAAAACAACTAAGGATTCTTATTTTCAAAAAAATTATGACCAAAAATCATGATTTTTTTTTCTTCCAAAATAAAAATATTTTTTCTGGAAAAAAACAGATTTTTTATGAGTAAAAATCAAGAGATTTCTTACTTTAAAAAATTTAGAGATTTCTTTTCTTCTGTGAAAAAAAAAGAATTTTGTTCACTCCAAAAATCTGAAAAAAATTTTACTGTAAAAAAATATGAGAAGTTTTTCCCAAATACCTAGGTAAGTGAGAGTCAGAGATTGATTCTACAATAAAGCTGAGATTTTTTCACTCCGCTGCCCTAGAAAAAATAACTGAAAGACCTTTTTACCAAAAATAAAGAAAATATGTCTTTCACAAAACAAAACAAAATTCTGCATAAGCCCCCAAAAAATAAGACTCTTTTTCAAAAAAAACTATGAACAAAAGTCGTGATTTTTTTAATTTAAAAAAAATAAAAAATAGCAAAATAAAATAATAATAAGAAGAATAAAAATATGGCAAAAAATTTAATTTTTTTCTCCAAAAAACGAGAAGTTTTTTCACGTTATTTTCTACTCCCAAAATTTAGGTATTTCTTCCTCCAAAGAAATGAGATTTTTTTCTACAAAAATTCAATGAGTACTTTTATTACAACACAAGAGGAAAAATTCTCACTCCAAGAAAATTTTTATTTTAATTTCAACAAAAAAAATTGAGGTTTGTTTTTCTCTAGAAATAAGGGATGTCTGTTTAAAAAGCAAAGATTTTTTACTCCAATTTTTTTAATTTTTTTAATTTTTTGAAAAATGAGAATTTTTTAGCAAATTGTGGTACTGAAAAATGTAGGTTTTGAACATATTTCTCAGGGGTATCACAAAAAAAATTGACTTATTCCTTTGGGGCCCTACTCGGCTCTCGCCATCATTTGTATATGTAAATAAAATCCTACAAAGTTTTTACAAAATTTCAGAGCTTTTTTTTAAGGTAATTAGAATTTTTTAATATAAATTCCAAACAATTCTCACAAAATTTCGAGGCTATTTTTCTTTAAAATTTACAGAAGTTCGAAAAATTTTCTACAAAACTTCAAATATCTTTGCAAAGGTCACAGAAAACTTTTTTTGAACTTCAAAGAATTTTCTAAGCATAATTCACTAACAGAACCTTGGAAAATTTTTGGCAAAATTTCAGAAGATTTTTTTTGCAAATTTCCAGAAAATTTGTCACTAAATTCTTATATTTAGGTAATTGTTTTCACTACCTTTTTCTGTTATATGCAACAATTTTTCAGTCACAATTTTTTTAATTTCTTCAATTTAACCCCCTTTTTTTAAAGAAAAAATTTACGATATTTCAAACAATAATTCTACCCACAATTTGAACAAATTTCACATTTTAGTATTTTTCAAACGAATTTTTCTCCACTTCTGCTCTTCTAATTCTACCATATCGATCTCACTCAACTCGTTCGTTTACATAATTAGCCAAACTCGACCATACCATCATCAGTATTCTCGCTCATCGTCAAAAATTAGACTAATTTCATCTCTTTCGAGGCGCGTAATTACAAAGTACGTTATTCGTATTAATTTCATATCACTCTTACTCCCTTCGGGCCAGCACGACTCTGCGACTTATGCCTCTGCCGTCGTTCATCTCCGCGTTCTTCGTACTTCTCTCGCCCGTAATGTAATCTCGAGCGTTATAAAACTTTTTAATCATCTTTTACGCGCCGCCAGTAAATAATGAAATGCAAAAATTATTAAAAGATGGCGTAAAACTGCCCAGTATCTTGCTGCGGAGCGCATGCGTCGCAAATGCCGACCGACGTCGTCGTCGCTGTACCTTGTAGAGCAATAAAGCAGGTGAAAAAACAAACCCATACCCTTTGCCAGGCCCATCTCAACGTTGGTATAGCATAACGTAAGCTACCTACATACATATACTCGTAAGGTGTATACAGAGTGGAATGGCAGGTATACTGCGTACGTCGTCGACGGTAAATAATAAAAATTTAAAAACCTCGCTAGCTTCAACCACGGTCAACCGATAATTCCGACAAGCTCTACAAAAAAACGTCCGAGTATAAACAGGTTTCGGGCCCTCGCACCCTTAGCCTTTCGCCATTTCATGGCACCGTGCCCTCGTCGAGCAGAAAATGAAAATATTCGGTCGGATTTTAACGAGCCGACACCGCGTCGTGTTAACTTTTATATCCGAAAGTGCGAAAAACTGCACAACAACAACAACGTCGCAAACTTGAGGTAACGGCGGAGCGTGTACAGTGTACACAAATAAACCAACCACCGCGAGCTTTGAAACTTGGACGAGGTTTGCAGAGAGGGGTGCAACCACCGTAAACGTGTATCTACGAAAAAACATCGACCTATATAAAAACGTCTTCGATGCTTACCTCGAAAAGATTTACGGGTACGTCGTTTTTCACCAGACACGCTTGCACATGAGCGACCGCTTCTTGAGGGTAATTCTGTAACATATACCGAAACATACGCGTTAATTTATACTTTTATACGCAATTTTCCTGAAAAATGAGCTTTTCAAAATTAATTACATCGTCTTAAAATAGGTACGTACCTACGCGAGAGATATTCCGTTCGTGAGAACGGAATTAAGAGTGTTTATTGTGGAGGTATTTTAGACCACCCCAGGCGGTTTCTAATTAACTAATTGCCTCGAAACGAATGCTATTTTAATGTCGAGCGTTAGAATCAGTCTTTCGTTTACCAGACGAGCCCCTGCTCTGAAGGGATGTGAAGAAAATAAGGTGAATTTTCAAAAATTTTGGGAACCACTTTGAGGATTTTTTTTTTGAAATTCTTAAAACATAGTGTGTGATTAATTAGGTAATGGTAATATACATTTTTAGGACAAAGAACGACTAATAATTTTTTTTTTTCAATTTTTGAACCACTTCAAATTTTCTTTCCACTTCAAATTTTCGAACGTGGAATTTTTTCGTAAGGCGAGGAGTGGACTATGGTGGGCTCAATAAAACTATTTTAATTCCAACATTTTTTTTTCGATTTTTCCAAAGTTGGATAATTGGATATTTATTTCTTAAGAAGAAACATGCGAGGATTTGCCAATTTGCATGATTGTGAAATACCCAATAAAATGTTGAAAATTTTGAGAACCCCTAGAAATTTTCTTTTTTGATTTCACTCGAATGTTGAATATTTTTCTTTTTAAATGTTCTTTTCGGTGCCCCAACCTAACCAAAAAAAGTCCCCGAACCTCAACCTTCGAGAAGGCCCTCAAATGTAGACCAAAAGTGACCCCCTCGTCGTTTTTCGCTTATAACTTTTAAATATGGGTTTAAACACAAAAATGGTTATCACTAAAATTAAATTAGATAAAATTTGCAACAAAAAAGGTTATATTCATTTTTTCAAAAAAGTGAACGGGTGGCGCAAAAACTCGCGTCAAAATATACAGGGGAGAAAAAATAATTTCCAGGAATAACGCATAATTTTGGAAGGAGTCGAATGTACTCCCATAAGAATACACCATGGATTCTAAAACAGTCCCCCATCCTCCTCTCCCCAAAGTGTCTGAAATGTGGATACGTAGTAACCTCCCAAACGTGCCATAAAGATATTTGAAGTCTATATTATTCACCATTTTAAAAAGAATTTGAAAAGGGGTTTCTAATGTTTTTTCGGTACCATCGAAAATTTACCATGTCCGCTACTACATAAATACTTGATATTAAAAATTGGAGGGGAGGGAGGGGTCCAATCGCAATTTTTGTAATAACCAAAATTATTTACAAGACTTCAAGCCACAACTTTTGTTTGAAAATTTTTTCAATTGTACCCCTACCTCCACCAGTTTTTAATAATATAAGTATATCTAAGTCATGTTATGCAAAATTGGAGGGAAGCGGAGGTCTAATCAAAAATTTTATAACGACAAAACTTATTTTTAGGACTTCAATCTACAACTATCTACTTTTGTTTGAAAAAATTTTCTATTGGGCCCCTCCCCAATTTTGAGTAAAATATCTACATAATGTTATGTGAAATCGGAGGAGAAAGGGGATGCAATCGAAATTTTGATAAAACCAAAATTATTTATAGGATCTTAATCTGAAACTTTTATAAGAAAAATGTTTCGATTGGCCCCTTCCTCCCTCACTCTTATAATTTTTAATTATTAGTACCTTCGGAGTGTTATGCAAAATCGGTGTGGAGGGAGGGGTCCGACTGAAAATTTTTTCAAACAAAAGTTGTAGCTTGAAGCCCAATGAATAATTTTGGTTATTACAAAAACTTCGATTGGACCCCTCTCTCCCCCCCAATTTTGAATATAAAGTATCTACCTAGTATTGGACTTGGTAAATTTTCGATGGTGCCAAAAAAACAGAACTGCGGCCATCTACTTGTACATTACGCTCCTCATTCGAGACAATTTACACCCTCTTCCCCCCCCCCCCCACATCCAAATCGACTAAAAAATACCAAAACATATTAATCAACTCTCAAAAAAAAAAAAAAAAAAAATGAAAAGAAAGGCTACATCTCAAAAACAAATGTATTTCTACACACTACACAGCAATGAAAGGTAATAAGGGACGAAGCAAACCAAAAAAAAAAAAAAAGAAGAAGAAGGAAAAAACACTACTCGTTGGCATTTTTTCCACATTTTTTCTCTCGCTAGCTCGCTCGTACGCTTGCCAATAGTTTCAGGAAATGGCTACGGTAATTGCATTCATTATACGTTTGAAAGTTCTTACCGAAAAACTTCCATTTTATTGGATTACTCCTCGCGAATAACTTAACCAACGAGATACGACGAGCAATTTTCCCGGTGCGTTGTCCTACCACACACCCAGACACTCGTGCCATATTGCAGAAGTACTCGTATTCTTATGCATAGTACAAGTACGGGCGAGTTTCTCTCTTCTTTTCTTTTTTTCCCCTTGGAGAGATCTCTTGATTAGCGTTGTCGAAGTTTTCTGAGCCTTCTATTAGTTTTTTTCCTCTTCAAGTTGCCAATTGACACAAATTAACATATACGAGGACACACGAGGTACCTATACGAATGGTGAGTCAACGTGCAGGGTGTATAGCTTTTCGAGCAAGACACGATTTCATTTCCAAGTTGTAAACGACAATACGGTTGATTTGATGCCAAATTCGTTGCTTTTTTGAAATCTATCGACGTATTTATCGGGCTAATGTATCGATAAATTGCCAACATATCGTTTCGATTAAATTCGCAGACTTTAAAAAGCTAATATTTCAAATAAACGATGTTTTCCATTGGTATTTTTCTACTTTTTGATTTATCTATATTATTTTCTCTTCATCAGAAAGAAGTTCCAAGATTGCGACCAGTATGAACAATTTGGGAAATTTGCAAAACTTAAATTGCAAAACACTTACGATGAATCCAAAATTTTCCAAAAAATGAATAAATCGATAAATTCTCCAAAATTCAATACATATGTGACCCGGCATAACAAAAGGGACCTAGTAGGTAAAAAATCGATTTTCACTTTTTTTGTGTTCTGAGCTCTACGAACCGACGTCTACTATCTGAGCCACTCAAAATTTCGAAAAAATCAATATTTCCAATCGGCATGACAAAAGGGACCTAGTAGACAATGTAGCTGTTTTTCAAGAATTTGAATAAAAATGTGTAAAAATAATATATCCCTAATTTGTTTCAAAATAGCTCACACCGGGGCTGATGCTTGAAATACATGATTTTAATCCAAAAAAATTCCCCTTTTGAGATTTTACGATCAATTTTCAAAATCATCATTGATCACAATAATTTTACTTGAAATCGATGAAATCTAATATTTGTTTTTCAATGTTTTTTTCGTTTTATGACCACTTATGACACAAAATTCTCATAATTTAGCCAAAAACTGATCTGATATTTGTTATCAGTAAGCTTCAAATATTTGCTTATCACACAATTTTTCCTCCTTTTTGGCAACACTGAGTTTGGTCAAATTTCCCTTACTCATTATAAAAAAAAATTTCGCACAAATTTTTTTTTAAAACATTGGAAAATATTTCACTCATATCCAGTAACTATTTCCCCAAAATCTAAAAAAATCAGTCCATTTGTTCCAAAAATATTCATTTTCAAAGTTTTCTTTTTGCTCTCTTGAAAAATTTGTAAAATACCTACTAGGTCCCTTTTATCATGCCTGGTTACACATTGACATTTATAAAAAAATAATAATAAAAAAAATAACTTTAAAAAACATTTAAAATGAAGATTTTCTAAAATTTATTAAATTAAAGATTCCTTCATAATTCAATCCCGTGCCTCTGGCCATAGCGGCAGTACATGGCACGTGAAACCAACAGGTAACAGGTAAAAAAATAGAAAATTTGTAAAAAAATATTAGAGTTGAAATTTGAAGAAAAAAATAATAATAAATTTGTAAAAATATTAGGTATAAATTTTTGACATTTGCAAACATTCACGGAAATTAGGTGAAGAAATTAAAAAATTTCACTGAAAAAACTGAAAAATTCTCCAAAATTTAATAAATTGAAAATTTGTAAAAAAATTCATGAATTAAAATTTTTTGATGTTGAAAATAATATACTTAATAAATTTTTGGCTTTTGCCAACATTTACAAAAATTTGATAAAATTGTAAAAATTCAATTAATTAAAAAATGCAAAATTTTAATTAATTAGAAAAAGTCTCCCATATTTGATAAAGTTTCCCAAAATTTGAGAACTTGAAATTTTTTCAAGAATCCAATGTGTAAACAAAAAAATAGTGCATTGAAAATTACATTTTTTTTCCCATATTTTAATCTATGATTTTTTTGTCAATTTTCATCATCCCTAGCAATAATCTCACCCCCCCCCCCCCCCCCTGGTCACGGTTCTACTGTAAAGTACTTGATCGAGTGAAAAGGCTTGGCAATAGTCACACTATGAGAGCAAAAAATTCAAATTCTTTAGGTACTAAAAATGTGAAAAAACAAACAAACTCGATGCATTTTGGAGGGGTAGGGGTGAGACCATAATAAATAGATAGAGGTAAACATCGTCATGGGTATTGTTCAGTTGGTTTTCAGTCACTTCGAGTTGAAAAATTTGGTTCATTCGTGTCTTACATCGACTATTTCACAGAAACACGACGAAAAACGAGCCAATTACTCGTGAGAACATCAAAAACAGCTCAACGAATTGAAAAAACACACCATTAACCAGCTCAACGTTTAAACTCAGTCGAATGTAATTTCTTTCAATTTTCAACCCTGCCCCTCATTCCTCTTATCATCGTAGAGCAAAGAAGAATAAGAGAAACGAACTGAACACCGGAAAATAACAAAAGAGAAAATGAGAGTATATTTTTCAAAAACCTTACTCCATCAACTAGTGTCTACGTTGGTCGTTGTTTGCTCAATTTTAAATTTCACCAAGTCCAACACTGATATTCAAAATTGGAGGGGAGGGAAGGGTCCAATCGAAATTTTTGTTATGACCAAAATTATTTGTAGAACTTCAAGGCACAACTTTTGTTTGAACATTTTTTTAATTGGACCCTTTCTTCCGCCAGTTTTCAATAATATAAGTATCTAAGTCATATTGAGCAAAATTGTAGGGGAGGGGAGGGCCACTCAAAAAATTTTATAATGACAAAAATTATTTTTAGGACCTCAATCTACAACTTTTATTTGAAAAATATTTCAATTGGACCCCTTCCTCAATTTTGAGTAAGTATCTACAAAATGTTATGTGAAATTGGAGGTAAAGGAGTGGTTCAATTGGAATTTTTATAATGACAACAATTATTTCTAGTACCTTAATCTACAACTTTTGTTTGGGAACTTTTTCAATTGGACCCCTTCCTCAATTTTGAGTAAGTATCTACAAAATGTTATGTAAAATCGGAGGTGAAAGAGGGGTCCAATCGAAATTTTTATAATGACAAAAATTATTTCTAGGACCTTAATCTACAATTTTTGTTTGGAAAATTTTTCAATTGGCCCCTTTCTTCCTCACTCTTTTAATTTTGAATAAATATCTGAGGAGATGCTTCCATATAAACTGATTGAGCAAACTAGACAGTAGAGTGCCTCATCACAGGATTTCTAGCTTTCCAGCCCTTGAAATAGGAATTCCAGAAATAGTTTCAATTCATTTAGAAAATTACCAAAAGATTCATTCTCCAGGGCGTGGCTTCGCCACAATGGGACTCGAATACGTCAGTGTACGTGAAAAAAAATACTCTTTGAGTAAAACGTCGATTACTCGAGTTACATCATAAATACCTCTAATCGAGAAAAACACGCCCTAAAAATCTAAAACCTCAATCTGACCACCGAAAAAAAAAAAAAAAAAAAAAAAAAAAAAAAAAAAAAAAAAAAAAGTAAAAACCACCATCGAAGCGAATCTACTACCAAACTTTCGGTCGAATTATAAATTCAAATCATCTCGTCAACTTGCGTTCAACTCGGTTACTTGGGCCGCCATCAGCACAGCCTTTTTGGGTGAATAATCTTCGCCTGACAAGTTTCGAGGCTGCAAAGTAGAGTACAGTCCGTCGTTGGCACGGCGCTTAATGAAATACCAAACCGTTCGGTATAGAAATTTCGCTCAAGTTTTTGCCTCAGCAGCCGTTCCACGGGATATGCCGGCGAAGAAAGAAAGAAAAAAATACGAATCGTTTAACATTCTTACGCATATCGTAGTAGAAATCGGGGCCGGCGCGGTGTAGGCAATTTCCAAGTCACTCGGCTTCTTTTTTCATTCCTTCGAGGGTCAAATTCGTTCAGATTATTCATCCGTATTGGCATTTTATTTGCACTACACTCGTAATTCTTTTTCTAATCTTATTTCCCAGGCCCATTTATTTGGCGAGTTGCGAGAGACGCCGGATGGCGCGGCGACGCGAGGGGAGCATACCGTTAATTAAAGTGCCGACGTGAAATAGGTAGAGCTTTCTTTTCAGATAAACTCTGCTCCGCTTTATGTGGTTCCTGAGACTGCTGGTTCGTGAACGATGCGATGGAACGAGAGTCGAGAGGAATGAACCGAGCACCGCAGGGAAAAAAATAACCCTCTCGATAATTGTAAAAATAATCTAAACCATTATTCGCAGTTTAAATGAAGCGTAACTAAGTAAGCTGATGAAGCGATGGACGAAAAGTTTTTCACAATTAAGTACATAATAAAATATACTCGAGATATTATAATTTCTTTTTTCTTTCGCAGTATTTCGTCTTTTTCTCTGAGCCGGGCGCGGGCGCAGCGCCCTTTCCAAGTGCAAAACTTCTACTTCTCTCTACAGGTACTTACCAAACCGGAGATTAAAAAGTAAAACCGGCCAAATATTCTGATGGCTGTTGTAAAACTTATAAAAAGTGTACGATCCACTTAAAGTAAAACTTTTCTCAAAAAAGCGCTTTTGTTTTTTGTTTCGCGTACCTTCCGCCCTCTCGCACTCCATAACCCTTCGGGCTATGGCCTCAGCGCAAAACCTCTGTCGCTGATGCGACGACGATGACGATGACGACAACGACGAGGACGACGAACAGAAAAACAAGAATAAAAAATATCTAACGAAGGAGACTGCTTTCAAAAACACACAACGACGCAAAAGTTAATTTCCTTTTTCTTAGATAATTTGGCCCATAAAACGAGAGAAAAAAAAAGCGACCTAGCGGGCTGGCCAATGGCTTGTTTCAAAGTAAACCTACGTAAGTAATTTTATATAATATCTCCCTTATATCTACTTTGACATCGGACTTTATTTTCTCTTTTATTCGATATACGCAATGTGTACCAAATGTGAACCTACATTTCGTATGACATTAGTATGAGATGGTTTTCCTTATTTCATTCCCTGGGTACTTGAGCATTTTGGTAGAATTTTTGCAAAAAAGAAAAGGTCGAATGCTGTTCTAGGAATTTTTGAAATCACTGAGCAAGGATTCGAAAGAGATGAAATTTTTCAAATATATTTTCCAATAAATATTTTCAAATTTTTCATAAAAAAACAAGTTTTAAAAACGTTTTCAGACGATAATAATTATTTTCAAATTTTTAAAAACATTTTGTGATTTATAATAATCTATTTTAAATTGAAAACGAATTTTTCTAAATTTTGCATTATTTCCTTTCTTTAAAGAGGCCTTTAAAAACAAAATATGAATAAATTTTGAATTAATGGAATTTTTAAATATAAGAAAACAGCTTGCATCATATTTTTCCAAACGATTTTTCCATTTTTATTTTTTATTTATTTTTTTTAATTTTTTTAACATAGAAGAAATTTCCTTAAATCTTGTAAGTTTAAAAATATTTGCATCAAGGAAGTGTATAAGTACTTATAAATAAATTTTTATAGATTGGCGATATTTTTTAGAGAAAATGCGTAATGATCCAAAATTTCCGATGAAAAAGAACTTACTGGTCATCCCAAAAATATCTTTCATTTCTTTTTGAGAGAGAAAGAATATTTTAAAATTACATGGAAAAAATTCACAGTTGGGAAAAATCACAAAAAATCGCAATCACATAAAGAAATTTTTTGAAAGGAATTATCAATAAAAAAATAAAAAATAAAAAATTCATTAAAAATTTTTCTTTTAAAAGACAATTTCATGTGAAATTTTCAAGAATATATTTTAACGAAAGTTTTGAATTTTTTTCAATTGGAAGTGTTTTGATAGGATTTTGAATTTTTATTTTTTTTAAATTTTTGTTATCAAAAAAACTTGAAAGATTTTTTGTGAAAAATGAAGAAAAAATTTTCATAAAATAAGACGTATTGAGTACCCAGGTACTTATAAGAATTTTTCAAAAAAAAAATTGAAATGTTTCCTTTCAAAAAAAAAGTTGGACGATTTTTTGTAAATTAAAAAAAAGACATAATCTTTGATTTTATTCAGGAAAACTTTGAAATATTTCCTCTCAAAAAAAACAGCAAAACTTTGAATTTTTCTTTTAAAAAAATTGAGATACCTACTTACCTAAGTTTTTCTTGTAAATGTTGTTTTAAAAACTTTTGATTAAAATCTCGACTTTTTTCAAAAAAAAAAATTTGAATCATTTTCTTACAAAACCTTTTTTAGGCGGTTTTTTGTTAAGTAGGTATTAGAAAAAATTTATTGGATTTTTGATTTTTTGCAACGAAAATTATTTCTACATCTGTTACAGTTTTTAACAAACCAAAACGTCTAACAGACTTTTTTTCCAAAGCAAAATTATAATTTTTATTTTTCTCATAGAGAAAACCATAAAAAATTGAAAAAAAAATGAATTTCTAAAAAGAAAAATGAGGAAAAAAGTGACTCGTAAATATGCACCTGTTTGTTTGAGGGAAAAATCCTAAATCTATTCCGAATGAATTTTCCTAAATTTATTAGAAAATTTTCAATTCTTTTCTTCAACTTTTCAAAAATTTTTTTAAAAAATTTTAAAAACATTATTTCTTCATTCATTTGAAAATTAATTTTCAATTTTTTCTCAATAAGGATTTTTTTTGAGATAAAAATTTATTTTTCAGTTCTGTTCAAATACCTTTGTTTTTCAAAAATTTTCTTCAAAATCAATTTCTTTTGAATTTTTTTGAGAAGTACTTTTTATTCAAAAACTAATTTTCCTAATTTTTTATTGAAACATTTTTTTTTTTTTTTTTTAGTTAGTTAGGTATTTTGTAAAAACTTTTTTTTGAAGTTCGAAAATTTATTTCAATTTTTTTAATATGTTCTAATTTTGCTTCAAAGTGGAACTTGATGAAATTCTTGTCAACAAACGAACTTTTTCTTTTTTTAGAAATGAGTTTTTTGAAATTCTGTATGAAAACACTTTTCCCAATTTTTCTTTAAAAACGGTACCTATTTTTTTTTTTTAATTTGGTTTGAAAATTTTAAGTTTTGCTCAAAATGAAATTTTCCAAATTTGTATAAAAACATTTTTTCTTAAATTTTCCAAAAGAAAAATCGTTTTAAAATTTTTCTTTAAAAACAAATTTTTTCCAAATTCTGTATCTAATTATTTTTTTTTAATTTTGTTTTAAAATTTAATATTTCATTTTTCAAACTTTTTTATTTCATTGAAATTAAATTCTTAAAAATTTTATTCAAAAAATTACCTAAACCTACATCCCTCTTTACCTTCCCCCAAATTGTAGATAAACCATGACACAACGACAAACAGACGAATAAATTCTACAGACACGTCAAACCATCAACATTCGGTACAGGTACATATAATACGTATTAAAAAACGACCCAGGGCTTCTATTCGTTACCTATTCCCTTGACCTTAAAAACAGCTCTCCACTCGTCATACCCTTCACAATAATTAATTATAAAAAGCTAACCGCCAATTAGGCTAAAAAAAAAAAAATAAGCATCACCGCGACGACACATATTACAAAATGCGCATAAAACTACGAGTAAGCTTTAAATTAATGAGATTATTACGTGTGTGTGAGATAGCAATTCTTTCATGATAAATTCGTCGTAAATTTTTTTCGCCAAGTCTCTTCTTTCATCGACTGATTCGACTTTTTCGAAATGTTTTATCTGTAACATAAACATAAAAATATTTTTCTTTAGTAGCCAGATCGATAAAAACGACATGAAAAAAAAAGGAAAAAGGAAAAAAATATATAATATACTCGGGATGACGACGACCAAGCATCGTACGTATCGTGATCGTCGTACTCGGTTGCAAAAAGATTACAGCTTTTTTGTATCAAAAGCGAGAAAAAAAATACACGTACGAGCCGGATGCCATTATACGATCCGGCCGCAGTAGCCAAAAAAAAAATATTATAATCTTCGCAAAATACTCGTAAATAAAAATGTAAAATAATAACGTCGAGTTTTCATCTCACGTATGGATAATATGTGATTATACGATGGTTATTTTCATTAGGCGAATTTTCCTTCGGAATAGAAATACGAAAATGTGACGATACGAAGGAGAGGAGAGTAGAGGAAATGAGGAAAATTTTCACCATTATAAAACGTTTCTTTAATACTTTTTCGAAGCTGAAATATTTTATAAAAAGAATTGATTTCTTTTTGCTATTAAAAAATTACACGAAGAAAGGAGAAATTATCGTGTAAAAATATTATTCTCACATCTCAGCACTTCAACCCAACTCTGCAATTTTTTATCAATTTTTTCGATTCATTTACACTTGAAAAAAATATCCATTTTAACAATTCATCTGAAAACACGAGACACTTAATCGAAATTCTTTCTCTTAATAATAGCCTTTCTTCGCACCTCATAATTTTTACCTCCTTCCAAACGTAAAATGACGTACATTGCAGTTGAAAGACGTTCGACGATGGAAAAAAAGAGAAAAAAGAAAAAAATTACACGGAAAATCCATCTAATATGTTTCTGCTCTTTATAACAACTTTCATCTCTGCCAATATTCGCGTTCTTACCGTGTACTGCGCCTAATCGTTTTTCTCTGCTTTCAACCTGCAACACTCCTCTCGCTTGGTTGGAAAAAACCATCACCTAAATACCACATCGATATTGATTTATGAAAACATGAACAATCTTTACTTTATACACTGCAAACCACTCTCGCAAACTAAAATCTAATTACCAAATAATAAACCATTCTCTTTGAAAATAAGCCTCCTGCCTTCAACGCTGAAAGAAATTAATAAATTTTGGTAGAGGGGATTTGAACTGTGAGTAATGGTTTCCCAAAATAATTACTAAGAATTTCTATGCAATTAAATTATTTACTCATTTCTCAACCTACCTACACTGTCGATTGAAAAATTGATACAAATTAAAAAATTGAGAATTTTAATAATTTTACAAAATTCAGTTAAATTTTCTAAAGCTTTTAACAACGTGAATTTTCAAAATTCAACAAATTTCTGAAATCAGGGTGTCTAACCTTACCTATTTTTTTTTTTTTTTTTTTTTTTTTTTGAAAATTCATGACTTTTTCATGAACATTATTTCTACATTTCCAGGGGTCCCCTCCAGCATAAGCGTAACTTGGAAGAAATGTTGAGAGGCAAAAAAAATTCCCCTCATTTTTCCCCCATACTTTGTGGTAAATAGCTATTAAAAAAATTATTGAGGGAGGAAACGAATGCCCCTTGAACACCCTAAGTTATTCCTATGCCCTTCGAGACCTCCTTGTCTTATGTAGACAAAAAAATCTATACAATTTCAAAAAAAAGTTGAATGAATAACTATTTAGAATTTTCAAGGTAATCCGATTTCTTCCCTAAAAGATGGATGCTTAAAATTGTTTTCATGTTGTAATGTGAGAATGATTTTTTTTCTTGGAAAGAAACAAAAAATTTTCACGCAAAAAAATTTCCTAAAAAAATTATTAACAACTTTTTCAATAGAAAATTTTTTTTTTAGTTTTTTTTTTTTTCGTTCCAAAGTTTAGAAAATTATTTATTTATTGATTGATTTTACTATCAAAAAAAAAAAAAAAAAAAAAAAATCCCAAAAAATTGTGACTTATTTTAGAAGAATTTTTAAAATTGTTGTTCGAAAAAATCCCAGTTTATTTTCGAAAATGAAACGAATTTTTTTCTTCACAAAGAAAAAATTAAGAAACTTTTCCACAGAAATTTAAAAAAAATATCTTCACATAAGAAAATTTTATAACAATTTTTCTCCAAAAAGAAAAGAAAAGATTTTTGGATATTTTTTGTTCCAAAAAATCCAGAAATTTCTTCCTACGAAAAAATTTCTACTCCTGAAGATTTGAGATTTCTCCATTTCAAAAAATGAGTATTTTTTTTCCAAAACAATTTTTAAAAAAAATTTTAACCAAAAACTTTGTTTTCAATTTTTTTTTATATGTTCCAAAAAATGAGAATTTTTTCTCCAAAAAACAAAATTAAAATATTTTTATTTTTTAGAAAATTGAAAAAAATCCAAAAAATTGAGATTTAATATTCTAATAGAGTTCGAAAAAAAAATTTACTTCAAAAAAATTGGGAATTTTTTCAACGCCTTGTACAGCAACTACCAAAGACCAGTGGCGTGAAAACGTTTTTTCTTCCAAAACAATTTTTAAAATTCTTTTTTTTTCATTCCATCATTTTTTTTTATTCCAAGAAATGGTTTTTTTTTCTAAAAAAAAAATAGAAATTTCCCTCCTTCTCCTCAAAAAAAAAAAAAAAATTGAAGAAAATTAATTTTTTTGAGAGAAATCACAATATTTTATGCAATTTTTTTTTTTGAGAAGATGCAACAGAGTTTGAAAAATTTTTGATTTTAAGTGAATTTGTAATTTTGCCCGGGTAATATTATCAAGAATTCATGACTTTTCTTGACCTAATAATTTTTTTGAAAAATTCATGACTTTCATGACCCATTTTCATATTTCATGACTTTTCATGATTTTCATGACCGTTAGAAACCCTGAAAATTTTAAAAATTTACCAAAATTTGAAATTTCTAAAATTTTAAAAATTTTATAAAATATTGAAATTTAAGTAATTAATTTTAAAAATCTTGCAAAATTTTCAGCAAGTCAATTTTTAAAACTATGGTATAATTTCTTGATTTTGACATTGATTCAATTTTTTTCATCGATTTTTCCAATAAAAAAAATTTAAAGAAATTTAAAAATCAAAAAAGAAAAAACATTTCAACAAACTCTCCAAAAAATTACTGGAAACCTCACAGCCACGGTTCAATTCTCCTATCCTTCAATCAAATAAAACACGTTCTTAATTTTTACCCATCCACCCCCTTCTCCCTCGTGATCCTTCTTCCATCATCCGGGTCAAGCATCTATTAAAAAAATTACAACTTGATCGAAGAATAGAGGACTCTACGACCAAGACTGCAGGAAGGCAGCCAGTGCGGTGATAAAAATAACCATACGAACGTCGAAGCATCTCCCCCGTGCCTCGCTCGTTCAACCTTTAATCGAGTTTATTGTTTTGCCTACTTTATTCGCCGTAAATACGCAGCACGCAACAACTGGTTATGGTTACGACTCTGCGAGTTTAACGTGCATCGTTTTCGCGAGCTCTTGTTCGTACCTAATTAAAGCCAGTAAAGCGATTCGAATCATCGTAATAATTTTGCTTTTTCATCATCGCCAACTCCTTCACGTCCGTCCGTCAGATCAAAGCGAAAATAATCGGTTTATTTATACTCGTACGACCATCGAAGCTTCCACCGCGAGCGAAATGATCCAATTTCGGAATCCAGGCTGAGAGTGTTTTTTTCCACTATTATTATGTCATTTGTGACTAAACACTCCGATCCATTAAAAGCGAGATATTACGAGTTGGAAACTGCGTCGCGTTCTTATATTTCGCTGGCAACTCGGTGAATGAAAAGGTCAACCTTTTATCGCGTCGTTTTTCTCGTTAACGACCGATTTTACTATCGAATATGTAATAATCGAAATTATACGCCGAGAAATTTACTATTTTTTATGCCCCATTCGTATTCTCTATACTATATACGGTGCACCAGTCGCGAGCTCGTTTGCAAGCAGAACCCATTGTGCTTCGATGAGATGAAATGTGTTTCCTACCCTGCTTCTCACTTGAGATATATTTTCTCCAGTTTAAAGAAATGCCTTGTTTGCTTTATTCGCCATAATATGCGCAATTTTACGATGACTTTATATGGTACAAATTTCCAAGCAGAAAAAATTGCCTACTCGCAGATTTTCAACAAAAATACGTAACAATCGGAATCGTACCTATGACGATAAATTTTTTATTGCTTATTTCGAAGGCTTGCAATTTACGAATTAATTTTTGGAATTTTCATGGAAAATTGAGAGTTTGTTTTATTGAATAAGATTCTTACATTAAAAACTGATGTTGTTCGCTTTAAAATTTAGATCGAACAATTTACAAAATGAAATCATTGCTATATGTGAATAATAATTTCTCGAAATTTCTTCGAACATTTTTTTTTTAAATAATTTTTTCGAGTTCGGAGCATTTTATAGCAATTTACAGGCATTCACTGAAATACACAGGAATATTCCGATCATTTCGAATAAATTTCCAAGCATTTGGACGTATCACAGAGGAATGCAAAGTAATTGAAATTCAGAAAATTTTATTTAGATTCACTGGCACTGAAATAATTTTTAAAGGAGTTCACAAGCACACGAAGGAAGTTGCATAAATTCACAAATATTCCAGTAGTTTCACAGAAATTTACAGGAATACAGAAGAAATTATTATTTTTATTTTTTTGTAAAAAATTATTCAATTTTTTTGTTGTAAAAAGTTGTTCAATTTTTTCTAGTAAAAAATTGATTTATTTTTCGAAGTTGGGAAATTTTGAAGGGTTTTGGAGAGAACTGAGAGCAGAAATTCTCGATTTTTTATGAAGTAAGATTTTTTTTTTGATCAAAAAATAGTTCAATTTTTTGGAGTGAAAAATTCTCACAAGTTCTTTTAAAATTCTCAATTTTTATCAGGAAAAAAATATTAAATATTTGATCAAATAAAATCTCTGAATTTTTTTCTCAATGTTTGTATAAAAAAATTTTGAATTTTTTGAAATAAGAAAATTTTCCAATTTTTTGGGGTGAAACAATTATTTAATTTTTTTGAATGAAGAAATTAAAGTGCGTAATTTTCTCTATTCTTGTAGAATGTAAAAATCTCATTTTTTTGAAGCATACAAAATTTTCAGTTTTTTGGGAAAAATGATCTCTTAATTTTGTGTAGAAAGAAATTTCTAAATTTTTTGAAGTGAAAAGTTCTTCACTTTTTCTAGTTTCTGATTTTTTTTGGAGTACAAAAAATTTTCAACTTGGTCGCAAATGACTCTAACAGTCAAGCGACTTTAAACAAAATATGTATGTAAATTTAAAAAAAAAAAAAAAAAAAAAAAAAAATTGAAAAAATAAAAAGGAGTTTACACGAATTTGCAGGAATGCTAAGAAATTGAAATGCACGTTGAAGATTTTAGGTACATGAATACTTAGGAATCGTTCAGAGGATTTTACGTACAAAAAATTTGAAGACATTCACAGAAATGCAAAGAAACTGAAATCCAAAGGACTCCAAAAAAAAAAATACAATTTAATATTTTCTTTTTCAACAAAAATTTCCTAGGAATTCACTTGCAATATTTCTAGGTATATTCTAAATTTTTCAATTATTCGCATTTTTGGAAAAAATTCATTTTTGCCAGTGTAGTGCTCGGTTTCCAATCGCGTCTATATACGTAGTACTTTGCTACTCGCATATAAACAGCCGAGGAAAACACTATATAACCTCGGGCCAGATCCTTATGTAATAGAAGACCAACCAACTCGTAAATAAACACATCTTTTTGTACATCTCTAAATCGTGTTTTTGTTGGTTTAAAGTCTTCCTCTAGTGCAGCTCGGTGGCTACGCCTTGCTCCTAGAGGTATAGGTAGGCATATAGTCGCACCCGTCGACTTCACTCTCTCCTTTCTCTTTACCTACCAGTAAGATACACCACCTACACCAGTAAAAAGAACCGGTATTTTCGCGGAGCTTTTTACATGGGAAACTTCACAAATTGAATTTCTTTGAAAAAATTGCCCAAAATTTTTTTTTCTCAATACTCGGGTCCATTCTGAGAGATAATGATGAAAAAATTCTGAATTTTTTAATTATTCGCATTTTTGGAAAAAAATCATTTTTGCCATGTAAAAAGATCCGGTTTTTTAGCGGACCTTTTTGCATGGGAAATTTCAAAAATTTGAAAACATCGTCATAAAAATGTTTTTTTCATTATTCGGGTCCATTCGGGTTATGATGAAAAAAATCTGAATTTTTCAATTATTCGCATTTTTGGAAAAAAATCATTTTTGCTTGGAAAATTTCAAAAATTTAATTTCTTTGAAAATATTGCCCAAAATTTTTTTTCTCATTATTCGGGTTCATTCTGAGAGGTTATGATGGAAAAATTCTAAAATTTTAAATTATTCGCATTTTTGGAAAAAAAATCATTTTTGCCATGTAAAATTAGCGGACCTTTTTGCATGGGAAATTTCAAAAATTTAATTTCTTTGAAAAAATCGCCATACCTTTTTTTTTTCATTATTCGGGTCCATTCTGAGAGGTTATGATGAAAAAAATCTGAATTTTTCAATTATTCCCATTTTTGGAAAAAATACATTTTGCCATGTAATAAGTACCATGTGGTACTTATTACATGGTGAATTTCAAATTTTCCTTAAATTTAATTTTTTTGAAAAAAATTTCTCAACAATTTTTTTTCTCATTATTCGGGTCCAATCTGAGAGGTTCTGATGAAAAAATTCATAATTTTTCAATTATATTCCCATTTTTGAAAAAAAAATTGCTTTGCTAAATTTCAAATTTTCATTAAATTTAATTTCTTTGAAAAATTGCCCAAAAATTTTTTTCTCATTATTCGGGTCCATTCTTAGAGGTTATGATGGAAAAATTCTGAATTTTTCAATTATTCGCATTTTTGGTAAAAATTCATTTTTGCCATGCAAAATGAACCAGTTTTTTCAGCGGTGCTTTTTACATGGGAAATTTCACAAATTGAATAGTGGCATTAGCTGTCATCACTGCTTATCATTCAAAGCTAATCCAAAAACCATCGTAACAATTATTATTAAAATTCTATTCCAACGCAAACAAAATACTCGAAATCTCGACTAGACAAAGCACCAATTATTCATTACGCAGTTAAACGCTCAAATCAGTATACAACTGCTCAAGACTCAAATGCAAACAATATTTAAATTCATTTTATTCAAAGTTCGAATCATTTTTTCCTTTTTTCCCTAAATCGACTTCACGTTTCACGAGCCCCTTTGGTGTGATAAAATATCGATTATTTCTGCGGTAAAATAATAGTTCGCGAGTATCCAACGTTGTTAATAAAAAAAAAGAAGTACCAGGAGAAAGAAATAAAAACGCACACAGCCTCGCCAAACTTTCTTCTCTTTTTTTATACCCGAGACTTGATATTTTTATACGAAGAAGTGGAAAAATGAAGTACGTTTTTAAAAAAGAAGTATCGTATTTTAGCAGATAACTCGACTGTTTTCGAGACGAAGACCTTGCCAGCAGTAGTGGTACAAGATGAGGAGGAAAAGTAAGAAAAAAGTACATTCGAGTACCGACATTTTAAAGAAAGAGATAGAAGAAAAGCGAGAATAAATAAAAATGGAAAGTCTAATAAATTTTCAAACTAATACGACGGGCAAAAAAATGAAACTTTACGAAACCTAATACAACGTTATGAGCCAACTTATGCAGCATTTTGACAAGCGCTATCTTATGTTGTAACCATGCCACCTTCGAGTCTCTCCTCATCTAACATTGTGTGCTCTATTATATCAAGAGCGCGAGAAAAAAACAGCGCCACCAAACCTACATAGTTCTCATTTGCCTCTTTTTAAACGAATTCGTTTTGTAGTCTTTCTTTTTTCTCGTGTTTTCTCTTTTATATACGTATATATTTACGAAAATACAATGAAAATATACATACTACTCGAAATTTTTTCACTTTTATTGTGAAATCTACATAAATGAGAGTGAAAAGTGTATCGGCCAGTCAAATGGACACAAAGGGATAGTTTTTGATCTTCGAAGAAGTAAGTAAAAATAAAAATCATAATGGTAGGAAAATATACCATTTGTTTATAATAAAAACGTAAGAGAATTATTCAAACAAAAGATACTTTAATTGGCTAAATCTGTATTCATTGAAATTGATTAATTTAAAAAAAAAAAAAAATTAAAAAGACCACAGTGAAAAGCGGAACTATAAAATTTCATTATAAAAAAAGTACAATTCTTGCAATGTGAAAGTTTGTGATTTACTTAACTACTATCGAAGTATTGAAAACGCTTAAATTACCGAGAGAAATTTTCACCCTTAATTGAGAATGTTTTAGCTGATTTTCTCAAAGAGAAAAGTCAGCTATTAAATTTGACCTGATGATGGAAGTTGGGGGTGAGGGGTATTTTTCTCGACGTTTTGGTCAAAATAAGACGATTGGCATGATTTTCGCATTTTGGTATTTCTTTATATATAGTGATCTAAGGTCAAAGTGACTTCAATTTGTATGTTCGGTAAAGTGGCTTCAAAAGTTGGTAATCTGACTTCAGTAAAATGAAGCCACTTTACCAAAACGAAGCATGATTACCGTTAGACATCTAAAAATGATGCCACTTTATCCATAGATAAATCTATATATATATATATATATATATATACATATGTATGTATGTATGTATGTATGTATGTATGTATCCCCAAAATTTGTCCAGACGATAACTCGAGTAAGAATTAACCGATTGAGCTGAAATTTTCATGAGAGGTTTGTTACTACTGGGAATAGAACCCTATTGTTTTTGAGAAAAATCGGTGAACCGGTTCTCGAGTTATTAGCGATTGAAATTTTCAAATGCTTCTAGCCCCTCGAATTAAGCAATTACGCGAAATTAGTAAATAAAATTTTTAATAGTACTTAAAAAGACGTACAAAAAAGGTTCTAAGCATTTTTCATTTTAATGAACCGGTTCTCGAGGAATTTGCCATGGAAAATTTCAAAACAAACCGCTGATCATCATTTCCCATTTTTAAAAATAAATGGATAGCAAAGTTGTAAAAATTCAAAACTTTTGCAATGCCTATCTAACTGCCTACTTTTCATGATAATGTCGTTTCTTATTGGTTTAAAACTTGTTAAAAGTTTTTATTTATCAAAAATAGCTGGCTGTAAATTGTATAATTTTTTTAATCACTTTAAAATTTTCAATTTGATGTTGTTATCATTAAGTACATAAAAATAATTTAATTTACACATGAATTTACATAAATTTTAAAAAATAAAAATAAAATTGAAAATTTAAAAAAAAAATTAAAAAAAATAATAGAAAATCAGCTTTTCTAGCGCATTAACTGCGTTAGAGTTTTTTTTCAATTATTTTCGCGTTCTGGCAAAAATAAGCATTTCGCGATTTAATGATATGAAAATCGACCCGCGGAAACTTTCGAAAATGTCATGCACACATGAAGTGATTAGAGCTGCGTAATTACACATCAGAGAACTTCTTTAATTTCAAGTACTTCCGCGATGCATTCGTTACACTTCAGTCGGATTAAAATACTTCGAGAAATAATTGTCGGTTTTAACCCAAAAAATACGATATTAATAAAGTTTCCTAAATAATTTTCAATTATTTTTCATAACTTTGGGTGAATTTTTAAAAATCGTATCCATCATTAACTCCCTCCCCCCGCCCTCCACGACTGTCTAATTTGATCAAAAATAATCATAATAAATTTTGAATTCGAAACAATTTTTTTTTAATACTAGCTGCCTCTCATGCAAATTGAACATTTTTTTATTATTATACACTCACAGCATTTTTTATGACTTTAAGGGACTTTAAAAAATAAAGAAATTCAAAAAATTTCAATACTTACCATACAATGTTTACTTTGCAAAAAAGTATTTTTTCGTCGACTAAAAAACAAGAATATAGGTAGTAGGTATAAAAATAGTGTTTTAATGACTTTTATGACAACTTCATTACTCTTGAGAAAATTGAAGCTTTCGTGACGAATTCGACAAAAAAAATTCTAGTAACAAATGAAACTATAGGTACCTAACTATTACTCATTTCATAACCTTGGAGCAGTAATAAAAATCATTTTTCAAGACTTCAAAAAAATTTGAACAAATCTAGAAAATCAGGCATAATATTTCATTTTTCAATTTTTTTAGTGACTTCTTTTACCTTTTTTTTTTTTTTTTTTGCCAAATACCGACCAAAAATTTCCAGAGTTAGACCCCATCCCCTCCCTCCAAACCATTGCGCAATTTTTTTCAAGAGGAAAAATATTTTAAAATTTTCTTGGAAAATATTACAGAATTTTATCAAAAATTTAGACAAAAATTCACAAAAAAAATCGTCTAAAAATTTTCATGTTGAAAGCAAGTATGTATTTCAAAAGTTTTTTGAAAAAAATTCCAAGATTCTATCAGAAAACCTCAAAAAAAATTGGAAAGATTTCAAAAATTTTAGACACTGAAACTTTGTTTTCGAAATACAATACCTACTTTTTGAAAATTTCAAGACAGTTTCTATAGTGAAATTAAAAAATTAATTTTAATAGAACTTTTAAATTTGTTAATGAAAATTAAAGAAAAACTCTGATGGAACATGTGAGTTTTTTCAGGAGAATTTTTAAATGTTTTCTTTGAAATTTTTTTTTTAAATGATAGACGATCACTTGTATAATAATATATTTTTTTAGAGAATTTTGTGTAAATTTAAAAAATATTGTAACGTTTGAATTTCCAAATAAAACAAATTGAAATGAGCAACTGAGAATTTTCTTTTATGTACATAAAATGAAATAAAATGTTTTTGGTGAAAGAATGATATAATATGTTTTTTTTTTTTTAAATAATGATTGATTTTTTGAAATTTTTACAGAATTTTTTTTCAACAATTTTTGTCAAAAAATTTTTTTAAAAGTTGGTGGGATTTTTGAATTCTTTTCCAGGAGAATTTTGAAACATTTCCTCTCAAAAAAGATATCGTATAAAGTTTTTGAATTAAAAAAAAAAATGCATGGAATTTATGGTTCTTTTTTTAAAAGAATTTTGAAATACTTCTCCTCAAAAAAAAAGTTTTTCAACAATTTTAAGTAAGTTTCTAAAAAAAATTAATACCTACCTACTTTTTGAATTTAGTTTTAGAAGATTTTTTTGTAAAAAGTGGTTTGAAAACAGTTTTGATTGGATTTTCAAATTTTTATAGAAAAACACTCAGATGATTTTTGTCAATATTTTTTTTTTAAAAATGATAGGATTTTCGATTTTGAAAAACTGGAAATTCACATGAATACACTTTTCAATAAACCAAAACATTCAACGGACTTATACCACAGGAAAATTGAAAAAAAAATCTTAATATATTGCATCCATTTTTTATTTTGCAAAAAAACTTAATATTTTCACTCAACTACCTATAACTTCAATAATTATTATTTTCACCTTTTATCAAGGAATTTAAAAAATCATGAAAATTTTGGAAAATTTGTATAATTTGTATACCAACCTATTCTACGTCAATTTTTAAAACAAAAAATAAAAATATATAATTACAATATCTATCTCCACGCACTTTCACGAAAAATTCGATAAAAAATCGTCAAAAAGAAAAATTACAAATTTTAATCAAATTTCATTTTTTTTTTAAATTTCTCGAAACCGAACGATTTTAGGAAACTCCCTTGACCTGAAAATTTATTCATTACCACGAAAAAAAAATAATAATTGGAAAAAATATCCGCTCCGTGTGAAAAAAAATCATTGTACACCTACAGCTCACGTCCTACACACGACGATGTATGACGTCATATCCACAGATCGTACAACCTACAAAGGCCTGACCCATGCAGGACGGACACTGGACAGGACATAGCATTCCAATATACCATACGTGATAACACCGTCATAAAAATTTATTACCAACTCGTCGGTGCGAACAACTGGGCAGACATGTAATGAAAATGTAAATTGACTTTTAAATTAATTTTTTTTTGCTCACTAGGCACAAAGGCTGTCGTACAACATAGGTCTATAAAGATTATCAATGGTCTGTCGCCTCCTGTACGTATTTCACGTATTGGAAAATTAATAACGAGCGAAAATTTAGCACATTTTGTACATAGATGTGTGGGATATGTATAGATATTTGTAAATTGAAAATTTACACTCGGCCTGGTCCTCTGGCTGGACCGCCGAAGCGAATGTGAGCAATGTATCAAACTATACGTAGTATAATTCAATATGTCGTCGGCTGTTTTCATATATGACCTGATTTTTCACGCTGCGAAGAGGTTCTTTTGCCACCGAAAACAGAGAAAAGGCTCGAAAAACGGCATGATGGATTGCGAGGGGGTAGAATGAGCTAAGTTAAAACTCGTCCAGGCTCGTCGAGCGCGATCGCGATGCCACGAAATGGAAATAAATACGATTGTACGAGACTATGTCGTATAAGGTAATTGTACACGTACCTACAAGCTTCGTTCGAGCCAGGCCCAAAATGAACTCCGCAAGAGCATAAGAAGCAATACGAAGTAATGTGACAAGGCAACAAAACGAACGCGAATGGGGAAAAAATAAAAGGGCACCAGCCACGAGACAGAGCCAGCACGCATTAAGTTATATTAACGACAGACCACCATCCACTTAATTAATTTACCAACCGAGACGTCGGCGTTGCGTTTTTATTAATATATTATCCGTTTGCAGTTAGGTTCTTTTTCCCTTTTACGTTTTTTTTTTTGGTCGACTTGTACAAAGGAAGGAAGGCAGGAAGGAATGAAGGAGAAAAAAAACCGACGAGCAGGAAAAAGCCTCTCTCTTGAGAGAGAGAAAGAAGCGAGAAAAAAAACAACCATTTTCTTCACTTATTCAATGGCGTATATAAAGTTACGAAATTTACTGTTACCGCTGACGCGACAATAAAAAGCTTCCAAAGGCCCCGAAACTCTGAAAGCGCAACGACCGACTAGTCGTCGTAAATTTTCGCAACGATGATACGGCGTACAGCCAAGCCAAGCCATTGGGGCAGCAGCAGCTTTAACGATAGATTAATTTTTTCCGTTTTTTTCTACTCCTTTTTTTTCATTATACTCGTAAATAAATAATGTATTTGTACCTTTGGGTATGGTTTGAGGTTACCTCTCTGGCATTACGTGCAGCGAATACTTTCGTTACGTCGTTTATTTCGTTTTTAAAAAAAAATAATCATTTTTTTCCAGCTTAAATTCGATTAAGACGGTTGAATTTGGTAAATTAACCACGTGTAATAATTACTCGTACATTATTGGATTATTCAAGCTGGTCGACAGCTCGACTCCAAACTATTCGTGTACCAAGGTAAATATTGCACAAGCATGCGTAGGTCATGCACTTGTCATGTATGCACGCGAGTTGTGTAAATATACACGTCGTAGGTCGACAGTGCACATACAGGGTGTCCCGGTAATGAATAACAAAAAATTAATAAAATAAATATTCAATTAATAAAATAATCTAATATAGAAAAAATTCATTTAAATTTAATAAAAAAATAATTTTATATATATAAAAAAAATAATTATTAAAAATATAAAATAATTTAAAATCTGAAAATGAAGGAGCTACGAAGCTTTGAAAATTGGTATTTTGTCAAGCAAATCGATTTGCAACATTGCTCTCAAAAAAAATTTAGACCCCGGCAGTAGATAATACTCTATAAAAGCAAATAGAAAGTTTTAAGCACATTAAGTTGTCTATCTCTAAAATTGAAGGAATTATAACAACACGAAATTTCGGTCAAAGATATTGCCTACCTCAATTTTTCACGGTGCCCTGATATGAGGCATGAAAATTACAAAATTCCATCAGGACAATGCATGAAACAGGTGTAACTTTTTGAAAGGAACCAAAAAATCATGCGAAAAATTTGCCTATCTTTGAAAGTGAAGGCGCAATGAAGCATTAAATTTCAAAAATACAGTTTTCAAAGCTTTTTAGCCCTTCATTTTCAAAGATAGACATCTGGTATACATAAAGTGTTTTGTTACTGGCAATCGGTGGTTATACCCATCAAATCTCAAGTCAGGTTACTCCGACCAAGGACACCCTGTATACAGAGGGTACCTAAAGGTGCAAGAACGACGTTCGTTTTGAAAATTCTTAAAAATCGTTAAAACCTGTCGACGAATATTGCGTGAGTCGAGCAGATAGAGGGTCACTATATATGCAAAAACTTGGAGCACCCTACAGGTGTGACGAGAGCGTACGGGGCACGAATGGCGATGAAAATCCTATCACGATGAGTGACAAATGAAAAAATTCGTCGACACGAAAAAACGACAATCAACGCGAATAAATTATTTAAGCTTAAAAATTTTGTACGTGACGACGCTACGAAATTAAATTATAAGTCGAAAAGGGAATTTCGTATACAACTCAAGGATTAAAAGTCTTTTCAAGACTGCGTCCTAAATTACGAGGATTAAATTAGGGTTGCAAACAAACTAGGGTGTATATTTTTGTTTTTAAACAAAATTATATAGTTTGGAGGAGAATTTTTTTAATGAAAATTGGGCAAATTTATTTTCAAACAAATTTACTTAGAATAAAAATTGAAAAAAAAAATAGTCCGTGGCGAAATTATAATTTTTAAACAAGGCTTGAAAAACAAATCAGGAAAAAAGAAAAGAACTTGCTTATTAGGACGAAAATTGAAAAAAAAAAGTAAGCGGTGAAAAATTGGTCTTGAGAAAAATTTCATTTTTGAACAAAATATTTTTTTAATGAATAAAACGAGAAAAAATTCATTTTCAAGTAAGATTTTTAAAAATTTTCACGCAACAAAATTATGAAAATGAAAAAACAGTTAAGAGTAAAATATTGTTTTGGAGCAAGACTAGGAAAAAAATGTTGAGAGAAACTAATTTTTCAATTAAAATTTATAGTCCGTGCAATTTATCTTGAGCCTTCACCACTACAAAGAAAAATGTAAACAAAAAATCACATGATTTTCTAAAATGAAGTGGAAAAATTCATTGTAGGAACCACTAAATGGCAACGTTGATTTTTTGTTTACAAAACTCAGGGCTCAAGATAAATTGCACGGACTATAGCAAAGCTATTTTCAAACAAATTCCGACAATTTTCTTGAAACAAAATTCGAGAAAAATGCTATTGAACAAAATTTTGCTGTCGAAAAAGAATAATGAAAAATTCGTTTCAAGAAAAATGAATTCTCGAACTAAAATTGAGCAATATTATTTTCAAAAAAGATTTTAAGAAATCTGCTAGGAATATTAATACTTTGGAAAAAAATATATCAAACGAATGTTTTTATCACTTAAAATTGACCAATTTTATTTTTTTAACAAATTTACTAAGAACCAAAAACTTATGAAATTCTCAAATAAAATTTTGTTTTGAAACTAAACTTGTACAAAAATTTTTCAATATTTTATTATTACTTTTTTTCAATAAAAATTAATCAATTGCATTTTAAAATTTCGCTTAGAATGAAATTTTGAAAAATATCTTTGAACAAAAACTTGAAAAAAGACAGAATTAATGAATTCAAAAGAATTAATTTTTTAAGGTGATTTTTAAAAAGTCCAACTTCAGTTGAAATACAAAATTTACTTCGAAGTTCGATTCATTTGTAATGTCTTGGACCTTTATGAAATTTTATGAAAATTTTCAAAAATTGAAATAAGAATAATTTTTGTAAGTGCAAAGAAGATTTCAACTTTCAAGGCTCAATTTTTTCATTTGAAATAAAATTGGACGAATATAAACATTTTTAATGTGACATGACAAAATTTTCAATTTTTTTTCTTCTAAAATTCAATATTTAATTTTTTTTTTACAATTTTTTCAAAAAAAAATTGAAACAAAGACATCAATATTTGTCCCAAAAAAGTTAAAACAAAAAAAAATAAAATAACAAATATTTTTAATGAAAAAGTCCAAACAAATAGCTATATTTAATTGAAAAAAATTGAAAACTTTTCTGTTTTTATATGACTCAAAAAACTTCAAAAAAAAAAATAAAGAGAATTAAAAGATTTTTTTTCAAAAAAAAAAAAAAAAAATGAATTAACATTCTGAAAAAATGGAAACGCCTTCTCAAAAAATTGAGAAATTGAGAAATTTTCAACTGCAAAAAAATTGAAAAGCATTTTACTCTAAAAAAAAATTGTCATATTACCCTTTTTTTTTATATTAGACAAAAAATTAATAATTTTTTTAACGTAAGTATGTAGACACCTGAAAAATTAGGCTATACCTATTGTTTTCTTCAAAAAATTAAAAGATTTTATTTCAAAAAATTGAGAAATATTTTCACTTGAAAAAAATTAGGAATTTTTTTAGAGAAAGAAAATGGAGAAATTTTTAACATAAAAAAATGAGAACGATTTTGACTCTGAAAATTGAAAGATTTTTATACGAATAAATATCTTATTTTCTTGTGACAAAAAAAAATTGCAAAAATTTATGCAGACTCAAAAAAATGAGATATTTTTTCTCCAAAAAAATTAAAAGATTTTCTATGAAAATCTGTTCTTTTTTTTATTTTTATTTAAAAAAAGAGACGTTAAAAAAATATTCCACAATTTTTTTTTGAAAAATTGAATTTTTGCAGTTAACCTAAAGAGATACCAGTTCCTTCATTTTTCGCTCATAACGTCATAATTTTTCAAATATGCGTCTAAGTAAATGAAGATCACATCTATTTCAGTGAATTTATGAAACAATTTTTGGAGAAAAAGTCATTAGGGCTGGCCACTTATAATTTTCTGGGGTCAGATAGACATTTTTACAAAAAGGTTTTTTTTTTTTTTTTTTTTTTTTTTGAAGAAACATTTTTTACTTAAAAGATATTGAGAAATCCTTTTATTTAAAAATTCAGGAAATATTTTTGCTCCAAAAAACAGAAATTTTTTCTTTAAAAAATATATAAATTTATAATTATATTGTATAATAAAGATATAAAGAATTTTTACTTCAAAGAATCAAAAATTTTTTATTCTCAGAAAATTCAATTTTATTTTTTAAGAGCTGAAAGACTTTTTGCCAAAATTGATTGAGAAATATTTGTACCTCTACCTACCTACTCTAAAAAAAAAAGTTGTTACCTACCACAAAAATTGAAAAATTATGTACCTACATAATATACTGAGAAAAATCAAAAAACTTTCAATTTTGCCAATTTTTTATGCTTAGAATACCTGAGAGAAGAGCCACGGACCTTACCAACAGGTAAAATCTGTTATTATCGAGTTGACGACTCGTTAAAAAGCTACCTGGAGCTAGCTTCCTAAGCATACGCAACGATATACTCCTAAAACATAATTATTCAACATCATCATATCCAATCTTTCATACACCGCTCAACACAAACATTTCTATACACTCGAGTGAAAAGTTCGCTCGCTTTCGTGAAATATTTACATGGAATAAACGCGCGATGCAGCATTCGCAGCCATCTACATAGTTGTAGGTATAGCACAGGAGAGAGATCGAGTGGGAATAGCACGACGTACTTGTACAAGGGAGTAGCACTATTGTACCTACGTGGAGTCTTCTCACGTGTACTCGGTTACAGAGAAGGAGAAACAAAGGACTAAATTAACTCGTCGTTAAAATTAAACGCCGCAGCGGCCGCATCATCATCGCGTTTATAAACCGCGAGAGCCGGAGTCGAAAACAAAACGCACGTCTACGCGACCACGATTTTATTAGTTTAAAAATATCGACCAGGACCAGACCAGGCGATGGTTGGACGCGTGAAAAGGGTACAGGTCTTAATCGTTCATGCTGTATTTGCCCCCTAACCCCCTCCCCCTCCCACAGTTGGGCCAAAATAGAAAAATTGTGTAATTCAGGAAATTCGAACGAGATTGAACGAACGATTAAGCAACATAAACAAAGTGGTACGATGGAAAAAAAATAAAAACAACGTTAAGCATGAGCGATTGCCATATATATAAGACGGTCATGATTTGCAATTGCATTTTTCGGCATCGTAATTAGATTAATTTTAATATATTATTTTAAAATCGAAAAGCACATGAAAAGAGCTTTCTTTTGACGTATCTACCTTCTAAATTGATCCATTCTGTCCAAAACTATAGCTTTATCACTTTTGCTACCTCTTATCAGCTAACTATTTGCAAATTTTAGTAACTTTAATTTTCAATTTTTTATACTATATTGTCAAGTAGTAATTATGCTTTTTATTGATTGAAATGACAATATTATTGAAGGAAGAGAGAAAATTGGTACGTAAAAGATAAAAAACGAAAATTTACTTCAATGAAAATTTTTGATTTTATATAGCGATCCTAGCGTTTTTTTAACAAAACCAAATTTTAAGATGAATAACACGGCCGAAATCATGTTGGTCGCGTGAATGTTCACGAAATATTTGAACTGATAAGGCCATATTTTTAAAAATATTAAAGGTATCCGCAATGTAAATACTTCATTAGAAAGCTGATTTCATGAGCTTTCCACCTACAATTTTTCCATTATTCATAATTTTCATTTTCATGATTAAAAAATCACTTCAAAAACAGTGCAATTTTAGATATATGCAAAAGGCAAATAGCTAACGTTGTTTTCAATTTTCTACCATCGCGCCTGTATGTGTCTTTGTGTGAGTGTGTATCAACATAAACAGTGAATCTTCGTTCAAATGTGGTCAATTGCGATTGAACGTATGGCGGTCGTAACTAAGCCAGGCTCGACGTATGCTCGAGGAAATCGCCCTGTTGGAAAAAAATACAATATTTAAGCGAGCTTCCAAATCGAATACGTACACAAACGGAAAACGAACGTGGAATGGGGCTGGCATCGTTGTAATTTATGGATATATAGGTATACCTACGAAATTCATCCATAGTTGATTTAACGATTACGAGAAAGCCTACCTCTCTCTCCCTCCTTCCCAACTTGAACGTTTCCGCCATCGTCCAACCGGACGAAAAAACCTACGTCCCAATTTTGTATTACCACTAAAGCCAGCGCCATCGTCCCCCTCAATTTGCTCTTTTTTTTTCCTCGTGTAAAACCTGCGAGAATTAAAAATAAAAATATAAAACAACGCGTTTACCACTACAGTGTATTGCACGGCGGCGTCGCGACGAGGAAAAGGGCCATTTTTTTTCGTATTAATCGACGTTGAGCGATTAGATTTTCGCTCGAATGAACACGTACGTGTACTTAAAATTGCTCATTTTTTTTCAAACCATCGAAAGTTACCATCTTACTGCTTTTCTGGTTCGCGGTTTGGCCTAATTTTTCGAGTATGCGACGAGCCATAGCGAATGAGGATACCTGTCTTTATCAGGGATAATTCGTAAGCTAAACACGGACGACGTCGTAGCAAATTTGTTGCTTTCAAGAGTAACATCAGAAGTACGAGTACTTTGTAGGTGCGCCGTATGATCTTATCACGTTCCACTGAATTTGTATTAGATCGTACTGCAGTCTTGGAAAATGCATATTTTGTCGCGTGGCGATTTCGAAAATAGTTCCATGACAGTTTTCAATCGCGTCTTTCTATTACCTAAGCACGTTTTCAAGATGACGAGATCCTCGCTTCGAAAATGCGAGTATTAATGGAATTCTATAATATAAGAGCGAATATATGGTGTGCTAAACTTGATAAAACATAAAACACAAATTGAAAGTTGATCTTTGGAAATATGACCGCGACGAGAGCTCGGTATATCTAAGTTTTCAACGACAACGTCTCGAATTCTTCAATTCAATAATATAAATGTTCTCGCAGGCTTTTTTATTCGTTGTTAATTTTTGGGTTCGATTGTTCAAGTATTTTTCAAAAATTTGTACAAAATCTTTCAGTAGATAGTGCTAATTTTATTGAAATTCGCATGAGATATTTCAAAATTCCTATTAAATTTTTGCCAATTTTTGTTAGAATTCTCGTGCTTAAATTATTTTTGATAATTTTTTCAAAATTCAATTGGCAATATTATGTACCTAATTTTAGCAAAAAAAAACCCATCAAATTCTTCAATTTTTCTGATTATTGATCAATGATCATTTTGGTCAAATTCATCAATCTAACATTAAATGGGATTATTTTTGACGAGTTTTTTAATTTTATTGATTTTTTAAAAAAATTTGTGATATTACCAATATAATGTTCGAATAAATCTCCAACAACTGATTTTTGATTATTTCTGTAAAATTATTCAAACTAACCCGAATTTTGAATTTTTTTATCAAATTCTTTAATTTTTCAAATTTTTGATCACCTTTGTCAAATTTTTAATTTTTTATAATTATCATCAAATTCTTCAATTTAACATGAATTTTGGTAATTTTCATAAAATTCTTCATAATTTTTGATAATTATCATCAAATTCTTCAATTTTCAAACTTTAATAAATTTCAATATTCTTCAATAAACCTTCAATTCCTTCTGAAATTCAATAAGTATCATCAAATTCATCAATTTTTCTCAATTTTGTAAAATTCTTAATTCTTAATAATTTTTATCAAATTCTTCTGTTTCCTATTTTTTTTTTGTCGAGTTCTCCAATTTACTTAATTTTTGATAATTGCCATCAAATTTTTCAATTTTCCAGATTTTGTATCAATTTTGTTAAATTTATCAACCTTCTTATTCTTTGATAATTTTTATCAAATTTATTAATCAACCTTCAATTTCTACAGAATTTCAATATTTCCGTCAAATTTGTCATTTTTCTTAATTTTTGATAATTTTTGTCAAATTCATCATTCTTCTTAATGTTTGATAATTATGCCAAATTTTTTAATTTAACAAGAATTTTGATAGGCCATCTGTTATATTCTTCAATTTGACCTGAATTTTGATAATTTTCATCAAATTCTTCAATTTTCCGATTTTTGATGAATTTTGTGGAATTCTTTCATTTGACCGAATATAAATAATTTTAATCAAATTTTTCAATCAACCTTGAATTCCCCCTGACATTCAGTAATCATCATCAAATTCATCCATTTTTCTTAATTTTGTTGATTTTTGCAAAATTTTTGATTCTTAATAATTTTCATCAAATTTTTCAATTTTCCTGATTTTTGATCAGTTTTTTTCAAAATTTTCAATGTCCTAAGTTATTAGATTTTTTTGTCAGGTTCTCCAATTTTTGATTTCTTTTCATTTCCATCAAATTCTTCGACTTTCTCAATTTTTAATAATTTTTTTCAAATTCTTCAATCAACCTTCAATTCCTCCTGAAATTCAATAATCATCATCAAGTTCATCAGTTTTTCTTAATTTTGTTGTATTTTGAAAAATTCTTGATTCTTTATCATTTTCGTCAAATTCTTCAATTTTCCTGATTTTTGATCAGTTTTTTTTTCAAAATTTTCAATTTCTCAAATTTTAGATTGTTTTGTCTTGTTCTGCAATTTACTTGATTACTATTCATTTCCACCAAATAATTCTTCGATTTTCTTAATTTTTGATAATTTTTAATCAGCCTTTAGTTTTTCCAAAATTTCAATAATTAAATTCACCAATGTTCTTAATTTTTGATAATTTTTTCAAATTCATCAGTCATCTTCGTCTTTGATAATTTTCATCAAATTTTTCAATCAACCTTCAATTTCTCCAGAATTTCAATCAATTTTCATCAAATTTCTTAATTTTTGATATTTTTTGTCAGAAATTTTTTTTCTGATTCTGAACAAATGTTGTCGAATTTTTAATTTTCTTGATTGTTCATAGTTTTGGAAAATTCTTTAATTTATTCTGATGAAATCTTATTCATTTTTGTAAAACCGTATAATTTTTTCAAATTTTTAAATTTTATTTATTTTTTTGATAATTTTTGTACAATTTTCTCTATTTTTGACAAGTTTTGTCAAATTCTTCAATTTTCTTGATTTTTTAATAGTTTTGTCAAATTTTTCAGTTCAACCTGGTTAAATTTTGAATCTTCGTTAAATTCTTCAATTTTCCTGTTTTTTGATCATTTCTATAAAATTCTTCAATCAACCTGATTTTCAACATAATTCCTGCCAAATTCTTCAATTTTCCAAATTTTTCCAAGTTGATGTCAAACATCTGATATTGATGAATTTTCAAAGCTCATAAAACTACGAAAATTTATCGATTTTGAAAAACATGACACTATTGTGTATTTTCACATGCTGAATTTTTCGAACATCTTCTACGCTCAGAAACGACTAAAAATTGATCAACATTTCGATAAAATAACACGTGTATTTTTTAGAGTCAAGTGTTTTTCGAAAATCACTATAAAAACTCGAAGATTAAACGAAGTCTCGAGTAGGCGAAGAAAATAAAAGAAGGTGCCAATGTACTTCATAAAGCCCCACTATTGTCAAATTTTTTACACTTGTCAACTTCCAATCGAAAGAATAGATGATTTTTTTTCTCGATTATTATCCCCTTTTTCTTCCCACTTTGTGGTAGACTGTTGCGTCATTGAGATGAGATGAATTTGCAGCACGTGTACATATCTAGCAGTGTTACCAATTATTCGCAGAAATCCGTACCTTGGTAAAAAATACCCACGCGTATACGTCTTTCTTTCTAACTCTCGATACATTATTCTAATAATTCAAACACGCGTTTTCGTAATGGATAAAACACGAAGAATCGTATTTTTTTAAATTCTTTTTTTTTAAATAAATTACACCTCACGCAGAGCGGTAAGCCACGAACAAACGCAAACTCGTTTTTAGCCTCTTCTGCGTTTTAACGATGATTGAAAAATTCCGCGATATTATTTTTTCTCTCTCTTTAGATTATTTTTAAATTCAATTAAATAAATCTGTTTTATACAAGCAAACGATGAAGACTAAGGTGGCCTTCGCAGTCGTATACAAGTTCTCAAGTTCCGTCTGCTGAACGAACTGGAATTGGTAACTGGATTGAAGAGAGAAGGCCATCTTGTGACCAGAACACGCGCCATTGGTCGATGATGCTGATTAATTATTTACGTTCGCATATGCGCGTAAAATTGTAAATGTTGACAAACAATTTGAGATTCACGCTTCTATTTTCTCGATGATTTTCGAAATGTAGCTTAGAAATTGGCATACCTCTGTCGTACTGCGGAGAGGTTTTTTTCCGGTACTGTTCGAGATTCGGAAATGAAATTCCGCACCAGGGCGTTGTAAATTAACATGGAACTGTCAAATTCAGCGTATGGGTCCAAGCTTTGACCACTCGACGAATCTATTATACAGTACCTAGTTCGTGGTGGGTTACGATAATTATATTGTTAGGAATTGACAGTAGCAGACAGGAGCTAATTTGAACACGTCCTCTGGATCTCGGTGAGCCAAACCAAAACGTTAATTCTTTCTCAGATTAGTGAGTTGGCGAAACTTCAAAAAAAAAAAAAAAAAAAAATCGTGTAAAAACAAAGAGAAACGAATTTTAGGTGTAGGGCATTTATTTTTTGTCATTTGTTCGAACTTCTAGCTTTTCATTTCAAATTTTTAAATTTTAAAAAAATGAGAACTGTTGTTGGGGCTTCAACAAAACTTTTTCAAAACAGAAAAAAATTTCAAACTTTGAAATAGTAGGTATAAAATTCCAAAAAATTATTTAGGTTCGAAAATTTAAATTTTTTCATATTTTAAAAATAAATAAATTTTTTATAAATTGGCCTCTTATTTTGTTTTCAATTTAGCTGCATTTTAAAAATTATTCCAACTTCAACAAATTATTAAAATTTAAAAATAGGTAGGATGTAAAATTTCAAGACAAAAGGTACCACATTTTTTTAGGAATTTTTAAATTACGTATAAAAATTCATCCAACTTTAAAAATTGGTTTACTTTAAAAAAAAAAATAAATAAAAATTTTGAGTTTTTATCAAATTTTCAAAATCGTAAAAAATATTATTGTAGGTATTTTTTAATTTTTACTAACTTTGTAAGTATAGTATTAATGTTTGAAATTGTTTCCAAATCAAAAATTGATCCTACTCCAAATAACGTTTAATAAATATAAAAAATTTTCCTCACAGATTTACAATTTTTTTTTTTTTTTCAAGAAAAAAAGTCCCTAAAAAGGGCATTAATTCATCAGAAAATCTCTAAAATATTGCAAGGGAGAAAATATGATTCTAATATCTGAACTATCATTTTTTTTAAAAAGATTCCTTAGGTAAATTTTTTTTCAAAAAATCTGCCAAAGAAAAAATTATCCCAAAAAATGGTTATAAAAAAAATGAGTTCTCAGAAAAAAATCTTCCAGAAAAAAATGACGAAAAATATTTTTTCCATGGTTGTAAAACCTAACAAAATGAAAAAAAATCGGAAAAACGAAACAAACCTAAAAACGTAAAAATGAAATTTTAACAAAAAGAAACTTCACATTTTGAAAATAACGAAACGAAATAACGAAAAAAAAATTGTTTTCTTAGTTTCGTTTCAGGTCAAAGAATTGACTGTGTAAAAAAATAAATAAAAAAAATGACAAAAGAATTGAAAATGTAATTAAAATTTGATGCATTTGAAAAAATAATTCTAGAGAATTTCTTCAAAACTTTTCGTTGAAAACCAAAAAAAAATATTTTGTCCATTCAAACCTTTTGCAAATAAATTTTTACAACGAACAAAAAATTATTTGAAAATTTTTTTAAATGAATTTTGCCCACAGAGCCATTTCGTGAAGAAATTGTTTCAATTCTTAATAACAACAATAACAACAACAACAACGTTGAAAATTTATTTATACCCAATTTACTGCATTAAAAAAACACTTTTGCAAATCATTTTTCAAAATTTTTGAGAATGGTTTTTTCAGAATTTTTGGGTTAGAAATTCTAAAGAAAAAAAAACCTCACTCAGAATGAATTTCAAAAACTCGAAAAATTCATTTTCTGAAAATCCAAAAGTATTATTTTTTGTCATACAGACTCACTTCAGAACAAAAATTGAAATCTAATAAAAAATTGAATTCTGAATAAAATTTCAAAAAAAAAAAAATTGTTTCATCCTCTTGTTTTTTTTTCTTACAAACGAATCTTGGAAACAGTTCTTTTACAAAAGTTCTCTTTCAAAAAAATTATCAAAATTCGCTTCAAAAAATCATCGAAAATTCTTCTAAACGAGTGTAAGAAGAAAAAAACAGTTGAAAACGTTTCAAATTCACAAACTACGGTATGCCTAAGACTTTTTATAACTTTACAGGCGTTCGAAAAAATATTAAAAATTCGAATCATTGAGTTGACAAAAAATATTGATTATGAAAAAATATATATACCATTCGAATCTTTCTTATATAAAAAAACTGGAGAAAGGGGCCGAATACAACAAGTAAAGAATCAGGTTCGAGAGTTTGCGCTTCGTCGAACAAAATTCCGAACAAAAGTCAGTCACGAACGTGGCTAAAGGAGAAGAGGAAAAATATCAAAAATAGAAAATACTAAAATACCGCCAAAAAAAGTTTTTACCTACGTTAAAGATAGGCCCACCCCTCCTCAGACACCTCTACCCTGCTCGCATTTGTCGAGATCATTTAACAGCAAGAGCAAACTAACACGATTCGAAGAAAATAACGCAAAGGCGAGAGGGGAGAGTAACAGGCTTCGAAATGTTAGCTCGTTGGCGTCAAACTTTTTCACCCCAAATGCTGGAACGAGAATAGCGGAAAAGGTTAAAAATCTCTTTTATTAAAACTCGTCATTGCGTGCGTTCACACGAAAGGAAAAGATGCGATTTTGATTTATAAGGAGGAGAATGGCGAGGAAAGGTGGCTGGCGGAATCGATGGAGTGAGAAAGAGAGGAAACATCGGTCGTAATATACGATTACGATCGGTAAAAGGAACCGAGTCCGGAAGAGTTTAGACGTTGTCGCCAACCGCGCTGCTACTGCGGTGTAAACGATTGAACGAAAATTTTCCAATAAAAAAGTTAACGTATTGTCGGAAGTAAACATGAAACAATGCGTTTTATTTGACGAGAAAGAGAATATACGAGCGGTTGAAGAAAAAAAGGTGAGAGACAAAGCGAAAGAAAGCAATCTTAGGAGGTGGAAAAGAGCAGCAGATGAAATGAGAATTCGACATTTCGATCCTAAGCTATGTGTACGTACTTGACGGAGCAAAGGAGAGCACGGGGGAAGGTCTTAGTACGAACGAAAAGTTTTTCTCTTATAACTTTTCACGGGTGACTTGCTTGATTAAAGAAGGAAAATATTCGCTCGTCGTAGCTCTCTCGTCGTACGTATTTCTTTACAATCCTTTCCTACTGCTCCCTCCAAACCTATATGCCTACTGCTTATTCCAGTACCATTTCCAGTAGATACCTAGTGAAAAGGTATTGTGTTATACCGATAGACGCTCGATCGAATTTGGAATACCGAAAGGTAATTATGTTAAGGATAAGGTTGAGGTGGCGTGGCGGCTGCAAAAGTAGCTATTTTTGTATCGTCGTGTTGGTAAGAACGATTTTATCAACTTTTTTCGATACTTTCACGAAAAGACGCGAAATGGCTACGAGATTTTTAGATGAAATTAACGTATATGACTATACATAGACGTACGTAGGTTGAGCTCGATTGTTTCATATTTCCAACCCCTCGAACAATCTTCGTCTCGGGAGCCTTTGAAGTGAAATTAAAATTCTCGGTCGGAATACGACGTAGAAATATTAATTAGCTTGGCAGATGCCAAGCACCGAGTTTGGCTCGGCTGGGGTGGTGAAATTTTCTTGGTTTTTGTTGATTATCTTCCACACAATGAGTTTGTTTTGATTGAGGGTTTCTTTCTAGGGGAGTTTTTTTTTGTTTGGGTTTTAAAGGTCGCGAATGTTATATTTTGTCGTAGATTTATTTGAGGAAAAAATTGAAAATTCTACAGTGTTTCCCAAACGACGAATTCCGACCTCGGACCAGGAGATGAAAAGAACTGAACCAATTTATTAATCATGAAATTCGAATAAAAATCTATTGATACAGATTTTTTTTTAGAAAAGGCACTTGAACAGAAATTACAAAAAAATTTGTAGAATCAAAATGACAGAAAATTCAACAAGGAATAATTTTTGTTTGAAGAATTTCACTCTGGCAACGATAGTTTTCCTGTAATGATTGAAAATAGGTTCGTGAATGAAGTTCTTTCAACATCTTTTCAAATTTGTTACTTACAAATAACTTTCCATTTTTTTGATTGTAAAAAATAACGTGTTTCTCACAAAATGTTCTTAATTTAAATTTTCAATAAAAAAAAGTTTGTCTCGGGTATCTTTTTGAGCCGGGATTTCTATTTAAAAGTACCTGTTTCAAAAAAAAAAAAAAATGTCGATTATTTACTAAATTTTTAATTTAAAATGTAAAAACTGATCTGATTTTTTTTTTTGATTTTTTGAAGATTTATTAAAATTTAAAAAACATCAAATTTTGAATTTTCGCCAAATTTCAAAGATGAAAACTGCGTTTTGAAAAGTAAAAATTTATAAAATTTTGAAAATTATTTGATTTTGAAAATTTATTAAAAACTGAAAAGTAACAAAATTTCAATTCCTATCAAATTTAAAGACAGCACTTGAAACGTGAAACAACAGTTAACTGTAACAGGGTAAAATTTTTATAACTTTTGAATTTTCATCAAATTTCTAAAATTTACCAAATTTTGCATCTTTACTAATTTTATAAAATTTTCCAGATTTGAAAGATTTGATGAAACTTGAAAATTACCCAAATTCCAATTCTGACAAATTTTAAATTTTAACTTAGTTTTTAAAATTGCTTACATTTAAAAGATTTATTAAATTTCAAAAATTAATTGAACTTGAAAAATTATCAAATATAGAATTTTTATCAAATTTTAAAAATAAACACCAAGTCGAAAAAAAAAATTAAAATTTTATAAACTTTAAGAATTGATTTTATTTTTAAATACAAAAATGACCAACATTCAATTATTGAAAAAAATTAAATTTTGAATTTTTATCAAATTTTCAAGATATAGCGTATAAAATTTTGAATCCACCAAGTTCGAAATTTCTAGAAAATTTCCCTAAATTTTAAAAAATAGGTAATTCCAAAGTTTTAAATTTCTAAAATTTACCAAACATTTTAATTATATTTTATAAAAGTTCAAAATTTTACAGTTTTTTTTTATCAAATTCTAAATTTGTAGGTATTAAATTTTTAAAATTTTGCAAATTTGCTATTTTTATAGAATTATTTTAACTTTTCCAAATTAAAAATTGAAAAATAACATAATTACAATTTTAATGAAACTTCATTTTTTTTCCAAATTTCACATTTTCAACAAATTCCGAAAATTCTAATTTTTTCAAATTTTTCAAAATTTCACACACTTTTAACATTAAACTATTGAATTTTTTTAAAAAATCCATTTTTTATTAAATCCTTAATCTTTACTAAAGTTTAAAAATTGATTACCTCTAGTAAAATTAATGAAAATTAAAAGTAATCAAATTGGAATTATATTGACAAATTTTAAGATTTACCTAATAAATTTATAATTTACCAAACTTAAATTTTCAGGAAAATTCTCAAATTTTGAATCGTAAACAAAATCCATTAAATTTTATAAATTTTTCCTTCGATTTTTTCATGATAATTTGGCTAAATTTTGAAAATTTTATTGTAAAAACTTATTCAAACCTAAAAATTAAATTTTGTTTTTTATTACCTACCTATAATTTTACAAATTTTGATGATTTCTCAAATTTAAAAAATTCAATTTTTATCAAACTTTTCAAACTTGTAAGAAAATTTTCAAGAATTTGGTTCATAAAATTTTGAAAATTGAAAGAATGCGCCACCACTAACAAGTTTTCAAATATTAGTCAATGCATCTACTTGATTTTTTGTTTACATGCCATGGTTTCAAATTTTCCAAAATTTGCAGGGCTTTTTGACAGATCTGTACCTTCAAGCAAAAAGTAGTAAAAAAATATGTTTAAAAAAATTTTAATTAAGCCTTTTCATTTTTTGCACAGGCCCAGAAGGGCATTAAGAAATTTCGCCAAAAAATCAACTAAAAAAATGTAAAAAAAAAAAAAAAGTAAATAAAAGCCAGGTTTAAACTTCAACCAAAATTCGCAAAAATCAGATAAAACAGAAAATTCTACAAAACTGGCAATAAATTATCAGAGAAATTTTGGAAATTTGTGAAATTATGAAATCAAAGAAATGTACGAGTATACTCAAGTTTGAAAATTTCCAAGCAGATAAAATTTTAATTTGATAAAAACTTGAACAGGGATTCAATTTTCAGTTTCTTTCCTCATAATTTTCCTAATTTTTTCAGGCGTATAAAATTAATTTTTTTTTTTTTTTCAATTTTGAGAAGTCAAATTTCCCAAAAAATTGTCTTTCTGATGCGGAAGTCCCTTCACAGGACACCTTGCACATCTATCTCTCCTCCACCTCACTCATTTTACGAACTCCTCGTTTCGAAATAGGTACCTCAACTTTCGCCCTGCGAGTTCAACAACACTCTCACGCACAAAGGAATTTAGGTATTACCTCCGAATCGGATCGAGAGAAGAAAAACGACGCGAGTAAAGATCAATTAAGCACGGTTCAATGAATATTGCCAAGTCGAATGCTCTCACCTATAAAACCTTACACACATCGGGCTCGACATACGCATACAGAGCATACTACCTCTCCATATCCGCGCAGAAATTATCTCGGTTAAATAAATCGAGTAATAATACAAGCATTACATAATATCAACGCGTCTTGTGTGCTTCAGCTTTTGCTCGTCTCACTCACGTAAATTCGACGTCGTAGTATAGATCGTCCCGCACCGAACGTACAGACGACAGAGACACACCGACGACGTCAGCGTCACTGCGAATCGTACAGCTTTATCTGCCATTCCTAACGCGAATTACTCAGCGTAGAAAATTTTCCCAAGTTATTACGTCATTAATTTAAAAAATCCCGACGGATAAAGATACACGACGAGATAAAGAGAAAGAAACGAAAAGGGGGTAGGAAAAAAGTACCTATACAAGGAGCAGGGCGACCCGACGCAAGGCGACGCGCCTCTTTATACGGTGGTAAATTGCAAACGCATGTTAAGACGACGCCTTTCCCCTTTTCCTACTTCAACCTACCTAAATACTTCTGTGTTTATATGTCGGTGTGTTTTTTTCCTTTTCTAAAACCTCATTAATATTTCAATCCGAACGCTACAGCGGCACTCGAATAGAAGGTACCTATGTATTATATACGTAGTTCGTAGTCTCGTATACGAGTATACAACACACATTTTACACACAGCAGCGCCATCAGCATCAACACACATGTCAACTCGTCTAAGTAAAAAATCTCTTCTAATTATATACAAAATAGTACACGTTACGGGTACCCTACGTGTATAGAATATCTAATACACCTTTTATAATCCCTCTCTGCCACTCTCTCTCTGTTGCGTTTACTTACAATCTATACAGTATACAACTACAACACCCCACTGATGCCTTCTGCGGTTCTCTTGTATACAGGGTGTTCAGGGACGCTCTTAAAGGAGGAGCAGGAGGGGCAGCTTGCCCCTCCAATATTTGAAAATTTTGTATTCTAGTTGAAAATTTTCTGTTTGAGTTGGAAAATGTAAAAAAATTCGTTCGCTAAAAAAAAAAAAAAAAAGTCAAACGAAAAGGTCAAGTTGGAAATTTTGAGATTTTGCCCCTCCAATATACTGACTTCAGTTCGGGCCTGAGGGTGTTCCGGAAGCAAATGTTCTAACTTGAGACTTGGATGAACCTGAGTACCACTTACAAAAAACTTGAAATATACCGAACACCTACTTTTGAGAATAAAGGAGCTATAGAGCTTTGAAAATTGATGATATTGAAGAAAAATCAATTGGCAACACTACTTTCAAAAATTTTTGTCAAGCCAGCAATAGTTAGCACTTCAAAAACACCAAAAACACAGTTTAATGACAATAGAATGCCCATCTTTGAAAGTGAAGGAGTTGTAGCTAACAGAAATTCATAGTCAAAAATTTGCCTTCCTCATTCTGTTGAAAAGCACTATTGACAAGGGATCCTCGCCAACTCGTTCCCTCCGATTGAGCTGAAATTTAGCTCACTGAAAGAGCATGCCACCCAGACCTCATAACCAAATTTTTAGCAGCCGAAGTTGATTTTTCGATTTTTGGCGAATTTTTGAAAATGGCTAAAATCGCTCCAAAAACCATTTTTTGAAGAAAAAAAATTGTACTCGTAAATTTCAAGATAGAATCCTGAAAATTGGTTAGTACACTAAAGTCGACCCCCCGAGTCGATTGGCACCATTTTCAAAGCGATCTGGAGCCTCCAGAAAAAGTTGAATTTTCTCCAGCACACTGGAATCTCTCCAGACGGCAAAAGTCAACATTTTCTGGAGGCTCCAGATCGCTTCGAAAATGGTGCCAATCGACTCGGAAGGTTGATTTTAGGGGGTAGACGAAGTTTCGGGTGATATGCTGGAGAAATTGATTTTTTGGAAATTTAAAAAAAAATACCTAGATGCAGAATTTTCAGGTTGTTAAAAAAAAACACGTGCAAACTCGTCACCTCGGATTTTCGATTCAACTACGTCAATCGATAAATGGCATCATACTAACGCTAGGATTAAATTTTCAGCTGCCGAAGTTAATTACAGCGCCGTCTGGAGCCAGTGCGCTGGAGAAAATTCAACTTTTCCTGGAGGCTCCAGATCGCGTTGAAAATGGTGCCAATCGACTCGGGAGGTCGACTTTAGTGTACAAACCGATTTTCAGGATTCTATCTTGAAATCTGCAATTTTTTTCTTCAAAAAATGTTTTATTGGAGGCGATTTTAGCCATTTTCAAAAATTCATCAAAAATCGAAAAATCAACTTCGGCAGCTAAAAATTTGGTTGTGAGGTCTGGGTGGCATGCTCTTTCAGCTAGCAAAATTTCAGCTCAATCGGAGGTGACGAGTTGGCGAGGTTCCCTTGTGAGAAATGAAAATTACAGAACCACTGACAAAAAAAACTTCATGTACACAGAGCAGCATTCACTTTTTTAATTCGAATATTCATTTACTTTTTCAATTGAGGTCTCCCAGAGCTTTTTACTGGACTTATTTCATAACTTAAGAGCTGGGAGGAGGCATCGGGAGCTCCAATCAAAAAATTGAGTAAATATTCGAATTCAGCACTATCAAAAACATAACAAACGATATGCCACACCATAATGTTATCTTCATCAATTTTTTTCAAAATTTCAAGGGTGATGGACTGGTGGGGGCTTGAAGAGGGTCCAATCAAAAAAATAAGGCAATCTTCGAACTCAGTGCTATCGAAAATATCACAAATGATATCCCACATCATTTTCTTGATTTCGTCAATTTTTTTCAAAATTGTAGAGGGGGCCTTTGGAAGGGTCCTACCAAAAAATTAAGGCAATATTCGAACTCAGCGTTATTAAGAATGTAACAAACGATATGTCACTCGTTTTTAAAAAAGATTTTGAATTTGGGCCAAAATTTTGGGGAAATGTGCCTTCTTGGGGTTTCGAAATTCCATTCCTAAAATCATTATACAAATACAGTATACTACTGTCTATACGTCGGAATTTTTGTAGATTTTTTTTATGGGGTCCCTGTAATTCTATGTATTCTCAAAAGTTGCCTTTTCTAATTTTGAAATTTTGAATTTCGTGATTTTCATACGTGTAATGCGAAAATGAAGGGGAAGGCATAGTCCAATCGAAATTTTGGTAATAACCAATATTATTCTAAATACATTAATGTACAACTTTTGTTTGAAAAATTTTTCAATTGAGGGCTTAGGTACAGAGATAGCAAGATTTTTGCAAAGCGAGGTCTATTTTTTAAAAATTCTCCCCACCTCTGAACCTGAGCCCCACCACAAATTAAAAAACTTTTCTACTCCTGAGAAGAAGTTACACCTGTCTCATGCATTATCTTAACAGAATTTTGAAATTTTGTAAACCACTGCCCCTTCAAGATCGAGATAGACCCCCCCCCCCCATGTACATAAAGACTTTTGTCAGCAGAATCCACTCGATTATATTCAAATCTGCAGTCAAGATATCCAATTGCGGTACACCCTGTACACCCCAATCTCAATATAAACACACTCGTATTCAAATGTTACCTACATTATCGAGTATTTATACCGAAAACATGTTAACGAGCACACCACCGGCACACGACCCTACAACACGACGACGACACGACGAGGAAATTGCGAAAAAATTACTGCTCCATGAAGCATCATTCTCCAGCGTACAATCGCAGCGTTAATTACTTGTATATTACTCTACTCGTCGTGTACGGTACGTACCCGATGCGATATAACAACATCGCATCTTCGTCGGTTCATGAACCGGAATACACCACTCTGCTCAATTCGACGTTTTAATTTCCTCAATACGTTGAATCTCTCTCGCCGCGTAATAATCCCCCCACCTCCTCTTCCGACTTCCTTTTGCCCTTCTCTTTTTGTGCTCTACATCGCATCGTCCCATCGCGCAAAGGAAATTACGAATAAATTTAATTAGCCGTCGATTCGATCAAAGCTCTATTGGATTTCATGTTGGAAATGAGCGAGCCGGTGGGTGGAACAGGGGCCAAGGGTAAAAATTAATTTTATATTTTAATTACAAACAGCGCAGCAGGCGCTTCGGCAAATATGTAAATGAATATTCCGCGATAGTTACGAGAAAATTGCTCGATGAGCTGACTTCCAACGCGTTATATGAAGGAATGATGCGATAAAGTGTCAAAAAATAGACTAATTTTGTAATTTAAAAAAAGTGTGTATACTCATTCTTTTTTACATTTCTTTATAATCATAACTTTTGCTCCATAAAATTTAAATCTCGCTTCAGAAATGATATAACGCAATTCTTGATAAAATTTCTCGAATTTAGAGTACCCACTCGATTTTTTGACAAGGAGTCGAATATGCAACCAATCTAACGTATGACTCTCGAAATCAACATAACACACTGTATAAGAATTACATAAAATGAACGAATTTCGAATCCTGAAAGGTAGATGAATTCTTGATTGAGGTTCAGAAGGTTTCAGCTCTCATTGTCAGTACAGTTGAATCAATAATTGCAAAGGAAAACGACGTTTTGACGATCTAGATGGCGTTTAACCAATTGGGGCTCTGAAATGAATTTATTCTGATTTTAATCAGGGACATTTTTTCGTGAACCCTTCACTATTTTGGGAAGAATAAATTTCTTTATGCTCTTACATTTTGTTATAAAGATTTTTCTTCAGAAAATTTTCAATAACAATTTTTCATAATTTTTCAAAGAGATGTTTAGAATTTTTTTAAAGATCTTGAATACGTTTTGGAAAATTTTTATCAAAAAATTCAACTAAAATAGCTGTTTGCAATTTTTTTCAAGAGAACTTTCCTGCGAATATTTTTTGATGCATTTTTTCCCCTCAAAAAATTAATTTTTTCGATATTTTTAACTTTGAGCGATGATTTTTTTAAATGGAGAAGGAATAAGAAAAATGTACTTGGAACTTACTTCATGACAGATTTTCTTCCAAAAAAATAATTTCTCAAATAAATTTTTTTTTTTTTGTAAAAGAACTCTTTAGCCAACATTTTTTGGTGACTTTTTGGAAAGAAATTCATTTTTAGATATTTTTAGAAAATTAAAAAAAAAAATTGCAGAAAAAAATGCTACAAAATTATCTTTAAGCAAATTTTTTGACATTTTTTACAGAATTTTTAAATACTTATACTTTTTTCACTTACATACTCTTACAAATTTCTTCCATAATTTTTTTCTAAAAAATTTGGTGAAAATTTTTTTTATAATTTTTTGTTTAAATAAGTGTTTTGAAGTTTTTTTCAAAGTCAACTTTCCATTTTTGAAGAAAATCGAAAAAAAAATTAGAAACATTTCTTGACAGATTTTTTCAACAAAAAATAATTTTTAAGCAAAATTTGGCTAAAAATAATAATAATGAATAATTATACCTAATAACTCGAAGTAATAACAATTTTTTTAATGAAATATTTTTTTTCAATTTTTGTGAAAGGAATTTTGACGATTTTTTCAGCATTTTTTTCAAACAAATTTTCTTGGAGAATTTTGCATAAAAAAATGTTTTAAAAATTTCTCAAGTAAGTAGGCTGAATTTTTAAATAATTATGTAGGTTCTTTGACAGACTTCTTTTAATAAGATTTTTTCATCAATTTTTTTCCAAAATTTTTTTTTGTTTCTCAATTTTTAAACGAATTTTTGTTTCAATAACATGAACTTGCAACTGGTTGTAGGAAAATTGTAAAAATAGGTACTTTTGAAAGATATTTTCCCAAAAAAAAAAAAAAAAAAAAATCGTTTGAAAGAAAAAACGACTACTTCTAAGCCCTGAAGTTACGTATTTTTCATGTTTGGGAGGGGGGGCAACTCTCGAGCACGGTTCAATTAATCTCCAAAGAAGACGACGCTTCGACGACATAAATACCACTTAACCAATCCAAATTTCTACTTTAATCAAGGTCAACATTTAAAATCAAATTAATACAAATTTCGAGCTATTAAAAAAGTTATTGCCTATTTTTCCCATATTTTAAAACAGAAAATACTATCAAATTTCACAAGCTTTCAATATACTTTTAAAATTCGAGAAAATTTTCCCATCAAATATCAGATCGCGACACAACGTCGATACTAAAAATAACGATTTTCTTCACCTCTCTTCCACTCTCTCTACTCAAAACTACACCATTCAGGCTTTTCTCACACATCAAAAGAAAAAGCGAAAAGGAATCGGCGCGAGAATCCTTTGTATTCTCTTGTACCTTCTTCATTATATGCGACAATCGGTGCGAAAAATGTACAATTTTCTTCGCGACTTATCTCGAGCTATGAAATTCGATCTAATACGAGTACCATAAGAGATGGATCGGATAAAAAGCTGAAATTTTCTTTTACCTCGTCGTAGAATTCCAATTCTGGTAGCTTTCCTTCTGGTAACGTTTTGCAATAATCTTTAAACAACAGGTATCCTGAAAACATGCAAAAAACACGATGGTAATTAAACGAGACCCGTGGCAAAAGTAAAGGAAAAAATACACTCTCGAGCACGAGAACGTACATATAATAAACACGAGAATTTTTTTTGAAAAGGAGGCAAAAAACCCAGACACATTAAACGTGTACATTGGAATCCGCACACTTACGTAATTACGATAAATTAGGTCAACAACTGATACAAAAGCTCATTTTAACAAAAAAAAAGTTCGTCGAGAGCGAGAAGCAGAAAACAACCTCTGACTGGCTACAATAGCAAAACCCTTTGAAAAGGCAGACTCGAAACTACACTTCTTTTTCAAACTCGTTCGCATTACTTAAAAACTTGCAGCACATTAGAGTATAACTCGATAACGTTTGTTCTGCGACTCATCCTCCCACACATATAGAACCTTAGCGTACACGATAAACCCCCCCCCTGCTCGTCCGCCCCATCACTGGAAAACAAATAACAATGCATATTGCACACGCAGCATCGTTACAAGACAAAGACCACGACCATTATCACGCAGCTGTGGCTGCTGAGACCCTGAGAGAACAGTGTACATAGAAATTGGGTCATACATAGTATTCCGTACATAGATATGGTGCAAAGAAAAAAAAAATTAAAAATCTCTCCTATCCGAGCTGCCGGATAGCGTCGTCATGAGATGAGAGCTGCTATCGAAAAGGGGAAGGGGGCCGGACGAGACGCCACTAATATCAATTCCCCGGAGGTGGCACGATGATAAGGGTAAAAAATACCGTTAATTTCGTTATCTAGTTATCTCATCTCTTTCTGTTCGCAGACGACGTTAATTTCTGGAGCCGTGACGCGCTTCGGGGCTCGCGTTCCGAAGCGATGATACTTTTTTACATCAATTAAAACCGTCGTTCTCGTATCTATAAGTATACACACAACGATGAGAAGTTTCGTCGAACAACGTACACAGATATCTACTCGAGCAGTATGATAACTTTTCAAATAATTCAACATCGTATTCGCCCTTATCGCGAGTAAAAATCGCTCCTCTCTTTAATGTTTAGCAACGTGGGCCAAAAAAAAGGAGGTGAGAAGCATCTTCGAACAGAAAGCTGGCTCTTTCTTTGCATTTCTGCTTTGTCGTTCTTATTCTCGAATTGTCTTTGTAGTTGCGATATGGTTGCGGAATAGTGTGAATGCGAAAAATATCGAATGACCCAATCGGATCTTAATTTTGGCCCAGTTCGTCTAATATAAGCTTATGCGAAAACCAACCTCACTCCTTGTTAATACCATGGATATGAAAATAATTTCCATTTAGCCTTTAGGTGGATTTTCCATTTGGGATTGCGAATTTTAATCGACCTTAATCTTCAGTCGACCATTTCAAGTGTTACAAATGGTAACGTTGTAAAACTCTTTTTTTTTTTTTTTAATTGTTAGGTAAAGTAGACTGAATTGAAATAAAAAACTTTTGGCAAGTGTTGTAAAATTTTTCCATAATCATCAAAATTGATCGAATTCGAAAAATGAAGCTGAAATTGAAAATTTTAATACTTACTTTTGAAAAAATTGAAATTGATTGATTTTTAAAAATAACTTTTCGTTGTACCTATATTTTTTAGCATCATTTACCTATAATATGAGTTTTTAAATTGCAAAAATTGAGGTTTTCATTTTTTTTCTCTTACGAGCTTATTCCACAGATTCGTACCAGACTTTGAGTAAACCTGCAAATTTTGGTAAATCGATTTTTGGGTAAATTGATAAAGATTTGTTTTCTGACACTTTCTGCGCATCTTTTGAATTTTTTTTTTCAAAATTATACGTTGCTGGAATGCTTGGTTATCTTGAGTTAAGATCTTCAACTTTTTTTTTAAGTTTTCAATGTTTTCTTTTAGGATTTAAAATTTTTTGGCCATTTTAAAATTTTCCACTTTCTCTGGTTTAGGTAGTTACTTTGTTTTAAAAAAAAATTCAGCATTTCTCCAGTTCCTTCGATTCTTCATTTTCAGTCATTTTAAAACGAATGAAGTGTCACCCACTGAACATAGATTTTCAAGTTGTCTTTCACTAACAAATTTTTTGCATTTTTCATAATTTTATTAGTATACTTAAATTATATGTATTTTATCAATTTTTTTTTCAATTATTCATTTCCTCCAAAAATTTGCCATCTCTTCCAGGTTTTTTTTTTTAGTTTTTTAGTTTTGTTTAATATTTTTTTAAATTTTCTTCGATTTTTCATTTTGGTCAAATACAATTTTCAGTGTTTTGAACACTCCCAACTTTTGATATTCGATTTTTTTCCCAATTTTCAATTTTCTTTCTAACTTTTGATATTTTTTGATATTTGTCGAGGGTTTCCAATTTTTTATTTAATTTTGATTTCTATTATTATTTTTTAAATTCTCTATTTCTTCCACTCATTTTTTTTGTTCAGGAATATTTTTTCTAATTTTTAGAATTTTTGAATTATATTTCATATCAGTTATTAATTTATTTTGAAATTTAAACACAGTACAGATTTTTTTTTTTTTTTGTTACTTAGGTACCTACAATATAATTTTATAATTCTACATAATCATTTCTTTATTTGTGTTTTTGAAACCTGACTTTTTTTCTAATTCTCAATGTTTTGATTGTTTTTTTTTTAAATTCATTTTTATCTTTTTTTTATTTTTCTCGAATTTTCCAATTTTCCTAATCATCAATTTAAAAAAATCTTACAACCAAAAACCGGAACTCTGGTGAGACCGTCAACGAAACTTTTAGCATAGTATAATATGCTTTTACGATGACCAAAATGAAAAAAAAACGTTACGAAAATCCGTTACGAAATTCCGTTACGTTGGGTTAGGTTAGTTAGGTTTGGATGACATAAAAAAAATTTAAAAAATTTCAATAAATTCGATTCTCAAGACATTATGTCAGACATTTTGAAACTTATTTTTTTTGAAATTTTATGACTTTTAGACATTTTTTAGACATTTTGTCAGACATTCTGAAACTTAAAATTTTTTTTAGAAAGATGACTATCAGACATTTTGTCAGACATTCTGAAACTTGGAAATTTTTTTAGAAAGATGACTTTCAGACATTTTGTCAGACATTTTGAAACTTAGAAATTTTTTATAAAGATGACTTTCAGACATTTTAAAAATTGGAATTTTTTTTATAAATAGAAAGATGACTTTCAGACATTTTTTTTTTTTAATTTTAAAATTTTAATCTTTTTTTATTTTTTTTATTTTTATCTTTTTTTATTTTTAAATTTCCATGGAAATATTTTTATTATTATACTTTTTAGACTTTTAAATTTCCGTGGAAATTCATATTCGTGACTTTTTTAATTTTTTTTTTTAAATTTTTATCTTTTTTAATTTATTTTATCTTTTTTGATTTGTAAATTTCCATGGAAATAAATATTCGTGACTTTTAGACATTTTGTCACAGAGTAAAAGCATATACTATGTTTCATACTTTCAGACGTAGTGTGGAAATAGAGTCAAGTCCAGGGGGGCGAAGCCCCCCCTGGCGAGGCGCCGAGTTTTTTTCTTCAAAATATAAGTATTATATTCCTTAAAAACTCACTAAATTTTAAAAAATACTTAGTAAAAATTCATCAACTTTCATCAATGTACGAAATTTTGAAAATTTGCTAAAATTTGAAAATTGTTTTTTTTTTTTTTTTTTTTTAATTTCGAGAATTTAATAAATTTAAAAACTTTAAAACAACAAATTTTCATGAGAGTTTTTAGCCATTTCCAAAAATTTAATAAACTTTACAAATTGACAATCATTTCTTTTTTTTTAAATTCTGCTGGATTTTGGAAATCGATCCAGCTTTAAAAATTTGTCAAAAAAACACAAACTTTTCAATTTTTTCGAATTTAAAAAAATAAATAAATAATAAAAATCTGATCCAAATAATATGTACAAAAGAACTTGGATACATATTAAAATTCAAAAATTACCAAAATTTCAATTTTTTTCTATTTGGAATTTTTTATCAAATTACCAAATAAAAACAAAAACAGAATTCAAATATTTTTTACTGAATTGAAAATTTTTTCTAAAAATCATGAAGATGTCTAAAATTTCATTACGTAAACCTTGAAAATTGATCTTGCTTTGAAATTCAAAAATTACTAAGTTTCAAATCTTTACCAAACTTCCACAATTTTTCAAAATTCAAAAATTTGCTTGATTTAAAAATTTTGAATATTCTAAATTTTTAAAATTTACGGTAAAATTTATTCAACATAAAAAATTGATATAATTTTGAAACTTGATTGAAGCTTAAAGACTACATTTTCAATTTTTAACAAATTCTGAAAATTTTCTCAACTTAAATTTTTTAAAAGATTTGCTTAATTTTGAAAAATCAAATACCAGTCACAAATTTTTGGCGTTCAAAACCTTTCTCATTGTTAAATTTTTGCTAATAGTAAGGTTTTAAATTTTTAAAGAAAAAAAATGCATGACTTTCCATCCTGATGACTCCAAAATCTTTTCTTCGAATTTAATTTCAAGTTCATTACTAATTTTAATTTTCTATTATTTTCACGATTTTCTTTTTATGGTTTCAGTGTTTAATGTTTTTTTATTGTTGATTTTTTTTTTTTTTATTTTATTTTCTTCAGAAGTTTTTTTTTTCAAATTTCTATTTTTTTCCAATAATTTGTTCAATTTTTCTTCACATTTGTAGTCATGTTCTATGCACTAAAAAATTATAAAAATTAATTGGATATTACGAGGAATTGAAAAAAAAGCAAGTATACATAATTATTTTGATTCTTTGAAAATTCAAATTTCAAAAATTTTAAAAACTGGCGAAACTGGCATTTGAAAATTTTTCGAAACTTCATTTTTGAAGAACAATTTTACTTTTTTGTCTTGGTAAATAATTTAGACGAGCATCTGTATTTTTAAAAACTGTGCCCATAATGATATTATTCTCACAATTCGTAATATCGTGCAAATCACCTGATCATAAAAAATACCATTAAATGTTTACGACCCCCTTCCTACTGATAACCAATTCGTTAAGGAAACACTTCCTTTTTGGGTAAAGATAATTACAGGATGTTACGAAAAGTGAAACTTTGAAAAGCTCGGTCGCTTCGGCTGAACTCGAACAATTTGATGGCACTTTTGCGAAACACCCATACTTTGGAGACCTTTCTTCAAGCGTCGACGTCGATTATATGTTGGCAACACGCGAACTTCAGATTAATAGATGTAAATTTCGGGCAGCGGAGTGCGAACGAGGGGGCACCTTTTACTACACGAGGAGGACGACGAGGACGAGGACGACATTTGTAAACAGCCTAACACATACGCACGCATTTGAATAAACGTACCTATGTATATAGGCGACGACCTAGCGAGGCGGAAAAATTCGAGCTTAATTTCGCCAAAACCTATGGTACACGAGCGAAAGGCGAGAGCGAGAAAGGAAAACTCGAACGTAGCCTGGCGAGAATAAAAGGGCTAAATACGCTCGACAAATCACCTCCGTGGCAAGTTTTCCATCATCGTGGTACAAAATGGTGAAAACGCCAACTTATACATTGAACAAGTGAACACACTATGGCAGCAACCAGCATACACTATATATTCGTAATATACAGATAAGACAATAATGGCGCGGTGCACGTCTCCTTCTCCGTCTCCGACAGCATCGCCACCTCCTCCTGCTGCTGCTTTTCAAACTAGGTCAAATTTTAGTTGAGTAGGAAAAGCCTGCGTTGCAAAACGGATTAATTTAATTTTCATTTACGTTCGTTCAACAAGTTATTACAATGCAGATCGTTAGCGTATTTCGACTAAATGGCGAATAATAAATAACAGCCTGAAATTGCTCTACCCCGCTCCTACCATTGACACTGGCGCAAAAGGTACGTTCTCTCCATTACGACCAGATGCCATGCCATGGATGCCCTTCCACCACCATCCTGACCATCTCTCCATCTACTATACGAGTAAATTTAGCGCCTCTCTTACTCTGTCTGTTGAAAAAAAAAAAAAAAACATTACAGTCGACTCTTCCTCCTACGCTTCGAGCTACCGACAAATTAATACTCTTATCGTAAACTCCACTCCGGCGAAAGCACACCGATATGCATTATTCGTAATGTAGGTATTCTCATTGATGAATGCGTTACACCATCGCTACATTATAACAGATCGACTTGCCATAATACTCCTCCTAGCTCCCCTCGCCATGTCCTATCTTCCTATCTTTTTCATTTCTCTCGGCTTCGACTTGGTCGTTTTGCTACGTAAAATGATAGCGTCGAGGGAAAATCCCCGAACAGCAATCGAAATGGTAACGGTTTCATTTTACAATATCACGTAGCCTGATTGAGGTACGTCGAGTATTATTTTCATTCTGCATAAATCGCAGTCTAGTAAATTTCAATTATTTTCAAATAAATGGAGGAGGAAAAATTGACATAACTGGATTCGTTTCGAAGGAAATACCAACGTATTATTTTAATTCGATTCCGGTACAGATTCGACCAAGATGATATTTTCGACAGGAATGACATTCGGGGAGATGATTTCGAGAGACATTCTCAAATTCTGAATTTCATTTTTTCGAGTTTGGACCATTCGAAATATTAAAATGATGAATTTTTGAATAATTATGGGTCATTTCAAAATAATGAATTATTCAAAAAATTTCTTAAAACTAATTTCTAAATAGAATACTTACAATAAATAATGTCATAGGTAGGTGCAAGTAAAAATTTAAATCTCCAAAATAATAACAATTTTGAATTATTTTGGAAAGAATTCTTTCGAAGAAAAATAGTTTTTTTTTTACCTACGAGTTATTCAATATTGTTAAGGGGGGGGGGCTTGTTTTGGAACATTTTTTGTTAAATGCATAGCGTTGATTAGCGGAATTTTCTAAGACCTTTGCATGACGTCATTTTGATTTTTCACCTATGAAGTTTTGAAGAAAAATTGGAAACTAATTTCAAATTGTTTCTTTTTACAAAAAAAAATTAATTTTTGATTTTTGAAAAATAAAATGCATAGAGTTCTCAAAAAAAGAAAATTATTTTCATATTGCATTTTAATTGTGTCATTTTGTAGAAAATGTTGGTAGATTTTTTGGAAAATTACAAATTTCAAGGTCAAAATTGGAGAAAAACGCGATTTTTACTTCAGGTCCCGTTTCTAGGAAAACTATGCCACCCACAAAACTTTTTCTTAGAATCTTTTTTATTCAGTAGAGTCTTGTCTATAATTTAACGAGAGGATTTTGCAAAATTTTAATTTGTCAACTATTTCTTTCGAGTCGACTGGAATACTTCCGAGGAAAAACTATGAGAGGGTTTCATAAAATAGGAGAGAAAGTACGAGTTTTGCAAAATCCTCTCGTTAAATTATAGACAAGACTCTACTGAATAAAAAAGATTCTGAGAAAAAGTTTTGTGGGTTGCATAGTTTTCCTAGAAACGGGACCTAAAGTAAAAATCGCGTTTTTCTCCAATTTTGATTTTGAAATTTGTAATTTTCCAAAAAATCTACCAACATTTTCTACAAAATGACACAATCAAAATGCAATATGAAAATAATTTCCTTTTTTTGAGAACTCTATGCATTTTATTTTTCAAAAATTAAAAATTAATTTTTTTTGTAAAAAGAAACAATTTGAAATTAGTTTCCAATTTTTCTTCAAAACTTCAATGACGTCATGCAAAGGTCTTAGAAAATTCCGCTAATCAACGCTATGCATTCAACAAAAAATGTTCCAAAACAAGCCCCCCCCCCCCCTTAATTCGTTAAAATTTTCAATTTCTACCAATCGATTCAAATTTTTGATTTTGACAAATCGATAGGTTTTTCGATTTTGAAAAGTAATTTTTTTTATCAGTTCTTCATCATTACTAATTCAACAGGTAAATTTTTCAATTTCGATAAATTGATTGACTTTTGATTTTGAATTTGTTATCATTTATTTTAATTTTTTCAATCAATTCTTCAATAATATCATTTTTTTAAATTTCAAATTACTTTAATTCACCAAATTTCTCAACTCTGGTGAGCTGAACAATTTTTTTTTCAACAAAAAATCTAAATTAAAAAATAATATATAATTTTATATTTTAAAAATCTTGTTCCAAACAAAATTATCAAAAAGATAAATCATTTTTATTTCTAGGTAAATAATTGAAAAAAAATTTAAACTGTAGCAAATGTGAAAATATCATTGAAATTTAGAAAAGACAGTACCTAAATTAAAACACAATTTTTTTTCAAAACAACAAACGTTTTTAATTTTTATTTTGAGTAAATATTTTTTAGAAAAATTCACTGTGAATGAGTGTTTTGACGATTTTGTTTAACTAAAAATCTTGACTCCACCAAAATTTTCCAGAAAAATTTCTAAAATTCTTAGGTGGTGAAAAAATATGGTACCAAGGTAGGTAAATTTATCAAAAAATTAATTTCTTAATTTTTTCAAATAAGCAAAAACTGAAAAAAATTATTTGGGAAATCTCCTATCTTTTAAAACAATTTTGAAAAAACTGTCAAGAAAGATGTTTTTAAATTTTTTACAGACCTGGATTTTTCCCCCAATTTTAAAACAATAATCTCGTCTGAACAAAATTTTGTGAAAAACTGCAGAAAATTGTGGATTGTAGAAGATACAGTGAGGCCTCTATTTTGAAACATGAATTTCTCAAAATATTTTTTTGAAACAATTTCAAAATTATAAAAGAAACAAATTCGTTTTTTTACTTGAAACTAATTGTAAAAAAAAAAAGAAAAAAATATTAAAGAACGTATTGAAATGAAAATATGAATTTCTAAAAATTGTGTTAAAGACAAACTATTGTATCAGCCAACATTTTAGGGGAAAATTCAAAAAATTTCGTTCAAACAATTTAAAAAAATATATTTCCAAATCTAAAGAAAAATTAAAAATTAAAAAAAAAACTTTTCAAATTTTTTGTTCAAAAACTCGAATTTTTCAAAATTTTGTGGAAGAGAAAATCTTGTCTCATAATCACAAAAAAATAAAAAATAAATTGTTTGATTTTTTTTTTTATTGAGACAAGATTTTTGTTTCAAATTTTTTTTTTGAAAAATTCAAGATTAAATAGAAGTTGAAAAATCTTGAATATGTTCAAAATTCAAATTGAAGATACAATCATGAACGTATTCAAGGTTTTTCAACTTCTGTTTACCCTTGAATTAAAAAAAAAAAAAAATGAAGCGAAAATCTTGTGTAGTAGGTGGTAAGAAGGGTGAAGAGAATTCCTACCTAATACACTCCGCACTCAAGTGGACACCCACGAGCACAAGGAGAGGAGACTGTTCGAATGATCTAACACGACGAGGTTAATATTTACGTATGAGTTTATTCAGACGAAATGTTCTGTATAGACTAATTAGTACAAATAGCGATTAAGCTTAAATAGTGTTCTGCTCACTGGCTTACGTAAGAGAAGTAAACATACGCGAAACTGGTCCGGGTGATGCGTAGCGCTGGTAGCGCTGCAGACGCTACACTTGTCTCAATAAAAAAAAATCAAATACTCAATTCTTTCATTTTCAACAATAAAAAAGTTGTTCAAAATTTTTGTTTAAAATACATACCTACAATTTTGAAAAAGTTGTTTTGGAAGAATTTGTCAATTTTTTCAACTTTGCTCAAACTTGAATTTTTAAAAATTTTGTTGAAATAGAAATCTTGTCTCTATCGAAAAAAAAGTTCAAACTTTTTTACTTGAACTAGGTAGGTACACACATTCAATTTTTTTTAAAGTAAAAATCGTATCTCAATTACAATAAAATATTAAAAAAAAAAAAAAAAAAAAAAAAAAAATTAGATAAAAGTTTTCAATTTTGCTTTGAATTTGGATTTTTCAAAAATGTTTGAGAAGAATTTTTCAAATTTTGTTCCAACTCGAGAATTTTTCTAAATTGTGTTAAGTTGTTGGAATGTAGAAAAAGCAGTATTTTAAAATAAGAAATTCGTTCAAACAATTTTGGTAATTTTTCAAAAAATAATTTTAAAAACTGAAAAAAAATTATTTTAGGAATGCTCTTTAAAAAAAGTTGAAAATTTTGTTCAAACTTGAATTTTTAAAAATTTTGTTCAAACTTGAATTTTTAAAAATTATGTTAATCACCCATGTTTTGAAAATGTTGTTCAAACCACAAATAAAAAATTCTACTTCCTCGAGGAAAATTGGGAATTCTCATAATTTCAGACATAACAATAAGAGAGAATGGCATATTTTCCTGCCATAGAATTCCCATGATTAATTTAGATCGTCGAATAAGTCCAAATTATTCACTGACTGACCTATTTTATCTTCTACATCATTCCAATTTACAGCTGAATAAGTTTTATGGACTGATCTGCCATCTCAAATCGAGCTATTCAAAAAATATCTCGATGTACTTAACTATGCATCGATTCATTTGTCAATTTACCGTACGACATTCGCACACAAAAATGCAATCGATAGTTCGATATCGATACGTATCTAAATCGCACCATTACTTTGACGTAATATTTCACTCATTTTATCGACTCGTTCGTTTCGCATTTCGGACGTTCTTAAAAATAGAAATAGTAGACAAACTGGTCGATACATTTTTCTTATCAATTCTATACAGTATACAGTATACACACCGAGCACATGATCGAGCCGAGCGAGAGGGGGGCACAGTTAAAGACCTACGTATATCACCACTCGACTTACGTCATTACAGCGCGGTAATCGGTTAATCTTCAAATAAGATACGTAAATTAAGCGGTTATAGCAAAGCACCTTATTCATCTCGCGTATAAACGCGATAGAGCGCGAATCCAGAGACGAAGATGGTGTGAAAATGCAAAATTAAAAAATTACAAAAAACAACACGATATTCGAAAACGTATACACAGAAATCGATAAGTTACTCTCTCTGATGCTATCACCATTTGGCTAATTATCACGAAAAAATTAAAAATTTATTGCGAGAGATTTAATTTTATTATCGTGTGTATGCGAGTCGAGTGTTGTTATAGACGTACGTAAGTATTTTTCAGCCAATAAGACGGAGAAGCTCGTGGAAGGCCGAAAAACAGGAAAAGAGGGATTGACTTTACATAATAACTTAGCAACTGGCAAAAGTTTCATTCAAGTATGAACAGATACTACTTTTCGCTGATATTTATACAATGATAAGAAGGATGGGCCATTTACTCCGACAACGACAATAGCCAACTCGAAGTAATAAAAATACAACTACATGAATGTACGAGTATACGTCGCTTGGGTAGTTTGATCGCCCATAAATTAAAAAGGAAGATAAAAAGGGTATCGTATTAGGCTGCCATGATTTTAGTGCCGAATTTTCCGAATATTTCTGCAAAAGTTATTGATTATCTCAATGAATGAATGAAGAAAAAGAAAAAAAAATTAACAAAATCAAATTTATGAAAATTTGAGATACTTAATAAGTTTATTGGTTGAAAGTTTTCAAAAATTGATTAGAATTTATAAATGTAAATTGCACAAAAATTAAAGAAACTATTATTAAATAAAAATAAGAAACACGACTAAGTCTGAAGAAAGTTATTCATAAATGCTATTTTCTACACAAAAATCACAAAATGAAATCATGTTCATCACATTTTGTGGGTATTTTAAACCATAATGCTGCTTCAAAGGATTTTGGTTCAATCTGGGAAATTTTTTACAATATTTTTAAACATCAATTTTACAATTGAAAGGGTCGCTAGAATAAGGGCCTCTGGACCCGGAGGCCCTTTTTCCGGAGACTCGCTTTTTGGAAGCGTCAGGTCATGAACTTCATTCCTACAAAATTTTACTTTCCTACGATCACCCTAGGTGGCGCTACGACACAATGTTTATAGTTTTTCGCAAATTCAGTTTTTTTCATCACTTAATAATGTGATTGAAAATTGAATAATCGTGCAAAAACGCTTATTGGTAGCTTCGAAACGATCGTAGGTAAGTTTTTGTCATCATTAACCTTTACTGACAGCTTCAATTCAAGTCCCAGATCAAGAAAAAGTAATTAAAAAAATGGGTGAAAATCAGTCGCTAGAAGAAGGGCCTCTAACACAACTTTTTCAACGCTCAATGTCTCCGGTAATAAAAGTTCGTTTCAATCGGTCTTTGTCTCATTTTGTAGCCAACAGTTCAACCTACAAATAATTTCAAACCCGAGATTGATACTTAAAATATCCGTTGAGATATTTACATTCAAAACTTTAAACGCGTTTTTCTCAAAACTATGTTTTTGGCGAGGGGCCCTTATTCTAGGGACCCTTTCAATTTTTAAGAAGTTTTGCTCAAATTGAAATTCTTAAAAAAAATAAATGAGAATGAAACCGTATTTCAGGGACATCTGATGCTAGAGTAATTTTTTGAACAACTTTTTAGACAAATTTTTCCATCTTTAATCTGTATCTAAATTGATTTATGAAATGATAATTTCGTGAGTTAATGGGATAGGGATAAATAACTTCGTTTATCATTTTTTTTCAATTTCGATGTTAAAGTAAATTTTTTTAAATTTAATTGTGATTAAAAATTTTACTTTTTAAGGGGGGGGGCTTGTTTTGGAACATTTTTTGTTGAATACATAGCGTTGATTAGCGGAATTTTCTAAGACCTTTGCATGACGTCATTTTGATTTTTCACCTATGAAGTTTTGAAGAAAAATTGGAAACTAATTTCAAATTGTTTCTTTTTACAAAAAAAATTAATTTTTAATTTTTGAAAAATAAAATGCATAGAGTTCTCAAAAAAAGGAAATTATTTTCATATTGCATTTTGATTGTGTCATTTTGTAGAAAATGTTGGTAGATTTTTTGGAAAATTACAAATTTCAAAATCAAAATTGGAGAAAAACGCGATTTTTACTTTAGGTCCCGTTTCTAGGAAAACTATGCAACCCACAAAACTTTTTCTCAGAATCTTTTTTATTCAGTAGAGTCTTGTCTATAATTTAACGAGAGGATTTTGCAAAACTCGTACTTTCTCTCCTATTTTATGAAACCCTCTCATAGTTTTTCCTCGGAAGTATTCCAGTCGACTCGAAAGAAATAGTTGACAAATTAAAATTTTGCAAAATCCTCTCGTTAAATTATAGACAAGACTCTACTGAATAAAAAAGATTCTAAGAAAAAGTTTTGTGGGTTGCATAGTTTTCCTAGAAACGGTACCTGAAGTAAAAATCGCGTTTTTCTCCAATTTTGACCTTGAAATTTGTAATTTTCCAAAAAATCTACCAACATTTTCTACAAAATGACACAATCAAAATGCAATATGAAAATAATTTCCTTTTTTTGAGAACTCTATGCATTTTATTTTTCAAAAATTAAAAATTAATTTTTTTTGTAAAAAGAAACAATTTGAAATTAGTTTCCAATTTTTCTTCAAAACTTCATAGGTGAAAAATCAAAATGACGTCATGCAAAGGTCTTAGAAAATTCCGCTAATCAACGCTATGTATTCAACAAAAAATGTTCCAAAACAAGCCCCCCCCCTTAAATTCAAAAATAATTTTTTACAACTTTCATGAAAACCTACTTTCCATTTTGCTGGAAGATTTTTTTTCTTAAGGGGGGGGGGGGGGCTACTTTTAATAAAAAAAATTTAATGCATAGCGTTGACAAGCGGAATTTTTTAAGACTTTTTTATATGATGCATTTTTGATTTTTTTTATCTGAAGTATCGAGGAAAAATTGGAAACAAAAATCATTTTGCATTTTTTTACAAAAAAAAATAATTTTTGATTTTTGAAAAATAAAATTGTTGAAAATATTCAACAATAAGTTCAAAACTTAATGTTTAAAACCTTTAAAACTCTTGTCTGAAATCCATTTTTTTAAAATTTAAATTAGAATAATTTTTTTCATTTTTACAAAGAAAAATTTTAAAAATTAACAAAAAATTGTTCAAAATTTTGAAATAAAATTTTAAAAATATACCCCAAATTTTTTACATAGGTAAGTAAGTATTATTACCAGACAAATTTAATTTTGTTAAAATGAAAAAAAAATAAAAATAATGTTGAATACTTGATCAATTTTTTAAAAATTCGTATAATTTTTATTTAATATGGTGACGAAATTTTTTTAAAAATTTACGATTTTCAATATTTAATTGAATTTTAAAACGTTAATAAAAACCTCAATTTTTAAATATCATTTTGTTCAAAATTAAATTTTTATTCTGTTTTGAAGAAATCCAAATTTTTGAAAATTACATTTGGAAAACTTCTCATAAATTTTGCATTTTTTTTTTTTTTTGAAAATAGGTACCTACATAGGCATACCTCCTAATTACCTACCAATTTAACAAAAAATATATTATACATTTGAAAATATCTAATTTTTAAAGGAAAAATTGTATGAATAAGGCATACCATTATTTTCCAAAAAAAACATTTTAAATGACAAAAAATGTTAAAAATTAGAATTAAAAAGAAGAATTCAATCAAAAATGTTGTCGAAAAACCACTGTGTAAACCTTTAAACATTTTGTTAAAAACATATTTTGAAAATTTGATTGAAAATACAAATTTTTTTACTAAAAAATAAATAAATAAATACCCATAATTTTTCAATTTAATTAAATTTCACAAATTTTGAGAAAATTTACTTTTTAAAAATTTTAGTTACAATAAAACTTGCAATTTTTTTCAAATTATAATTTTTATTCAATTTTGTTACAAACCAAAATTTTTAACGTAAAAAATAGATCAATTTCGAAAATTTTTATTGAAACCCAATTTCAAAAATTTGGTTACAAAAATTTCTTTTTGCTCGATAAAATTTTCAAATTTGAGCGAAACATCACTTTTTTTGAAAATTTGGTTACAACACAATTTTCCTTCAATTTTGTGTAAAATCAAAAATTTTGAAATTCTCTCGAAAATTTGTCTCAAGTCGATCCTCACCAATACGTAATTCGACTCCCCTTTAGAAAATTCGACCAAAACTACCCCCTTGTAAAAAAATCGTATTACATTTATAATAATATCGCGCTGCTGAAAACTCTTCCGAAACGCAATTTCTTCGAAAACCTGGCCCAGCCGAGGTTTCTCCAATCTATATACACTAATAAATCAGAGAAAGGCCTGCCAGGCAAGCTGCGTCGCTCTGGGCAAGCGGAAACTCAGCCCCCTCTTTCCAGAAAATTTATCCGCAAAATTTTTCAAACCCAAGTTCTACCTACTGTTCGATTCCTTCAGTTCGTGTCCGTGGATATCCTTTATACACGAGCGCGAGTATCGCAGCATAATGGACAAAATATGAGCTATTGGTTTTTTCCCGCGCGCCAAAACCATTTGTCAACGAAATTAGATCCTTTACACACGATAGCACGAGGAGTACGAGAGTTTTCGCGATAATTATTAGGATATATTATTGGGTACATATATATACTATACATGGTGTCCTTCGTCTCGTACGTCGATAAATTACCCGTAATATTTATCGACTTGGCGTGAAGTGGCGTTATTTCAACAGGCACGTTAAACGCCACGATTATTATTATTACCGCAGAGCTTAATGAAAGGGCGATAAAATGTGGTGAAGAAGGCTCCTCGTGCGTTCAAGATGCGATGACAGATCGTTACACGAGCGTTCGTTCGAGTATGAAGGGATGACCAGCCAACGAGGGAAGGAGTTAAGTCGGGTTACGTGATAAGTGGACTATTCGGCTTAGGAGCTTGCGGTGCTGGCACGTAAATGAGACCAAACAGGGTGAGGTAAAAAGGGATAAATTTAGCTCAATCGTTATATTATATGTACCTAAGCGTGGTCATTTCGCACCTTTATGAAATTATGGTACGAACTATACGAGGTGAATTTCGTCTCATATTTATCATCGAGTTTATACTCAGAACCTCAGCTATGGAAAGTTATTACACGTGGTGGGTGGAAAATGGCGAATTACCGTCAGTGTAAACCTCGAAATCTCGAAAATCTTCATTATGGAGTAATTTGAACGAATTCACCTCTTCTATTTTCATTTTAAAAATCCTTAAAAAATCCATATACGACAAAGTGTCCAACACAATCTCAAAAGTAAAAAGTAAGACATTTGTAGGACCTTTGCCATCTACCTAATTTCAATTTTTTATTAGATATTGGAAATTTCCCAAATTTTAAATTTTAAACAGATATCAAAAATCTGTCAAAGTTAACAAATTGGCCTTTCAAAATTTTTCAAAATTTAGCTGAGTCTTAAAAATTACCTAATCAAAGATTTATCAAAATTTAATTTCACAGAATTTTTGAAAATTAATACTTTGGTATCAAATTTTAAAAATAGGTATAGGTAAGTATTATACCTAATTTTTATAATTTAATTAACATTTTAAAAATTTCCATTTTGATTCAACTTTAAAATTTTCCGAAATTTTGAACTTTTCTAAAATTTTCCAATATTTATGAGAAAATGGTTTTATTTTTGGAAAGAAATGCCTTATTTATGGGAACAATAATCTCTCATTTTTTTCACAAAAACCTCTATTTTTGTCTATTTTTATGGAAGAGAACTTTAAATTTTTGGAGTAAAAAAAATTCCACTTTTTTCAGTGAAAAATATTAAGTAGGTAGTTATATCTAAATTTTTCAGGAAAAAAGTTCTCAATTTCACTGCATATTTTTTCATTTTGAAAAACAAGTCTTAATCTTTTTACCTATATCAAATTTGTTTGAAGAAGATTTTGCGATTTTTTTGGAGGGGGAGAGAAACTCTTGTTTTTGACGTTTTTTTGAAGAAAAAAATTATCAATTTTTTGGATGAGAACGAGTTTCCGTTTTTTTTTTTAATTTAAAAAAAAAATCTTGAAAAATCGTTCAATTTGAAAAAAAAAAAATAACTGAATTTCCTTGAAGAAGAAAATCTGTCTTCGTTTTTTGAAAGAAACAAAAATTTTAGTTTCATTTATGAGTCTCTCCGAGTTTTTTTTTGGAGGGGGTATCCGAATTAAAAAAAAACAAAAAAACACTGTACCTATTTGTTTAGAAGTATCTATGCCAATTTTTTGGGGAAAAAATCTTTAAATTTTATTGAGCCTAGAGATTTTGCAATTTTTTTGGAATATCTATTATCTAGTTGAAAAAATTGTCTCTAATTTCACAATCTTTTTATACTTATCTAATAATTTTGTATTTTTTGTAGAAAAAAAATCATTTTTACGTTCAACATTTCAAAAAAATTCAACTGGGCACTCCATCGAAAAAAAAATGAGAGCCATGTGTAATTCATACTTGGAGCACAAAATTGTTTTTTAGAACTTTGAACAGACATTTTTTTTGTTTTCTCTAATTCTCTAGTTATTTTCAAAATCATTATTCATTTTTTTGTTTTTTTTTTCAATAAGGTATCGACGTAAAAACTGGAAAAAGTAACTTTAGTAACCATTTTGGGCAAATAGAGACAAAAAGTGACCAATTTGAAAAAGTGACCCAATAAAATGACTGTGAGATTTAAAAAGTTGTAATAATTTTAAAAATCCATCAAAATTTTAAAATTACCAACCTCTCCCTAAATTTGATTTTTGCCTAATTTATGAATATAAAAACTATAAATTTCAAGTTGTCGAAATTTATCAAATCTACTAAACTGATTAAATTTTGTAAATTAATTAAAATCTAAAAATTACCAAAAATTGATTAAAATTTCCAAAATTCAAATTTTTATTCAATTATTAATTTTTCTCAAACTTCAAAATTCTATTGATAAATTTTCGCTCGAATGACTGGGGTACTCTTGCAGAGCCAACAGAACCCTCAAACCCATAATATACGAGCCATATTACACCATCGATTCGAGCACTACCGCATATTCGTTCAAAAAAAAAAAAAGGAAATCGATCAAAAAAGGTAGAAAACAGCTCGATAAGGTAGCGAAGGAGAAGCAACGAAAACATGGAAAATTTATGGCAACACGTCGATTACCATTGACATTAGCATAATGAAATAAATTAAATTGTCACAATCGAATAAATTATTCGCCTCTTGCCGGATGATTCTGTTCTCATAACCTGCCTCCTCAGCGCCGAAATACGGTTCGATACACGAAAAAGAAATCTGTAATGAATGAAAATGGAGAATAAAAAAAGGCCATCGTCGTTGGGATGCCTGGCTTTTTAGAGTACCAGGATTATTAACGCGAATCGTGCCAAAAATAAAAAATCCCCCTAGAAAAATCTCCTCTCGAAAAACACGAAAGTGTGGTGATTATTACGCTGAAAAAAAAAAAGACGAAGCAGACCATAAGACCACCCATTTAAAAGAGGAAAAAATAGCTACGATTTTGTACAACAGATATAAAGATAGAACGAGAGAGAGAGACGAGCATGTAGTACACAATCGAGAGATATACTATATACATGTGAACCCTCAGCACAGCGCAGCTCAGCTCAGCACAAAAACAAAGTAATCAAACTGTACATACGAAAGCGAGCAAATAAAAACACATATAACACGATTCATTTATTTTTTTTCCTCGTCCTTGTTCTTGTTTTCTGCCTTGCCCTCTCTCCTCTTTTTTACTCACTCCGTATAATATAAACCAGCGCACATACAATTTACGCTAAAAAGAAGAGACAAAAAAAAATTACCATGCACTTGACACACTACATTGGTTAAGGCAATACGACCTAAAAAGCGAACCATTTTCTATCTTCTTTCCTTTTTTTTTCGTTTATACGACGAGTTCAACACACTTATATACTTAGGTTAAAAGTGTTAATACAGAACTTCAACAATGGCATAGCTCACAATAAACGTTCGAGTATAAGTGACGAAAAATCTTCATCGCGACCTTCTCGCACCTTCGAATTTTCTACCCTGCAACAATTTCTTAACTTCAAAAGACTCGTGCGATAGACTGAAGAATACCCTCCCATACCAGACAAAGAGGTTTTCATGACGTCATTTGAGAAAATTCCCTACGCTGCCTCTTTCGTCATTCGGCTTTAAATTAAACATCTAGTGAAAAATTTCCATATTCGATGAGGTTTTTTTCATTTCATTCGAGAGGGAAAAAAATAAAGAGAGAAAATAAAGAATTCGGAGTGAGTCGATTATCCGAATAAAAAAAGAAGAGTTTTTTTTTTCAAAGAAGGGTCGGGAAGAATTGCGTCAGAGATGTAGAGGGAAAGTTTACAATTTGCATTGAATATTGTTTTACCAAGTGGAAATTTATTCAATCAAATGTATTCTTCGAGGGATGAAGATGAGAAAGCCGAGAGGAGGGAGAGAAATTGGAAACAAAAGTATTCCAAATTATTCGCAAATGTTTTTCAAGTTTGGTCACTGTTCACATAAGCGTAGAATATTTTTGAAAATTTTAGGAAGTATATTAAGTATTTTTCAAAAAAAACTTCAGAATATTTTACAGGGTAGTTTGAGTTGAATTTCAAAAGAATTTTTACAGAACTTCAAGAAAGAGCCAAGTACGAGCATAGAATTATTTTTATTCGTAGCTAACATAATAATTTATGTTCTCTCTCCTGGATTACCGAAGAAATGCAAAAACAAACATTTTATCACAATTTCTATTTTAAAAATAAAAAATACTCATAATATCTTGGAGGATAACAATTGAAAAAAATCAAAACTTGAGATTAATGAAAAATTTCGAATCCGATGAATTGGAAAAAATTCACAGTTGAGATTTTAATTGAACACAAAATTAAAAGACCCCCCCCCCCCCCCCCAGGGACAAACACCTATGTAGAAAATTTAAAAAAAAAACTGAAATGAAACTGAAAAATAAAAAATAAAGTATTAATACTAAAAAATATCAAATAAGAAAGAAAAAAAAGGGAAAAAATCGCATTTGAAATAATTTATACATACTAAAATTTATAAACATTTTCATTAAAAAAATCTGAATATAAATTCAGTTAAAAAGATCATAATGAAAGAAAATTGAAAAAAATAACTTCCTACATAATTGGAAAAATATCAAAAACTAAATAAAGAAACACGCCGACTGACTAAAAGAATTGAAAAATTTCCTGAAAAAATGTAATATCAAGTCGAATTGAAAATCCCAAAAAAATTGTAGCAAGAGGTTGATAATACAAAAATTAAAATGGAAAAAAGTTGAAAAAATGGCAATTCAAAGTATAATGTACTAAATAAAATCAACAAAAATTTTCAATTTATTATTTTAAAAAAATGAAAAATTTTTAACCCAATAACTTGCAAAAAATTTACCATAGCGATTTCATTTTAATTTAAAATCATTTGAAATTCAATTAATTCTTTTCGATAATTGCGACAAATTAAAAATTGAGAAAAAAAAACGAAAACTCAAAGAAATAGCGTCTGATAAAATACCCAAAAGTTTTTCGTATCAGAAATTTCGTCACGAAATTTAGAGTCAAATTTTCGTTGCGTTTTTCGCAAGTTTGGTCATTGTAAAAGTATAATTATTATACAATGCAAATTGAAAATTACTAAAAACTAAGAAAAGGTTTATAGTAAAAAAATTCAAATAAAAATAAAAATGGGAAAAAAATTAGCAACTGAAAAAAATACCTATACCTACCTACTAAGAATGAAAGAAACGTTCAATTTAAAAAAAAAATGAATAAAAATTTAATTGGCTAAAGATTCTAAAGATTTAAAAAAAATATAACAATTGAAAAAATTTTAACCAAGTTTTAAAAAATGACAAAATGTTCAAGAAAATTTACGAAAAAGTCGAGATAATTTTCATCAATTTAAAAGTACCTACCTAATAGTTAAATTAAAAATAATTCAATATTGAAAATTTACCTGAAAAAATTTAGTTTCAAGTTGGATCAAAACTTTCCAAAAAAAAAAAAAAAAAAAAGTGTGAGGTTGATGGAAAAAAGTTAACTGAAAAAAATAACTATAGTAAAATTGGCGAAAATTTTCAAATAAAAAATAAATAATAATACAAATTAAATTAAAACGATGAAAAGTACTGAAGTTTGAAAAAATGACAACAATTTTAATTAATTACGCTAAAAATGTCTAAAAATTTCAATACAATTCAATAAATAATTTGAATTTTTTCATCAAATTCAAAATTAAACCTAAAAAAAAAGACATCACGTTGAATCAAAATTTTAAAAAAAATGTAAAAAGTTGATAATTATAAAAAAATTAAATATTCAATATATGCACGAAAAAAATTGAAATTGCACTAAAATCAGCAGAACATTGAAAAATTTTCATGTTTGATAAATTGAAAAAAATACAACATTGAATAAGGCTAAAAATTGAGAATAAAATGGTACATTGAAATAAAATGGGAAGAAAATGTCACTCTAAGAATAGTAGAAATTTCAGTTCAATGTACTACACTTCTAAACGAATGTAAAAAATGTAAATTTTTTCAACAATTTTAACCATAAAAGAATTTTTTTTTCAATTTAAAAATCAAGCACTTTTTAATCCTTTTGTACAAAAACATCTTACAGTAAGTACAATTTCCACTCTTCACAATTTAAACTTACAACATCGAAAAACTATTGTTCCACTTTTCTTTCTTCAAACATACTTTGTTCTCGTTCTCCATAGATTTCAAAATTACCTCATACGTATTCCATTTTGCACAAAACGAGTCAAAAATATCAAATTATATGGGCCGATTTCCTCAAGCATACCAAAGTTAACCTAGTCATCATTTTATTCCACGAATTGGATTCTCACATACTCAAAATACATCGTTATTTCTCTTCTTCTAAAGTCAAGTCCGAGAGAGCAGAAAAACAGGAGAAAGAAAAATAACAAAACTTGCACCATCGAACCCTCAATACTCCATTTGCAACTCCGTGACTGTTATGAAATCGTATATTAAGTAAGCTTATGCGAGGATACAATTTTCCATAATTCGTAAGAATATAGGAGTACGTACCATATAAAAATAGACAAAAGGTAAAAGGAAAACGTGAAAAAGGAAATTCGCATGCTTATCGTAAAAAATTGGCTTCGCGTTCATTTATTATTATTTTTTTCAACGTGTAGGTAGACGTAGCTTTAGCATTTTTTTGCACATGAAAAAAAGAATATAATACGTAAGGAGCATTTGTGTTTTTACCACGAACGCGATACCGAGCAATTTCCGGTTTTGTAAATATAAATTTAAATCGTATACTCGTAGTTCGGTATTCTCGAGGAGATTCTAATTCAACTCTTCTGATCAATAAAAAAAGAAAGAAGGTTGGAAAAAAAATTAGCTTCATTCAAAAATGAAATAATTCCAGATTTGTGCAAAAGCGGAGCAAATTTCAAAACCAATTTTATTATTTAATTTGGCCCAAAATACGACTTTTTTGTATTGGCACATGCAATAAATTCGCAAATCTCCCCTGCTGTGCTTTCTTTTCCCAAAGAATTCTCAAGCAAACCCTCGGTCGAAGGAGAAAATGGCCAGGTAAACGACTTCACGAAGCTGGAACCATTCTCACATTGAAAATCTGGCCATCGTTCGCCAAGGTTGACAAGACGTCTGGGTTTTCGGGAGGCAAGGAGGAAGGAAAAGACCAATACTTGGCAAAGTTTTTTCTCATTTCCAACTTAATACCTGGCTACAGAGCATAGGAGTATTCATTACCGAGCCCTTTGATTAATACGTCTATAAAAAGTAGGTATACCGTTTACGTACATGGCCGACCCTGGCAAAAGGTATAAAAATTACCTCTATTTTTCTGTTCATTTTCGCACGTCGCCGCTGCGCTGCCTGCTTCGCCTTTAGTCGGATTTTCCACGTCGTTGCGACACCTGCAACGACGGCAGCAGATTCGCCAAAGTTTCATTCAAATTGAAACTTTTTGTTTTTTTCCCTGGCTGCCGAGTGAAATTCACTCGAGCGAGGATAAGCCATCAGTTCGACAACCGATTGCCCCCCTTCAGCTTCGTGGTGGTCAATCTGATGGGAAAATTCGCCAAAAAAAGAGCAAAAAAATACGGAGAGAAAAAACATTACGCTTTTGGACATTTCATTTGGTTGGAGACCGCTTTGATGAAAAATGTCTGTTCGATATCGGGTCATTCCTTATTCGGCCGAGTTTAACGTGGCGATATCCATTTGAGCAATGGAATAGAATGGGAAAGAAATGTCCAGCCCGGTTCGCCGAAAATTATAACGAAATTTCCTCTACCCTTTGGTTGGCTGTGGCGGCCTCTCCGCAGTCGTCGTCGTTGTCGTTTATATTGATTTCCCCATTTTCGCGAACGTGTGTATGTGAAGTATATTACGCGGTCCTTTTTTTCTGTATTTTTTTTCCATTTCATTTTCCGAGTTGCTCACTCGCTGGTGCGTGGTTTTTCTTTCTCTTTCTGTATTTCCTTACAGTATACACGAGGCCATTGTCGGTGAGGTTTCCAAAGGCGCACTGCATATACTCCTGGGTACAACACACGAACGACTTCACTCGTGCATTTACTCCCACAACAACACACGTATCCACACTTCCCATAGACATGAAACTACGCTACGTAGCAATCAAAGAAATACACCGTACAAGTCGTCACAATCAATACCTCACGTCGAAGTTATACAAAGCACACGTGGAGTGAAATTTGAATAAATTCAATACTATCGAATTTGCGACATTAACCTTATTGAAAAGGGTGAATTTTGATTTTATGCTCAATAGGTCATCGGCCCTCTTCATTCATTTAGATGAAATTTCCTAGTCGTCAATCTTAGATTTTTCCCAAAAAATTATCAATTTTCTAATAAAATTTTCAAACATGGTCAAATTTAGGGGTGTTCGATCTAGTGATGTACCCTGCAGTTTCTTACACCTACCCCAGCCAAAAAAAGTGAGAATAAACACAAAATGGGCCTTAATGGATTCTATAGGTTCAAAAAAAATTGCAAAAAATAAATAACGAGAACTGTAACGAAAATTTGTAACACTCACGTCAGCAGCAGCAACGCTGCTCGACGTTGAGTTTATTTTGGCTTCAGAATCGAGAGTTTATTTTGGCCGCCTGGTTATTTGAAAGATTCACACCTGGTGAGATTTTTTCCGGAATGTTGCAGTATTTATATACGAGCAGACGGATCGAGAATTAGGAGATGAATATCGGAAATGGTTACAATGGAAATTTCCTTTAAGCGATTAAGTACGTTATTATTTTTATTTCCATTCTGTTTGCTTTTTTTTAGGATATATAAATTTTGAAAATTTTCGTGCTCGGCACATAACATCTCTGTTGAAAAAATTGTGAAAATAATTTTTTGTGAGTAAGAAAATCGATTCTTAAAAATATTATTTTAAAAATTAATTTTTGAAAAAATTGAAAAAAAAATTCAAGCAAGTTAGGTAGATATTTATGTCGTAAGAAAATTTTAAACATGTCCAAATTTGAAAGAAAAATGAAAAATAAGTGAAGTGGAACACTATTGAACCCTTTGGCAAGTTATTTAACTGACTGGACTTCGAATTACGTCTTAAAGATAATGAAAAAATTGAATTAAACAAAAAAAAACTAGTTTTCCTTCTGTTTTAAATCACAAAAATCTGATTAAAAAATGTTAAAAAGAAATATTTCAACATTTTTAAGAAAAAAAATCAAAAATTTCATCAAAAAATCCTTTAAAAAATTTTCTCTGAAAGAAAATTTTTAAAAAGTTTCTAATTTTGTAAACAATTTAGTATCGAAAAAATGTTACAATTTTTTGTGAAATTTAACAAGATATTTTAAGAAATTTTTTTTTTAAAAATATAAAAATATTTGATGGAATTTTGAATTTTTTCTTGAAATTTTTAAAATATTTCCTCTCATAAAAAAATACACATTTTTTTGTAAATTAAAAAAATGATAAGATTTTCAATGTTTTCAAAAATATATTGCATAGAAGTATTTCTTTCAAAAAAAATAAATAAATAAAATAAAAATAATAATCTATTATCTACTAAAAATGTTTCGATAGGATTTTGGATTCCCTTCTGGAAAATTAGGAAATTTTTTATCTAAAAAAATACGTTTTTTTTGTAAAAAAAAAAAAAAAAAAAAAAAAAAAAAGAAAGATTGAAGAGATTTTTTACAAAGGATAAAAAATTATAAAATACCCGATTTTTTTAGAAGTTTGCAAAATTTGTGTCTTTCAACAAAAAAAAAAAAAAAAAAAAAAAAAAAAAAAAAAAAAAAAAAAAAAAAAAGAAGTTTGTGGCGTTTTTTGTGTAACTCTATTTAAAATATTTTGATAGGTAGGATTTTGGATTTTTTCAGGAAAATTTAGAAATATTCTCTCTAAAAAAGTACACGATTTTTTTTTAAATAAAAAAATGATAAAATTTTAAATTTGTTCAAAACAATGTTGCAGGGAAAAATTTATTTTCAAAAAAAAAATACCTCCTTACAGGATTTTTTGTTTGTGAAATTTGTCTTTCAAAAAAAAAAATGTTTTTAGACATTTTTTGTGAATCTATTAAAAATATTTTAAAAGGATTTCGGATTTTTTTCTGGATAATTTGAAAATATTTCATCTAAAAAAATACAAGGTTTATTGTAAAATTAAAATACGAGTAAATCGATATCTGAGATTTAAAAACTTTCAACAAAAAAAAATAATCAAGTATACCTAGCCCTAGATATTTCCTTTCAAAGAAAATTGTAGGTTTTTTTTGTAAAATTTTGAAAATTGCTTTCAAAAAAATATATATATAAATAAACGATTTCTTTATTTTAATTTTTTAAATTTAAGTTTTCATAGGATTTTTGATTTTGTACAAACAGCAAATTGTTTCATTTTTTTTTATAATGATAAGCCAAAATATAAATGAATTAAATAGATATTAATTTTTGAAAAAAAAGAAATCTAAAAAATTTTGCCAAAAAATTTTTCAAACTGAAAATTTTTTGAAAAAAAAGTTAAAGAAATTTACTCAAAATGCGGAAACCACAATTCTTGAAAATTTCTATATTTGTCTAAAAAAGTTTTAAATTTTATTTAAAAATAATTTTTGAAATGTCTGAAAAATCGTTCCACAAAAAATGATTTTTTAATCCAATAATTTTGGAAACACACAAATTAGAATAATATTTTTTATCAAAATATTGGCAATTTTGTCCTTTTAAAACCTTTTTGTAAAATATTTAAAAAAATTATCCCTGCGAAAATCTGACAAATGAATACCAAAAAATTCACTTCCAGTTAAAGTTTTCTTTTGATGGACCTGTTAAAAAAAATGCTGATTAGGTAGTCTATTATTTTTTAATTCAATAATATTTCTACGCTGATGAAATCAATACCAGCTTTATTGTGATACACAGCCTCATTTATACTTGTAAACACTCAAATCCACGCATAAAAATCTCTCCACGTCTTACGAGGATTCTTGAGAAAAATCTACATTCACGAGAAAACATCTTCAATGTATTTTTTTCCTTTCTCCGTCAATCTGCTTCGTCTACATCAATGTCATTTGAAGATTGATACACGAATCTCGACTCACTCTTTTTTGAAAATATAAGCGCACAACGTAACGAGGTAAAAAAATGTCGCGTCGCACTCTGATAAGTACCTTCCCAAGGGTCGCATTATTCCATCCATGCTAAAAATCTACTCCCCCAGAGGCCAGATTCTTAAAATACTGCCTTCCGGATCCCTTACGTAAGTACGTGCATTAAAAAAAATATAGAATTGAATGGAAAATCGCCTGGCGTGCGGAGGCTGCGGCAGATGGATGGCGGTTACTATATCGAGATAACACGCCACGTATACGTCTGCGAACTCGAAAAAGTCATCACCGTCGGCTAAAAGGAAGGTATTAAAATCTTAAAAGGTGATCTTTTCATTTTCTACGATCTCTTTTGTAGCATAGGTATATGCATAATACGAGACGAGTATTTTATACATACTCGAACGTAAACATTTTGCGAGGCAGTTGGCCTTTGATGCGTAAAACTGGAGGATAAAATGGCATAAAAATCTATTTCAAAGTTGAATCTAGGCTCTCTAAAAGGGTTGAAGCACTCGGCAAATGTAACTTTAATAAGTCGACCGTACTTTAAGATGAATATAAAATGGTCTGCGCGAGCGAGACCGATGCTATGGTGATCAAAATGAAACTCGAATAAGTTTTTCAATTCCTACGTGCATACGACGAAGTTTTGCAAATGAAAAAACTTGAGTTGTTAACAAAAAAAAAAAAAAAGCCCAAACAATCCTCTCAAACAAAGAAAAAAATCCTACTCTCAATCAGTCTAATCAATTTACCTGAAATTTTCAAATTCACACCCATATTACCCTACTACCTTTTTTAATCTTGTTTCTCGAGAGGCCATTGAATTTTAAAATTTTAATTCAATAATTAAGAAGTAGAAAATTAGAAAAATTAAGTCAACGACTGACATTAAAAAATATTAAATCAACAAAAATCTCGCTGAGAAGGCGCTTCCATTCGTATATTATTTATTAAAACAGCATCAAAATCTGTTCGCCCGAGTATTTAATCATCTAAATGGACGTTCCTTAATGATCTCTTACGATTTTTTTCCTATTCGTCTTTTAAAATGAAATCAACTTGATGAAAATTCAAGTTCGCGTATTTCTGACAAAATTTCCAACGGATTTCTCGACATGTGACAACTTTATAAGAAAAAAAAAACACGCTCCGGTTTTCTCGTCAATTTAATCAGACCTCGTAGCTGTTCTCAACTACTTGACAAAACTTCACCCAGTCAATTTCCTCGATATGGGACAAAACAACAGACGAGAAAAAATCGACTTGGCGTTTCGATTCGGTTTTAAAAAAAAGAAAATCCATAGACTTGGAATAAATCCCAATACACTTACCGAACACTTGATTAAAAATTTTATCGAAATGGACTTCGTTTTTCTTCTCCAAGTATTTATGCATCACACTGCGAACGCTGAAACAGCAAAAAATAAATAAAAAAATTAGTCTTCGTCGATATGTCAAAAAAATAAATAAAAAAATAAATGAAAAACGCTGTAAAATTCAACTATAAGTAGTTAACCACGCAGGGTGTTAATTTCGTCGAAAACCTTTCGAGTTTCGAGCACTTGTTTAGCTTTTGTTTTTTTTTCCAAACCGTTGTCGAGAAAAATATAGAAAAAATTCCAAAACCGCGAAAAACACCTTGGAGAAAATCGATTACAACTCGCCAACACCAATAAAATCAACGCGACAAGAAAATTCTCTCTTCAAACCTTTACCTCGTCACGAGTCGCTCCTTTTTACTTTCGGATATTGCTCGTTATTCGTCGTAAGGGAGGTAATTTATTAAAAGAACACGTATTTTTCATTTTTTTTTTCACCTACTCACACCTCCGCGACGAGGAGAAAAAAGCGTCAAGTTGGGCCATACCGGTGAAAATTTGCTTCCATCGTGGTAATTCCCAGATAAACGGATTTGTCGAGTTGGAATATGGTTTTAAAATAGCTTTGGCTGTTTGAATAAATAAGTATTATATTTACGAAACAAATTTTCCAACATTTTTCGCCTTATTTTAACTTTTTTGTTAGTTTTCATTTCCATTGTTACTTTCTTCCCTTTTTTTTTTCTCTCGACAAAAATATTACTAATAGAATTGTAAATGTGATTTGTGTATTTCGTTAAATTTAAATAACGCGAGAAAACATTTGTCGTTTTTTTATTATTATTTATTTATTTTTTTTGTAAATGACGTGCAAATTAAAGAAGTCACAAAAAAGTACTGTCAGATGCTAGGAAGGTCGGTTCATTTCAACCAGGGCAGAATCATACCCTTGCTGAATTTGAGAAAATTTTCATTTTCACTAATTTTAAAAAAATGAGAAATTGCATTCAACCAATGAAAAAAGCTACCCTAAGATCCCATGCAAAATCCTTCTCTGGCTAATTTCGTAAAAAAAATGATTTTCTGTAAATTTCAAAAAATGAGAAATTGTACCTATTTAATCAATGAAAAAAGCTACCCTCCTATAGATGAATTTGTAAAAATTTTTAAAAAATTGAGTTTTGACAAAATTGCAGCTAATTAATCAAAAAAAGCTACCCTAAGATCCAATGTAAAATACTCCTCTGGCTGAATTTAAAAAATTTTTAATTTTCAAAAAATTTCAAAAAATGTGAGTTTTTGCAAAATTGAATTTAATCAATGAAAAAAGCTACCCTAAGATCCAATGTAAAAAACCCCTCTGGCTGAATTTGTAAAAATTTTATATTTTCAGTAAATTTCAAAAAATCGAAATTTCCATTTAATCGATGACAAAGGCTACCATTTAATCCAATGCAAAATCCTACCCTTACTGAATTTGTAAAAAAAATTATTTTCAAAAAATTACAAAAAATGTCATTTTGCATTTATTCAATTACAAAGGCTACCATTTGATCCAATGCAAAATCCTACCCTTATGAATTTGTAAAAATTTTTATTTTCTGTAAATTTCAAAAAATGAGATATTGCATTTAATCAATGACAAAGGCTACCATTTCTGAAAATTATCATAGGGATGGTATTTTTATAAGATACATTTTCGATGATTTCTCATCTTTACCCCCGTTTTCATGATACATGGAAAACGTCATTTTTTACGTTAAAAAAAAAATGAAAAAAATTACTAAAAATTGAAAAACAAATTTTTTTTGAATAAAATGCTTTCAACATACATATTTTTCATCCTTACCTTCATTTTTAGGAACCTCATTTTTTTCCAGTTTTTGATAGTTTTTGAAAAATCCTCACTGATACGGCAGTGGTGAAAAATCGCCGTATATGGCCTTTTTGGACAAAAACATGTATGTTGAAACCATATTTTAATCAAGAAAACTTGTTTTTCAAATCTTAGTCGTTTTTTTCAATTTTTTTTTTTTTAAACATGAAAAATGACGTTTTTTCATATCTCATGAAAACGGGGATAAAGATGAGAAATCATCGAAAATGGTCTTGTCTTAATATAGAAATACCACACCTATGATAATTTTGCTAAAAATTTTCAAAATAAGGGCCATCCAAGCTGAATTCGAATATTCACTCATTTTTTGGATTGGGATCTCCCAAAACCTCTTACTGGACAAATATCAAGACTTGAGGGCTAGGACTGACCCAACATTCGAAAGAAATTGAAATGCTTTTGATTCTTTGGTGAAGAAAAAAAAACACATTTTATTAGATTCGATCAATTTTATAATCATTAAAAACCATTTCATCTCGACAAAATCGAGACTACGCCTCAATTACATACAGAAACAAAATTTAATCCAATCTGCAAACTAATCACGCCAGTAATTAATTTCCCATACCTCAAAAATCTTCCCCCGCATGCCCTCAAACCGTTCATTACCCAGAAAACAAAACCAATATTCCACAATAGCTTCGATTTCTCCGCCAGGGAAATTCATTTAAAAACAATGAAAGCGAGCAATTCGTCATAGACCTGATAAGTACATAATATAGAGAGAAGTAGAGATGCCAGAAGTACTATACGCGAGTATACGCATTCTGTGCATTCTTAAGGCTGATGTTTTATCCGAACATGGCATTTGGTTATTGTTGGAAATTACCCGACAGCAATGTTTTACTTGAAATAATTTCTCGCATATTACATAGTACATACTTTCGTTCATACTATACTGTGGCTCTGGTTACCACACATACGCCATCATTGTCGTCACCGTCTGGTATATAAATAAATATAATAAAAAACCCGGTTCATATGGTACTTGGTAGCACACATATACGAAATATGAACCAGTATTATGGTACTCCTGACCTATAACGACGTTCTTCTATAGCTACTTCAACGTACATTATCGAGAATAACATTGAAAAAATAACAACAAAAAAAAAAAAGGAAAATAACATCAACTTTGGCATATTATTCTCATACATCAAACGTTTTATTTATTTATATTTTTCGCGAAGATACTACGTGTAATACGGTCTGGTTAAATGAAATGCTCTTTTCTAGCATCGTTTTTTTTATACCTACTTTACTTTTTCCTTTTATATAAAAACTACATCGGAAGGGAAAGAATTGTTCGACCTAAAACTCGACGAAGGAACCAGAAAAAATGATGAAAAATAAGAAAACTACAGCGGTAAACTTATTCGAATAAAAATTTCCAATTTCACGTAAGATTTTTTTCAATTATTCAAAATACACGTTTGGCAGGCAGAACGAAATATTTCCTAGAATAAAATACCGACTTACAAGTTGGTAGGTAATATTTTTATGGCCAAAGTGAGAATTACATTTTAGAACGAGGAAAAAAATATAACCAACGTATAGTAAATCGACTGTAAAAGCGTATCAAAATATTCTACATTTTTCGCACATTCTTTTCAAGGTAAAATGGCAGGAAAATATTTTAGAAATTGATGAGAGAGCATTATTTTTTTTAAATTTTGGAGATTTAAAAAAAAGTACCTAGGTACCTATTAAGTTTTCCAAAAAAATTAGGATTTTTTTCATTGCAAAAAAATTCATCTCAAAAAATGTAGATTTTTTATCCAAAACAATGTAATTTATTTTTTTATTTTTTTTTAAATTGAGATTTTTCAGCCAAAAAAATTAGAGATTTTTTTAAGCAAAAAAATAAATAAATAAAAAAATAAGATTTTTTTATCCAAAAAACGGTGCTATTTTTTTTCTCAAAAAATTGAAATATTTTTCCAAGATATATTTTTTTCACTGAAAATTTTTTTTTTAAATTATTGAGTTTCTTGCACACATTTTTACTTTGAAACAAAAGAATTTTTTTAAAGAGAATTATAAAAAATTGAGATATTTTTTTCCATTATTTGAGAGTTGTCTACAAAAATTTCAATTCTTTAAATTTTGAATACAAACATTTTTCGCACCAGTAAAAAATTGAAAATTTTTAGAAAATCAATGCAAAAAAAATATACCTCAAATCGACTGAATTACTATTACTTAGAATTAATTTCTTTGTTTTCATCTATCATGCAAACATTTTTCTTACCAATAAAAAAATAAACAATAAATTGGAAAAAAACAATATTAAAAACAACAGCAAAATTTTTCAAAAAAATTGGAAGAATTATTTGAAAATTAAAACAAATTTCAAAAACATTAATCTAATGAAAAATCTCGAAATTGTTCCAATGAAAAAATATGAAAATTTTCAAAAAAGAAAACGGTGGATGAAAAACATTTTCAAAAACGATCAAAATAAAAATTAGGCATAAATTTCTGATAAAAAGGGTATAAATATCTAAAATCGATAAAATTATTTCAATTCACTAATGCTAAAAATTTTCATTTAATTTTTTATTTTTTTTTTTGGCTCACGTGACTAAGTGCGGGTACCTAACTTACAATTTAACTTGTTATGTTTTACCCCGCACTTAGGATTTTCATTTAACCCTTTGGGTCATGAGACACTTCCCATGGATTAAATCCTAAATGCTTCAGAATATATATTAAGACCTCACTAATAGTTACAAAAAATACCACAAAATTGAGCTTTGAGCTAATATTTGTCTCGAAAGTTGTCATTATTGAGAAATACCTCATTTCGAAGTTTCGACAAAGGAAAATGACACACATAAAATTTTTTAATGTGAGATGTTTAAATTCATGAGCTAAAAGATAATGGTCTGAAGCAAAACTCGCTCAAACATGAAATTTGTAATGGGATTCAAAAAAAGAGACCATTTGAAGAAGTGAATTTGAGAACAGCAGTTCCAAAAGATGTGACGAACCAGTGAGTTTGAAATCGTTTGCTTCTGATGGAAGTACATACAAAACCAAAATCTTTGCCGCATAGAAAGCTTTTTTCAAAAAATTGACAATTCACGTCGAAACTTCAACTTGAAATCAAAATCAAAATTATCACGTCACAAAATTATATCTTTGTATTGATTATGTATCAGCAAAAAAATCTTTGAAAAATGGTCAAAAATGAAATCATTGTTTTTGTAATCAAGTTTTTGATTTTTTCAAAGTAAAAAAATTAAAAAAAGAATTTTTGAAAAAAATTGGAAAACATTAAACAATTGTTACTCCGAGTTCAAGGTAATAATTTTTCCAATTTTTCCAAAAATCATTTCTAGTTCATTTTTTTGAATATTCATTTTTATTTTTACTTTGAAAAAATCAAAAATCTAATTTAAAAAACAATGAACCCAGTTTTGACCATTTTTCAGAAATTTTTCTGTTCATATATAATCAATATATATAATTTTATGAGGCGATAATTTTGATTTTGATTTCAAGTTGAAGTTTCGACGTGAATTTTCAATTTTTTGAAAAAAGCTTTCTATGCGGCAAAGATTTTGGTTTTGTATGTACTTCCATCAGAAGCAAACGCTTTCAAACTCACTGGTTCGTCACATCTTTTGGAACTGCTGTTCTTATATTCACTTCTTCAAATCGACTCTTTTTTTGTATCCCATTACAAATTTCATGTTTGAGCGAGTTTTGCTTCAGACCATTATCTTTTAGCTCATGAATTTAAACATCTCACATTAAAAAATTTTATATGTGTCATTTTCCTTTGTCGAAACTTCAAAATGAGATATTTCTCAATAATGCCAACTTTCGAGACAAATATTAGCTCAAAGCTCAATTTTGTGGTATTTTTGGTAACTATTAGTGAGGTCTTAATATACATTCTGAAGCATTTAGGATTTAATCCATGGGAAGTGTCTCATGACCCAAAGGGTTAATTGTGAATCTAAACAATTTTTTTTCAAATTATGAAAGTATAGAACCAATTTCTGAGCTGCTTTTTGAAAATTTCGATTTGATGATACTTGAATGAAATGGAAAAAAATGATGTCTCAAAGCGATAAAATTATTCTGAGCTCTCGAAAATCTAGAATAAATTTTGAATTGAAACAAAAAATAACAACTTTACTATCGAAATAAAAAAGAGAGGTGATTTCTTCAAAATTGAAATTTTTAAAGGGAAATTTCATTTTATAAAAAAAGGAGGAATCAAGTTATCAAAAATCAAAATTAATCAATAATATTGAAAAAATTCAATTAGATGACATAAAAGGAATAAACAGTCGAATTCATTTGACTCGAAATCGAATAATTTCAAATTTTACATTTTTCAGTGAATTTCGTAAGAAACAATTCGAAATAAAATGTCGAAAATTTCATTCGAAATTTTTCCAAATTATTCGACAAAATTTTAGAAAATTATACAAATACGAAAATTTATTTCAAAATTAAACCTTCGGAGACAAAATAAGCTGGTATTAATAAGTTCCAAAACAAAACTAAAGCAATAACTCTCATTTGTATCTATATTATTAAAACTTTTATTATTCATTTTCCTCAATCATTAATCATATTTTAGTTTTCCTTAAAGAGAACAGAATCGTTATAAAACGCTTCTTTCTATAGAAGCTTGATCTTCATTAAAGAGGAAAAGAAAACAATATAAACATAATCTTTATTTGATATCTCCAAGTACTACGTATTCTTGAAAAATACATTTTATTTGGTAGTGCTTTCCCCCTTTTTAAAAAACGATTAAATCATACATTATAATAATATTATACCATTAGACGACCTATTTAAAAAAATATAGCATGAAGAAAGTCGAGCCCCGAACCGGAGCTATTTTTCCACAGCAAATATACAAAAAAGGAGTATTTTTTTCAAGAGCGAAAAAGACGAACACGAGCTTTCGAGGAGAAGGAAAAAAACACAGAAAATCAGAACAAAACAAGTAGTACTCGAACGACGAATTTATGTAAATTTTATTTAATATTCCCAAACGGTCGTGTCTAGCATATGAAAGACCGCAGGCAGCTGAACTTGCGGGCATGGCAAAGGGCAAGAGGAAATTTGCAAGAAATGCGAGATAAAGGCAATTTACAAAAAAACGGCTCAGCTAAGAAAATTGCTAACTGTTTTTTCCTAACGACATAAAAATTTTTTCCAACTTTGTCGGATTGTACGTCGCATTTCTCCTCTTGAAACATCATCATTGCGTTGTTACTCTGTGAACAGGGGGAACATCTACTTAGAGAACATATACAAAGAATTGGGGAACGGGGGGAGGGGAGAGGGTATTTGTTAAAGTGTTTTTTTTTTCTACGTAGTTGTCGTTTTTCGGCTTCGCCATTCGCCCGGCGGTAAATATTTTAATTAAAAGCGTATTTAAAGTTGTTTTAGACAAATTTTCATCGTTTGGAAATTATCGCTCGAGGTGTTTTTGCGAAAGGTTTCGGTATAGTTCTTCCTTCTTCATTCGTATAACTTTTATTTTTTTTGTCTTTGAAAAGACAAGCGAGTCGCGGTCGTTCAGTTTCTACTTTTTTTTTTAATCATCGCGAATTTTACAAGAATACGAACTGTCCGATGAGATGGCATGTTTCGTGACATTTTGTGACAGTTTTCTAAATGAAGAGTTATTTTTTTCTCACCGTAGTTTCCCAACAGTTTGTTATCAAACTGTTTGGTACGACAAATATTATACTTGAAATGATTAGTACAGTGGCAAATGGAAAAAAAGTCCTCCGTGCAATGGAAAGATTCCATTTTTTTAATGGTCTCTTCTTGTCATGGTTCCACCTACCTTTATAGAAAATCTTATTTTTGTACCTAAGGCTTCAGGTGAAAGTTTTTCATTGTAGATTGAAATAATTTTAGTTATCGCAAAAATTTAGATTGGACCTCTCTTTCTCCATGAATTTTGCATAAAACGTATGAAAATCACCCCAAAACTTGAATTGTACACTCTGAAATTCGCATTTTACCTCGATGCAAATAATATTTTCAAATTTAAAAATCGCACAAATTCGCCAAAAAAGTTCATTTTGAAAGAAAATATAATTTTTTTTTAAAAAAAGCTATTGAAAAATCTTATCAATTTTTTTTAAATTTCTTTGAAAGAAAATAACATCTTAAAATTCACCCCAATTTTTTATTTATTTTTTAAATCTTTCCTAAAAAAAAATAATAAAATAATTTTAAAAACTTGAATTTTTTCAGAAAAATTTTGAATTATTTATCAATGAAATGAGGAAATCAAAATAAAGTGAAGTAGAAAGTGAAAAAAATGAGAAAACTTGCTAAATTTTAATTTGAAAAAAGAAAGTAAGAAGCTAAAAAGTGTAATAAAAACATTGAAATGATTGAGGATTCAAAGTTGGAAAGATTTAGCCCTTAAAAAAATTCAAAACTTCAATGATTGAGCCAAGTTTAGACAACATGAAACAACATTAAAACTAGAAAAAATTTGTGATTGAAAAAAGTTTTAAGATTTTACAAATAAATAAATTAGAAAATACCTAGATTTAAAATTATGGTAAAACAGGCATGATATTTCAGTTTTAAAATTATATTAGTGGTTTTAGTGACTTTTTATGGAAAGTAGTGACAAAAAGTGATCCAAATTTTCAAGTAAGAGGAGAAGTATTCCCTAAAAAAAATCTAATCAAAAATGCCAAATTGGGTTTTAGAAAAATTAACAAAAATTCGTAAATATATATATTTTTTTTTTGAAAGAAATTCCAAAAAAAAATCTTTCTAATAGGACTTTTCAGATTTTTTTTCGAAAATTCCCTTTCAAAAAAAAGTGTTGAAGGATTTTTTTGTGAAATTTCCTATAAAAAATTTATTTGATAGAATTTCGAATTTTTTTCAAAAAAAAAATTGAAATAACTCGTATTTCTTTTCTACAGCTACATAGTTTTAAAGGATTTTTTATGAAATCATTTTCAAAATTTTGATAGAGTAAATGAAGCGTGGAAATGCAAAGTATGATAAGCGCCAAAAATTAAATTTTACAGGGGAGCAAAAACAAGTTTCCAACTCGTGTCGCGTGATGAAGAGGGGAAACGTGGGGTTTCTCATGTACCGTATGATGAAGAGGGGGACATTTCTCTAAACATAAGTTCAAAAAAATCTCGAAATGAACGATTTGTCTCCGAGTGAGAGCGATTCTTCGAAACCCATTTTTGTCACTTTTACGCCCGAGCAAACGCGTATTTTTATGGAGCGCTGTGGCCAGGTGTAATATTGCGCTTGGGCCTTTTTTATATCGTCATTTCTTCAACCATATTTTATTCAAAAAATTTCAATGTAATTAGGTTTTGTGCACTTGAATAGGTTGTATTGTGTCAGCAATGAGTAATGCAATAACACGGGTGAACATCCAAGTACGAAACAAATCGTAGTAGGTGTAACATGCGAAATTTTAGGCGCGCGCGCTCTGTTTGGACGTGATTTTGAACCACTTCGGTTGGTCGGAGAAGACTGGGAATACTTTCTTCGTGTCGGCAAGAAAAAGTAGAATATTTTGTGTGAAAAAAATAATTTTCGAAAAAAATGGCGCTTATCATACTTTGCATTTCCACCCTTCAAATGTATTTTCAATTTTTTTCAGAAAAATTTTGAAATGTCCTTCCAAAACATTTTTTTTGTAAATTAAAAAAATTGATTTAAATTTTTTAGAGAAATTTTGAAATATTTCCTCTCAAAAATAATTTTCCCGCCATTTTTTATGAATTGAAAAAAATTGATATAATCTTAAATTTTTCTTGACAAAGAAATAATTATTATTTTCCTTTCGTAAAAAATTTCTTGAATTTTTTGAATTACCTATTTTAGAAAAATTTTGACATATTTTTTTGACATGACCACATTTTTTTTAAATTTTGTATATAGGGATTTTGATTTATCAGGAAAACTTTCAAAATCAATTTTAGATCATTTTTCGAGATTTGTTAAATCTCTCAAAAATATATTTTTCAATGATTTTTGGGAATTTAAAAAAAAAATCAAGGATTTTTAAAGAAAGTTTTATCATAGTTTTATCAAAATTTAAGATGCCCATTACGCTGAAAAAATGTAAAATATGTCAAAAGATGGCATTTTGAGCTCCACGTTAGCCAATTTGTAATTTTTTCCCCACATGGAAAATGTGCCCTGGTGCTTCTTTGCGTTTTTTTTTTTTTTTTTTTTTTTTCAGTCGATTTTCAAACTTATTTTTCTAAAGTTTTTGATACGATTTTTGATTTTTTTTCTCTCAGGAAAATATTGAAATCTTTTCTCTCGATTTTTCTTTGGTCAATTTTTTGTATATCAAAAGTGAACTGATAATATTTTCAACTTTTTTCAAAAAAATTGATAGGACCAATCTTATCTAAATTTTTATAATAACCAAAATTATTCCAAGGATTTCAACGTAGAGCTTCTGTTTGAAAAATGTTTCAATTGTAGCCTCAGGTATAGAGATTGGGAGATTTTTTGTAAAAGTAGTTGGTCCCCCAGAAAAAGGAGACCTTTAAAAAAATGAAATCCAATAAAGTCATTTTTTCAAAAATACCTTTCAAATGAACCTTTTGACGATACGAAACTTCTATTTACGGTCGAACTATGTACATAGTAAAATTCGGTACCAAATTGGAGCGAAATGACAATTGTTTTTGAGAATGTTACAATTAACGTTCAATAAATTGGACATATTGGACTGGAAAGTGAATTATATTCCATGCAAAATCGCATCGAAACAATCAAATAATACATTATCGACAACGACGATTCGTTCTACATCCCACGAACTGGATGGGAAAACAAAAGAGGTATCGAAATAGGAAACACATTGCGATGATAGGAGGAACGAAAATTCAACCATGATAGAACAGTACAGAGCTATCGAGTCAGCCATTAGTCGTCGAGCAATTAAAAACCGATATCAATCAACTATGAAACTAGTATGACCAAGTACGAAAACAATTATATATGAGAATCGTACATACATGCACGAACGTAGTAGATAAAAAAACTACATAGGTATCTCTGCTCGTCCACATTGGTAGTACAAAGTGGGACGTGGCGAGCGAGGCGTAAATAAAAACTCGATATAAAAATCCAGCAGGTAATTACTCGACTCGACTCGAGGAGTAAGTATTTCGAGTTATTAAACGCGCATCAGCGGAGGAGCCTGGCAGCAGCAGAAAGAAGGTACAATGGTTGTATTTTTCGACATCCAATTCGCAACAGACAGATTTTAAGGTAAACATAAAGCGCGCAAATTGACATCATGTAAATTTAAAACTTAGACTGGTTTTCAATGGTACTAGTTCACCCTGAACTTTTGTGTACTGGAAAGAGAGGAACGAGTGAAAAAAAAATTCACAAAAATACCTTCCTCGTATGCTACATACATTCCTACAAATTTACGACGATACTATGTTACCATACAATCATACGGGCTTGACGAAACAGGGCTTGGTGGAGTTGGGGAACACAGTGAACAGGCATGAAAAACAAATAGGGTTCATTGAAACGTGTGTATCTGGCGCGGATTGTCAAACCCTCTTTTTTTATATTTTTTAATACACGATTAGCGTGATACGATAAAACGGTGTACACGTCATAAACGAGCACCATCGTGATAGAACATTAGTATATGGAAGTGGGCGTTAGACGAATTATTCGATTAATTCTTAACCTTCAAATTTCGCATCGTCTAGTGCGAGTGAGTGAAAAAAAAGAAGTCCGCTGAATTCATATACACGACGAAGCAGCACCACACACACAGACAGGTGCAAGTTTCCAGTTTTTCATAAAAATATGACGCGAGCTTGTGCCAACAGGGAAGCTGATCGAGAAGAAAATTCTCATTCGTAGGTAAATCCTCCTCCTTCGTCGACGACACGTGAAATTCTGGGAAAATCTCGACTTCTCGACACGTTAGAGGAGATGGTAATTTCCGGTATGTAAATCCAGCATGATTTCTGATAAGAATACTGCTCTTCGGCCTAAACTCGGTGATTAGATTATGTAAACATTTGCTTTTATCGAACAGTTTACAAGTTTGTAAACAAAACACACACGTACGTGAAAAATTCGTGCGACGAGTGAGACGAGATTGGTAACGTATTTTTCGTTACGATTTTCTTGACTCGACTCGATCGATAAATATCCTTACCTCGGATCTGGTAGTATGATTTTTTTACTAGCTCTGGCAGCTGGTACGAGCTTACTCTTCTCCATAGCCATCAAGTAGCTGACATCAGCCAGTACTGCCTCCAAATCAGCCATCTTATCGCTGGTTGGTATCACTTAACCTCACTACAACTCGAAAATACCGAAATAATTTAACCACAAAGACATTATTACGGAACACGGACGAAATTCACTATTTTCGATTAACATTTGCATTATATTAGGAACACCATTTAGAATTTTACAAACAGCTAAGAAAAGGTACGCGAGCGAAAGATTTTTTTACACGCGCAAATACAATCGAATTACTATCATCGGTGCTGCGAACGGTTCGCTGTTCGTTACATATAAAAATAATATTCAATTCGAATTAATTCTAACAAAATTTTACAGCGCAACTCTATAATATTTTATCACAGATTTGACGTACATAACTTCAAGTTAAACCACAATGACCGTACAAAAAGGACTACAGAGTACGAACAAAATACGAAATAAATTCACGAAAATACCGAGTCCATGGAAAGCAGTTGAGTCATCGAAAGAAAACAAAATGGCTGACTTTGTTTGTTTGTTTATCAAATCTTCTCGCAGATGAGACGAAATGGTTTTAAAATTACTCAAATTAATTAATTAACTAAAACAACTGGTTTTTAGAATTATTTAATTATTTTCAAGAGGAAAAACGTTGAAAAGTTCGATTATTTTGATACTTTTTCTTGTGTTAGATTGTCACACCTGATTGCCAAGTAGGTAACGGAAAAATGAACGGGTATATTTTTTTTTGTTTATCTGCGAAAGTTCCACTTTTTTCTCACAATTAGTCGGAAATTTTAATTTTCAATAGAAATAAATTGGCTATTTTACAAGAATAATACCTAAATAGTACTGCTATGCTTCGTTATTTTTCATATCACTCGAAGTAATGACGATAATTAGTCTAGTAGTCGACTGATTCTAATTTACTAAATACTAAATAGTAAATTTCGATGTCGATGTTACAAGAAATAAATACGTTTTTGAACGTTACTACAGCTTAATTTTCTTCGAAAAAAAACCTGAAGTATCATTTAATAACCGGTCTAATTAATTATTCACAAAATCGTAATGAATTTAAGCAGCAGAAGAAGAGAAAATAGAACATAAATTACCACTCTATTTTGTAACGTACAAAATTCTAAATTTAGGTAAATTTAATCAACTGCTTCGTAATCGATGGAACTATCTTGATTTTCAGATCGGTTTTCTACATTCGATTGAGTAGAACGACTGCCATCAGGAGGTATTGTAGTTTGAGTATGCGGATTATTTGTATTATTTACAATATCATTGTTCTGCAAATAATTACATAGGTGTTCCATTCGCTCAATATCCTCTTCTATTTGAGAAATTTTATTCAATAAATTTTGCGACTGTAACACGTTGAATAAGTAAATATTGCAATTATGACGATGAAGACGAATTAAAAAACGATTATTCATCAATGGTTTGGTTACGTACCAATCGATCGTACAATTGAGTAATTTCGATATTTTTATTTTTAATTTGATCGATGTGAAATTGTACAAAGACCATTTTCTCATCGTGTACTATTTCCTTAGGCTTGATATACTTTTCAATTTCAGTATTAACATTTAACAACTCCATTCTCAATTTATCGACCTGAATAGAATGAAAAATTGATGGTCTGTTTACACAATCGCGATGAGTTAATTAGTTTACTCAACTATAAAAGCGATCATTTACACGATCGGCTATTTTTACGGAGAGCCTTTACTGATTCATTTGCTCACCTCGTATTTTTCACTAAGTCCAGTGCTACATAAATACTTTATATTCAAAATTGGAAGGGAAGGAGGGGTCCAATCAAAATTTCTGTAATAACTGAAAGTAGTTGTGAAACTTCAAGCTACAACTTTTGTTTGAAAATTTTTTTAATGGGGCCCCTTACCTCCCCACAGTTTTTAATTATGTATTTTGAATAAGTGTGAATAAGTTATATTACTCAAAATTTGGTGGGAAGGAGGGGTCCGATTGAAATTTTTGTCATAACCAAAATTATTCCTAGTGCTTCAAGCTACAACTTTTGTTTGAAATTTTTTTCAATCGGACCCCTTACCTCCCCCTGTTTTTAATAATGTATTTGAATGAGTTGGATTATCACAAATTGGAGGGGAGGGAAGGGTCCAATTGCAATTTTTGTCATAACGAAAAGTATTAGTGAAACTTCTAGCTACAACTTTTGTTTGAAAACTTTTTCAATTAAGCCCCTCTCTCTCCACTTATTTTGCATAACACTACCAAAATACTAACTAAAAATTGAAGGGGGAAGGAAAAAAGGGTCCAATTGAAAAATTTGTGCAACAAAGTTGTAGCTCAAAATTTCAGGAAAAATTTTGGCCATGACAAAAATTTCGATTGGACCCCTCCCTCCCCTCCAATTTTGGATAATCCAACTCATTCAAATACATTATTAAAAACAGGGGGAAGTAAGGGGTTCGATTGAAAAAATTTTCAAACAAAAGTTGTAGCTTGAAGTACTAGGAATAATTTCGGTTATAACAAAAATTTCAATCAGATCTTTCCTTCCCCACCAATTTTGAGTAATATAACGTATTCACACTTATTCAAAATACATTATTAAAAACTGTGGGGAGGTAAGGGGCCCAATTAAAAAAATTTTCAAACAAAAGTTGTAGCTTGAAGTTTTACAAATACTTTCAGTTATTACAAAAATTTTGATTGGACCCCTCCCTCCCTCCCTCCCTTCCAATTTTGAATATAAAGTATTTATGTAGCACTAGGACTTGGTGAAAAATTCAAGGTGAGCAAATGAAACAGCAACGGCTCTCCGTAAAAATAGCCGATCGTATTATTTACCTCGTATCGTTCAATATCAAACTGCCTATCTAAAGCTTCATTTTGTCGAACAAGTTTATTAAAATGAGCTAATATTTCGAGTTCGATATCTCTCAACGATTCGTTCATTTTTTCATCGAGTACGAGTTCAGTCTTCGTATGATATTCGAATAAGTTTTGATCGAGTTCTTGTTTAACACGTTGTACTAAGGCTTCGTACGAATTTTGTATTTGATCTAGAAGGGAGGAACAGGATCGAGTAGGTACTTGGTAATGGCAATGGATGGAAGTGGCGAGACAGGAGTTATAAATAAATCACTCTTACCGAGTACTTTTGTGTATTCTTCCGCTATGGCTTCCCGTATATATTTTTCCTCCACCTCTCGTTCCTTCATGTAGCCATTAAAGTCTAGCGTTTCTTTTTGCAACTCTTTCTCGCATTCTTGCAATACTTCGGCGAGTAATTTACAGTATACTGCATCATCTTGATTTTCCATCGCAATAAAAATTTATGAGAACGGTAAATTTTTCTAGGTACTATTTTTTATGTGCAAAGTTCACCGTTTTCGATGGTTCGTACACACGAAACCATTAAATATTGAATAGGATAAAACTGATAAGCCGTATTGAAAATTGTATAATTTTTTTTAAGATAAAAGTAGGTATAAAAAGAAAACAACAAATTAACGCGGCTCTGTAAGTTTAAAACCGCAGTAGCTGGTTCAAGTTCCAAAATGCATTATGGAATAGCTTCGACAAGCAATGAAAGATAACCTTAGGCTAAGACATGAAACGAATATCACAGAAAAATTACCATTTTAGGATTAAAACAAAACACAACATAAAATAAAGCAATAAAATAAAAACTTTGGAACGATTAATGAATCGTCCAGTTCGAAATGTAATGTGCAGAGATCTGTTTCTTCATTTTTCACTCAAATATAACCAATCGCCCTATAAAACAAGGTAATTGAATTAACTCGTAAAGATGACAAATGTAATAGATATGGAGGATCGGCTATTTTTACGGAGAGCCCTTGCTGTTTCATTTGCTCACCTTGAATCTTTTACCAAGTCCAGTGCTACATAAATAATTTATATTCAAAATTGGAAGGAAGGAAGGAAGGAAGGAAGGGAGGGAGGGAGGGGTCCAATCGAAATTTTTGTAATAATTAAAAGTATTTGAAAAATTTTAAGCTACAGCTTTTGTTGCAAAATTTTTTTAATTGGGCGCCTTACCTCCCCACAGTTTTTAATAATGTATTTTGAATAAGTGTGAATAAGTTAAATTACTCAAAATTGGTGGGGAAGGAGGGGTCCGATTGAAATTTTTGTTATAACCAAAATTATTTCTAGTACTTCAAGCTACAACTTTTCTTTGAAAATTTTTTCAATCGGGCCCCTTACCTCCCCCCCTGTTTTTAATAATGTATTTGAATGAGTTGGATTATCCAAAATTGGAGGGGAGGGAGGGGTCCAATCGAAATTTTTGTCATGGCCAAAATTTTTCCTGAAATTTTGAGCTGCTACTTTGTTGCACCAATTTTTCAATTGGACCCTTTCCCCTTCCCTGTTCAATTTCTAATTAGTATTTTGGAAGTGTTATGCAAAATAAGTGGAGAGAGAGGGGCTCAATTGGGAAAGTTTTCAAACAAAAGTTGTTGCTTGAAGTTCCACAAATACTTTTGGTTATGACAAAAATTGCGATTGGACCTCTCCCTCCCCTCCAATTTTGGTTAATCCAACTCATTCAAATACATCAAAAACAGGGGGGAGGTAAGGGGCCCGATTGAAAAAATTTTCCAACAAAAGTTGTAGCTTAAAGTTTTACAAATACGTTTAGTTATTACAAAAATTTCGATTGGACCCCTCCCTCCCTTCCTTCCAGTTTTTAATATGAAGTATTTATGTCGCACTGGACTTTGTAAAAAATTCAAGGTGAGCAAATGAAACAGCAAGGGCTCTCCGTAAAAATACGAAAAAATACGTACAGATAAACCATAAATCCAAGATAAACCTTCGGGATACTCTTCACTTATACCTATTCTCCTACAAATTACTCCTTCGTTAGTAACAGCCCAAATAAATTCTTCGCTAGCCGAGACGTGTTTAAATTTATGATTATCTGTGAAACAGCTCACTCGATAGAAATTAAAGTGATAACAAAATCACGTAACAGAAGTGAAAATTACCATTATTTGGAACTTTACGCCAATGAGTCCCTTCTGGAAAAACAGGCGTTATTTCTTTCCTAATGTAGAGATCTCCTTTGCTATCTAAGGCCCAAACTGTCCACTTTCCAACGGCTACTTTATGGAAAAAACTACCACTTATTGGTTCCACGTATTGCCAATTTTCACCTTCGAATATATTTCGGATTATTTTGAGAAAATGTGGACGGTTTTTTGGTAAATTAATAACTCAGGTTAAGTACCAGTAGGATTAGAAGTGGTGATACCGAATCTCCAGAAACAAACGCCATTTTCACCGCAACACCAAACTTGTCTAGTGCCTCCAACGCTGATACTTCTTATGGATTGGTCGATTTCAACGTGTTCCCATTTTTCACCCTAATTTCGATGATACAATTTTTACTAAATAAGAATCTCAAGGAAAGAGATACCTAAGAGGAATAATACCTACAGAATAACACTCTGTAGTTACATCGCTTCTGTACAACACCTCTCCATTGATCGTGACACCCCAAACAGCGATCTTTTTTGGATTAGTTGAACCATCCAGTATCTGGAAGAATTTACCAAGGTACGATTAGACACCATCGAACAAAATTGGAAAGAAACAAATCAGACACTTCTTACACTTAGAGAAACATCCTTCAATTTAGTATTGCCAATTTCTTGCCAGGGGCAATTTGGTATAACAATTCTACAGGTGCGAATCCATCTACGACGTCGAACCGTATCGGTAATATTATTATGAGGATGGTAAGATGCAGGAAAATCGACAGCATATTGCCAGCCATCTTTATCAACTCCGCCCGGAGTTTTGTAATCGATTTGCCATTCGTTTGTCTGTAATTTTACTCGGTGGTAGATTCATGGGTGTGAAACAGAGGATAAAGATGATAGATTACCCATTGCCAATGCGGTTGCAATTTGATACTATCTTTGGATAATTTCTCCCTGCCTGTTTCGTCGCTCCACATGTACCTGTCTGTGGGCAATCCTCGGGTAGTGAAGCCAGTAAGTGGGTTCCAGCGTTGATTCTCGTATACGTACATTTCTTTGGTATTGATCATCGTGAATTTAGCCGAGGATTTATCGCCGTCTATACAAATGTATGAATTGATGATTTAAAACCTCGCGAGTGAAAATTAGAAAATTGTTCGAGTCGGATTAATACCTGCTTGTATGCTATTCCTAGGCCATGGACCGGTATAAATCCAAGGTACATAGTTGTATCCAAGTCCCCAAGTTATACCTGCACAGCAGGTCTCAACTTTATGTAAATTTCCTTCCATTTTCCTCCATGTTAATTCGTGTAAATTTAATATTACCTAAAAAAAAAAAAAAAATAGAATCAACTAAGCAATCGTATCGTACTACGATTCAGGGCCAGCAACTTGGAACTTTTCATGTTGTAGCTCGAATTTTTCTGAAATGATGAAGGCTAGAAAAGTTTTTAATATCGCACGTAAAAAATTTTTTCTCAAAAAAAAAAGACAAATTTATTTAATTCCAAAAAAGTATAAAAATTCTTTACCTACGTGAAAGATATTTTTTCGAAACATTAAGATTTTTTCACCCATTTCTTTGCTTTGCGTAAATAAAAAAATATAGATGTTTGTTACTTCGAAACAAATAGGTAAGTAAGAAATGTTTTACTCAATTACTCAAAAAACTTTAGAAAATATTTTATTCCAAAAAACTCATTTTTTTGAAATTCCAAAAAAATATAGAGAAACTTTTATTTAAAAAAAAAGTCAGAACTGAGAAATTTTTAGGCTTACTCTGAAAAATGGATATTTTCTATTCTAAAAAATTAAAAGCTTTCCCTCGAAAAAAGTAGAGTAACTTCAATCCAAAAATGTTGGTTAACATTTAAATAGGTACCAAAAACAAATTTTAATTTAATCTGTAAAAATTCAGATTTTTTCAAGAAATTTAATCAGAAAATTTTTCAAGATATTTACACAAAATATTTTAAAGCAATTAAAAAAAAATGAAAAAATTTTCAATACAAAAATTTCTAAGATGTGGTTTTTTCAAAAAAATTGAGGAACTTTTCTTACTTTGAAAAATTGAGAAAAATTTTTATTACAAAAAATTCTCTACTCAGCTCCGTACCAATTGAAAAGCATTTTTATTCCAAAAAATAAGAGAAGTTTTTATTTCAAAATAGTTGAAATTTTTTTCTTCGAAAAAATTTTGAAATTTCTTTGCCTACATTTTTTTATTTAAAAAAAAAATTGAAAAAATGTAGGTATTCCAAAATATTGAGAGATTTTCTTCGAAAATTTGGAAGTTTTTTGTGCCAAAAAAGAGTTTTATTCAAAAAAATAAAAAAATTATTCAACCCCAAAAAATGCTAAGATTTATTTATTTCGAAAAATTGGGTATTTTAAAATACCTAATCGTATTCTGAAAACAACACAGAAATCTTTACAATTTCAAAAACTTGAACTATTTTTCGAAAGAATTGTAAGATTTTTTTTCAGAAAAGCTGGAAAAAATCACTCTAAAAAAATGACAAATTTTTTCAATTCCAAAAAAGTAGAAAAACCCTTTACCTACGTCGAAAAAAATTTTAATATTTTTTTCCAAAAAAGTCATTTTTTTTAAATTTTAAAACAATTAAAGAGAAGCTTTCATTGCAAAAAAAAAAAAAAAAAAAAAAAAACAGAAATGAGAAATTTTTACAATTACTCTAAAAAATGGATATTTTTCAATTCTAAAACATTGAAAGGTTTTCTTCGAAAAAAATTTAAGAGTATCTTCTTTTCAAAAACATAGGAAAACATTTAAATATCAAAAAAAAATTAAAAATTTAATCTATAAAAATAATTATGATTTTTTTTTAAATTTTATTCAGAAAAATTTTCAAGATATTTACTCCAAAAAATTGAAAAAAAAATTCAAAGCAATTCAAAGACCTTTTTTTGAAAAAAAATAATGAAAAAATTTTTTTACACCAAAAATTTCATGATGTGGTTTTTTAAAATAAAATTGAGAACTTCTCTTACTCAGATAAATTGAAAAAAAAAATTATTTCAAAAAATTCAGATAAAATTTTAAAATTTCTTTACCTACATTTTTTTTACTTCTTAAAAAATTTACGCTGACTCTAAAAAATGAATGTTTTTCATTAAACAAATTGAGAATTTTTTTTAAATTAAAAAAAATAATGTGTTCCAAAATATTGAGAGATTACTGATTTTCTTCGAAAATTTGGAGATTTTTCATGCCAAAAAAGAATTTTTTCAAAAAAATAAAAAAATATGTTTAACGCAAAAAAACGCAAAGATTTTTTTATTCCGAAAAATTGGGTATTCTTCTGTTCCAAAATAAATTTTTAAGGAATCTTACTCTGAAAAACTTGCAATTTCAAAAAGTTGAACTATTCTCCGAAAAAATTGCAAGATATATTTTTTCAGAAAAATTGAGAAATTTCTTCGCACATTTTTTTTTTTTGCTTTTTTTTTACTCAATTCCAGAAGTATTGTGGAAAACATTTTATACAAAAAAATTGAGAAAATTGCATAAAAATTCAAGAGATTTTTTTCATTCCACTCAGAAAAAATTGAAAGATTTATTTTCTCCAAAAAACTGCGATCTTTTCGCTCTAAAAAAATGGAGACTTCATTAGGAAGCTGTGTGCATTAAATTTTTGAATTTTCGAAACTTTCTTGTGCGTTGTTATTTCACTTTTGAAAATTAGTGTGTAGTTCGAGCTACTGCCAAGTTACCGGTCATACCACGATTAATAATTTCCAATCGTCACCTTATCAGTTTCGTATAAAATATTAAACACATCGACTTGGCCGCTGATTTGAATATCGGTGATGGTATCAGGAGAAAGTCTATGTTGAAAATACGTATACGTTAGTCCATTTATGAACACCTGGCCGAAGTGTGAAAAATTAATAAAAGGGTTGGACAAATGAAGGATTGAAGGAGGACTTACGCACTTTGAACTTCTTTTCTAAACATAATATAGTGATAGTGAAATCGGTTCCAGGCTTAATAGCTAAATTGCCTTCGGTTTCTTCTAAACCCCAATTTTTACCTATGTTACTATTCCTGACGATTTTCTTTTCGATAAATCTCGGGTTGAGGTGAAACGCGATGTCGTCCGTTGTACTGCAGACTAAATTTATAAAAAATCTGAAGTAAAAAAATGTAAAAATTATCCAAGATGGTTCTACATCCGAATGATAATTTTTTGAAAAGTAAAATACCTGTCTGCGTTAGCGGGAACGTAACCATTTAGGGTTATTTCGCTATTGATTGGGAATCCATTGAGAAGTGGTATTTTAAACGACTCGAAGAAATTTTTCACGTTGTATTCTTTAGCAAATCTGCCATTTTCGGTGGCTTGGTTTTTCTGTAAATTTATATTCGCGTGAAAAAAATGCAACTCGACCAAATTCGAGCTCAAATATAACGCAATTAACCTTCAGTAACTCGACATCGGTAACATAGATATCTCCCAATCTCGTTGTGCACCAAATAGATCGTTCGTGGGGCACCTCCAAAATGCCATTAACTTGATTACACACTAAAATAGGAAAATCATTCGTTAGCGAAGGAAATTAGCAAGAAGGAATCGAGGAAAATATCGGATACCTGTTGATATGCAATGAAACCAGTCTTCGAAATCATTTTCCGAAGAGAAAAAACACGTCAGTGGGGTCGTATCGGTTTCAACAGTCTTGTAAGTGTTCACCGTAAAACACGGTTGACCTGGTTCGCTGCGGTTTAGTATACACGTGATTTCTGATAAACTCAGTTGCAGCTGGAAGACGATAACATGATTTATGAGGTCGTAAGGAGGGTTATCAGGGTAGGGAGGCAAATGAGCTCACCAAAGAAGTTTCCTTGTTACATGATAAAACTGACAAGGTACCAGAATCTGGACCAGTGGCGTTATTTTCGATCCATTCTAATTCTACGATACATTCGACGAGTACTTGAGATCCGGGAAGGTATATTTTGAATTTGCCTGATTTGATCCAAGATGTTCTACGTTTGAAAAAAAAATTAGGAAAAAAATTACAGACTAGATTGCATTGATAAAAATCAGTTAAAATCCTACGTTTCGATTGCGATTTCGTAATTTCCAAATTTCTTCGATTCTGATAAATTTCTATCTTTCAACTTCATCAAGATTTTACTCCTCCACGGTTCTTTCTCGTTGTACTCTTCGATTACAGATTCCTCAACGAACCTTGAAAAATCATCAAAGCTGATCAAAACGTCGTAAAAAAGATTCCAAACTGAATTTCCATTTACCATTTAGGTAGGTTGAGCGAATCAATGGTCACAGCTCCGGCACAAACGCAAGCCCATAACGTCTTCTGTCCCTCACAACCAATCGAGAGGTCATCTTTTTCTCTAAACACCTGCTTCTGACTGTCGGTATCCAAGCTATAATCATTGTTGCCCGCAAAAACCTCCATGGCTAGTAAGGACCCGCCAACTTCATTCGGACTCCAGGATTTCATTCTGTGCGACGAATCGATCTCGTATCTGAAATTACCATTCAATTGGTAGATGTTGGGAGCGAAAAAGGAGTAAAGGAGGGTTTACTTTTCAGTTGGTTTCGATTCTTTAGCATCGGTTAACAACATGGCATCGAATTTAGCATAAGGAGGGGCCGATTTTGATGTTTTTTCGTCCGCATTTTCAGATGTCATGCTACTATTGCCACTATCGTTCTGGAAAATAACATTGGTAGTTGAATAAGTCGAATGATAACTAATTACTTTCCGAACAGCGCGTAGCGTTGTAAGGAAAGTATTGTTTTCGGTGCGAAATGCGTTTTCACGAATATTGCACTTAGACAAATTTCGACTTCGTACAAATTTGTTTTGAACAATTTCCAGATGATGTTCCGTATGTATGTGTGTGTGTATGTGTGTGTGTGTGTGTGTATGTGTGTGTGTGTGTATGTGTGTATGTGTGTGTGTGCAGAAAAATTTGTTAACACGATTCTAATCGCCCTAATTGAGATATCTCGTTGAAATTCGGCGATGAGTAGTGGTTTATATAAACGAAGGCTACGCAAGAATTTGGGGCCTTTACGTTGAATAGAAAAAATTTTACGAGCGATTTATGCGAAAAATTTGTTAACACGATTCCAACCGCCCTAATTGAGATATCTCGTTGAAATTCGGCGATGAGTAGTGGCTTATATAAGCGAAGGCTACGCAAGAATTTGGGGCCTTTACGTTGAATAGAAAAAAATTTACGAACGATTTATGCGAAAGATCTTCGAGTTTCACATTTGTCGCGTTTTAGATGTCGATAAAGGGAACGCGAACGGTTCAAGTGTTTATCTATATCCGGACATGTCCGTGGGTGTACCGGTTTGCTCTCCTTTCCCTAACATGCGCATTGCGCAATGCTTTGCATTTTTGTCTTATTCATGATAAGATGTACGGGCATTCGAATGGTTGTTTTGTTTACATCATCATGATATTTTTTCACGATTAATAATAATGGAGCAAGTGTGATTTTGCCGAATATTTTTGTGTCATGTTTAACTTTTTTCAGTGTAATTGCTGACGTTTTAAATACAAAAAATATTTTATAGTCGATTTTTTCACAAATATTCGATAATCATTTTTTTTTACATAATATTCGATGATCGATTTTTACAAATATTTTTTTGTTAATATTTTTTAAAATACTTTTTGATTCGGAAAGTTCGTGATGCTTGCATCACTGTTTATTTAGGACTTGTTTTCACGATCGGCTATTTTTACGGAGAGCCCTTGCTGCTTCATTTGCTCACCTTGAATTTTTTATCAAGTCCAGTGCTACATAAATACTTTATATTCATAATTGGAAAGGAGGGAGGGGTCCAATCGAAATTTTTGTAATAATTAAAAGTATTTGTAAAACTTCAAGCTACAACTTTTGTTTGAATTTTTTTTTAATTGGGCCCCTTACCTCCCCACAGTTTTTAATAATGTATTTTAAATAAGTGTGAATAAGTTATATTACACAAAATTGGTGGGGAAGGAGGGGTCTAATTGAAATTTTTGTTATAACCAAAATTATTTCTAGTACTTCAAGCTACAACTTTTTTTTGAAATTTTTTTCAATCGAACCCCTTCCTTCCCCCTGTTTTTAATAATGTATTTGAATGAGTTGGATTATTCAAAATTGGAGGGGACGGAGAGGTCCAATCGAAATTTTTGTCTAGGCCAAAATTTTTCCTAAAATTTTGAGCTACAACTTTGTTGCACAAATTTTTCAATTGGACCCTTCCCCCTTCAATTTTTAATTAGTATTTTGGGAGTGTTATGCAAAATAAGTGGAGAGAGAGGGGCTCAATTGAAAAAGTTTTCAAACAAAAGTTGTTGCTTGAAGTTCCGCTAATACTTTTGGTTATGACAAAAATTGCGATTGGACCCCTACCTCTCCTCCAATTTTGGATAATCCAAGTCATTCAAATACATTATCAAAAACGGGGGGGGGGGGGGAGGTAAGGGGTAGGATTGAAAAAATTTTCAAACAAAAATTGTAGCTTGAAGTACAAGGAATAATTTTGGTTATAGCAAAAATTTCAATCGGACCCCTCCTTCCCCACCAATTTTGAGTAATATAACTTATTCACACTTATTCAAAATACATTATTAAAAACTGTGGGGAGGTAAGAGGCCCAATTAAAAAAAAATTCAAACAAAAGTTGTACCCTAAAGTTTTACAAATACTTTTAATTATTACAAAAATTTCGATTGGACCCCTCCCTCCCTTCCAATTTTTAATATAAAGATTTATGTAGCACTGGACATTGTAAAATATTCAAGGTGAGCAAATGAAACTACAAGGGCTCTCCGTAAAAATAGCCGATAGTCTAGTTTTCGTACATGTAATGATGATATACTGCCGCGTTCGCTGTTTGAAAAATTTGCTTGAGTACGAGCTTCGATCAGGCGCCATTTTCGACCGGTCAATTCGGCACTGTCTACTCCACTTCGATAATAAATGCGTTTATCCTTTTTACTAACGGCGAAGACCTTCGGAAACAGGGCAATTCAAAAAGTAATAATGGAAAGTTGAAAATCATCCATAGAGGAATAACGCAAACAAACTTGATCATGGGCAGATACTGATATGCTGATCATTTCAACGACCATTTCAATCCAACCAGAACCTTTAAGAAGTTCTTCACTAGCGTGGCCTCTATCAGCACGGATTCCTTTTCGAAACCATACTCTGTTATCATTCGTTATAGCCCAGACCGAATTCAGCCCTGCTGATATTTGCACCAGCTTCAGATTCTTTTCCGGTGGAGATACCTCTAACCATGATTCTCCTGTAACCGCAGAGATTAAGCAAAGAGCCAAGAAATCCCGTCTGCAAACTAGCAACTAGAGCATCTAACCAGTCAGACATTGAGACGTGATTCCATATCTAACGGCAGCCCCACCGTCTTCGAGAACGATCCACAGAACACCAATGGCTGAACAGCTAGCACATTTGACTTCGGAATTCTTTGGAGATGGCACGCTAAGCCAGCGAGTTCCGTCAGGGCATTCGGTACTGACACCGTTTCGAAACATGATCTGATTGTAGAAATAAAATCGTAAGATAAAATGAAGTTATATGAGAGATTTAGAGTAGAAATACGGTGACGTACTCGTCCATAAACGGTCACAACCCATACGGATAGCATTCCTTTATTTTCGTCTAATTTACTGTATCCCCCTATACAAATATCGATAAATGGTTCCTAAAATGATACAAATTAAAAAAAAATCGATAGGAAAATATTCACGATGAAAAAATATACCTTGGTAGGATCTTTATGAAGCGGTGGTATAGCACACCAAGCGTACATCGCTCCATAACGTCGATACCTGAACCATTTACGACGTCTAACACAAGAAGACCACTGCTTAGTCGGTGAATAAGAAGCAGGAAAATCGATCGCATATGTCCAACCCTATAATAACATCATTTTTAGTAAAACGTGAAACACATTTTTTACAAGAACTATTTCAGAACCGAAAAAAACACTCGCATCGAAATCCAAAGGATACCCATCCAAAGTAAGTTCAAGCTGCCAGTCGCTCTCCCATTGCCAAGCCATCGACGGTAATCTAATATTTTCTTTTCGTCTTTCTTCGGTACCACCTTTATTCGACCAATGATATCGATCAGTTGGTAGTAACCTTTTTCCAAATCCTTCGATAGGGAACCATCTCTACAATAAATACAGCAAATTATTCACCATTTCAGTATGCAAATGAAAGACATGAAGTTACCTCATTTTCGTACACTTCTTCTTTAATCCTGATCGGAATATCGAGACTGTGCACATGCAAATAGACCTGTCGGTCTCCTCCCAAAGCCCATAGGAAGCTCGGTACTGAAGATACTTTCTTAAATTCTAAGCCCAAGTAAGGAAACGCACGCCATTTTTTACCATTTGTCGATAAACCGTACACTTTACCTTCGGTGCTGATTCCGAAAAGCATCGAACTCGGCATTCTAGGGCATTTTTGAAAAATACGAGAGAAGGGAAAATGAAAATTTTAACATAGGTAGAGAAAATTTCTAAAAACATCGATAAAAATTTTGACTGAGATGATAAGAAATAAAAAACAGTGGTTTACTTTAATGAAAAATAAAAACGCAACATTCATGTCAATAAAGAGCGTTCATCTTTTTACAACACTTGTTCAGAATGAGTTCAGCCCTCTGATTCGTCACAGCCAGCGGGGTTTTTTCACTTTCTTCTTTTCTTTTTTTTCAAAAAAAAATTAATTAAATTAAAAAATAAAATGAGCAAATTTTTCTTATTCCAAAAAATTGAGAGTTTTTCAAAAAAATGTATACTTACAGAAAATTAGAATTTCTTTCTTTAAACTAAACCAGATGAATGATACTGGTCAGGGAAGAAAACCAATTGAAACCAAAACCGGGTAAAACCACCACCACCAGATATTTCAATTGGTTTTCAAAACCATTTGGAACCATTACAATGAACTTCAAAAATTCATTCAAGAACCACCACCAAAAAGAACCAATTCCTTTCGAAAAGGCAGGGAAGAGAACCGTTTGAAACCACAACGAAAAATCATTTGCTGAAATAACCACAACCACAACCACAAAAAAAGTGGTTTGAAAATAAAAAACCACCATCACCACCACCATTTTCAATTTCCTTTACAATGAAAACCAGAACCACCACCAATTAATGGAATTGGTTCTTTTTGGTTCTAAAAAGAGAAATAGTGGATTTGAAATGGAAGGAGGGGTCCAATCAAAATTTTTGTTATGACCAAATTTATTCCTAGAACTTCAAGCAACAACTTTGATTTGAAAATTTTTTTAATTGGGCCCCTTACCTACCCCCTGTGGCCTGTTTTCTTCATTTTTATGATTTTTCAGCGCTCTGGAAAGTGGAAACATTATTATTTTTTGTTTTTTATTTGAATGTATATTATTTAATTTAAATTTATTGCAATATTGCGTTTGTAACTTGTAGGCAAATTAATTTTTTATTCAAATTTCAAAGATCTGCTCTTTTTTTAGTTCTTTTGTGGTATAATAGGAAGCACGAAAATGGTTCCATCTGGTTCTGATGGTTAATGCCATAGATAAATGGTTTAAATGTTGGGAAATATTTTTCATACTAAGAAATGGAAGCAGTTCGATGAAAACCAATTGAAAAACCAAAACGGAACCACCACCACCACCACCACAACCATTTGAAATGGTTTTTAATTTGAGAACCACCATCACAGCCAATTAATCAAGCAAAACCAAAAACCCAGAACCAGAACCAATCAAAAAAAAAAAAATTAAATGGAACCACTTTAGCACCAAAACCTTTTGAAAATTTTTAAAAACCAAAAACCAATTGGAACCACCAGTAATTTCAAAATTTTCTCAAAACCACCATCACCATAACCAATTGGGTCTCAATTGGTTTTCTTCCCTGATACTGGTAGACTAGATATTTCTTCATTATTTTTCAAAAAATTGAAATTGAGTTTTTTCACCTGTTTGTTTAGGTACTTCACTACTTCAGAAAAATTGTAAAATTTTCAACTTGGAAAATTTTTATTCCAAAAACAAAAAGTCAAGAAATTTTTTTCTTAAAAATTTTGAAAAATATTCGTATTCCATCAAAGTTATTTTTAAAAAAAGTATTGCAAGAAAATGAGAGTTTTTTTGATTTTTTTAGTTTTTTATTCTAGAAAACTGAAGTTGAGAATTTTTTTCTTCAAACAAATCGAATGAATTTTTTCCTTAAGAAAACTGGGATTTTAATAGGTACCTAGGTTAGGGTGGCCCTCATTTTGGAAATTTTTGGAAATGTATTGAATATCAGGGTCAATTGGTGACATACATGGAGGAAATACCTAATTCCCTATTTTTTATTTTTTCCCTGACTGCATATTTTTGAGTCGTGCCGCCGTGCCGGCCTCCATTTTTAAACAAATTGAAAAAATATAAAATTTTAAAAATCATTTTTTTTTAAATGGTCATAATTGGTCAATGTTCAGAAATTTGTAGAAGTAATTATAAATTCATACGATTCATACCTATTAAAATTGAATCTATAAATTTTTTAAATTTTATTAAATGATTAAACTAAATTAAATTTATTTAGATTTATAATTAATTTTTTTAATTAATTTTTTAGTAAAAAATAATTTATACACTTCTAAATAAAAAATTAGTATTACTATGTAAGAAGACATTTTCGATGATTTTTCGACTTTACCCCTGTTTTAATGGGACATTAAAAAAGAAAAAAGTTCCTAAAAAAAATTAAAATTTTTGTACTGAATTCTAAGAAACATTTTAAATAAAATATTACTTTTGATATAAAAAATATTTCTTCAAAACAATATTTTATAATCCATTTAAAAATATCAAGAAATCTTGACAAAAAAATTGAAAAATGTGATTTGGCAAAAAATCTCTTCAATGAAACAAAAAACTTCAAAAATTCTTGTTTTTTTTGGTTCAAAAAATTTTCTGAGAAAGAAATTCTTAAAAAAACAATTCTTCTTGTAAAAAAAAATTGTAATAAATTTTAAGAGATATTTCAATTAAAAGACTAAATTTTTTGATAAGTATAAGAAATGTTTCTTCAAAAGAACATTTAAAAATGTATTTTTTTTTTCGTTCAAAAAATTTGCAAAAAAAAAGAATAAAAAAATTCTTACCAAAATTCAAAAAAAAAAAAAAATCATAGCATGCTTGATTTTTTTGGGGTTTAAAAATTATACCGGGAAAAAATTACATAGGTGAAACATTGAAGAAACATGGTTTTTACCATTTCACACGGTGTACAAAAATGTGAACTGTTTAAAAAACAACAGTTTTCAACGAATATTACACTGTGTACACAGGTAAAACGTTGATAAAACATGTTGTTCAACATTATAGACAATTTTCACCACTCCACATGAAAAAAATTTGGCTAAAAAGTCGAGAAAAAAATCCGATTTTTTCCCCTGTTGGATATTGTTCCTTTCGGTACTCTATAGTGAATTTTGTTCTGTTATCAAACAATAAATAATGTATTAAAAGTAATATTTTATTTGAAATGTTTCTTAGAATTTTGTACAAAAATTTCAATTTTTTTTAAAGAACTTCTTTCTCAGAAATTTTTTTATACCAAACCAAGCATTTTTGAAAAAAAAAATCAACTTTTGTTAATAATTCTTGAATAATTAAGATAAAAATTTTCTCAATTTTTTAAAACGTTACTTTTTCAAGTCCGAATGCTGAATTGCGTGTGTAATAAAATTACATTCAAGTACTTCTAGGCATTCTAACTAATATGAATTGAATTTTTTCAATTTTATTGTAGAAAAGGTACTTTCAAGCCAAGACGTTCCCTTGACGTGGGAGACATCTTGAGATGGCAAGCCACTTGGAATGGAATGTCGTTAGATGGAAAAAATTAGTAAGTTTAATTTTTTCAATTTCAATAATGAAGTAAATCCTACTTCATAGTAGTCCAGGACTTGGAACTCTTACCATGCTATAGGACAGTGATACATAAATATAATTATAGTATTATGTAATGTTCTTGCATTAAAACAAACGCAATTAAAATAAGATTTCAGGAGTACTTGTGGTCTGTGGAAAATTCTTACGAGACCTAGCTATACCTACGTATTAAAATACCTATAAAATAAAGTGTCAAGTTTTATTGAATTTGATTTTTAAAAAGTTGAAAATCCTACCTATTGGATAGTTTTTTTTACACGGATTTTGCACAATCCGAATTGTGGATTGTGTCCTGGATTTTGGGATTAGAAATATAGTTATTTATGCAGTATAATCTGCAGTATTAACCAAAATCCATCTATCAAAATCCGAGTAAAACGAACAAGATTACAGACGTGTGCTTTTTATTAGACTCATTCATCATAATATTGATTTTTGCGGATAACCCGAAAAATAAAACTTTCACAAAAATTTTACAAGAGATGTTTTTTTTAGAGAATCATTTAAGCTTTCTATTCGTATAAAAACATTTGAGTTTGATGTAACGCAAGTCTATGAAAAAAGGAAATAATATTTTCCATATATCTGCGTTTTCATTATTATTTAATTATTTAACTCGAGTGTACCTAATTCATCTCAGAATAAAACTTTATATATCATTGGAAAGAAACTCGAATTCTCTACATTTCGGTTGTCTTGATATATTTTTTATCTGTAAAAGTTTTTGAGATATTTCAATTTGAAAAAAAGAAATCATGTTTTTCATAGAAAATTATCTATATTTATATTTGATATATACCTGTTTTCATTGTTATTTATTTATTTAACTCGAGTGTAATTCATCTCAGGATAAAACTTTATAATTATATCATTGGAAAGAGAATTAAATTCTCTAATAATCGGGTCCATCATAAGAGATTATGATCGAAAAATTCGTAATTTTTCAATCGTTTCCATTTTTGGAAAAAATCATATTTTTATGGCAAATACACAAAATTGAATTTCTTTGAAAAACTTTCCCAAATTTTTTTTTTCTCAATAATCGGGTCCATTCTGAGAGACTATGACCAAAGAATTCATAATTTTTCAATTATTTCCATTTTTGGAAAAAAATCATTTTTGCAATGTAATAAGTACCACATGGATAATTACAAATTATTCTTAAAATTGAGTTTCTTTGAAAAAATTGTCCAACAAATTTTTTTCTCAATAATCGTGTCCATTCTGAGAGATTATGACCAAAAAATTCATAATTTTTCAATCATTTCCATTTTTGAAAAAATCATTTTATGGCGAATTACACATTTTTCTTAAAATTGAATTTCTTTGAAAAAATTGCCCAAAATTTTTTTTCACAGTAATGGGGTCCATTATAACTTATAAGTGATTATGACCAAAAAAATCATAATTTTTTAATCATTTCCATTTTTGGAAGAAATCAGTTTATGGCGAATTACAAATTTTTTTTTTTTTTTTTTTTTTCTTAAAATTGAATTACTTTGAAAAAATTGCCCAAAATTTTTTTTCCTCATTTCTCAATAATCGGGATACTTTATCGAATAACGAAAATTTCGGATAATTCAAATGAAAACACGTTTTTGTATTTACCGGTATTTACGTTTGTTTACGTTCACGGTAACGGCAGCAGCAAAGTTTTAGCTGTGACGTCACAGGAAGTACTGCGAGTAACATGTAAACAAACTCAACAAAAATGAAAAAAATTATTGATAAAAAATCGAATTTTTGGGTTATTTGACCAATTTTGTAATTTTTTCAACCAATTTTTAACATATTTCGTGTAATTAAGTCAAAAATTCGATTCAAGCAAGATGCCCAGACCACTAGACGAGTTCATAGAGATGGATAGAGATAGCGGTAATGATGATATTTTATAATAAATTCGAAGTGGTAATTTCGCTCGAAATCGAAAATTCACGTTTCAATTTTAGATCACGAAGCTGAAGACAGAAGAATACGATCTAGACAGAGAAAAAGGGAAAGACGAAGCGCTGCGAATGAATCCACGTCATATCTGGACGACTCGATGATCTCCGACGAAAATCTTTTCTCTTCAGAATCGCAAAATCAAAGGTAGCCTTCTTTCTTTCTTCGCCTCTGTTTCTCTGTCCATTCGCTCTACCTAACTCCAAATTACAGCTTTCAAAACGACTCTCAGCTAGATTACTCGGATAAAAATGCTTCGCCGAAGAACAGCGCCAAGAAGAAGAAAACTAAATCGAAAGACGACGACGATGAGCCATCGAGCGAAGAAGAACGATGGCTTCATGCTATCGAAGCTGGAAAGCTCGAAGAAGTTGACGACGAATTGAAGAAAATTAAACCCAAAGATCCTAAGCTTATGACTGCTCGACAGAGAGCCATGTTGGAACGTAAATCGGATAAAGATCCGTTTGCTGAACAGCTGTTATCGTTGCCTTCTGGTATGTGACAATTTGATCTCTTTGAAATTCAAATTCTCGATAAAATGTATGTCATCCATAATACGTATTAATTCGTGTGTATTTTACTCGTTTAGGATATCGTGAAAAAATCGTAACCCCTGAAATGTTGGAAGAGAAGGCCAAAAAGTTACAAAAAAGGAAGCAGCTAGCTGACGAAAAACGTGAAAATGATAAAGTAATTTAATTTTACATTTGCTAAACCAATCATTATTTTAGTATTCTAATTTCTTTAATGCTATTTGTAGAAAAAAACCATGGAAAGATTGCTAAAAAAATCAGAAAGTAAAAGTATGAAGCTAAGCCAGAAGTTAAAAGGTTTAAGAAAATCTGTACCTTTAGCCACTTATACCAATCGAGTGGATTCTGTTACCATATCAATGCCTGTAGACGTTTCTTTTCCCTTAAATTCTACTCCGAGGTTAGTTTCTTGTCAAGTTACCCTCGATAATCTGAGTTATGAAAATTCGATTAATTTTACGTACGTATTTCTAGGCCTGCAAAACCTCCAGTATTCTGCGCTGTCGAAAATTGTCGAAGGATTAAAAAATACTCTTGTTCGAAAACCGGTGTACCCTTATGCAGCTTGGAATGTTATAAAAAGAATCTCAAAATGAAAGAAATTCGTGTAGTTAAATGAAGACAATTTTTTCAAATCAGTCAGCATTGAAATTAACTGTGATATCGACTCGATAAAAATTGAGTTTTGTGAATGTTATGTATCCACAATAGGTGTTGTTATTTCCACCAGCCTGGGTGAGTAGTTCATAGAAATGAATCAACTGAATCTCTGGACTTGGAATATTTCTTTCAAATTTCGATTGACATTCATTTTATTCAAAATTGGAGGGGAAGGAGGGGTCTAATCAAAATTTTTATCATATCCAAAATTATTCCTAGGTCTTCAAGCTATAACTTTTGTTTGAAGTTTTTTTTTTATTTGGACCCCCTCCCCACTGATTTTGCACACTTCGAAGATATTAATTAAAAATCCCAGATAAATAAGCGAGGAAGGTACCGATTAAAAAAATTTTCAAATAAAAATTGTAGAGCAAGATGCTAAAAATAATTTTGGTCATTATAAAAATTCCGATTGGATCTCTCCCTTTCCTCAAATTTTGTATAATATCAGGGAGATACTTTTTCAAAATTTGTCGAAGGGGTCCAATTGAAAATTTTTTCAAACAAAAGTTGTAGATTGAGGTCCAAGAAATAATTTTTGTTATAAAATTTTCGATTAGACCTTCCCTCCCCTCCAATTTTGCATAATGGCTTGGACACTTATATTATTAAAAAATTGTTAAGGTAGAGGTCCAATTGAAAAAATTTTCAAACAAAACCTGTAGCTCAAAGTCTTGAAAATAATTTTAGTTATTACAAAAATTTCGATTGGAGCCATCCCTCCCCTTCAATTTCGAATAAATTACATGTTAATTGAAAGAAATTTTCCAAGTTCAGAATATGAACTGATGGAAGTAGGTGGTGTGAGCAATTTCGTTCATGTTCACTACAAATCTGAGCAACTACTCACCCAGGCGGGTGGAAATAACACCCTGTGAATTTTATGTATGTACAATACATATTGAGTAAATAGATAAATTTTATTTAAAATGAAAAAATTACAATAAATTATTATTACTGAAAACCCAACCCTGTTTACTTGTTTTCGTTTTTTCAGATTAAATTTTAAAATAAATAATCGATTCGGTTTCCATCTTGAGTTGATGTAAATTGGTCGGAATATCTTTCAGGACTAGGATTGTAATGGTGAAGTCGTTTTCACGATTCTGTTGAAACATTGCTGGAATTATCACGTATGAACCAGGTTCTAGGCTCACTTTCATAGATATCATCTCTTTTTTGATGAAGGGAGATGTGGTGTATATTGGAGGCTCGCAGAATAAGTATTCGGCGAGTAAACAATTGCCAGGAGTATCATTCTGCGAAATAAATTATAATTTTAGAGATACGATAGGATATTGAAAGGAAAAAATAGTAAAAAATTGCAATCAACAGACCTTGTAAATAAAAAGTGCAATAAACGAAGGATTTGTTCGAAAATTGTTCTGTTTTAACGACACAATGACAGCATCTTTTTTCGCATAAGGTACTAAAAATATCAAAATGAATCAAAGTAATCATCATGTTTCCTTTAAATCGATCAAAAACTCAATTAGGTACTAATCCTATCTAGTTCCAACCTGAATGATTCCCAACGACTAATTCGAACTGAGGATTGGTGGCAAACAACTCGATATTATTTCGAGATCCTCCGGACGACATTCCACAAATCCATTTCCCATGAATTTGCCATTTCTTATATTTTTTCGAATTTTGAAGTCCATCGACTCCTTCGTAATCAACTGGTAGGCTCAACCTTCTAATAATCTTATCAGTCTTGACGTCTGTGCAATAATCGATAGGTTCATCCTATACAAAGGTGAACGTCAAATATCAGTAAAATTAAAACACAATCGAGTGAATTTACAAAATTCGTAGAGAATTTTTTACCTGAATAAGACGAGTTATCCTACCATTACAATTGGAAAATCTCGGTTCATTATTACGTTTAGAATTAACGCGAGCTAAAACCTCGGCACCATGAGAACCATGACATCCCATAACTCTGGCTTCATATTTTCGCAATAGTTTTTACAAAATCTCGAAGAATGAAACTGAATAATATTTACTAAGTAAATGGGGAAAATTCCTAGATAAGCTTTCCGTGAGTACGTTAAACAACCTTGAAAAAATTCTTACGTGCAAAGCGTTGGGTAAATCTAACCCTAAATACTTAATGGGGGTATTAAAATGGACACATACGTATTGATTAGGTAATAACTGACCGCTAGCTCGCCAGCTTGGGGTACTTGAATATTAATGAACTATTTTTCCCCTTACGACAAACCAGGTTACCCTATTTATGAAATGAAAAACGCATCAAGTGTAAGTACTTTTACTTATCAACATCGTTATATTAAAACGTTAGCCTAATTTCATTTATTTTGGAAACGTAGTTAGGATTTAAGACGTATGGTCACAGTATGAAATATAAATAGGATTAGGAACCATACGAAGTCCTAAAGTAGGCAAGTACAACGTAAATGAGTAAGTATGGGTGGTCAGCTATAGGCACCTATATTATTATTCCTCTCGTAGAGGTAATTTTTAAATCAAAAAATTTTAAATAATTTTTTTTTGGAAATTTCAAAATATAGCTGCTGAAATGTTGGAAGTTGAAAACGAAAAGCAATGAAAATGTGTTATCTTATGTTTCCTAGTTTCCTTCAGATGGAAAAATTCCATCATAGGTTAAAGTATAACATAGAAAATAGCAAGACACAAAAACGAACCGATTAAATTAGATATAAAATTGTTTATTTTAAATCACAAAACACAAAAAATTGAACAATCGATTAAGACAAATTAAGGAGTATAAGACAAATTAAGGAGTATAAGAGTGACTATAGATATATTTTTCATTCATTAGAATCTTCAAGGACTTGCAGCAGCGGAAGGAAGGAAGGAAGGGAAGGAAGGGAAGGAAAGGATGGAAAGGGAAGGAAGGAAGGAAGGGAGGGATCCAATCGAAATTTTTGTTATAACTATAAGTATTTGTAAAACTTTACGCTACAACTTTTGTTTGAAAATTTTTTCAATTGGGCCCCTTACCTTCCCACAGTTTTCAATAATGTATTTTGATAAGTGTGAATAAGTTATATTACTCAAAATTGGTGGGGAAGGAGGGGTCCGATTGAAATTTTTGTTATGATCAAAATTATTCCTAGTACTGCAAGCTACAACTTTTGTTGGAAAATTTTTTCAATCGGGCCCCGTACCTCCCCCTGTTTTTAATAATGTATTTGAATAAGTTGGATTATCCAAAATTGGAGGGGAGGGAGGGGTCCAATCGCAATTTTTGTTATAGCCAAAAGTATTAGTAAAACTTCAAGCTACAACTTTTGTTTGAAAACTTTTTCAATTGAGCCCCTCTTTCTTCACTTATTCTGCATAACACTCCCAAAATACTAATTAAAAATTGAAGGGGGAAGGGGAAGGGGTCCAATTGAAAAATTTGTGCAACAAAGTTGTAGCTCAAAATTTCAGGAAAAATTTTGGCCATGACAAAAATTTCGATTGGACCCCTCCCTCCCCTCCAATTTTGGATAATCCAACTCATTCAAATACATTATTAAAAACAGTGGGGAGGTAAGGGGCCCGATTGAAAAAATTTTCAAACAAAAGTTGTAGCTTGAAGTACTATGAATAATTTTGGTTATAACAAAAATTTCAATCGGACACCTCCTTCCCCACCAATTTTGAGTAATATAACTTATTCGTACTTATTCAAAACACATTATTAAAAACTGTGGGGAGGTAAAGGGCCCAATTGAAAAAATATTCAAACAAAAGTTGTAGCTTGAAGTTTTATAAATACTTTTAGTTATTACAAAAATTTCGATTGGACCCCCCCCCCCCCTCCCTTCCATTTTTGAATATAAAGTATTGTAGCACTGGACTTGGTAAAAATTCAAGGTGAGCAAATGAGGCAGCAAGGGCTCTCCGTAAAAATAGCCGATCGTCAATTCAATTGGATTGTTTACAATCTGTGTTATCAGTTATCTATCAAAATTGTGAAAAACGGGTGGAAATTGGAAATAGCATCTATTTTACCGCATTTCCTTTAATATTATTAATTAAAATCCAAATTCAGTTATATTCCAGTGATGGTAATTAATAATAGTTGATTTAACATGTCGCACCGCATAAGTACTACTAACCATGTTGATCGATTGCATAACTCGTTTCATTCGCAGAAAACTAGTACTCGGTTTAATTTTTGCTCTTTCGTTGACTTATTGCTTATATAGTTTCGCCAAAGATGTAAGTATCATTCACAATTTGTTTATTCGATTGCACAAATATCATTAACACCATCGTACACGTTAACATTTCAGTGGGAATATTCGGATACTTCGTATCGTAGCAGTACAGTGGATGTATTCCCTACACCGGAGAAGATGAAACTTTTCGTATGGAATTCCGACAAAGTTATCAAAAATGATACATCGTGTAGAAATTCAGTTCAAGGAAAGGATCTGATGGCTGACGATCGTGGTAATGTTTTCAATTTCTGAAATTCTGCTACGGTGAAGTGAAGCACAATTGTGTTAATACGTTGTTTCTGTGTATTGTTCAGGATACCTATGCAAGAGAACCGATGTCTTGACAAATGGATGTTGTAATTTGACGTCTACGTTTACTACTCGTTATTCGTGCGATACCTGCAACGACGGTGGCTGTTGTAGTGTTTACGAGAATTGTATTTCTTGTTGCTTGAATCCGGACAAAGTAAACAATCTTCATCAAATCATAAAATCTCAATTTACATTTCGAGTTAGTTCTACATTTTTTTTTTTTTTTTGTATTCCAGAGACCATTATTAGAAGACGTTTTCTATAAAGCCAACGGAGGCTTGCGTGTAATTCTGTCTTCGATCAGCGACCATTTCGAATTATGTTTGGCCAAATGTCGTACCAACTCGCTCAGTGTTTACCATGAAAATTCGTATAGGAATCCTTTGAAAAAATACTGCTACGGTGAAACTCCATCGAATATAGTTTCTAAGTCATCGTAAAATTTAATCTACCCTTTTTATAAATGTAAGCTGTGATAAAGTTGGATTTTTATTCTGATATACGTGTATTGTACATAGAACTGGATTCTGGAACTGGGAGTAGTTATTTTTTAACTTGTATTTTATATGTTTTGAAATTGTGATAGTTGTTCTATTTTTTATACTTTATTCTAATGTTTTACTAATTGAAATGTTTTTACTTTCATTTTATGGTTACTGAGTATATGTGTTGAACCAAATTTATAACAATTTTGTGTTAAAATTAACTAAATGGTCTGGGAGGATACTTTTTTTTTTAAATATCGCGTTTGTTAATTATCTACCTACCTACTGTTATTGTAGAATTAATTTTTATTGCATTATTTATGTCAATTTTTGATTTAAAAAAATTGTATATTTTCAATTATTATCATTACTATACAGCTCTAACAGAAAAGTCCAGAAAAGTCGTGGTACTACATTGAAACACCTACTTCTACTATAGCTAGAAGGCTAATTTTTTTTTTAATCGAAAGGTTCCGATGAGTACATTAAAGTAAAATTATAAAAATGAGCAATTTTGGAATTGGGAGGCCCCAAATTTGGGGGAGGAGGTGCCAAAATTGAGATATCAAAATTTTGAAAAAGTAGTTTTTAACATACGCATACTCATTGCATATACCAACTTTCAGCTTTTTTACTCCCATAGGGAGGGAGGTACGCCCCAAAAACCAAAATTTCGGTATTTTCTCACCCCCAACCCCCCGAATTTTTCAAAAAATTAAATTATGACCACAACAACTTTTTTCATACTGTACTCTATTACCTAGGCCATTTTTGAGCAATTTTGCCCCCATAGGCGGGGAGGTCTTTAATAAAAACAAAATTTTGCTATCTCGTGTTCCAATAATCCGATTTTAATTTTGAAAAAATCCACAGTTGCCTTTTCAAAGCAGAAAGTTTGTATAAAAATTTCCAAAAAATCCGCACGTAAAGAACGCCGCAATGACGAAAGATTTTTTTTTCAAAACGCCGCGTTACGAAATGTTGTGGTAATGTTGTGTGCGCATATCCGCGTAGGCGCGCGTCGGCGCGTCGGCACTACACATTGAATCGTGCTACGTGTAACGGTTTTTCTTTTCAAAACGTTTGCGCTTGAATTCAAAATTTTTTTTCATCAAAATTCCATAGGACAAATTTTGTTTTTCATCAATTTGTCCTATACTCTCTGCTTAACATACCTAGAAAATTTGAACTTTTTTAGTCCCATAGGTAGGGAGGTAATCATTATATTAAATAAAAACCAAAATTTTAGCGAGCGAAGCGAGCAAAATGGGGGTTTGGAGGCGAAGCCCCCAAGGGCGGTTCGCGAAGCGAACCGCCGTGGTGGTTGGGCCGCGAAGCGGCCAGGGGGCGAAGCCCCCTAGTACAATACTATTGATTGAGTAAGTATGAATCCTTTTTTTTAGGAAAATTTTTTTTCACCCTTTTCAGTTTTCAGAGTAATAATATTTTTTAGATAGGTTTATGGGAAGAAAATCTCAAAAAATAAATACTAATTTTGTTTGAAATAGAAAATATCTCAAGCTTTTTAGGTGTCAGCGTGAAAAACTGATCTTTAATTTTCAAATTTTTTAGTTAATTATCTTTAGAAGGAAAAAATTACTCATGTCAGTTTTTAGATTTAAAAACTTCAAAAAAATGTACAGAAGAAGAATTTAAAAAATTACATTTTTTTAAAAAGAAAATTAGGAATTTTTTTAAACATTCAAAAAAGATTTGAATTACGAATTTAAATTTTGTTGTACAAAATTTTTGAATTTTTTCGTTTATAAAAAACTTAATTTATTAGGAAATTCTAAATTTTTGTTGCATATTTCAATTTTTTTTTTGAGAAGAAAAAACATCTATGGAATATTTTTTGGGAGCAGAATAAATTATTAATTTTTTTATAACAAATACTTATTTTTCTGATTCTGGACGAAAGTAATCTCAATTTTTGAAGAAAAAAATTTCAAAGTATGTATGTTTATTAAACAAAGAATATTTCATTTTTTGGAGTCAGTAAAAAAATAAGTAACCTTTTTTAAATTGAAAAGTTCAGTTTTTAAAAAAAAATCTCAAATGTTTTAGAGAAGCAAACAAATTTTTTTCAATTATTTTGTATTTAGGATAAAAAAAATTGATTTTATTGAATAAAAAGAAACTTTCATGTAAGTAATAAAAAATATCTCAAATTTTTAGCGTCAGAAAAAAATATTGTACGAGAGTGTATTAATAAAAGTTTTCCTTTTTGTGACAAAAAATTCACAATTTTTTACAATAAAAAAATTTTCTCAATTTTTTGTGATGAATCGTGAATAATTTTCTTAAAACTTTTTCTGTAGATAGTTGTAATAAGTTGTTTGAGGGGAAAATCTTATATTGCACCTATAAAATAATACTACAAAAGAAAATTCCAATTTTTTCGAAAAAAAAACTCATTTCTTTATACCTAGGCCAAATTGTAAAAAATGTTTCAATTTTCCGGGGGGGGGGGGGAGGGGGTGACTAATTTTTTTGGAGTAAGATTCAAAGTATTTGGGCGAACCAAGACCTCTAAACCATTTTTTTTGACTGAATTTTTTGAAAGTTTTATTGAAAAAAGAATTTTTCAATTCTGTACTGAATAAATTTTTTTAACATTTACCTACCTACTTGTAGAAAGTTTATTTTTTATTTTTATCATTTTTATCATTATTTCATTATTATTTATTTTTTTTTTTTGATAGTAGGTAAGTGAAAAAAATATTTCATTTTTTGTTGTTGACAAAATTATCAACTTTTTTAAATAAAAATATTTTCAAGTTTTTCACTTAGGAAATTAGGTTAAAAAAACTATCATGTTTTTTTGGGGAAGTAGATAGTGATGAAAAATTTCTCAATTTACTTGAGGTTACGAAAATTTCCATTTTTTGTAATCAAAAACTTCTCAATTCTACGGTAGCAAGAAAACTTTCAATTTTTTTTGTATGTAGTACAAAATTCCTAAATTTTTACAATAAATAAAAAATCTCAATTTTTTTGTAGAAGAAAATTTTATTTTTTCTGGGGAAATTTTTTTAAAATGGAGCAGAAAAATCTACTTATCAATTTTGTTGAAAAAAATATTAATTTTTTGTTGTAAAAGAAAATTTCAAATTTTTTCGAGAAATCCTTTTAATTTTTTTAGAGAAAAAATGTTTTGATTTTTCAAGAGAATAAAATTCACAACTTTTTTGGAGGAAGAGTTTGAATTTTTTTAGTGGACAAAAGTGACAAGACCTCGAAAAAAAGTTTTTGAAGTAAAATTTATGAATAGTTTTATTAAAATACATAAAAAAATTTAATTCTGTATGACATAGGTAGGTAAAAATTTTAAAAATATTCAAGTACTTTTGAAGAAAGTTTTTTTTTTCAATTTGTTTGGGAGTAAAAAAAATTGAAACAAAAATAAAAAAATTTTATGTGAGCAGAAAAAAATCAATCTTTTGTTAAGTAAACCATCTTTTCATTTTTTTTTCTTTGTAATAATAAAGTTTTTAATTTTCAAAAATTGAAAATTCCTCAATTTTTCCAACAAAAATTAGGCCCCTAAACATTTTGGAGTCAAAAAAATTTTGGTGTCGAAATTTTCAATTTTTTTGTTTTTCAAATTTGTTTTTGAAGTAAAAAAATCTAATTTCTTTTGGAGAAAAATATATTTTACTAGATAGGTAACTGGTAAGTGATATTTTTTTGGAACAACGACGGTAGAAAAATTTCTCGATTTTTTTGTAAGGGTAAATTTTCAATTCTTTGTTGTAAGAGTTTTGAAATTTTGTAGTGGATAAAATCTCTTAATTTTTTGAAATAAATTGTTAGGTATAAATTTTTTTAAAAATTTTTGAAAAAATGACAATTTTTTTTGTAGGCAGAAATTTTTTTTTTTTTTTAGAGGAGACTTTTAATTTATTGATTCATTTTTTTTGAAAACAAAAAAAAAATTAAAGTTTAGGTAGATTAAAAAAGCAAAAATTTCATTCATTTATCATGCAGAAAAAAATACTTCTTTTTTTTAGAAAAAAATCATCTCCACTCAAAATTAAAAATTTTATAACCCCTCATCCCTTTAGAAAAAAAATCAAGCTACACCCAACCCAATGAAATTTCCAGTAGCCAGCACTCTGAGAAAATGACTTCTATCGAAAGTGTAAGTTTCTCTAGCTCGACAAATTAATCCATTTCCCGATAAATTTCATTCGAATAAAAATAAACAACGATGACTTCTTTTCTTTCCAGTGTTAATATAGGTAATCAAACCAATTACACGTTTCATTGCAACCTTAACATCCTTATCGCCGATTCTCACCTCAAGTCAATCAAGTTTAATACTTCTAATACCATCTAAATACATCCATACTCCGAAAGAGAAAAAAAATCCAATATTAATATTTAAACCGCAACCAAGGATGACATACGCCCATCAAATCGCAACGTGAACTTGCTTTTATCACTTTGAAAAAAGCTTAAGAGACCGTGCATACTAAAGCAATGCCTCTATTGTTTTACACTTTCACTTATCGCGAAATCATTATGCAATAGATCGAAAAAGATATCCAATTGATCACTCGAGCCATTTGAATATCATAATAAAATCGTCTTCTTAATCGAATAACTTATTACAACTGCGATTAGTTCGCTAAAATTGTGCCCACGGTGACCGTTTCGTTGAGAAATAATTACTCAGCTGGTGTTATTAAAATTTAACTGAGTGGAGTTGCAAAAGTTAGAAGCAGATCAAATGATCAGTTTGAAATTCAGCAATTCGTACTGGAATAAAATTCAATAATGAAGAAATCCAAAACAATGCCAAAAAACAAATAGTTAAAGGTAATGGAAACATTGGCAGCCACTTTACAAATTCCATGAGCTCTCGATCGAGTTCCAAGCCAATATTGGGCGATCCATTTACAAACACCAAAGTTGTTGAAACTATAACAATGCACCGGAGCGATAATTTTTTGAAAATATCTACGAGAAAAGATATCAAGCGAATTGAATCGAATAATTCGTTAATAATTGTATGTATAGGTTCAAGTAGTAGGTCCTACCAACGGACGAAGCAAGGCAAGGTTCTGTAAACAAAAATCGTAACCATGAAAAACCCTATTTCGACTATTCATATAATTTAATGGTGACACATTTGAGGTAAATATTACTCGACTGCCGCATCATCGTGTTTATTTTGAAGAGCTATGTTTTTCTTACTTCATTTTTAGCAGGTACGTACGACTTTATAGCTCGTAATTAAAATATATTTCTTATAAATAAGGGTATTGTATTTTTTTAAGTACTTTAATTCGTCGAATGTTTTCAAGTGTCTCGTTTCGATCGAGTACGAACATAGATGTTATTGTCTCAACGAGTGGAAACCGATTTCGAAAACGTGTCGAGATCGTCGAAAGTGATCAATGAAATTCATTTTTTTCCTCAAGTGCACATATAGATGATAACTTTCTTACGTTAGTTTTGTGTCAGTGTCAATGTCAGTGTGGAGATAATCGTCGAATTAAGTAAATTGAAAAAAACCTGCGATAAATAGCTAATACATAAGAGAAGAGGCCACCGAATCGAAATTAATAATCCGCCACGAAATAATAAATACCGGTAGTCTGCTAGTATGTTTAGCAGCATCTCCGTATTTTATCTCGTCTTCAGATAAACACTCCTAAGTGAGATAACCACAACAACTGAAAATTAGGTAGGTACAGTCGATGTGTAATTCCTAGTCAAACGAACCGGTTGTTATTTCTCGCGATAACATTTTTCGCGTGGTTTAAATATAAAACGTATACCAGTAAAAATGATGGAAACAACTTTTTCTGTAGGAGCCAAGGCCTCAAATTCGGAATCAAGACCACTTCTGGGTAAATCGAACGCGAGATTTGGATACGATCGCGAGTGCTTCTCGTAAGTATACCAGATTTTGTAAACTTTAAAGCTACGTACCTGTAACAAAATCAAAACATTCGGTTATCATTAGAAAGAATCGACAAAAAAATACATAAATATAAATATACATAAAGAATAAGTTTTCTATGGACGTAGGTATTACGTAGATAAGGTAAAGATTTCATCGTATGTCGAATAATTGCAAACCTTGAAAAATTTCACTAAGCGCAGGGTACTGCACCCTTTTCCCTTCATTTTTTTAATGGTGAAGAATTATTTGACAGGTGTTTATTATCGAAGTTCGTGGCTTCGTTCAAAGTAGGTACATGTAGGTTTCGCGGTTTTTTCTCATAGTTCAAACTTAAATAATATAATTTTATTTATTTATAAAGTGAGTACCTATTTTTATAAATTTGCTGAAGTTTTCTTTCTCACGAAGTTGGTAGATGAATTTGATATTTTCTTCATTTATTGCACTGTTTGCCCCTATTTTTTTCCTTTATTTGGTGTAAGAACTAAGAAGATAATTTTATATTCACCAACCAGTTTTTTCCACATTTCAAAATTTATACCTGAAATTTATCTCATAAATCATTATTTTATTTATATATTAGGTACATATATATTTTTACATTGATTTCGATTTTCTCCTCAATAAGTGAACGAGGATATTTTAATTTTTACCAACAAGTGTTAATAATCACATCTAAAAAATTCACACGCTAGATTTATCTACTAAATTACTCTAAATTTTTTCTCATTTCTCAGACATATACATAGTTCTGTATTTACACTTTTAAAGAACCAAATAAAATAACTTGGAGAAAACTCACGTAGATAAAAAAAAAAAAACATATTAAATAAGTCTGACGTAAGCCAAAAAAAATTCGATAATAGGTACCTAGACCTACATATTTGGCACATAATGCGATGCTTTTTCAATTATAAGTGCGAAAAAAAGGTGATTCTATTGTTGTTAAATTGAAATACCTTTTTAAATTGATGCTTTATGAATTCAACATTGAACTTTTACGTTCCATCGTGTCGATTCGGCCATAAAAATCGATAAAACTTTTGTTAATTTTTGTATCTTTGTTGATAATGATCGAATTGGAAGTGGATGAAAATGTCAAGTTGAAATTAAAATATTTACATTTTTTTTTCTTTTTCGGATAAAAATAAAAAATGAAAATAATCCAAGGAATGATTTTATCATCTCATGACTTTATTAGGTGCAGGTACCCGTAATAAAATGAATCTAGTAAGATAAGTAAATAAATTTCTTATCTTTATCAAAGCGCGAGCTTATAAAAAAGGTGATGAAAGTAACAACACGATAATTATACTCTCAGTAAAATTATATTTTAAATTTTATAAATTAAAGTGAGTACATCTATCTATGCTTGAATGAGAAAGAAGAACATGATTAAAAAACTAATGTAAGTAATTAAAATTGCAATTTGCCATTTTAATTTTTTTTTTGAAAAATCAAAATTTTGGTCGAAACATTTGTTCAAAAGCAAATTTTTATTCTTTCTATTATTGAAGAACGAACTCACAATTTTTTAAGGAAAAAATGTTTAAATCATCGAGAGATGTTTAAAAAAAATCATTTTTTTGGAAGAAAAAAAATTCACAATTTTTACGAAGTAAAAAATATCTCAGTTATTTAGGGCCCAGTAAAAAAAATATTATTCTTTTAACTTAGAAGATGTGATGAAAAAAATTCTGAAACGGTTTAGAAAAAGAGAGAAAAAAAACAATATTTATTGTGATTTTAAAAAAAATAAAATAAAAAACAACTTTTAAAAGAAAAAAGACTCAAATATGCCTTTAAAAAATTTCTTATTGTCTTGACCAAAATTTTGATTTTTCAAAAAAAATTAAAATCGTATTTAAGTTTTTATAAGAATAGAAAAAAATTATTTGTCAATAAAAATAAAAAGGCGTTTTCTGATAAACACAAATTTTTGAAAAATTGTTTCCCTACAAAATATGAAATTTTTATTCAGATGAAACTTTTTTTGGACAAAATTTTTTAAAATTGTTAATAAAATTGACCAAATTTTCGTGATAAAAAAATTTAATGATTTAGAATTGAAAAATTTACCTTGAGAAAATTAGGAAAAATTTGTTTTTAAGCAAAGCTGGTTTTTCAAGAAAAGTTGCTAAAATTTCTTTTAAAACCAAAATTTTAAAAAATCTTCCAAGAAAGCTGAGAAAATAGTTTTTTATAAAAATTGGGGTTTCACTTTCAACAGTTTTTCAAGTGAATTTTGTATAACTGTTAGAATCCAAATTTTAAAATTCGTATTATAACCAATTTGGAAAAATTTCTTCTAAAAGAAGAACTACAAAAATTTTGGTTCCCAAGGAAATTTTGAAAAAAATTGAAAAATCAATTGTATGGAAGAATAAGTATAACGTTTTTAGAAAGGAAAAAATCGACTGACTTTTTTTTAATAGGTTAAATTCTGTAAAATTTTTGTTTTCAATCAAAATTTTAAAAATCAGTTTTTTTTCAAATAAAATTTCAAAAAAAAGTTTTGAGGAAAATTTGCAAAATTTTTACATAGCTAAACACCATTTTTATTGTTTCACAAAATAATGAAAAATTTGTGCTATGTACCTACTAGGATTTTTTTTTGAAGGAAAAAATCTAGTTTTGTTTGAATCAAAATTTTAAAAATTTGATATTCATCATGAAAAATGGAGAAAATGTTTTCAAGTTAAATTTGACAAAATCGCCGTTGAAAATAAAATAAAAGAATTTTCTAATAAAATTTTATAAAACTCGTACAATTTTTCCAAAAATTATTTCCCAAGAAATTTGTTAAAATTCTAATTTGAACTACATAGGTACCTTACTTATTATTTTACGAGTTGAACATTTTTTTTTTTTTTTTTTTTTTTTTTTCATAAAACCAACTTTAACTTCAATTAAAAAATTTATTCTTGAAATAACAAAAGAATAATTTTTATAATCGGAAAATTCATTCTAAAGAAAATTCATCAAAACTCCTGTTTGGACCACAATTTAAAAATTACTATCTAGTATAAAAATTTGAAACTGTACTTTTAACAATTTTAAAAATTTTTGTTTGAACCACAATTTGGAAATTTTATTCATATTATAAAAAAAAATCCAAAAAATGGAAATTTTTTCCCGACAAAAATTCAAAACTTATACCTATCTCGACAAAGTTCAAAAATTAAATCTAGACTAAATTCAAAAAAAAAATTGATAAAAATTTAAAAACTCGTTTTAAAATGAAATTTAAGGTATAACTATTTGTCAACATTTTCGAAAATATTGAGAATATTTCTAAAAAAATTTCAACCATTTTTATAACGATCAAATTTGTTTTTCAATGCAACTTTTCGAATGGAATCAAAATCGCACTTTTATAAAAATTAACGACTTCATTTAATCGAATGGTTGCGAATTTTTTACACGCTAAATTTCGTTCAAATAATCGCTTAAAATTAATAAATTATTATAGGAAGTAGAAGCAAAGGAGAAAATGTACAGAACTGAAAAAAATTCAGAGCAATTTATTTGCCAATTTTTTTGCCGCAATTTCAATGATCGAAGGACACATTTTAGCGATAAATTTCTGTTTAACAATATTGAAAAACATATTATGAGGCGTAAAAATGATACGATTCGTTCCAGTTATTATTCGATGCGCAGTTCATGGCTCTTGAAAATGTTTTGAAGCCAACTCGAATAGGAGTAATAGGCAGTTAGGCACCTGTTTGAATTAGTTTGAATTGTTTCGAAATGCATGATAACTGATTGGTGATCATTTTTTCTCGAACTATTCAAAACTATGACTGTTGAGTATACTGCGATGTATCATAAGTGTTGAAAAAGGGCTTAATAATTTTTTTTGGAGTGCGTGAATCAGTGCAAATTATACGTATTATAAAAAATAAGTACCACTTGTAACGCTATAATGAGATTGGGAAATTAATTCCTTATCGATAAGTATTATTTAATCCACGATTTCGATTAAAAACGTTCGAGTGAATGGACCTAATATTTCAAATTTTACAGTTCCAGTGGGTGGTAAATTGTGTATAAAAATTCACTATCTGAAAACGCGATAACCTCGTAATAATTTTTATTTTCTTTTTCAACAGTTTTTTAAAAAAATCGAAACTTTTGGTTGAATTTATACTTCATGTATTCATTAGGTACTTCCTACGTGCTAAAGTCAACAAAAATTTAAAAAATCACCATTCGTGGTAATTCACGTTAAATAAATATACGAACAGACAGAGAGTCATCCAGTCTTGAATATTTTTCCAATTTAGAATCGAATATGCAACTTATTAAATTGTCAAAGCCTCAACAACGCGTGACGTTTATCGACATTCGACGTATACAAGAAATTCGTAAATCGTCGTAAGATATTTTTTTCGAGAAAGAAAAAAAATCACCAAAACGAGCTTGCCTCGTTAGCACCGCGTTTGTTGGCGAATTTAACGCGATTTTAAAAGGCAATGACGCGATGACAGGGATATATCACCTTCGCAGAGCGATTAAAGCGAGCAATCACTTTAATATAACTTTAAAGTTTCTTATTTTGCAGGTATTTAAAATAAATTAGTATTTCAATTATGGTACATTGTAAAGCATAAATATCGTTAATTTTATCCAATTTACGAGTTCGTCAATCGAACGAAAATCTCACTGGTTTAAATATTTGCTGAAAAATCGTATTGCTGGTTTTCAATTTGAAAAAAATACGTATGTACATAAATGTCGCGAGTAATTATTTTCTTCACACGAACGTCGTTTCTTTTTCATCTCATGGGTATTGTCGAAGAAATATCGCAATTTAGGCGCATGTAATTCATTTCGAGTGTTAAGTTTGAGTAGAAAATATGAATTTAGGCAGCTATATCAATAGCTTTATTTATGGGTAAGTAAGTATAGAATTTTTTTTTTTAAATCAGTGGAATGAACAGGAGAGACAGAATTTAAGGGGAAAAATGAGAAAATTCAAAAGTGATCTCTTTGTCTTTATGAAAAAAGGGAATTATGATTTAAATTTTTCAAAAATCAATTATTTACACAGAAGCACGCCAAAGAAAGTCATATGCGTTTGCCTACATTATGCCCAATGAAAGTGATGATGAGGAAAGGTGGCCTCCCCCTCTGTTTTGTCACTTGAATTGATAAAAGATTGAATTAAAATTGATACAACTGACCCTCAGTGAGGTAATAATACAATGAGAAACATTTATATGGAATTGCTACAAAACATTGGTGGTGATTTATCAAAATTGAAGAAGTATTCAAATAATCAAAAATCGAAAAATTGGTCAATTTAATGAAGTTGAAAAATTTACTAAGTGAGGTGAGCGACAGATCAAAGTCGAAAAATTTGATAAATAACGATCAAGTGACTAATAAAAATTTTAAATATTGATAAAATTGTTTAAATTGAAAAATTTACCAAACAAATGATGAAATTCAAAAAACTGACCAGGATTTTTTTTTCAATTCATTTTTTGCAAAAAACACCATTCGTCTTTGAAAAATTTTGAAAAAAAAATCTAAAAATGGAAAAATTTTTGTTACAAAATCGTCTGGAAAATGATTTCTTAAAAAATATTTACTCAAAAAAAAAATAATTTTATAAGGAAAGGAAATTTTTTTCCAAGGCTCTGGTTAGGTAAGGGAGTAAAAATAAATGGCCTTCGGTCGAATTTCAAAATTTCTTCATGCTTCCAATTGGCTGTGGTAAAATATTATTTTAGAACGTATCAGCGATTTTTTAGCTCATTCCTGAGGCCAAGAGTCATGAAATATGTGATTTTTTTCTATCGCTCAAATTACCATGAAAGCGGAATTGAAAAATCTGAGCCACCCACGGTTGACCCACGGTACACAATTTTAGAGGCGAAACGGCGATTTTTTTTTTTGTTTTCCATTCTGAAATTTTACTCACCAATAATTTGCAATTTTTATGAAGTTTTTTTTTTATTTTTTTTATTTTTAGCCGAATTTTTTTTTTAAAATTTAGGCTATTGTGTCCGACCCTGATTTAGAAGGAGGGGGGGTAGAAGAGTTCTGACCCCATTTGTCGACGTTTGGGACCAAAAGATGACGATCTGTCACATGTCACATATTTATATATATATATATATATATATATATATATATAATTTTTCCCTACTTTTGGAACTCTAGGGCCGAGCCTAACAGGTCAAATGAGGTCAAACTTGATATGTAGGGTTCCCTCGGTGGCGGAAAGATGCAAAAAAAATTTTGGGGCCCTAACTCAAAATTGGGGATATGACCCTTTTTTGAGGAGGGTGCGGGGGAGCCCCAATATCATGAAATTTTTTGAAACTTGCCCCAGGGATGAAAGCCCTAATTACCTACACCATAGTCAAATTTCAGCCCCCTAAGTCATCCCCACCCATTTTAGGGCCCAATGGGGTCATTTTTTCACGTTGATCAGGCTACAGACCCCCCAAATAGGGCAGGGGGGCCAACATTTTCATCATGGATCAAATTTGTGCCCCTGATGTGCCTTTTGTAGGTTTCAACTTTTGGGCCCCCTTTGACCCCTGTCAAGGGTCAAAAATCAAGATTTTTCACTATTTTTAAAATTTTACCGCTACTTTTGGAACTCTGGGGCCGAGCCTAACAGGTCAAATGAGGTCAAACTTGATAGGTAGGGTCCCCTAGGTGTAGGAATGATGCAAAAAAATTTTTGGGGCCCTAACTCAAAATTGGGTATTTTACCCCTTTTTGAGGGGGTGCGGGGGAGCCCCAATATCATGAAATTTTTTGAAACTTGCCCCAGGGATGAGAACCCAAATTACCTACACCATAGTCAAATTTCAGTCCCCTAAGTCATCCCCACCCCATTTTAGGGCCCAAAAAGTGGATTTTGGGGTCATTTTTTTCACGTTGATCAGGCTACAGACCCCCCAAATAGGGCTGGGGGGCCAACATTTTCATCATGGATCAAGTTTGTGCCCCTGATGTGCCTTTTGTAGGTTTCAACTTTTGGGCCCCCTTTGACCCCTCTCAAGGGTCAAAAATCAAGATTTTTCACAATTTTTCATGTTTTTTCTCGCTTTTCGGTACGTTGATCAGCCTGCAGCCCAAACCAAATGACCTTGGATGCTAAAATTTGGTATTTAGGATAGGTAAGGGTCACTGAGGTGCCTTTTGGGGTTTTTGACCCTCGAGCCCCAAAATTGGGGGTGGCCCTTTTTTGAGGGGGGCTCTAAAGAAGCCCCAATTTGACAAAATGATTTGAAATTTTTACCAACAATAGTGACTCTGATTGTCTCCACTGTATCCAAATTTCAGCTTCTCAAGTCATCCCCACCCCATTTTAGGGCTCAAAAAGTGGATTTTGAGGTCATTTTTTCACGTTGATCAGGCTACAGACCCCCCAAATGGAGCTGGGAGGCCTAAATTTTTATAATAGATCGAGTTTATGCCCCTGATGTGCCTTTTGTAGGTTTTGACCTTTAAACTCCTTTTGACCTCGATACAGGGTCAAAAATCAATATTTTTCAAGTTTTAACCTGTCTTTTCTGACGCGTTGAACAGCCTACAGCCCAAACTAAAAGACCTAAACAATCGAAATTTGGGATGTAGGGTCAGTAGAGGTCACTGATGTGCCTTTTGGGGGTTTCGACTTTTGAGCACCAGTTGACCCCCGTACAGGGTCAAAAATCAGAAATTTTCACATTTTAACCTATTTTTTAGGTGTGTTGATCAGCCTATAGCCCAAACCAAAAGACCTAAAAGGTCGAAATTTGGGATGTGATGTCAGTAAAGGTCACTGATGTACCTTTTGGGGATTTTCGAGTTTAAGCCCGGTCCACACCTTCAAATAATTTGATCAAATCACGTTTGATCAAATATATTTGAAGGTGTGGACCGGGCTTTAGAGCCTCATTTGACCCTCCTACAGAGTCAAAAATCAGAAATTTTTACGTTTCAACCCCTTTTTCTGGTGTGTTGGCCCCCGTCTGCAAAGCCGAAAGGCCATGCCCCTGGGGCATGGGGATTAGAAGAGCTGGAAGTGACGAGGTGGTTGGGGGCGAAGCCCCCAACGCGGGGGTATGGGGGCGGAGCTCCCATCCTAAGAGCTGAAAGTGGCAAGGAGGTTGGGGGCGAAGCCCCCAACGCGGGGGTATGGGGGCGGAGCCCCCATCCTAAGAGCTGAAAGTGATAAGGAGGTTGGGGGCGAAGCCCCCAACGCGGGGGTATGGGGGCGGAGCCCCCATCCTAAGAGCTGAAAGTGATAAGGAGGTTGGGTAGGAGCCTCAACGGGGGTATGGGGGCGGAGCCCCCATCTGAAGTTGAAATCTTCAATGCAGACAGGAACTAAAACTGAAGACAAAAACCTGACATTTTTAAACTGAATTTGAAGTTAAAACTGATATTGAAACTGAAATACCATGGATAAAAACGTTTTCAAAGTGGTACACTAACTTGAAAAAAAAAATTCGGCTGTCGCGGAGCATCTTGACTGCTACGCGTTTTTTTTTTTTATTTAACATTACCTAAATACCTAAACCGAATTTGAACAAAATTCTTTCATTCTTTCCATTTTTTTTTAATAGGTACCCTAATGACGACATTTTGGAACTAGAAATTGAAACCTTCTTCCAGATGTTCTGATGGCCTACAATTCATGTCTAGACATATTTCAACTTCATATTATTTCCCGAGTAGCACACTCGACAAATTATCGAAATAAAAAATCGACAGAATATCGAATTCGATAAAGTGTCGCGTTAGTTCCGCATAAATCGTGAAATTATCTTTCGATATATAGATAGATTATCGACGAATTATATTTAGCAAAAATTTCGAGATTATAGTAAGATATTTTATCGATAATATATCTATAATATCGAAAGATAATTTCACGATTTAGGCGGAACTTTTGCGACACTTTATCGAATTCGATATTCTGTCGATTTTTCGTCTTTTACTAGCTTCTTTCTATAATTAAAAATCATTAATTAGCATAATTAATACATTAAACTATGCCTAAACACATTATTCATGTTACGGTAAGAGGATCATTTCAGAAAGTCAAAAAAAATTATAAAAAATCTGCCACCCGTGGGGCTTGAACCTTCTACCTCCTGCATGGTAATCCTCTTCCTTAACCACTATGCCATACCTTATCATTGAGAAACTAGCAATAAAACGCTTATAATAGGCAGTTTAGTACTTCCAGACGTGTTGGACTTAGAAAAATTTTCACCAATTTGGAAATAATTTCAAATATCGTCACAAAATCGTTGAAAAATCGTTCGACAAATTTCAGATTATTTGTCGATAATGTAGTTTCAAATATCGCCACAAAATCGTTGAAAAATCGAATTCGAGGAATTTCAGATTACGTGTCGATAATAAAGTTTTAAATATCTTCACAAAATCGTTAAAAAATCGAATTCGAGAAATTTCAGATTATTTGTCGATAATATAGTTTCAAATATCGTCACAAAATCGTTAAAAAATCGAAATCGAGAAATTTCATATTACGTGCCGATAATATAGTTTAAAATATGTTTACAAAATCGGTAAAAAATCGGATTCGATAAATTTAATATAATCTGTCGATAATATAGTTTTAAATATCTTTACAAAATCGTTAAAAAATCGAATTCGATAAATTTAATATTCTTTGTCGATAATGTAGTTTCAAATATCTGCACAAAATCGGTGGAAAATCGGAATCGATAAATTTAATATTCTTTGTCGATAGTATCGTTGACGAATATCGTCATAAAATCTTAATAATATCGAATTCGATAGTTTTTAGATTTTTTGCCTATGAAGTTGTACCGATAAATCTTTATAATATCGTGAGAACATCTATAGATTTTCAAACGATTTTTTATCGATACGTTACATCTTCCGATATTATCGATCGAGTGTGCCGCTCGGGTTTGTTTCATTAGGGGACATATTTTTCTAATTTTATAGAATTTGAAAAATAAGTACATTCTACATTTTTTTTCAAAATTTGAAACAATTTTGTGATAGGTATATGGTAACTTTGAATTTTAATTTAAATAAGTAAACTTTTAAAATGGGAAAAAAATGAAATACCTATTTAACCAATTTTTTAAATTGATTTAAATAAATCTACCTATACGAGTACGGTTTAAATTTTTTGATAAAACTCAAAGACTTGTAAAATTTCATTTTTAAAATGTGTTTAGGTATTTTTCAACATTTAATTAAATTTTGAATTCTTTAAATTTTAAAAATTAAAAAAAAATTAGGTAGATTAATTTTCAAAAATAAATAAATAAATAAATAATACGAGTGATGTTTACAACTTCCAAGATCTAGTCACATTTTTTTTTTTTTTTTTTTTTTTAAACGCCATATACAGCAACTAAGGCTAGAGGCGTATCGTGAAGGAGGTTTAGTTATGGAAGGGATCGTAAATTATATAAGGGAAGAAGGGATTTTAATTTTATAGAAGGGATCGTAAACCAGTTTTGGTTTTTAAAATCGAGTAAAATATTAAAAATTAAAAAATGTTGAAAATAATCGAATTCAAAATTTTAAAAATTTTATAAAACTTGAACATTTTGGATATTTTTTAATTCAAGCTGATATGAAAAGTTTAAATTTTTTTAAAATTTTCCATATATTCAAATTTTAAAAATTTTTATGTTGGTGTTTTTTTATAATTTTAATTAATTATTGAAATTTGAATCAATTTTTAAAATTTTGCCTTTTCAAAAAGTTTTAAATGATTATAATTTTTGAAATGTCTAATGTTTGGCCAACTTTTCAAAATTTGAGCAAATATTTGAAAATTAAAATTGCTGATTGCTCGAAATTCAATTTAATAAATTTGATGAAACTCGAAATTTGAATTTTTTCAAATTTTTCATTTATGTATTTTTGAAATTTGGTCATTCTTGAAAATTTTTGGATAAGTCAGTAATTACAATTTTTAAAATTTTATGAAATTTTTTAATTTCACAATTTTTGAAATTGCAATTGTTTCATAAATTTCAAAAATGAGATCAATTTTTGAAATTTTGACAAGTTGTAAAAAAAAACAATTTATTTATAGGTAATTCGAAATTTGACCAATTTTTTAAATTTTAGTAAATTTTTAATGTTTAAAAATTATTTTAATATTTCTTCAAAAACCCAAATCCTAAAATTATTAAAATTTTTCGAGTGCCAAGTTTTAATTGGATTTTTGAAATGAGACAAAAGATAAATCATTTCTATATTTTTCATAAGTTAATGTAAACAAATGATTGACAAATCAAAACTGAAAAGTTTAATATAATTTATTAAAATCAAAATTTCGAATGATTTGACGGAATTGAAAATTTTTCCAAACGAAGGATCGACACATGAAAATCAAAAAATTCATCAATTCACCAAAACTATTTATTTTTTTTTTTAAATCGAAAAATCAAAATCAAAATTTAAAATAATTCATCGATTTATCAAAATTAAAAATTGATTGATTTGCCGGAATTGAAAATTTTTTCAGAAAAACAACAACCAACAGGTCAAAATCGAAAAAATGATCAACAAATCAAAATTCAAAGAATTATTCATTGAATTATATGGAAATTAAAGACTGATTGATTTGTTAAACTTCACATTTAAAAAAAAATGGAATTAAAAACCAAATTTGAAAAATTGAAAAATTGATCAAATAAATGAACAAAATAATTTGGCAAAATTGAAAAAATTTTCAAATGAATAATCGAAAAATTAAAATAAAACAAAAATCATCAATTTATCGAAATTTCAATTTTCTTTTAAATATTGAAATATCATGAAAAACCGAAATTTACAATAATTTATTAATTTATCAAAATCAAAAATTGTGTGATAAGTCGAAACTGAAAATTTTTATCAAATAAATGACCAACGGCAACAAATGAAGATAAAAATTCAAAATAATTCATCGATTGATAGGAAACAAAATTTGATTCATTTGATGAAATTGAAATTTTTTCAAAAAAATGAGTAACAAGATCGAAATTAAAAATTTTTATCGAAGAAATCATCAGCAAATGAAAATCAAAACTCAAAAAAAAAACTAAGGTTTATTAAAAACAAAAAACGAAGTATTTGTCAAAATTGAAATTTTTTGAAAATAAGTAGGTAAATGAAAATGACAAATCAAAATAGAAAAAATTATCGATTTTTATCAATGAATAAAATTGAATCTGATTTTAAAAAAGTAAAAAAAATCAAAAATCAATGAATAGATCAATTTATTAAAATTGGAAAATTTTCAAACAAGTGATCAACCAATGGGCAAATGAAAATTGATAAATAGGTACATCGAAATTGTAATTTTTTCAAATAAATGATGGAAAAATAAAAATCGAAATTTAAAATAATTCATCGATTTATCAAAATCAAAACATTGATTAATTTGTCAAAGATGATCGACGAATCAGAAATCGAACAATCAGAATGAAAAATTGATAACAAAATTTAAACTGAAAAATTATGAGAGCCTCTAGCTTTTGCTGCTGGGTATAACACGTTGAATAAAATTATAAATCAAGATAATAAATGAACAAAAAAAAAAAAAAAAAAAAAAAGGAAATAAGTACAGACTGAAATTCTTTTTCAAATCGATGGAGATCACTACCTATTCAAACAAAGAAACACTCACAACTTTCCAAACTCCACATTTTCCATTTCGAATCAAAACTCAATTAAAAAACTCGGTCCAGAAAATCATCAACCCTCTACTCCGATCTCAATCACCCACAAGCTGGCAACCACTGCGAATAATCTCAACCAGATCATTTCCGATTCATAACGTGTCGAACTGTGTGCTCGAAAATTGAATACAGTATTAACAACATCACGACAAATCCGAATCACATGCACAACGTTGTTAATTCCTCGCATGTCACTCTCGTCATGCCATTATACACGCGATAAATTTTTCCGGCGTTTTGCAAATTCATCCAACGAGAACGAAGAAGCGACTAATTGATAGAATTTATTATAAAAATTGCTATTGTTAACAACACTATCGTCCACGAAATACAAAATTCCAACTCAGTACGTTGTTCTATAGTCAAGTTCAAGGTTTAGTATGCTAATAAAGTTGTGTTTAAAAAAAAAATTGACTTTATACGTTTCTTGGCCATTTATGTAGATAACTTTTATATTTAGACGTTTCATAATAATTATTATAAATCTTTCAAGTCATAGAATGTGATACGACTTAACAGGGATTATTTCTAAACGTTCACTTGTGCTGCAGAGAAGAGTGTCCACTCGAAAAAAGTGTTTTTTATAAAAAGGTTTAAAACGTTGGTGTATGGTATTGGTAGGAATTAAATTTGTTTAAAAGTTGGCTGGCGTTGTTGCAGATTTAAGAAGTGTTTAAAAAAAAACATCGTTATATTTTCGCAAGAGGATTAATTGAGACCTCAACATGATAGTTACAAAGTAAGCATTTTCGCGATTCCTAAATCTCTGTGATGGTCCAGGTTTTTCACAATCGCTTATGACTCGCTTTGTGATGTTTTTCATCAACGTCCACGTGTACTCATTTGCTTAGTTGGCAGGTTTTTCCTTGTATTAGGCTTCGTATCTGACGAGTCAGCACTATTATTGGTTCTATTCACAAAATGCTTCTGATGTCCACAGCACAAGTCTTTAATTTCAAATCACTCGTGATCAAAGATGAGTCGAATTTCAACTCGACTAACCACCGTTTGTTTCTTTTTACAGCAAATTATCATGCAAAATCGCCATAGTAGCGGCCATGTCGGCCATTCTAATCATAATCTTGGTATTCGTTTTTCTGCGATGGCCAAAGGATCACCTAAGCTCGGCAATTCCAACCGAAGCACCTCCTCCTTCTGGTCCGATTCCACTCTCGCTGCTTGGAAACTATTCGCGAGCTGCTGCAGTCTCGAATGCTCCACCATGCGCAGAAATAGCGAAGTGAGTTGTCCGGATTCAGGTATATGGACTCGGGTATGACCTGCTGGAACTCATGGTACTGGTTTCCTTGCAGAGATATCCTACTTCGAGGAGGTAAAGCGGTCGATGCGACGATAGCTCTGATGCTGTGCGATGGAGTGACCATGCCACAAAGTATGGGAATAGGTGGTGGCTTCTTTATGACCATTTATGATAAATCTAGTCGAAAAGCGTACACGATTAATGCCAGAGAGCACGCTCCTGCAGCTTCTACCCAAGATATGTTCGTTCATAATTCGGAAGCAGCCAAAAGAGGTGGACTATTTCTCTAAACATGACTCGAATCAGCGAAAGGAGATGTATTTTACAAATTTTCTCGTTCCAGGTGGGAAATCAATTGCTGTTCCAGGAGAAATTCGTGGATATTGGATGGCGTATAATAAATTTGGTGGTGGATTGCCGTGGAAAGAGTTATTCGAGCCTACCATCCAGTTATGCGAGCAAGGTATCCCAATTAGTAAGAAATTATCCACTGTGATCATCTTGTTTGAAGAATTGATTAAAACTGATCGCGAATTTAGGTGAGTTTGATTCTCCTTTCAATTACATAGTCGTTGTCGAGATGGCAAGTAATCATGGCTGGCAACACTCTAGAAAACTACGAAAATGCTCAAATTAAATAAACACTAGGCACCTATTGCAATTTTTGTTTTTTTTTTTGAAGGAAAAAAATATTGGTAATTTTTTTGAAGAAAAAAAATATACCTATATTTCAATTTTTTTGGAGTTAAAATATTTCTCAGTTAATTTTTAAAGACAAAAATCTCTCAGTTCTTTTGAGGAAAAAAATTTCAATTTTTTGTAATAACAACAGTATCCCAATATTTTAAAGCCAGCGCAAAACGATTTCTCGATTAAAGAAAAAAAAATCTCAATTTTTTTAATGAAAAAAAAATTTCAAATAAGTATTTTTTTTTTTCGATTTTATTGGAATCATTTTTTTAAAAATTCATTTGAGAAAGAAATATCCTATTTTTATTTCCATTTTTTTTGATCAAAAATATTTTTATCTGAATTTCTTTTTTTAAAGAAAGAAATTTCTTATTGTTAGTGAAAAAATCCTTCAAATTCTATCATTTTTTTCAGAAAAAAATCTCTAAAATCGATTATTCTGCAGAAAGAATCTCTAAAAGCTTTTTGTCAAAAAAATTCATAAATTTTATTGAAAAAAATGTTTAATTTTTTGCTGAAAAGATATCTTTGATTTTTCGGAGCAAAAATGAAATTTTGATTTCATTTATAGGATTTTTTTTTTATAATTTTTTGCAAACTATAATTTTTTTAAATGTTTTTAGAGAAAAAAATCCGCCCATTTAAATGCAGAAAAATCCTCTTGCTTTTTAGGAGAAACGCCCTTTCAATATTTTGGAAATGAAAAATTTCTCAATAGGTACCTAAAAAATTTTCATAATTTTTTTAAGTGATTTTTCTTTAATTTTAAATTATAGAGAGAGAGAAAAAATTTGAATTCTCTTGAAATAAGAAAATTTTCAATTTTTTGGGGTGCATGAACGTGAAAAGACTATTTGTAGAAAAATTCTTCTTAAAAATTCTTTTTCAATAAAAATTCTTCTGAAAAAATCTCACAGAATAAAATTTTTTCAAAAAAAATGACCGAAAATTTTCTTGCATAAAATTATTTTTACCCCCCTCCCCCTCCCCCAAAAAAAACATATTCAAAATTCATTTTTCATAAGATATATCACCACACACTAAAATTGAGAAATTTTATGTTAAAATTTTCAAGAAATGAAAAATATTTTTCTTACAAAAAATATGAAATTTCATTCTGCAAAAAATTGAAGAAAAAAAAATCCAAAAAATTGTTTAAATTGTTTTATGCCTCCCCCCCCCCCCCCCAAACGCATTTTTTTTTTCGAGTGATACAAACAATTAAAATATTGCTATCTCATTCTTTACCAAATCCAAAATTTCTTTCACCAAAAAAAGAAGATAGGTAATTTTTTGAAGAAAAAAATTCTCATTCTTAGGGAAAAAATTTTCTTCATTTTTTTGAAAAAAAAATCTCCCTATTTTTATCTATAAATTTTCTTGGAGTAAAAAATAAATAATTTTTTTTTTTTTGAAAAGAAATTTCTCAATTTTAGAAGGAAAATCTCAATGTTTCATCGGAATTTTTGAGGAAAAAAAACAATACAGAAGAAAATTGTTCATTTTTTAAAAAAAATCGTTCTCCCATTCAACATGAAAACTATTTTTAACCCTGCACCCCTTCGAAAAAAAATGAAGTTTTTCGGTTCTACAAGTAATGCCATTATTTCAGTTTGATGTTTACCAACAAGACAACAGGAGCACTCCTGGAGTATGGAGAATCGTACAAAAATTTAAAATTAGCCCAAACTCTACGTACTATTGCTGAACAAGGAGGCGATGTTTTTTACGAAGGACCTATGGCCAAAGCAATGGTTCAAGAAATTCGTGCAGCAGGAGGTATAATGACTGAAGAAGATTTGAAAAATTACCAGTAAGTTTTCAAATTCAAAACACACTTACAATGAGAAAAATATTTTAAACCCATTCACTTCACAGACCACGATTGGAAGATCCTTTGACAGCCACCATTTTTGATAATATGACACTTCATACATTACATGCTCCGTCCTCTGGTCCCATTCTGGCATATATTTTAAGACTTGTCGATGGATTAGTGCCGGCCAATAACGAACTACTCAATACGCAACGAATTACCGAAGCTTTGAAGTACGCATATGGTGCTCGATCTAGATTAGGTGATCCTCACTTCGTAAATATCAATAAAGTAAGTGTTTGTTGGATGACTCGGGTCGGTTTTGAGTAAATTAAAGTGATACTCGATGAATACCTATATCTTATTTGCATCGTTGCAGACTATGAACCTGATCACATCTGAAGAATATATAAAAAAGATTAGAAACAGTATCGAAGATACACGAACATGGAACGATCCTGAACACTACGGAGGTGATTTCGTCGAAGCTCATAATCAAGGAACAGCCAACGTAGCAGTTGTTACCGAAAATGGAGACGCTGTAACAGCTACAAGTACCATAAACTACTAGTGGGTGTAGTTCTTCAATTTATTATAAATCTGGATTCTCAAGAGTAACTTCAAACCATCTGTATCTTTCCAGTTTTGGTAGCACGATCGTTTCTCCAAGTACAGGAGTGATATTTAATGACCAAATGGATGACTTTTCTTCTCCCAATGTGACCAATATATACGGTGTCGAGCCATCCAAAACGAATTTCATCGCTCCCGGTAAAGTTCCTGTTTCTTCGATGAATCCTTCCATCATCACGGACAAAAACGGCGACGTAAAATTAGTCATAGGTGCTGCAGGAGGCACTAAAATCACCTCAGCTACTGCTATAGTGAGTCAACACTTGAATACGAACTGTTCTGTCATTCGATACACGGAAATTGAATACCTACAATGTCTATTTTCGTGATTTAGGCTATAATTAGAACTCTAGCATTTCAAGAAGATATCAGAAAAGCTGTCGATAGTGTATTTTTCCATCACCAACTGCTTCCAATGGAATGGAATTACTATCCTCAGATTTCAAAAGTTAGTTTCACATCAATTCAAATTGAAAACATACCTGATTATGTCTGGTGATGGTGAAACTGCAGTAAAATATGCTTTCCAACGTGATAGCGGTTGCGTAATATTCTTGAATAAAAAAGGTCGCAGGTTCACTCGTAAATTTCACCGCACGTAGAACTAAAATAATCACAAACTGTTTTCAAAATCCGATAATTAGTAATGTAATTTTACACGAATTGATATAATTCTTCGTACATACTTCCAGGATATCGTAGAAGGTATGAAAAACATCGGTCACGAAGTAAAACTAATGGCACCCACATCATTCGCAGCCATCACAGCGATTGAAAGAAGCGACAGTCAACTCCACGCTTGTAGTGACTACAAAAGACCTGGACAAGTGGCTGGATACTAAATAAAACATAATACGATTAACATTTGCAGGATTCAGTTTTGATTGAACTTTAAAATAATTAACAACTAGTCAAATTATTCGACGTTCTGTCGGTAGTATTATTGATGTAAATAATGTAGATATGTAAATGTGTTTAGGTATTACGTAAAGTTCCTCTTTTTTTCCTTGTTATGTCACATTACCTGAGTAGATTATGTTTACCTAAGCGATCAGTGATACGTTTTCAGTATTGTGTGATTAGCTAAAATAGTTCGTGTGATAGTAGTTGAACTGTATAGTTACCTATCTAATTTTATAAATAAGTGATGAGTTGTCCTATGATTATTCTTTAAGTTTGTCGAATACATGCAGTAACTATGTAGTTTGAAATTAAATTTAAAAGTTAGGTACCTTGAAAATATGCAACGTAAGATTTTTGACCAAAATTTTGATTTTTCAACAAAAAAAAAAAATTGTTTTATAAAAATGCTGAAAAATAATAAGGCGTTCCTTGGAAAAATTTGGATAATATTTTTTTTTCTACACAAATTTTTGAAAAATTGTTTCCCAATAAAACATGAAATTTTTATTTGGAGAAAACTTTGTTTTTGGACAAAATTTTTCAAAACTATTACTAAAATTGAACAAAATTTTCGTGATTTAATGGTTCAGAATTGAAAAATTGTAAGTTCTTATCTTAAGAAAATAGAAAAATGTTGTTTTTAAGCAAAGCTCGTTTTTCAAGAAAATTTGGTAAAATTTCTTTCAAAACTAAAATTTTGAAAAATCTTCCAATAAAGGTGAGAAAATCGTTTTTGATAAAAATTTGGTTCTCAACAAAATTTAAAAAAGGGTTTTCAAGCAAATTTTGTAGAACTGTTGTTAGAATCTAAATTTTCAAAATTCGTAGGTATTTTAACAAATTAGGAAAAATTTCTCCTCAAAGAAGAACTACAAAAATTTTGGATTCCAAGGAAATTTTGAAAAATCGATCATTTGAAGAAGTAAAACGCTTTAAGAAAGAAACAAATTAACCGAAGTTTTTTTAATACATTTATTCTGTAAAATTTGTGTTTTCAATCAAAAATTTTTCAAAAAAAAGTTTTGAGGAAAACTTGCAAAATTTATACATTGCTCAGTAGTTATTGTTCTTTGTTTCAAAAAATGATAAAAATGTTGCGCTATGTACTAGGAATATTTTTTTTAAAAGATGCTCTTTGGAAAAAGTTGGAGGAAAAAATCTAGTTTTGTTAGAATCGAAATTTTAAAAATTTGCTATTCATCATCAAAATTGGAGAAAATGTTTTCAAGTTAAATTTGACAAAATCGTCGTTGAAAAAAAATTGAAAGTACATAATTTTCTGATAAAGAATAATTTTTTTTAAAAAAACTTTTTGAAATTCGTGTTTTAACCATCATAGTACAAATAGAAATTTTTTTTTGAAAAATTGTTTTTAAGAGAAATTGACCCAAAATTTTACTATTTGAGCAGGTATTCAAAAAAAATATGTTTTTCATTTTAAAAAATAATAAAGTTTCACGATTAATATTTAATGATTTAATGATTTAATTTATTTAACGTCGCAATCAGCACTAATCAGGCTATTATGCGACAGATTAAAATTAAAAATTATAATAGTAAAAAAAAAAAAAAAAAAAATTAAAATTAAAATAGTAAGCGCATATTCTTATAGGTAATTATATAAATTACTTAATTTAATAAACTCGATAATTTTGTCAGGATATTTGGAAAAAAGTGTAATCTTATTTTTAGTTGAAAATAATTTTTGTCTAATCGGTTGAAAAAGGATACATTCAAACAAAAGGTGATCTACGGTTAATTTCGACGAACATTTACTACATGTTGGTGGAATTTTAGGCGATTTGTATAAATATTCATGTGTTAGTTTTGTGTGTCCAACACGTAAACGTCCAAGAATAGAGACGGTCCGTTTATTCCATTCCGGGTTGTATTTCCAGCGTTGAGTGTTGTTCTTGTGGGTACGAAGGTAGTTGTTAGTTAAGTTGTTCCATTCATCTGTCCAGGACAACCAAATTTTCTTTTTGATGTGTGGTAAAAGGTCAAGTGGGTTATGTATATCGAAGTTTTCAAGTGCCATTCTACTTGCCATTTTTGCTAAGTGATCAACTCTATGATTTCCGTAGATTCCAGCGTGATTAGGTATCCAAAAAAGAAAAATATTGAATTGTTGACGAGTTGCATCTTCTAGAAGGTCTTGAATTTTTTTAACAATGATGTTTTTGGACCAAATGTCTTGAATACCAGTGATCGCCGATTGGGAATCAGAGATGATAATGTTGTTTTGGGAATATCTTTTTGTCAAGATTATTTTTATAGAGACGTAGATTGCTATCAATTCAGCCGAATAAATAGTTGTCATTGGATGTAGACGAATTTGTACAGGTTCGTTGTGATATAATACTGCACAGCCTACTTCTTCTTGAAATTTTGATGCGTCGGTGTAGATTTTGGTGAAGTTTTCATGGCTTTGAAGAAAATCAAAAAAGTATTCAGAAGATGCAATAAATGCAGGCTTGTGTTGAACTTTGCTTGGGCGGTTATTCGTTTCAACGACTTTGATTGTAGAGCACTTCCAAGGTGGGTAAATTCTTGAGGTATCCGGAGTAATATTACGTAGTGGTATATCAAAGTTACTTGCTGCTTGGTTTATGAAATAATCGAGTGGTTTGGGAATTCTTGGATGAGCGTTGGATATATTCATGGTTCGAAGAGGAATTGCACTAGATGAGATAGCTTTTACACGATGTTTAAGTGCAGTGAGTAATCTTTGATATCGTAGAGGAAGAGTACCACAATCATTGAAGATGCTTAGACTTGGTGTTGTGGAGTATAGTCCGGTAGCAAGTTTGAGGCCTAGTCGGTGAATGGTGTCGAGTTTTCCAGATGATGAATTTGGAGCAGATAACAAGACTTGAGTACCATAATTCAGTTTCGATTGTATAATCGCTTTTTATATCATAATTGCAGTGTCTCGATCAGCTCCCCACTTCGGATTGCAAATTATCTTGAGTAGGTTCAAGCGTTGCAAACAATCGATTTTCAGTTGGTTTATAAACGGTTTCCATAAAAGTTTTTGGTCGAATATGATTCCGAGAATTCTGACTTCTGTTTTAAAATTCAGGAGATTTCCATTGAGAGTCAACATAGCTTGCGCAGGATGTATTCGTTTTCTTGTGAAGTGTATGCACTCAGTTTTTGAGCTCGAAAAGCGAAAACCATAATTTTGGCTCCAGTTGAATAGATTATTTAACGCTGACTGAAGAATTCTGCAGATTGTTGAAAGGTCTTTTCCTTCTAAGTTGTGTTTTTTTTGCGGGGGGGGGGGGGGGGGGGGGGATACAAATAGGTATTTTTTTTGTTTAAAATTTTTTTTTTTTTTTTTTTGTGAAATTCATTTTTGAACTAAATTTTAATATTTTATTCACCAACAAATTTGTTTCAAAGGATTTTTTTTGTTGAAATTTTTGTTTGAAGCACAATATAATTTTTTTTTAAAAACCACGCTTTTTTTGCGGGGGGGGGGGGGATACAAATAGGTATTTTTTTGTTTAAAATTGTTTTTTTTTTTTTTGTGAAATTCATTTTTGAACTAAATTTTAATATTTTATTCACCAACAAATTTGTTTTAAAGGATTTTTTTTGTTGAAATTTTTGTTTGAAGCACAATATAAAAATTTTTTAAAAACCACGCTTTCATTCAAAGTGGGTCATATGTTATTCAGGTATAGGGCTTGAAAAACGAAAAATAAAATTTACTTGAATAATGACGTGTTGAAAGAAACTATTTTTTCAAAAATTTTAACGATGAAACGCATGGTGGGGCGTTATTCGACAAGGTACATATTGTTATCTCCATGCACACCCCACCACGCTTTTCATCGTTAAAATTTTTGAAAAAATAGTTTCTTTTCAACACATCATTATTCAAATTTTATTTTTCGTTTTTTAAGCCCTATACCTGAATAACATATGACCCAATTTAAATGAAAGCGTGGTTTTTTAAATTTTTTTACATTTTTATTTCACTCTTTTTGCCGTTGACAAATTCAAGTTTTAAAATCGAATTCAGCGACCTCGAAAACCCACACTTCGATACCAATATTGTGAATTTCAAAATTTCAAAGTTACCCCCCCCCGAAAGGGCCTAATTTGGGGTCGAAGGTAAATTTAAGTTTGAAAATCGAATTCAGCGACCTCAAAAACCTACATTTTGATATCAGTGTTGTGAATTTTAAAATTTTCAAAATTGATCCCCCTCTCAGGGGCTCAATTCAGGTTCGGAGGTAAATTTCAGTTCGAAAATCGAATTCAGCGACCTCGAAAACCTACATTTTGATACCAATTTTGTGAATTTCGAAATTTTCAAAATTGAACCCCCTCATAGGGGCTCAATTTGGGGTCAGGGGTAAATTTAAGTTCGAAAATCGAATTCAGCGACCTCGAAAACTCCTAATGTGAGCACTTTGGTCTTTCAATTCTTGTAAAATACATACTCGTACATACGGCACATACATACTTACCAAGTTAATAAAAGCGTGGTAAAAAGTTGTTTTCGATACAAAATTTGAAGGGGAAAAAATTACCCACAGTTTGGAAACAAAAAGATTTTTTCCAATTTTTTTCTACTCAAATTTATTTACTTTTGCTAACAAAAATTTGGAAAATTTGTTTAAATGTAATAATTTCATATACCTACCTACAAAATTTCGGAATATTTATTCGAAAGAAATTCATCAAAACTTCCGTTTGGACCACAATTTAAAAATTTTATTATTACATATAAAAATTTGGAAACTGTACTTTTAAACAATTTTTTTGAATTGAACCACAACCTTATTTAGAAATTTTATTCATATAAAAAGATAAAATGGAAAATTTAGAAAATTGATCAAAATTGAGAAAATTTATTTTTCGACAAAAATTAAAAAATTATATCTCAACGAAATTCAAAAAATAAATAAATGAATAAAAATTTAAAAATTCGTTTTAAAATGAAATTTAAGGTACATATTTGTCAATAATTTCAAAAATATTGAGAATATTTCTAAAAAAATTTCAACCATTTTTATGACGATCAAATTTGTTTTTCAACTAAACTTTTCGAATGGAATCGAAATCGCACTTTTATAAAAATTAACGACTTCATTTAATCGTATGGCTGCGAATTTTTCACACGCTGAATTTCATTCAAATAATCGCTGAAAATTAATAAATTATAGGAAGGAGAGGAGGAGGAGAAAATTGGAAAAAATTCAGACCAATTTATTTCCCGGGTTTTTTGCCACAGTTTCAACGACCAAACGACACATTTTAGCGATAAATTTCTGTTTTAACAATATTGAAAAACATATGAGGCGTAAAAATGATACGAATCATTCCAGTTATTATTCGATGCGCAGTTCATGGCTCTTGAAAATGTTTTGAAGCCAACTCGCATAGGAGGAATAGGCAGCAGTTAGGCACCTGTTTGGATTAGTTTGAATTGTTTCGAAATGCATGATAACTGATTGGTGATCATTATTTCTCAAATTATTTACAACTACTTATGTCTCAATATACTGTGACAATGTACCATAAGTGTTGAAAAGGGGCTTAATATTTTTTTTTTTTTGGTATGCGTGAATCAGTGCAAATTAAACGTAAAAATAAGTACCAGTTGTAGCGCGATAATCAGATTCTAGGAAATTAATTCCTCATCGAGAAGTATTATTTAATCCACGATATCGATTAAAAACGTTGGAGTGCTGAATGGACCTAATATTTCAAATTTTACAGTTCCAGTGGGTGGTAAATTGTGTACAAAAATTCCCAACCTGAAAACGATAACCTCGTAATAATTTTTCTTTTCTTTTTCAACAGTTTTTTCAAAAAATCGAAACTCTGTGAAAAAACCACCATTCGTGGTAATTCACGTCAAATAAATATACGAATAGACAGAGAGTCATACAGCCTTGAATTCTTTTCCAATTTAGAATCGAATATCTATGCAACTTATTAAATTGTCAAAGCCGCAACAACGCGTGACGTTTATCGACATTCGACTTCGACGTACACAAAAATTCGTAAATCGTCGTAAGATAATTTTTTCGAGAAAGAAAAAAAATCACCAAAACGAGCCTGTCTCGTTAGCACCGCGTTTGTTTGCGAATTTAGCGCGGTTTGATAAGGTAATGATGCGATACGAGGATATAAGGGAAAGTGCCAGTACTTGGTCAGTGTGCCAAATCTTGGTCAATTTTCTAAACGTTATAAAAGTGACTGTATTAGTCTTTAGGTGTTGCTACCTATGATAACATGTCAAGTATGTGCTAGGCTTTTAAACTACACCTTTTTTAATTTGAAAAGTGAATTTAGTTCGGAGTTATCAGGGAAAATGTGATTTTGTTGAAATTCACATGTTTTTTGAAATTGAAAATTTTTAATTTTTTTTAAAAATTCAAATGGGGAGTTCTATTGGGTTATTATGATATTTTATATGCTTTTATTGTACAATAAGGTTTGAGGATATGTACTTTGATGACATTTTCGAAAATCTGCCATTTCATCGATGTTTGCGGAAAGGTTGAAAGTGAACTTGAAAATTAATTTTGAACTTCTGTAATTTTGTAAATATCAACTTTTTTCGAGTTTTTCTCTTATAGTTATGACTAAGAATTTATGGGGAATAAGTTTTAATGATTGGATGCTTGAAATCGCGAATTAATTTTTTGACCAAGATTTGGCAAAAATTTTGTATAAAAATTTTTCTAGTCTATTCATTATTAATGGAAGCGAGTAAATGGTCATGCCAAATCTTGGTCGACTTAGAATATTGACATTTCGGGTATGATTTTTAGGACGTGATATAAACTCTGCTCGGCGTAGAAGCGAGCTCCGGTCCTCAATAATGAGTTATTTTAGGCTTATACTTTGAATATCCGCCGTCAAAATGGGTATGAGTGTATGTTACAAATTTTCGAAAATCGTTTTATTGGCTTATTAGATAGAACTTTTTATCGCCGATATTTTGGTTTAAAAAAATCTAGGCTAGAACTGTCCTAAGTGGTTGAAAAATTCGATTTCTGTATGTTACATCATTTAATAATTTGGCTAAAAATGTAACATACACTCATTCCCAGGGAAACGACTTAGTATCTCAAAAACGGCGTCATTTTGAAATCTTTTTTTTCGCGAACGCGGCTAACACTGGTTTAAAAGGCGGAACGTGTTCTCCTAATTTTCTTCTTCGAGTCAAGCCTTAAGTGCAACCTTTTTGGTGCAGAATTCATGGAGTATACGCGCTCTGAACTTTTCACCTCCGATTTTGGCTTTTTCACCTCCGAAATGAGGCGAAAACTCCGCTCGGTTTAAGAAAAAGAGGCGAAAAAGCCTTCCTGCAAACATATGTCGACAGTAATTATTTTCTTTAATCACACGAACGTCGTTTCGTTTTCACCTCATGGATATTGTAGAAGAAATAGAGCAATTTACGCGCATGTAATTCATTTCGAGTATATTCATGTTGAATTTGAGTAGAAGAATATGGATTTAATAGGCATTAGGGAGCTTTATTTGTGGGTAAGTTTAGAATATTTTTTAAAAATCAGTGAAATGAATTGAAAGAGGGAGAAATTAAAGAAAAAATGAGCAAATTCAAAATTGAACTCCTTTGTCTTTATGAAAAAAGGGTAAATTTTTGAAAATCAATTATTTTTACACAGAAATACACCAAAGAATTTCAAATGAGTTTGCCTACTTTAGGTATGCCCAATGAAAGTGATGACGAGAGGGAAATCTCCCTCTGTTTGGCCACTTGAATTCATATGAAGTTGAAAATTTTGTTAAAATAACGACCAAGTGACTAATCAAAATTTTAAAAAAATCGATAAAATAATTGAAATTGAAAAATGTATCAAACAAATGATAAAATTCAAAAAATTGATCAAGACTTTTTTTTCAATTCATTTTTTGCAAAGAGCATCATTCATCTTTAAAAATTTTTGAAAAAAAATCTAAAAATAGAATAATTTTTGTGAAAAAATCGTCTGGAAAATGATTTCATTAAAAATATTCATTCCAAAAAAAGAATCATTTTATAAGAAAAGAAAATTTTTTCACAAAGTGAAACATCGTCAAAAAAGTGAAAAACTACTTTCTTTCAAAATTTTTCTCGCCAAAAATTGCGATTTTTTTATGAAGTTTTTTTTTTGTAATTTAAAATCTAGTCTACAGTCCAACCGGCCTCGTGAAATTTTAATGCATTTTGATAGGTCGCATTAAATTTATGTGAAAATATCAAAAACATGACTCAATTATCAGGCTAAAAATTCTCAAAAAGTGCTCAAAATTCGCATAAAATACTCAAATAAAATTTTCATCATGATTTTCGATTTTCCCGCGAAATTTCAATCCATTTTGATAGGTCGCATGGTCACTTTTTAAAAATAATACGGGAGTTCATTTTTCGTAAACTTATTGGGGGGCGCAACTTTAAAATTCGACTGTGGCCTATTGTGCCAACCGTTTTTCATGAGCTATGGCGCGATGGGTGTGGAAAGAACCAATGCACCCTATGGATATGATTTTTTTGTCCCGCCGACTGTATGCCATTTACCTAGCCATTATTATATCAAAAATGGCCGAATTTGGCCAAAAATCGCACTTAAGGGGGCCTAGCGCCTCATTGTGACCGTGCCCAAGGAAAGTAATCATACATTCAGAGTGGGGGAAGTGTCCGCTATCAAACTGCAAAAATAATTTTTGTCCCCGAGCGACTTCGAAAAATGGGGGTTTTTAGGCTCCAGCCCCCTATTGTGCTACTGCAAAAATCCAAAATACTCATTTTCGGTAATGCGGGACCCCAACATACAAAAAGTCAACTGATTTTTTTGTCCCCCAAAAATGCCAACCCAATGAACACTTTTTGCCACTTGGACTGTAGACTAATCAAATAAACTCGAATTTGAACCAAATTCTCTCATTTTTCTCAATTTTTTTTTTTTTTTTTAATAACTAAAATGATGCTGTCATAGAGACTTTTGGTACTTGGTGACTATGAAACGAAATTTTAACGAATTTTCTTCTACTTTTGTATCACTTGGTCGTTGGTCCTAACTTGAGTAAGTGTTACTTGGCACTCCAAGTGAGAACTATGATTTCGGTCCTTAGCTAGTACACTTGGCAAAGTAGGTAACGTCTATGAATTCGGCCCTTAGTACGACCATCACATTTGGTGCGGAAATTGACGGTCTTGTGAGGAGGGCTGGTGAACAAAACGACCGTTTTGTTTTTCTTCTGTTCTGTTCAAGAACAAATCATTTTGTGAAGTTGATGTTCTGTTCTGGTTTTTGTTCAAGAAAAAATGGAATGTTTTGTTCTGTTCAGGTTTTTGTTCAAATTGAACTGTTTGGTTTTGGTTTTGTTCTATTTTGTTCTGTTCATTTATTCACGAAGAAATATTAGAAAAAATTTTCGAGGTTTGGAAGTTGGAAGTGATGTTATGAGTAATTGTGCGGGTATAAACGTCAAAAATATCAAAATACTGTTCTGTTCGGTTCCTTTTCATTTGTTCAGAGAATTATTTTCTTCTGTTCCGTTATTGTTCAACTTGGAATGAGTTTTTTTTGTTTTTGTTGTATTTTGTTCTGTTCTGTTCAACCAGCCCTGCTTGCGAGTGTTCATTTGTTGCGGATGGAAAAGATCCGAAGCACCAGAGAACATCTCTAGGGGGTACTGTACACAGTACCAAAATTGACTCACTTCCCCTGGAAACATGGGAAATACGTAAATTTTTATTTGACTTATTTTTTCAGGTTTTAAAGGTAGTTTTGAATAGGTTTTTTACCGCTGTACTTGAGCGTATGCATAGTAAAAAACCTGGAATGTACTTGTGGATACACAGTACCCGTTTCCCACCCACCCTAGCTGATAGGTAGGTATATGTATGCATAGTATGCTTGTATTGTAGCTATATGATGAAACGTAAGTTTTTAGTCATTTTGCAAGTTTTATAGGAAATTTTACAGTTGTACACAACTGTAGGTAGTGTGAAAAAATTGCCACGTACACGTGGCAGTTTACAGTGCCCGTTCCCACCCGCCCTAGCTGATAGGTTTATGTATACGTGAACCATAGCTATGGTAAAAATTTCCAACATTCTGCTCGTTAAATTGTGCTCGTATTCGAGCGCAGGAAAAAATCGCTTGTCAAATTGTGCACTTGTTTAAATAGGTATTTGCTGAAAAACGATATTGATGGTATTCAAAATTTGAAAAATTATGAGTCTTGAGAGATATTACGTATTTCCTTCAATGACATCAATGCCGTATTTTTACTTTATGGATATGACGAACAAACTGTTCAATTTACTATATACTTCTACATTCATGTATTTCATTTCGAGTATACATGTTCAGTTTCAATAGTGAATGCAGACATAGGCAGTTTGTTACATCAATAACTTCATTATGGGTAAGTTTGGATTTTTTTTTTTTTTTAAAGTAAAATGAATAGAAGAAGAAAAATTTAATAAAAGAATGAGCAACCTCACAATTAAGATGAAAATTCCAAATTATTTGCGGTGTTCTTATGTTAAAAGGAAAATATGATTTAGAGACTGAAATCACAAAATCAACCACCTTTGCACAGAAGTACACATATTTTGAGTAATCTAAATCAAAAATTGATCAATTCATTGGAAAAAATTTAAAATTATTTTAAAAAACACTGAATCAAAATTTGAGTATTGATAACTATTGATTCATTTGGAAATTAAAGATTAATTGATTTGTTAACGTTCACATTTAAAAAAAAAAATTGGAATTGAAGACCAATTTTGAAAAATTGATCGATTTATCGAAATTGTAAAATTTATTAAATAAATAAACAAAGTAATTTGACGAAATTGAAAAAATTTTGAAAATTTTTTCAAATGAACTAGGGTGGCCCTTACTTTTCGAATTTTGGAAATGTTGTCGGGACGGGGGGTCAATTGGTGACATATTGGTAGAAAATAATTCCCTATTTTTTATTTTTCCTCTTACTGAATTTTAAGCCGTTTCTCAGGGGCCCCCAAATTTGAAAAAATCAAAAAAATAGAAAAAATAGAACATTTTGAAAATTTTTGAAAATGTTTAGCAAAATGGTCATAGGGATGGTATTTCTATAAGACAAGACCATTTTCGATGATTTCTTATCTTTACCCCCCCTTTTCATGGGACATGAAAAAACGTCATTTTTTACGTTTTTTAAAAAATTTGAAAAAATGGCTACAAATTTTTAAAAAAAAATTAAATGGTTTCAACATACATGTTATCACCCAAAAAGGTCATTTACGGTGATTTTTCACCACTGTCGTATCAGTGAGAATTTTTCAAAAACTATCAAAAATTGAAAAAAATGAGGTTCCCAAAAATGAAGGTAAGGATGAAAAATCGTCGTAAATGACCTTTTTGGGTGATAACATGTATGCTAAAAACATTTTATTCAAAAAAAAATGTTTCTTTAATTTTTAGTCATTTTTTTCAAATTTTTTAAAAAACGTAAAAAATGACGTTTTTTTTTATGTCCCATGTAAAGGGGGGTAAAGATAAGAAATCATCGAAAATGGTCTTGTCTTATAGAAATATCATCCCTATGACCATTTTGCTAAAAATTTTCAAAAATTTTCAAAATGTTCTATTTTTTCTTTTTTTTTGATTTTTTCAAATTTGGGGGCCCCTGAGAAACGGCTTAAAATTCAGTTAGAGGAAAAATAAAAAATAGGGAATTATTTTCTACCAATATGTCACCAATTGACCCCCCGTCCCGACAACATTTCCAAAATTCGAAAAATAAGGGCCACCCTAAGGTACCCATTACCTCGCGCGTATGCGCGAATCGTGTATAAATTTTCACATAATTTAAAAGCATTAAGTATTAGCTTTGTTTTTTTATCGCGGATTATGCACAATCTGGATTTTGGATTGTGAGGGTTTGTGCGAATCCATTTAATAATCTGTTCGGTGAGTAGATTATGAAAGTGGATTATGGATTTTGCTGTGTTCTATTGTTTTGTTTTTGATAAACCTTTCAGAATAATTGATCAGAATATTTCTAAACTTTTTATTAAGAAGTAAATGTTAGAATCCATAATCCAGATTCTGCACAATCCGCGATAAAAAAACAAAGCTATTAAGAAGAGGTATACTAATTAATAAATTAATACATAGCAAAAATGATTTTTTTTTTTTTTTCAAAAATGGGAATAATTGAAAAATTTAAATTTTTCGTCAAAACCTCTCAGAATGGATTAGAATAATGAGGAAAAAATTTTATTTGAGCAATTTTTTTAAAGAAATTGAATTTAAGAAAAATTTAAAATTCATCATGTAATAAGAACCGGCGAAAGCACCGTTTTTTTTGTTTTTTTTTTAACGCCATGTACCTACAGCAACTAAGGCTAGTGGCTTATTACATGGAAAAATAGATTTTTTTCCAAAAATGAAAAGTTCTGAATTTTTTCATCATAACTTCTCAGAATGGGCCCGAATAATGAGAAAAAAAAATATTTGAGCAATTTTTTCAAAGAAATTGAATTTAAGGAAAATTTAAAATTCACCATGTTATACTTGTAACTAATAAGTAACAATACAAAAATGCATTTTTTTCAAAAATAGGAATATTTCAAAATTCAAAAAAATTTTCGTCAGAACCTCTAAAAATGGACCAGAATAATTGGAAAAGAGAAAAAATTTTATTTGAGCAATTTTTTCCAAAGAAATTGAATTTAGGGAAAATTTGAAATTCACCATGTAATAATTACCACTTAAATGGCGAAATTAAATTTTTCCCAAAAATGAAAAAAATTGAGAAATTCAGAATTTTTTCATCAGAACCTCTCAGAATGAACCCAAATAATCAAATAATAAGAAAAAAACTTTTTGAGCAATTTTTTTAAAGGAATCAAGTTCTTACAAAAAATGTGTAATTTACCATGTACGTAATAAGAACCGGCGAAACCACCGGTTCTTATTACATGAAGGAATTAAATTTTTCCTAAAAATGAAAAATTCAGAATTTTTCGTCAGAACCTCTCATAATGGACCCGAATAATGAGAGAGGGAGAGAGATATATTTAAGTGCTTTTTTAGCACAAACAGATACTGATTTACTGAACAACAAAGCTTCGAATCGAGGACCCGAATAATGAGAAAACGTTTTATTTGAGCAATTTTTTCAAAGAAATTGAATCTGAGGAAAGTTCGAAATTCACTATGTATTAAAAGTACCACTGGTACTTATTACATGGCAAAAATGCATTTTTTTCAAAAAAATAGGAATAATTTAAAAATTCAAATTTTTTCGTCAGAACCTCTCAGAATGGACCCGAATAAAGAGAAAAAAAATTATTTGAGCAATTTTTTCAAAGTAGTTGAATTTAGGGAAAATTTGAAATTCACCATGTAATAAGAACCGGCGAAACCACCGGTTCTTATTACATGGCAAAATTGAATTTTTCCCAAAAAAAATGAAAAAAGCTGAATTTTTTCATCATAACTTCTCAGAATGGACCCGAATAATGAAAAAATAAATAAATAAATAAAATAATTTGAGCAATTTTTTCAAAGAAATTGAATTTAAGGAAAATTTGAAATTCACCATGAAATAAGTAAGGTGCAGGGGGTAATTCCAATCACCAGTTACGGAAATGTTAGAAATCATGTTTCGGCAACACTGATCAAGGAACTATGTAGTTTTTTGTTTGCTAACCTACTAATAGCAAAAATTTTAAGGTCATCCGATCCGATTTCGTTGATCTGCGAAATGGTAAAATTTAACATGTCAAAAAGTCTTGCTGCAAAAAAACAGAGCAATTTTCGAGCTCGTATTTTTTCTGCAACAAGTTGTTCAAATTTCAAATTTGACGCGAATGCCCTGTAATTGACGAAAATACGTCCAAAAGTGAGTACCTCTTTCAATTTTGCTGAAATTGAACTGCTGTTGTCATTACTTTTTTTTTTTCAAGCGCCATGTACAGCAACTAAGGCTAGTGGCGTTGTCATTACTTAATTTTGAATGAATTGGGAAATTATTAAATTTGCGGGGCAATTCCGATCACCTTTCGGAATTACTTCTTGATGGTTTTTCTTTGTTTTTAACGATATTATTAAAATAGAACCTATAAAACAAAGAAAACTAATGGTATTCGTCAAACAGTCTGTACCTATCGATATCAAATGGAAACTCTATTTTTTGAAAAACATATTTTTTGTAATTCGCATAATAACATATTTTACTCCAAATCGCTCAATTTCGGTGAAATAAAAAATAACATTTTGTGCTGGTCTCATACTATCACAAAATCGAAATCGGAATCATTCCCAGAGTCACGTCTTAACTGGAAAAAGGGGTATCGGAAATTCGGAATTACCCCAAAAAATGTGGCAATTCCGATCATCAGACCATCAGTTAAATTGACGATAATATCTTAAAATGGAATGGGTGATTTTCTTTTTCAATACTGCCAAAATGTGGAAGAAGAGTGCGTGAATAAAAATTGTTATTATGGTTTTAGCCCTAAAACTTCAAGGAAGTCGTCAAATTGAAAAAACGTGAAATTTTACAAGAACCTATATTGACAAATCAAAATAGAAAAAATTATCGATTTTATCAATGACTAAAATTTAATCTGATTTTGAATAAGAAAAAAAAAATCAAAAATCAATAAATGGATAAATTTATTAAAATTGGAAAATTTTAACTTTTTCAGATAAATGATCGAAAAATAAAAATAAAAATTCAAAAAAATTATCGATTTATCAAAATCAAAAATTATGTAATTTTTTAAAATTCGAAAATTTTTTCAAAAAAATAAAATCAAATTTGATAATTGATCGATTTATCAAAATCAAAACATTGATCCATCCATCAACATTGAAATGCTTATTTGCCAAAGATGATCGACGAGTCAGATATCGAACAATCAGAATGAAAAATTGATAACAAAATTTAAACTGAAAAAGTATGAGAGCCTCTAGTTTCTGCTGCTGTGTATGGCACGTTGAAAAAAAATGAATCAAGATAATAAATGAACAAAAATAGAAAAGGAAATAAGTACAGACAGAATTTTTTTTCAAATCGATGAAGATCACTATCTATTCAAATAAAGAAGCATTCGCAACTTTCCAAACTCCACATTTTCCATTTCGAATCAAATCCGAATTAAAAAACTCGCTCCAGAAAATCATCAACCCTCTACTCCGATCTCAATCACCCGCAAGCTGGCAACCACTGCGAATAATCTCAACCAGATCATTTCCGATGGGAAATTAATCGAGGATTTCCATCGAGTATCATAACGTGTCGAACTCGTTATACACGCGATAAATTTTTCCGGCGTTTTGCAAATTCATCCAACGAGAACGAAGAAGCGACTAATTGATAGAATTTATTATAAAAATTGCTATTGTTAACAACACTATCGTCCACGAAATACAAAATTCCAACTCAGTACGTTGTTCTATAGTCAAGTTCAAGGTTTAGTATGCTAATAAAGTTGTGTTTAAAAAAAAATTGACTTTATACGTTTCTTGGCCATTTATGTAGATAACTTTTATATTTAGACGTTTCATAATAATTATTATAAATCTTTCAAGTCATAGAATGTGATACGACTTAACAGGGATTATTTCTAAACGTTCACTTGTGCTGCAGAGAAGAGTGTCCACTCGAAAAAAGTGTTTTTTATAAAAAGGTTTAAAACGTTGGTGTATGGTATTGGTAGGAATTAAATTTGTTTAAAAGTTGGCTGGCGTTGTTGCAGATTTAAGAAGTGTTTTAAAAAAAACCATCGTTATATTTTCGCAAGAGGATTAATTGAGACCTCAACATGATAGTTACAAAGTAAGCATTTTCGCGATTCCTAAATCTCTGTGATGGTCCAGGTTTTTCACAATCGCTTATGAGTCGCTTTGTGATGTTTTTCATCAACGTCCACGTGTACTCATTTGCTTAGTTGGCAGGTTTTTCGTTGTATTAGGCTTCGTATCTGACGAGTCAGCACTATTATTGGTTCTATTCACAAAATGCTTCTGATGTCCACAGCACAAGTCATTAATTACAAATCACTCGTGATCAAAGATGAGTCGAATTTCAACTCGACTAACCACCGTTTGTTTCTTTTTGCAGCAAATTATCATGCAAAATCACCATTTCTAGTCATAATCTTGGTATTCGTTTTCGTACCATGGTCAAAGGATCACCTAAGTTCGGCGATTCCAACCAAAGCACCTCCTCCTTCTGGTCCGATTCCACTCTCGCTGCTTGGAAACTATTCGCGAGCTGCTGCAGTCTCGAATGCTCCACCATGCGCAGAAATAGCCAAGTGAGTTGTCCGGATTCAGGTATATGGACTCGGGTATGACCTGCTGGAACTCATGGTACTGGTTTCCTTGCAGAGATATCCTACTTCGAGGAGGTAAAGCGGTCGATGCGACGATAGCTCTAATGCTGTGCGATGGAGTGGCCATGCCACAAAGTATGGGAATAGGCGGTGGCTTCTTTATGACCATTTATGATAAATCTAGTCGAAAAGCGTACACGATTAATGCCAGAGAGCACGCTCCTGCAGCTTCTACCCAAGATATGTTCGTTCATAATTCGGAAGCAGCCAAAAGAGGTGGACTATTTCTCTAAAGTTGACTCGAATCAGCGAAAGGAGATGTATTTTACAAATTTTCTCGTTCCAGGTGGGAAATCAATTGCTGTTCCAGGAGAAATTCGTGGATATTGGATGGCGTATAATAAATTTGGTGGTGGATTGTCGTGGAAAGAGTTATTCGAGCCTACCATCCAGTTATGCGAGCAAGGTATCCCAATCAGTAAGAAATTATCCTCTGTGATGATCCAGTACAAAGAACTGATTAAAACTAATCGCGAATTTAGGTGAGTTTGATTCTCTTTTCAATTCCATAATCGTTGTCGAGCTGGCAAGTAGGTAATCATGGCCAGAAACTTGGAAAGTAGTTCAGTAGGTGCCCAAGATAGAAGCTACATTCTAAAATTCCAAAATGAAATGTGCTATCTAGTACCTACACCCTAGAAAACTCCAAAAATGCTAAACTTAAATTAACACTAGACACCTATTGGAATTTTAGTTTTTTTGGAGAAAAAAAATCTTTGTAATTTTTTCGAAGAGAAAAATATATTTCAATTTTTTTGGAGTTAAAATATTTCTCAGTTAATTTTTAAAGACAAAAATCTCTGTTCTTTTGTGGAAAAAAATTGTAATTTTTTTGTAATAAGAACACTATCCCAATACTTTGGAGCCAGCGTAAAACAATTGAAGGAAAAAAATTTCAATTTTTTAAATACCTAATAAAAATTTCTTATTTTTAAAGATGAAAAAAATTTTAAAGATTTTTTTCAATTTATTTGAGAACAAAATATATCATTTTTGTTTCCTTTTTTTTATTTATTTTTTTTAATTAAAAATATTTTTACTTGAATTCTAGAATTTCTTATTATGAAGAAAGAAATTTCCTATTTTTAGTGAAAAATTCCTTCAATTTTTACCATTTCTTTTAGAAGAAAAAAAATCTCTAAAATCAATTATAATTTCACAAAAGAATTAGGTACGTATTTAAAATATCATTAAAAAAATTAAAATTTTAGGTATATAAAAAATTTATAATTCTGCATAAAGAATCTCTTAAAAGTTTTTTGGTCAAAGAAATTCATAAATTTTATTGAAAAAAATATATATATTTTGCTGAAAAATATCTCCAATTTTTTGGAGCAAAAATAAAATTTTATTTTTTTAGAGGATTTTTTTAAATAGGTACCTACTTAATTTTTTTGCGAAATTACAATTTTTCAAAATGTTTTTAAAGAAAAAAAAACCGTCAATTTTGATGCAGAAAAAACCTCTTGCTTTTTAGAAGAAAACCCCTTTCAATTTTTTGGCAGTAAAGAATTTCTCAATTTACTAATTATTCGAAATGAAAAATTTGCATCATTTTTTGAAGTGATTTTTTTCAATTTTTTGAAATCATTTTTTTTTTCTTCAATTTTTGAAGAAATGACAGCTTAATTTTTATGCTGAAAAATTTCTATTAACTATTTTTACCAAAAAAAAATAATCCTAATTTTAGAGAGAGAGCAAAAACTGAATTATCTTGAAATATCTAAGAAATATTTCAATTTTTCGGAAGGAGTGTAAAAAGATTTCTCGATTTAAAAAAAAAAAAAAAAAAATGTTGAAAAAAAAGTTCCCGTTTTCAGGGAAAAAATTTTCTTCATTTTATTGAGAGAAAAAATCTCGTATTTTCATCTGGGGTAAAAAAAAATGGTTTTTTTTTTGGGGGGGGGAGGGGTATTTGGACAAAAAAATTTCATCGGAATATTTTTGAAAAAAAAAACATTCAATTCTTTTGAAATTAAAACAATAAACATCTCAATTTCACTAATTTCAGTACAGAAGAAATAAATCTCTTAAAAAAAAAAAAAAAAAATCGTTCTCCAATTCAACATAAAAACTTTTCCACCTCTCCGCCCCTGCGAAAAATGAAGTTTTCAGTCCTACAAGTAATGGCGTTATTTCAGTTCGATGTTTACCAACAAGACCACAGGAGCACTCCTGGAGTATGGAGAATCATACAAAAATTTAAAATTAGCCCAAACTCTACGTACTATTGCTGAACAAGGAGGCGATGTTTTTTACGAAGGACCTATGGCCAAAGCAATGATTCAAGAAATTCGTGCAGCTGGAGGTATAATGACCGAAGAAGATTTGAAAAATTACCAGTAAGTTTTCAAAACACTTACAGTGAGAACAATATTTTAAACCCATTTACTTTTCAGGCCACGATTGGAAGATCCTTTGACAGCCACCATTTTTGATGATATGACACTTTATACATTACATGCTCCGTCCTCTGGTCCTATTCTGGCATATATTTTAAGACTTGTCGATGGATTAGTGCCGGCCGATAACGAACTACTCAATACGCAACGAATTACCGAAGCTTTGAAGTACGCATATGGTGCTCGATCTGAATTAGGTGATCCTCACTTCGTAAATATCAATAAAGTAAGTGTATGTTGGATGACTCGGGTCGATTTCGAATAATTCTAGGTGATACTCGATGAATACCTAGATATCTTATTTGCATCGTTGCAGATTATGAACCTGATCACATCTGAAGAATATATAAAAAAGATTAGAAACCGTATCATTGATACACGAACATGGAGCGATCCTGCACACTACGGAGGTAATTTCGCCGAAGCTCATAATCAAGGAACAGCAAACGTAGCAGTTGTTACCGAAAATGGAGACGCTGTAACAGCTACAAGTTCCATAAACTACATGTGAGTGTAGTTCTTCAATTTATTATAAATCTGGATTCTCAAGAGTAACTTCAAACCATCTGTATCTTTCCAGTTTTGGTAGCACGATCGTTTCTCCAAGTACAGGAGTGATATTTAATGACCAAATGGATGACTTTTCTTCTCCCAATGTGACCAATATATACGGTATCGAGCCATCTAAAGCGAATTTCATCGCTCCCGGTAAAGTTCCCGTTTCTTCGATGAATCCTTCCATCATCACAGACAAAAACGGCGACGTAAAATTAGTCATAGGTGCTGCAGGAGGCTCTAAAATCACCTCAGCTACTGCTATAGTGAGTTAACACTTGAATACGAACTGTTCTGTCATTCGATACACGGAAATTGAATACCTACAATGTCTATTTTCGTGATTTAGGCTATAATTAGAACTCTAGCATTTCAAGAAGATATCAGAAAAGCTGTCGATAGTGTATTTTTCCATCACCAACTGCTTCCAATGGAATGGAATTACTATCCTCAGATTTCAAAAGTTAGTTTCACATCAATTCAAATTGAAAACATACCTGATTATGTCTGGTGATGGTGAAACTGCAGTAAAATATGCTTTCCAACGTGATAACGGTTGCGTAATATTCTTGAATAAAAAAGGTCGCAGGTTCACTCGTAAATTTCACCGCACGTAGAACTAAAATAATCACAAACTGTTTTCAAAATCCGATAATTAGTAATGTAATTTTACACGAATTGATATAATTCTTTGTACATACTTCCAGGATATCGTAGAAGGTATGAAAAACATCGGTCACGAAGTAAAACTAATGGCACCCACATCATTCGCAGCCATCACAGCGATTGAAAGAAGCGACAGTCAACTCCACGCTTGTAGTGACTACAAAAGACCTGGACAAGTGGCCGGATACTAAATAAAACATTACACAATTAACATTTGCAGGATTCAGTTTTGATTGAACTTAAAGTAATTAACAACTAAGTAGTGAAATTATTCGACGTTCTGTCGGTAGTATTATTTATGTAAATAATGTAGATATGTGTTTAGGTATTACGTAAAGTTCCTCTTTTTTTCTTCGTTATGTCTCATTACCTGAGTAGATTTTGTTTACCTAAGCGGGCAGTGATACGTTTTCAGTATTGTGTGATTAAAGCTCAATATGTAGTTCGTGTGATAGTTGAACTGTATAGATATCTAATTTTATAGATAAGTGATAAGTTGTGCTATGATTAATCTTTAAGTTTGTCGAGTACATGCAGTAACTAGTAAAGTCTGTTTGAAATTAAATTTAAAAGTTAGGTACCTTGAAAATATGCAACGTAAGATTTTGACACTGTCATTCAAGGCCTGCGTCACAACTTGAATTAGGAGTTTTCAACTATCAACATAAGCATAAGCTAACTGTGTGTTTTTCCTGTTTAAGAAATATGTAATTAATATACTTTAATGATTTTATGTAATGAAGAAATAAAATTTTCCTACTCAAATTGTACAAATTTCACAATGGGCGAAAGAGCGCAAAAAAATTCGGAACAAACTTTGTTGGCTTTGTGAATCCGCCAACCATAACGAATGATTTTCGTCTTCTGATTGGCTACTTTATACTGACGTCACAGAAGCCAGCTTGCGATTTTTTACTTTTTTATTTTTAATTATTTCTTTTTCGTGATATTATTTTTTTTCGGCAAGTTTTGATTTTGAAAAAGAATTAAACATTGAATAATCAAGCTAACGGATTGTTTTTCATTTCAAGATGAAGTTTCATCTTTCTACTCGAGAAAAAAAAATTCTTCGTCCTTGGTGATGTTTAATAATTTAATAAGAATTGTTTTTGTTTTGATGTTATGCAATCAAAAAATAAATAAAAGTACGCCATGGCATCGCTCTTTGATTTTTTAATTACATTTACTTGACATTCGTGACAGCACGTCATTCTTATTATATTAAATGCTTTTACGATGACCAAAATTGAAAAAAAAAAACGACACCAAAATCCGTTACGAAATTGGGTTAGGTTAGGTTAAATTATCGATTCACCTAATAAACAGGGCGGTACTGGTACTTGTACATATCCTAGATCATACGTATCCTAAGCTAACCTGGCTCAGTCCCCAACCAAATTAATACTCTCCAATGTAACTTGAACCACTGTATAGCGGCCCAACAAAACTTACCAAAAATTCTGGAAGATCTCAATATAGAACTAGTAGTAATAGCAGAACCCTATGTACCAAAAAATGATAAAGTAAATATTTCCAACTTTAAAACTTATACAAATAAACAAACCACTTTGGCAATTAAAAAAGACATTAACCACACAAATGTTCCACATGATATTGATAATTTAATTCATATCAAAATAGATAAAATAAACATTTTTGGTACTTACTTCTCCCCCAATAAAACAGAACTACAAAAACTTATTGCCATAACAGAAATTATCAAAAAACATAATAACATTATTCTCTTAGGAGATCTAAATTTCCACTCAAAATATTTTAAAAGTAACAAAAACAGAAGATATACGGAAAGAGACCAAAATTTCGATAATTTTTTGATACAAAACATCTTGGCCATCTGTAATTATGACTCCCCAACCTTCCACAGAAACGAAAGCAAAAGCATTTTAGATTATACCCTCACAAATAAAAACTATTTAATCGATAGCTGGAAAATTTTAGAAGAAGATTCCCTATCCGATCATTACTTTATTAATTTCTCAATAAACGTCAACAAAACCCATTCCACTCCAAATTTCTTGAGATACAACAAAGTTAAACTTGAAAACAACATTGAAAATATCGTACTTCCCCCTTTTGAACCGGCAAATCCAAACGAACTTGAAAATTATTTGGAAAACTTTACTAAACTAATAAACGAAGCACAAAAAAATGCAACAATAGAAGTATAATATAACAAAAGTACTAACAATTGGTGGAATGAAGATTTAGAAAAACTTAAAATTCAAAACAATAAAGCCCTCAAAAATTACAAATATCTCAAAATCAATTTAAACTCCCCCTTGACGATTAAAAATCTGGCTAAGAAAAATTACTACGAAATTAAAAATAAATTCAAAGAGATAATAAAAGCAAAAAAGAATTCTTGGAAAAATTCTGTACGGAATCTAAAATTTGGTCACTACCCTATAAAATTGCTAATGAGAAAATTAACTAGAAAACAACCATCCCACCAATCTTTGATGAAACCAACAACACCCTAATAGAAGAAGAAAAAGAATACCTTGACTACCTACTCAAACAAAAATTTCCTGACGCGCCTCCCTTTAATTTCCCCCATGGACACACTATGGCCGAATACTACCCAGATGAATATGAGCCAATAGCATTTCCACAAGTTGAAAACTCTCATATAAGCAACATAATTAGGAAACTTAATAATAAAAAAGCCCCAGGTATCGATTTAATTGACAACAAAACATTAAAACTTTTGAACATTTTTCATTCCGAACTCGTAACAAATATTATAAATAAATGTCTGAATTTTAACTATTTCCCCAAAATCTGGAAAACCGCAAAAATTGTCCTTCTCCTAAAACCAGGAAAAGGCCCAAATTATGCAAACGCCTATCGACCTATATTATTACTACCCACTTTTGGTAAACTTCTGGAGAAAATAATCCTGGATCATATTAATGAATTTTTGACTGCAAACAAAATTTTATCCAAGTACCAATTCGGCTTCGTTAAAAACAAATCAGCCGAATTAGCAGCAACTAAATTAATCGAATATATCAAAGATTACAGAGACAAATTTAAATACACGGCAGTTATTAGCCATGATATCTCTGGCGCCTTTGACAACATTTCACATAGATATCTTTTTAAAATGCTCAGATATTACAAATTTCCTAGAAATATTGTTAACATTTTGATCTCCTACCTAAAAAATAGAGAAGCAATTTTTTCTCAAAACAATATTCAAATTAAAAGGGACATTACCCTTTGGAATATTTGCTTTAACCTAATCCTACATTTCCCTTTTCGAAGTAAAAAACATAATAGCCTTAGTAAAAAATTAAAAAGAATTGCATACGCAGATGACTACACTGCAATCTTGGCTGCAAACGATATGAAAACTCTCGAAACATTAACTAACGAAATTCTAAATTTAATTAATGAACATTTGGAAGAAGCGGATCTAAAACTAAATTTTAAAAAATGTAGTTTTTCAATCTTTTCACATGAACACCCCCTCCTCTGGACCCCCCCCCCCCCCCAAATCAAAATTGATAACACAAAAATTGAACATGTTACCCAATTCAAATTCTTAGGCGTAATTATCGACGAGCAATTAACTTTGGTTTCCGTCTCTTCCCCCGAATCCCTTTTCCCGATGGACATTTTCCCGAATAAAAAAGTTCCCGAAAGTCAGTTTCCTGAATGTGTTTTCCCCGAATTTTTTTTCCCCGAATTCTTTTTCCCGAATCCGTTATCCCGAATGATTTCCCGAATTTTTTTACTAGTGAAAATGGCGATTTTTTCAAACAAATGTTGTAGATTGAGGTCCTAGGAATAATTTTGGTTATTATAAAATTTTCGATTACACCCTTCTCTCCCCTCCAATTTCGCATAATATGACTTATTTAATTAAAATGATCAAAAACTGGGGGAGGTAGGGGTCCAATTGAAAAAATTTTCAAATAAAAGTTGTAGATTCAAGTCTTGAGAATAATTTTTGGTACTACAAAATTTTCGATTGAACCCCTCCCTTCCCTCCAATTTCGCATAATATGACTTGAATAATCAAAAACGGAGGGAGTAGGGGTCCAATTGAAAAAACTTTCAAATAAAAGTTGTAGACTGAGGTCTTGAAAATAATTTTTGTTATTATGAAATTTTCGATTAGACCCTTTTCTCCCCTCTAATTTCGCATAATAAATGACTTAGACACTTGAAAAGTTATAAAATTATTAAAAAAAGGGGGGGGGGAGGCTAGGAGTCCAACTGAAAAAATTTTCAAACAAAAGGTATAGATTGAAGTCCTAGTAATAATTTTGGTTATTACAAAATTTTTGGTATGTACCATATCCCTTCCTTCACTAAATTAACCCCGAACTCAATGTCCCGAAGTACAATTCCCCGAATTAGTGATGTTCAATAGAGAGTGATTCGGGGGAAAAATTCGGGTATAAAAATTTCGGGGTAAAAATTTTCGGCAGAACAACTTTCAGGAACTTTTTCATTCGGGAAAACGTCCTTCGGGACGATGGATTCGGGAAAATGAACGAGAATCATTAACTTTTCAACCTCATTTCGATTACCTCTACAATAAATCAATCAAAATTTTCCAAAAAATTAATCAAATATGCTGTAATACGTGGGGTCAGAGCCCCTGGGCCAGAAAAATCATGTTCGAGGCAACAATACTTACCCTTTTTAAATATTGTTCATCCATCTTTCTTCACAGGATTGCGTTAAAAAAGAATACTCAAATTATTCGCAAAATTCAAAGGTTTTATTGTATCAACATTGCCAAAGCTTTTAAAACTATCTCATACCAGGCTGCTTTCGTTTTATCAAAATCACTACCAATGGAAATTGAACTCATAATCCGAAATCTAAGATACGCCGCTCAAATAAATTTTAAACTAGAAAACTTTTATTCATACTTACCTCTCCCCCTCCCAATCATTCAAAAAATTGACGACAAAAAATACAATATTAAATTACAAACACTCAATAATATATTAGAAATTAAAGCTAACAATGAAATTGAACTCACTGATATCGAGGAAAATAACATCTCTATCCCGCGTTTAAAACAAATTCTAAAAATTTGGGGACTCCAAAATTTTCAAATTGAATGGAATCAAACGTCCAATGCCAGCACTACTAGAGAACTCATCCCAAACCTAATTGATTTTTATAGCAGTAAATTCGAATTAAATTATAACACTACGCAAGTATTCTCATCCCACGGTAATTTCCAAAACTATTTACATAAAATAGGGAAAACAGATAATAAAAAATGCTTTTGTGACGCAGATATTCAGAACTCACTTCATCTAATTAAGGAATGCCCAATGCTGGAGGAACCCAGGCAGGATTTTGAAAACACTTTGGACGACAAAATTAAAAACACACCTAAAAAATATTACACGAAACAATTCCATAAATTTTGCGACCAAATAATGAAAAATCAGTATGAAATTTACAACTTTCCCTGACTTATTCTGTTGATATTCATAATTTTTCTTTCATTTGAATAATCCCCTCGGCTTAAAACTTATTATAACCTCCGTGAAATAAGATCGTTTCGTGATCTCCTTACGTAATTACTCGCTTATCTTATATTCTATCGTAAACCTTATTCTCGATTTGCGTACCTGCGCCTCGCGATACCTACCTTGGTATATTAAATCACCCTAATTCGTAACAAACAAATCGGTAATCGCATCTTGCGCCTCGCGCTTCTTAAATTGTTTATTTTTCGAAATAGTATTAAATTATATCGTCAGCAATCATTGTATTATCAACATTTATTGCCATTAAATTTATAAATAATAATCAGTATTAAGTTTTGTTACAAACAAAAGTTATGCCAATAAATATAATAAAATTGAAATTAGAAATTCCTGCGGTGGGGGAAAGATGTTCATTTTTAACATTTACGCTATGGATTTTTAATTTGTCTCCCCCCCTCCTCAGCATGGACGGTGTACATAAACCACCTGGTACACGTCACCGTCCATGCTGAGTGATGTATCCCAATATTTGTTGAATAAATTTCCTCCATCGGGATCGTCCGAATTGGAGGCCATTTAAAAAAAAAGAAAAAAAAAAAAAAAAAAAAAAAAAAGGTTAGGTTTGTATGACATAAAAAACTTGGAAAATTTTTATTTTCGATATTTTTACTATTAATTTCGACTCTGATTTTCAAATTTGTCATAATTATATTTTATTAGTCTCGATGACTGTGGCGTCGGAAGATTTCAAAAGCTGTACAAACACGTAAGTTATATGTAGATATATGTACCTACACTATGCTTATTTGTGTACGTCCATAACAAAAGGGCCCATTCTGTCGGTATTGAGTTAAGACCAGATCCTAAAATTACATTAAATTTGACGTGAAATGAGACTAAGAGGAGCCTCCTAGCTCAAAAACTCCCAGAGTTACAGAAATTTGAATTTGAAATTTGAAAAAAGTGAGTTTTGAGAAAAACGCATTTGAAAAAAGTGAAGTGTAAAAAACGTGAAAAATTGAAATTTCTCGACCTCTAAAACTTATGAAGAGGTGAAATGGATATGGATGCATGTACTTTGATGGACTTCAGCCTTTTACTATATTCCCGAGCGGCACACTCGATCGATAATATCGGAAGATGTAACGTATCGATAAAAAATCGTTTGAAAATCTATAGATGTTCTCACGATATTATAAAGATTTATCGGTACAATTTCATAGGCAAAAAATCTAATAATGCCTTAAAAAACAAAAAATAAAATTTACTTGAATACAAAAATGTGTCTTTTGTATTCAAGTAAATTTTATTTTTTGTTTTTTAAGGCATTACTCTTTCCCTATGAATAACATTTTACAAAGTGACCAACTTTAAATAAAAGCGTGGTTTTTTAAAATTTTTTTACATTTTTATTTAACTCTTTTTGTTGTTGAAAATATTTTAATTTTATAGTTTTACTAGGTTCGAATGTCTATCTAAAAAAAAAAAAAAATTCAGCGGCCTCGAAAACCTACATTTCGATACCAATGTTGTGATTTTCTGAAATTTTCAAAATTGAACCCCCTCATAGGGGCTCAATTTGGGGTCGGGGGTAAATTTGAGTTCGAAAATCGAATTCAGCGACCTTGAAAACCTACATTTCGATACCAATGTTGTGAATTTTGAAATTTTCAAAATGGAACCCCCTCATAGGGGTTCAATTTGGGATCGGGGGTAAATTTGAGTTCGAAAATCGAATTCAGCGACCTCGAAAACCTACATTTTGATACCAATGTTGTGATTTTCTGAAATTTTCAAAATTGAACCCCCTCATAGGGGCTCAATTTGGGGTCGGGGGTAAATTTGAGTTCGAAAATCGAATTCAGCGACCTCGAAAACCTACATTTCGATACCAATGTTGTGATTTTCTGAAATTTTCAAAATTGAACCCCCTCATAGGGGCTCAATTTGGGGTCGGGGTAAATTTGAGTTCGAAAATCGAATTCAGCGACCTCGAAAACCCCTAATGTGAGCACTATGTTCTTTCAATTCCAGTAAAATATTAAATGAGAGAGGATTGGTCGAAAACATACTCTTGGTTCCATGAGACATACAAACAAACAAACAAACATACATACATACCAAGTATATAAAAGCGTGGTAAAAACTATCGAATTCGATATTATTAAGATTTTATGACGATATTCGTCAACGATACTATCGACAAAGAATATTAAATTTATCGATTCCGATTTCCCACCGATTTTGTGCAGATATTTGAAACTACATTATCGACAAAGAATATTAAATTTATCGAATATTTAATACTATATTATCGACAGATTATATGAAATTTCTCGACTTCGATATTTTACCGATTTTTTGACGACATTTGAAACTATATTATCGACAGCTTATATTAAATTTATCGAATCCGATTTTTTACCGATTTTGTAAAGATATTTGAAACTATATTATCGACACATAATATGCAATTTCTCGAATTCGATTTTCTAACGATTGCGTGAAGATATTTGAAACTATATTATCGACACGTAATATGAAATTTCTCGATTTCGATTTTTTAACGATTTTGTGACGATATTTGAAACTATATTATCGACACCTAATATGACATTTCTCGATTTCGATATTTTAACGATTTTGTGACGATATTTGAAACTATATTATGGACAAATTATCTGAAATTTCTCGAATTCAATTTTTTAACGATTTTGTGAAGATATTTAAAACTATATTATCGACACGTAATCTGAAATTTCTCGAATTCGATTTTTCAACGATTTTGTGAAAATATTTGAAACTATATTATCGACACGTAATATGAAATTCCTCGAACTCGATTTTTCAACGATTTTGTGGCGATCTTTGAAACTATATTATCGACAAATAATCTGAAATTTGTCGAACGATTTTTCAACGATTTTGTGACGATATTTGAAATTATTTCCAAATTTTAAAAATTGGTGAAAATTTTTCTAAGTCCAACACGTCTGGAAGTACTAAGCTGTCTATTATAAGCGTTTTATTGCTAACTTCTCAACGATAAGGTATGGCATAGTGGCTAAGGTAGAGGAATACCATGCAGGAGGTAGATAGTTCAAACCCCACGGATGGCAGATTTTTTATAATTTTTTTTGACTTTTTCTGAAATGATCCTCTTACCGTAACATGAATAATGTGTTTAGGCATAGTTTAATGTATTAATTATGCTAATTAATGATTTTTAATTATAGAAAAAAGCTAGTAAAAGACGAAAAATCGGAATAAAAAATCGATAAAAAAATCGATAAAAAATCGACAGAATATCGAATTCGATAAAGTGTCGCGAAAGTTCCGCCTAAATTGTGAAATTATCTTTCGATATTATAGATAGATTATCGATAAAATATCTTACTATAATCTCGAAATTTTTACTAACTATAATTCGTCGATAATCTATCTATATATCGAAAGATAATTTCACGATTTAGGCGGAACTAACGCGACACTTTATCGAATTCGATATTTGTCGATTTTTTATTTCGATAATTTGTCGATTGTGCTGCTCGGGTTAGACAATCCCTGAATCGCGCAGGTAGGCAACTATTCAAACACGACAGAATGGGCCCTTTTTCATATTTCTATGAATTGAAATAATTATGAGGTAAATTCGATGGCTACTGAAGTTATGCCATCATTCGAGTGGTTTTTGGTCATAATTTTGAAATTTTTAAAATCCCCCTCCTCCCTTAAAATTCTTTATCATCTAAAAATTCTTGAAATTAAATGAAAAACGAAACGAAAAATATGGAAGATTATCAAAAAGTAATTTTAATTTTTTTTTCTCCAGACTAATTCAGTGATTTTTTTTTTTCAAAAAGGAGTAGAAATGAAACTATTTTTCGAAGTGGAGAGTGAAAAAACAGTGTTTCCAGTAACCCAATGTCCAAAAACCGGAAAATTATACGAAAAATTTAACATCGACAGAATGGGCCCTTTTTAAAGTTTTATTCAAGTTGCTACACTGCTGAGAAAAAACGCGACCGAGGCCTTCTGCCGGGTTGAGGTGATAGACCAGTGTTACCTACACCCAAAAATCCAAAAAACCGAAAATCGTATTTTTTGACCTAACTTCATAAAAACGGCTATATCTCGAAAACTGTGATCGACGGAATGGGCCCTTTTGTTATGGACGTACACATTTAAATAAAAATCAATCGCTACAAAATGTGTATCTGTTACACAAATGGATAATACTATGTGTTGAGAACAGAAAAAAGTAGTAATATCTTCCTTCAGTAGAGGCCAGAGTAAAACTAATATTACTGTAATGGTTGACAAAACGTATTATATGTAGATTGTAGGTACCTACGAAAAAGAAAATTCTCTCATAACAATCTACTGATCGGTAATCGGATAAGTTTTTACATTTTCAAATCACGAGTTGAGCATTCATCGTTCACAACCCATAAAACCGCTCTTCATCTTGATGATTCGAGTAGCTACGCCAATACAATAAAAGTGGAATGATTAAGTAGGAGTTAAGTTAATGATTTGAGCTTAATTTTCGTTATCTCTCGAAATAAACCGGCTTTATTTTTGTCGCCAATGCATAATGGAGTTACTACAACTGACGTAGATAATTTTTTTGCGATTAATTTTTTTACCCTTACTGCTTGGAAATTCAACTACATTTCTGATCATTTCATTAAATATTTTGTTTCATATAGATAGGTACTTAATGTACTCGTGTTTGTTTCCACGTTTGTTTAGTTAAATAAACATGCGTAGAATTTATGAACTTGAAAGTTGAAAAAATAAACAGATTCAATGTAAAAATAGGAACTTGAGTACGGTTTTGTATTTTTAATTTAATAACGCAATTAGGTATGAAATGGAATTTTTGTTCTTGGGAATACTTCAAGGAGTTGCAGGGGTGTGTTTCTCCAAAATTTACTCAGAGATTTCGAAGGCAAGTGCAAATAAAATGAACTTTTTGAGCAAGTTAAAATGGCCAGTTTTCATATTAAAATCTCTTTACCCCAAAAAATTTGAAAAAAAAAAATTTGTTTCAAAAAACTGATCTTATCTCCAGAAAAACAAAAAATTTTCTCCATATTTTTTCTTCAAACAGATTGAAGGGGTTTTTAAATCTAAAAATTAAAAAATTCTTTCTCGGAAAGAACAGATCTTTTTCCTACATTAAAATATTTTTATTTTTTTTACTGTATTTAAAAAAAAATTCAACTACCTAGTCTAAGAAATTAAAAATAATTATTTCAAAAAATGAGAAAATATTCATTTTTATTTCACAAATATTGAGATTTTTTTTACTCTCAAAAAATTGAGAATTTTCTCATGTTTACATACTGATAAACACTTACAATAGGTATTTTTTATTACAAAACAATCAGAAATATTTTCTACAAAAAAATTGCAATCTTTTCTTCTAAACATTTCAGAAATATTTTTCAAAAATTGAAAATGTTTTCATCAAAAATATTTTTAATTTTTTCTTTATTACCTACTAAATAATTTTTTCCTCATAAAAAACATACATTTTTCTGCACTTAATAATCTAAAGATTTGTACTCCAAACTTTAAAAAAAAAATCGAAAATCGAAAATTGAAATTATTTCATTTCGAAGATACTGAGAAAATTTTCATATAGAAAACAAGTCAATGGAAGGGCTGGAGCAGAGGTATACTCTCTGGGAATGGGAAGGAGGAACATCCCTGCTAAAGTTACATTAATTTTTCAAAAAAAATACAAAAAAAAACATAACCCTCCCAACAAAAAATTTGCGGATTAAAAAAAAGTTGAAATCCAAAATTTTGATAGCACTCTGAGCCCCCCCCCCCCCCAAGTGAAAACACGTCACTGAGGTGAAGATCAACTTTATAATAAATCTTTTCAAAATTTGGTGATGTTTAGATTGTAATGAATTTTTGAGGTGGAAGTCAAAACTTTACACATTCATAAAATTCAAAAAAATTTTAACATGTCAATTTTGAAACTTTTACATTTTTAAAATGAGTTTTCAGAATTTGGTAATTTCTACATTTTTAATAAATTTTTAAAAAGCGAAAAGTGGACAATTTTCAACGTTTCATCGATTTTTACAGTTTTCTAAATTTTATATGTAAAAAGGAACTTAAAATTTGGCCAATTTTCAAAATTCAGGTAAATTTTCAAAACATTTAAAAATGTTAATTTCCAATGTTTCATCGATTTTCCAAAATTAAGTAAAAATTTAAAATTTAGTCAATTAGATAAATTTTCAAAATATTCAGAAGGTCTTTCTAAGTTTAATCAATGATCAATTTCTAAACTTAAAAAAAATGTAAGTGAGTTTTTTAAAAATTTCAAAATTTAAGAATTAAAAAAATGAGCTTTTGAAAAAAATTAGTAGTCAAATGAATAAAATAAAGGTAAATTTTAAAAATAATGAATTTTTATAGCTTACGGAATTTTGAAATATGAGTGTAAATTCCTAATTTGGTAATTTTTCCATTAGTAGGTATAATTTTGGAAATTCATCTAAGTATAGATTTTTATAAAAATAGGAAAAAAAAATCAACAGACAAATTTTTACAATTTCAAAAACTTGATAAAAGTTCCGAATTAGGTCAATTTTAAATTTTAATAAATTTTTGAAGCTTGATAGAAATTCAAAATTTGGCCAATTTTTAAAATATTTTCAAAAGTTAATTTTCGACTTTTGATACTTGAATGCTAAAATTTTTCAGGATTTTCTTATATAATCTAAATGTATATCTAGATCTACCCAAGTACCTCTACCTATTGATCAATGCAAGCAAACACAAAAGTTCAAAACGATTATCGTCGAAGATATTTTCAAGATACAGACAACCGAGTCGTTGAAATATTTAACAATTTTGTAATTCGAAGATAAAATTATTAGCTCGCAGATTACCTTATCTGAAAGTAAATTGTATAGTCTCGTGCAATACAAAAAAGCACCTGAAATGAATTGACATCTTCACTAATTGCAAATATTTCATCGTTGATAGGTACTTGATTGTTCGTTCGAGCAGAACCGTTTCTCTTGAAAATAAAAATTTAAAATTAAAAAATTATTAAAATGTTTCTTAGGTAGGAAAGGTTTTCCCTGAAGTATTAATTTTTGTTGTATCGTGTTTTTGAATTTTTTTTTCATCGATTTTGTTACAGTTCATTGGGGCTGCCATGTCGTATATCTTTAGTTTCGTTATTTTCTGTGATACTATTGGTAGTATTATATTACGGTTTATCCAGAGGGCCGAGGCCAGACCAAGGTTCCTTACCAATTTCCAATCCGAGTTATAAAATATTTGGAAATTATTCTCACGCTGCTGTAGTCACCAATGCTCCGCCATGCTCAACTATTGCCAAGTAAGCGAAATTGATCCTACCTATTTTACCAACCATGATTTTAAAATAATTCTATATAATTCATGATGTTTCTTTCTCAGGAATATTCTACAACAAGGTGGCAAAGCTGTCGATGCGATGATTTCATCTCTATTATGCGAAGGAGTCACCATGCCACATACTTTGGGTATTGGTGGAGGTTTTATGATGACGATTTACGAAAAATCCAAGAAGAAAGCTAGCGTTATCATTGCTAGAGAAACCGCTCCGGCCAAATCTACAGTCGATATGTATCACGGTGATCCGAATTTATCGATGAAAGGTTGTGAAAATTGATCATTTTTATAATGATCCTGTAGATGAAATACTCATCGCATCGATGAAATTTTTTCGCTTCCAGGTGGACTATCGATAGGTATTCCGGGTGAAATGAAAGGCTATTGGACTGCTTATAATAAGTTTGGAGGTGGAGTACCTTGGAAAGATATCCTCATGCCTACGATTTCACTTTGCGAAAATGGTATCCCGATTAATAAAATTTTTGCCAGGATGTTGGTCAAATACGAAGATGAAATTCAATCGGATCAAGAATTCAGGTAATTTTCAAATCTCTGTAGGCTATTTCAGTTCGTAAAATACTAAAATTAAAATAAGCAATAAAGTTTATGACTAATTCATTTTAAAAGAAATGAGCGGTAATTCCAATTTTTGTTAAAAGACCCCTCATTTCCAGTACCCTTCCTTCTTTGAAAAAATTCTCTATTTTTGTACCTAAAACATCAATATTGAAAAAAATTTCAAACAAATGTTGTAGAGTGATGTCCTTGGAATAACTTTGGTTATTACAAAAATTTGGATTGGACCCCTCCCTCTAATCAATTTTTGCATAATAGGATTTTCAAAATTTTTAAGAAATGATTTCTTAATTCTTTTTTTGAAGAAAAATGGAATAAAAAATTTTGAAGTTGAAAATTTCACAATTTTTCTGAAGTTTTACTTTTTTTTATTTCATCTTTTTTGGAAGCTCAGACCCAGCGGTAACTCACTTGGGCGACCTCACCAAATGGGAGGTCAAACCCGAGGAATTTTCCGCAGGGGATATCATCATAGCATAATTAATTTTGACACACCGATACCAAAGTTCTACTTATCTAAATAAATCACTGAATGAAGAATTGTCAATTTTTTGAAATAAAGAAAATATCTACACGCAAAGAAAGTTTTCAATTCTTTGGAGAAAAAAAATACCTCTATTTAAAAAAAGAAATTCTGATTTTCTATCTCCTTTTTCTTTTGAAAACAATTTCTTAATTTTTTCTGAGAAAGAAATAATTCCAGTTTTTAAAAGTTATCTATAATTTTTTGGAGTCAGAAAAAAATGTCTCAATTTTTTGAAGTGTAGAAATGAATAAAAAAATTCCTGTTTTGTTGGAGATAGAAATCTCAATTTTTTGGAATAAGAAAAATTTGCTCATTTCTTCTAAGTAAAGAAAATTAATATATAAAAAGGTACCTATTATTAATTTTTTTTGGAGGGGAAAAAGAAGATTTTGTAAAAAAAGTTTTGTCTCCATTTTTTTGGGAAAAAAATGATATCAATTTATTAGGAGTAAAAATTTAGTAGTTAATTTTATTAGAAAAATAAAGTGTTTATATAGGAGAAATTTTTTTTTTTCTAAAGTAAACAAATCGTTCATTTTTCAGGAAAATTAATTTTAAAATTTTTTTTTGAAGTGAAAAAAAATTTCGGTATTTTGAGTACCTATCTACTCCAATTTATAAAAAAAATGAAAACATCCATTTTTTGAAGAAAAAAAATCACAATTTTTTTGAGTAAAAAAAATGTTTGCTTTTCGGAAACAATTTTTTTAATTTTTGAAGTAAAAATTTCTTAATTCTGTGAAAATAAAAATGTTTGAAAAAAAGAAATTTACAATTTTTTGGAGAAAAAAATTAGATAGGTACAATTTTTTAGAAAAAAAATTCTCTACAATTTTTGGAGAAAAAAATTACAATTATTTCTCTAAAAAATTACAATTTTTTGGGGGAAAACTTTACAAATTTTTGGAGGAGAAAAAAAATAAAGAAAAAAATTATTTACAATTTTTGGAGAAAAAAAATTTCTTTGGAGAAAATAAATCACAATTTTTTAGAGACAAAAAATTACAATTTTTCGGAAAAATCAATTTTTGGAAGAAAAAAAATCAATTATTTTTGAAGAAAGATCAAGTTTTTTTTTTTGAGTAAAAAATTTTGATTTTCTTACTTTTTCAATTTCTTTAGCAAAAATTTACAATTTTTGAAATGAAAAATTACAAATGAAAAATTACAATATTTTGGAATAAAAAGTTACAATTTCTTGAAATAAATAATTTCTCATTCTCTCTCAAAAAAAAAGAATTATAAAATTTTTTGAAGTGAACATTTTTTCAATTTTTAAAGAAAACAAATTCAAACATTTTTTTGAAGAAAAAAAATATAATTTCCCCACTTTTTTAAGGGTGAAATTTTTTTTGATTTTTTTTTTTGGAAAAAAATGTTTTGGAGTAAGCTTTAAAAAATACTTATATATAAAAATCTCTGTTTTTCGAATCAGTGTTACAAAATTCCCTCATTTTTTTGAAGTAGAAAAATATAAATAATTTTTTTTTTTAATTTTTTGGAGGAGAAATTTTTTTTTTCTTTTTTAGATCAAAATCTGAATTTTTTAGAATGAGATTTTAATTTTTCATCTCAATTTTTTTCTGGAAAAAAATGTTTAGTAGCTTTTTGAAGGAAGAGGAAGGAGGGTTCTAATCGACATTTTTGTAATAAATAAAATTATTCCAAGGATTTCAATCAAAAACTTTTGTTTGAAAAATTTTTCACTTGAAGCCTCGAGTGCCGAGGTGGAGAGATCTTTTTTCCCTCCTACGACTTTACAAAATATAATTACCTATCTTTAAGCCTATTAAAACTCTTCGTGCTTCCAGATTGCTATTCGTCAATCAAGTCAACGGCGAACTTCTCGAAGCTGGAGAAACTTATAAAAACCTAAAATTAGCCAAAACCCTTCGAATAATCGCGAAAAAGGGTGGCGATGAATTCTATAAAGGTACAATTGCCAAAAATCTGGCAGCAGATATTCAAAAGGCTGGAGGTATTATTACCGAAGAAGATTTAGCAAAATACGAGTAAGCAGATCCACTTCATCGTTAATTTCTTTAATATTACCTATGTTTGAGAGAAATAAATTGCCATTTTTTAAATTCAGAGTTCGTGTACAAGAATCCTTCCACTCGAAAATCTACAACAATTACACTTTGCATACGGTTCCTGTGCCATCCTCTGGACCAATCTTAAGCTATATTATGAGAATGGCAGAAGGCATAATACCAGCTCCAACAGAACTATTGAACACTCAACGTATCACCGAAGCCATGAAACACGCTTACGGTGCACGTAGTCAATTAGGAGATCCCAAATTTGTGGATATTTCCAAAGTAAACGACTTCTTCGTGAAATATTAGATAGGTATCATTTTAATCTACAACTTATTTACCTCATTTATGTTTTGAATTTGATTTTCTCAAGACGATGAATCTCATCACCTCTGACGAATACATTAAACATGTTAGAGATGGTATCAATGACACAAGAACGTGGGAAGATCCAGCCCATTATGGAGGTGACTTCACCGAACCTGTCAATATGGGCACTGCCAATTTGGCAGTTTTGGCCGAAAATGGTGACGCTGTGGTGGCAACGAGTACCATTAATATGGAGTAAGTGTTGCTTGGAATTTTTTCAAAAGGCTTATCAAATAGGTATTCTAACAACTTGTTCTCCAATAGGTTCGGTAGCTTCGTTATATCGAAAAGTACCGGAATTTTATTGAATAATCAAATGGATGATTTTTCATCTCCCAGTATAATAAATAATTACGGAGTTACTCCATCGAAAGCCAATTTCATAGCCCCTGGTAAGATTCCGTTATCTTCGACCTGTCCGTCGATCATTTTGAACGAATCTGGCGACGTTAGGTTACTAATTGGAGGCGGAGGAGGTACAAAAATCACCTCGTCGGTGGCCATAGTGAGTACTGTTCTCCTCAAGTTGAACTTTTATCCAATTTTTTACTCATTGGTCTATTTTTTAGACGGCCATACGTAATTTATTAATGAAAGAGAACATCAAGGAGTCAATGAATCATGCCTTATTCCATCACCAGCTCATGCCCATGGTTTGGCAGTATTATCCAAGGATGTCGAAGGTATCTACACAATTTTTTTAGTTCATTAACTACATTCAGCGTCAGAGATTTAATTTATGGTAGAGGGGCCCAAAAATGGTGCAGGACTTAAAAAAAATAATCTTTCGCTTTGAACCAGTGAAAATTACAAAATCTCAAAATTAATACCTACCTAAGCTGTGTACTAACATTTACTTTGGATTTTTTTTTGTTGAAAAAACTAAAAGTTGATCCAACTTCAAAAAAAAAAAAATTTTAATTGCAAAGATTACATAACTTTAAAAAATAATCCATGTCTTATTGAAATTCGAAAATTCAGTTTTTTCACAAATTTCTAAAATTTAATTACTTAAGTACCTATTGTAAAAATTTATCAAACCTCAAAATTAACTTTTTGAAATATTTCCGATGAATTTCAAAAGTTGACTCGAACTTAATAAAAAATAATATTTTATTAAAATTTACATAGAAATCACCAATTTTGATTCTTTCTAAAAAAAATTGGAAATGGTCAAATTTTTAAAAAATTTATAGAATCATTTTAAAATTATCTACCTTTCTGATTTTTTTTTTTTTTTTTTTTTGATGAAAATTCATCTTAAATTTTAAAACTTGATTCAACTTTGAAAATTTATGACAATTAAAAAAAAATATATAGGTTTTAGGTTGTAAAAATTTAATGAGAACTTTGAAAATTACCTAGTCCTTTAAAAATTAATTTCAAAATATAAATGTAAGTAACTATTTTAAAAATTGATCCAACCTCAAATATTTGTCTATTATTCTAAAAATTACAAAATTTCAAAATTTTCCCAAGTTAGAAATTTTAAATAATTATTTATTAAATTCATACCTACTTCAATTTTTAAAAAAAATATTTTTTATCTAAAATTATGAAACTTGATTCAACCTAAAATATTCATTCAAAACTGTAAAAATTTATCAAAATCAAAAATTACCGGTTTTTATATATTTTTTTTTGAAAATTCAATTTAAATTTTAAAATTATAAAAATTTAATGAACTTTGAAAATTGAACCATTTTTGATAAACTAATTTTGAGATTTTCCTAAATTTTCACTAATTGTAATCTCAGAAATTATAATTTTTATTTTTTTCTAATTAAGGTAAATTTGAAGAGATACTTCTACCTACTTGAAAAATTTATTAAAATTTAGCAATTTTCTCAAATTTTAAAATTGTAAAAATTTATCAACTCTCCAAAATTACTGTTCTGACTTTTTTTGAAATTTAGCTGGATTTTAAGAGATTTCAACTCTTGAAAAATTATAGAAATGCCAATTTTGAATTTTCACCATAATTTTGAAAATTAAAAAAAATTTAAGAACTCAAAAATAGAGTGATGAAAACATTTTGAAAATTCATCTGAATTATAAAAATTAATTCAAATTCAAAACTTGATTAAAATTAAGTAATAAATCAACAAATTTTGAATTTTTACTGAATTCTTGAAATTTTAAAAATTTATTAAAATTATTTACGAGTATAAACGAAAAAATATTGAATTAAAATGCAAAAAATTACCAAATCCCGAAAATTGCCGATTTCAATTTCATTTGAGACTTTAGATGAATTTTATAAGATAATCAAACTTCAAAAATTTATAAATCGACAATTTTGACTTTTTCTCAAATTTTAAAAATTTATCAAGATTTGAAAATTGGCTTTTTAATTTAAAAATGACCAAATTATGCATTTTTTAAACATCTTAAAAATTGTAAAAATTTATTTAATCTTGAAAATTGATCTTCTGAATTTTTTGAAAATGTATAACATTTTAAAAGTTCATCCAACTCTATAGAAATTAACGAATTTATATTTTTTCTCCCAAACTTTTAAAATTGTAAAAATTTATTAAAACTCAAAATTTAATTTTTGAAAATTTTTCAACAAAATGGAGTAAATTTTAAAAGAAGACCAAATTTCAAAAATTTAATAAAATTTTAAAATCATCAATTTTGCATTTTTCTGAATTTCCAAAAAAATCGTAAAAATTCATTCCATTTCAAAAATTAACCTTTTGAATTTTCTTTGAAAATCTAGCAAAAATTCAAAAATCGATTTGGCTTCAAAAATGTACTTAATAAAACCTAAAAAAACTATTACCAAATTTTGAATTTTTCAAAAATTTTATGAATTTGTAAGCCTTTATTAAATTTTAAAAATTGATCTAGCTTCAATTTGAAATTACCAGATGGGAAGAATATTATTAAGTTAAAATTGGAAATCAATTTTTCTGGCAAAATTCCAGCGTCATTTATTATTTTTTTATGTATGCCCATTGCCCAATTTCCCAGCTTTTTGATAGATTCCCAGGGTCTTGGGCTCCATGGACTTCGCCCTACCTACCAAAATATGGGGCTACATAAGTACCTACATACATTGCCACGTACTATTCTGATTTTATTCGTTTTTACAGGATATCATAGAAGGCATGAAGAAAATAGGCCACAAAGTGAAACTGCTGCCACACAATTCATTCGTCGCTATTACCGGAATCGAACGAAGAAACGATAAAATTTACCCTTGTGGCGATTTCAGAAGACCCGGTGAAGTAGAAGGCTATTAACCCGAGACAAATTGGCTCTCACTTCAAAACCGATTTCACTACCTAGTCATTTTTATATTCTTATCAGCCCAAAAACAATTACATTGTGATATTTCCAGTTACCACGACCGAAAAACTTGAATTATCTCAAATTTTTAAGTCAATTTTATACGACTATAAAACAATAAAATTGTTAATTTTTCACGTTGAATGAAAGGCAAATCTTATGGTAAAAAATTTTATTACTTAGCCTACACCTTAGGTACATAAAAAGGCAATAATACCGCTTCGTTGAATAGCATCGCTTCTTATCGACTACAATCGCTAAATACACGCAACTTGACGTACTTATCGTTACGCAGAAACTTACGAAAACATCCATCACGAAGACACAGAGGAAAGGGGGGCAAAGACGATAAAAAATTACCTATATAAACACGCACCTCGATTATTTAATAATTTAACATAATACTTATCAAATAATCTCGTCTATAAAGACAACGAGAAAACGAAAAAAAAAGAGTAATTAAAATTATTGGTAAAAAAAATAGAGTAAAAATAAAAGACGCAATTGACACGACGTAAATTATCTTACGACGTATGGAAATAAAACGGCTACATTGTGACTGGTGTAGATATGTGACACTTGCGAATTTCTTCGAAAACTTTCCGGATTAGGTTTGAAGTCACTTGTAAACGGTGAGTATTAGGTAAGCAGCGGTGAGAGACCTGCTGTGATCATCAACAGGCAAAAGGCCAGTGTTCTCAGTACAATCTTCTTTTGACGAGTTGACTCTTCTTCCCTGTAACATGAATGAAGAATTTCGGTAAGAGATTACGATCCATGAAAGCAAATATTACTCGTATATACTTATATTGAAAGATAAGAGAAATAAAAGTATTAAAAAACTGAATAAATAAGTTCTCGTATCGTGGATAAGTGGATTATCTAACTGGTGTAATAATTCATCCCATCAAAACTCGTATTATCACCATCGGTGTGTTTATTCTCATTAAATTACCGAGTGGGAAATGTATTCAACTCATTCAATGCATACTTTTATAAATCTCAAAATTAGGTAATCAAAAACTTATGAAATCAAAAATAGGGGAGAATGCCCCACAGTGAGACACTTTTTAGTCAAAAATTCATAGCTCTACTATTTATCATCAGAAATGGTTGGTTATGAGATCAAATGAAAACTACATCGTTTACGCTCATAATGCATCCATAAAAACTGAAAAAATATCATTTTAGGACCATCACACGATTTTTCAAAAAAATGATTAAAAGCAGGGAAGAAAACCAATTGAGACCCAATTGGTTATGGTGATGGTGGTTTTGAGAAAATTTTGAAATTACTGGTGGTTCCAATCGGTTTTTGGTTTTTAAAAATTTTCAAAAGGTTTTGGTGCTAAAGTGGCTCCATTTAATATTTTTTTTTTTGATTGGTTCTGGTTCTGGGTTTTTGGTTTTGCTTGATTAATTGGTTGTGATGGTGGTTCTCAAATTAAAAACCATTTCAAATGGTTGTGATGGTGGTTCTCAAATTAAAAACCATTTCAAGTGGTTGTGGTGGTGGTGGTTCCGTTTTGGTTTTTCAATTAGTTTTCATCGAATTGCTTCCATTTCGTAGTATGAAAAATATTTCCCATCATTTAAACCATTTATCTATGGCATTAATCATCAGAACCAGATGGAACCATTTTCGTGCTTCCTATTATACCACAAAAGAACTAAAAAAAGATCAGATCTTTGAAATTTGAATAAAAAATTAAAATTCAAAAAGTAAAAAAAAAAAAAAAAAAAAAAAAAAAACCATAAAGAATAAAAATTTTCCAGAGCGCTGAAAAATCAGAAAAATGAAGAAAACAGGCCACGGGGGTAGGTAAGGGGCCCAATTAAAAAAAAATTCAAATCAAAGTTGTTACTTGAAGTTCTAGGAATAAATTTGGTCATAACAAAAATTTTGATTGGACCCCTCCTTCCCTTTCAAATCCACTATTTCTCTTTTTAGAACCAAAAAGAACCAATTCCATTAATTAGTGGTGGTTCTGGTTTTCATTGTAAAGGAAATTGAAAATGGTGGTGGTGATGGTGGTTTTTTATTTTCAAACCACTTTCTTGTGGTTGTGGTTGTGGTTATTTCAGCAAATGATTTTTCGTTGTGGTTCCAAACGGTTATCTTCCCTGCCTTTTCGAAAGGAATTGGTTCTTTTTGGTGGTGGTTCTTGAATGAATTTTGGAAGTTCATTGTAATGGTTCCAAATGGTTTTGAAAACCAATTGAAATATCTGGTGGTGGTGGTTTTACCCGGTTTTGGTTTCAATTGGTTTTCTTCCCTGATTAAAAGCTATATTGTGTCTGAAGGAGCCCAAAAATTAGCAATATTAAGTAGGTAAAAATAGGCTGTTTCACTCTGTCTACCGTCTCACTGTGGGACACTCTCCCCTATAGTTGAAAATTAGACCAAAGTAAAAAATCCAAAATTTACACAAAAAATTAAAAAATGAGGAGAAGAATTGACAATTGAAATTTTAAATGACACTTGGTTAAAATTAAAATAGAAAATCACCGAAAATTCAACGAAATCGAAAATAATCGTATAATTAAAATCTTGAAAATTTCAAAATAAAAAAAAATGAGATTGAAACAAAGGGCCTTCCATGGTAAGATAGTGAAATCGGCCCTTAATCGAAATTGGGTCCAAAGTGGGTCAAAATGTTACTTATGATGTAAAAACACGCCACAAAAATTTTTGACCCCCTACCACCTCCCCTTTCCGAAAAATCGCGTTATAACGGTCGAAAAATCAAAAAATTCTAACTTTGAAGGGGGTGTATGAAAATTTTTGATTTTTTTCTCAGATTATAGGTATCATGTAGGGGTATATGTGGTAAAATTTAAAAAAATATCGGTTCACAATTTCTTTGTTTTTTGGGGCGTTGAAATTTTCAACAAAAAAAAATTTAATTTTTTTGGGGGGTGCCATGGCTGGAATTTTTTTTTTAATCTTCGTAATGTGGATAAGTATCACATATATTTTTTTGAGGGTGCCAAAGGGGGGTGCAACATAGTCAAAAAAAATAAAAACTTCGAAAAAACACGCATTTTCAGGGTTTTTTCGTATTTCTCGAGGGTGTTTGAAGCGGGGACTTGAAATGTAAGCAATTACAATCGTAATACATAATATCTGGATGGAGTGGGGTTGATGTGGGAGATTTGTGGTCACACAAGTATGGGACGAATGACAGGGTGTGATAAAAATAAGGAAAAACGAGTGATGTGAGCGCTAGGATGGCTCTTTTGGAATTCGGATATTTTTAATGTCTTAGCCACCAAATTTTTTATTTCATGAGAAAATAACTTTTTATTTATCATTTTTGCCCTAACTGAATTTTAAGTGGCAACTAGTCACCCCCCCCCCTTTTTCAGAAAAATAATAAAAATTGACTAATTTTTAAAATCTCACTTTTTTCTGGTTATAACCCATAAAAATTGTTCTTCTTCATGAGAATGAATTCCCAATGTTTCACTTTGCCCAACTCAATTTTAAGCGGTTCCTTGAGGCGCCCTCAATTTTTCAAAATTGAAAAAAATGAGCAAACTTTTTTTAGTCGGCATTCTATAAAATTGTTGTTGTACCTATTTTAGGTATCGGAAAATATTTCACCATTTTTCATTTTTTTCCCCAATAGAATTTGAAGTTATATCACCAGGCCCTCCATCCCGAAAAATAATTTAAAAAATAACTAATTTTTGAATTTTCGTTTTTTTTATATTTTTTTTATTACCCATTTTGGTTATGTTTTTTTTTTTTTTTTTTTTTTAAATACGAAACTGATTCCCATTTCTTATTTTTACCCTAAATGAATTTTAAGTGGACTCTAGTCATTCCTTTTTTTTTTTAATTTAAAAAATTGACCGATTTTCAAAATCTCACCTTTTTTGGTCATGAGAATGAATTTCCAATTTTTTATTTCCTCCCTCAACCACATTTCAAGTGGTACCATCAAAAAAAGCAAAAATAAAGAAAACTGGTAAAAAAAATTCACCTATGGTATGAAAAGCTTCATGTATTTTATTAATTTCCAAAATCATAAAAATTTGCCAATTAGTAAATTACATTAATCAAAAATTTTAATGAACCAAGTGGATCAAAAATGTGTAAAAATTTTATAAATCAAAATTTTTTTAAACAACTGAAAATTTAAGAAATTAAAAAAACTCACAATCCAAAAAAAATTAATTGTAAAAGATGAAACCAAAAATAAATTTAAATAAAAAAAATTGAAAAAAATTCAAAATTGAAAAAAAACAATTTGGAAAAATGGAAATTTGTAAAAAAAAATTAATACAAGTTCAAGAAAAAATAACAAATTTGAAAAACATTGGGGAAATAAGTGTTTTTAGGAAGTGAATGAAAAAAAAAATTAAAACTGCACTAATACTGGTTAAAAAGTGAATAAATTTGACGAAAAAATTGAAATACGTAGAAATAAAACTGAATGGAGGTTTAAAATGAACAAGCTAAAATAAATTCGAATCTCAAAAGTTCAGAAAAAATTGTTGGATAAATAAATCGAAAATTTTAATAAATTAAAGAAAAATATCCGAAAAATTCATAACTTGGAATTTAACAAAATAAAAAATTCAAGAAATCAAATAAAGCATAAACCCCAAAAAATTAAAAATCACCAAAGATTTTTAAAAAAGTTGAAAGTGAAGAAAAAAGGAACTAAGGAAAATTAAACAAAAAAAATAATTTATGTAAAAATCGAGAAAAAAAAATTTAAACTAAAAATGGGAGAAAAATTAAAAACATTATTGTAGTGCAACTTTTTTTACAAATGAATAAAATGAAACAAAATCAAAAAATATCTAAAAAATTCAAAAAATTCACGAAAAATCAAAAATTGCTTGAAATCAGAAATGAAAAAAATTCGAATTTAAAAAATTGAGCTGAACTAAAAATTTCTAAGAATTATTCAAGTCAAAAATCTCCAATAGCAATTGAAAAAATAAGTAAAAATTGCGGAGAAAAAAAATATTATTAAAATTGAAAATGACAAAAAATTCAGCAAACTTGAAAAAAATTACAGAATAAAAAAAACTAATAATGAAAAAAAAAGTTTAAAATTAGAGATAATCAAAAATTTTAAACATTACGAAAAAAAATTTCGAGTAAAAAAATTGTAATTGCACTTCGAGTGGTTAAAAATTAAATACTTAAATTTGATATCTAAACAAATAAAAACTAAAAAAAAATTGAAAATTAATTTAAATTGAAAAAATTATCAATAGAATAAGCCTATAGGTATTAAATCTTTCTGAATCAAAAAAGAAAAAAATTGTTAGTTAAATTAATCAAAAATATCTAAAAATTCGAAAAATAGAAATTTTCAATTAAGTAAGTACTTATTTGAAAATTCCAGAAATTAAAAAGAAAACTTGTAATCTAAAATAATTTTAAATAACTGAAAATTGAAAAAGTAGAAAAATAAATTAATTTAAAAAAATAAAATTGAAATAAAGTTAAAAATAACTTTTTATGAAAGAGAACGAAATCAAAAAAAAAATTGAAAAAATTAAAAAGATCAAAATTAAAAAAAAAAACTTATATTTAAAAAATTCAAATAAATAAATTGAAAAAATTCAAAGTCCCCGCAAAATACAGCTACCAAAAAAAATATATAAATTGAAACAAAATTTTCTACAAATCGCAAAAAGGGAAAATTAAAAACGTGGAAAAAATTGTTGGACAAATAAAAAAATTTGAAATATCAAATTTTATAATAATAAAAAAATGAATCCTTATGTGCCAAAAAAAAATCAAAAATAGGATATCCAGAAATATAAAAATTTAAATTTGAAAAAAAATTGAATTTCAAGAAACTAGAAAAAAACATCTGATGATATAAAATAAAATTTAAAATTGAAAAAAAATAATAATTTGAAGCTGGATGAAAAAAAAATTGACATAATATTAAAAGATAACATGAAAGTTTTTTGATTACAAAAATAATATGTAATAAAATTTAAAATGATTCAATTTTTTTAATGATTCCAGTTTGAAAAATGGGGGGGGGGGGCGCTCAAAATTTCGGAAAAGTTATTGAAACCTCATAAAAATCACTTCAACTTGTGAAAATCATTTACACCTGTAAAAAATCCCCAAAATTGTCCTAAAAATTGTAAAAAAGTTAGGAAGTTCATCAAAAAATATCATTTTAAAAAACACGAATTGCGCAAAATGACTAAAATAGGATCATTTAAACGATCTCTAGAATTTTAAAAATTCAGAAAAATCCACCACAAAAACCACAAAAATCTAAATTAATTACCCACCACTGCCTTTGCCAAACACAAAAACATAGAAAAATAGGACCACGTGGCACAATGAAAAATCAAAAACTGCCTAATGGAACGAAATTACTTTTACGCACTTTTCTTCTTCTGTATAAGGCACGCGATAATACTTTTGCGAAGTGCCAGTTTTATAGATGGATCCGTAATCGTTCGGCTCGTTATTTAATTTACTATAATTAATACCGGTTCTTTCGTTTAACATTTTGAAGCGAATAAAAAAAATCACACGCGAGTAGATCCGAAAAAATGAAGATATTATTAACGATACTAGGCGAGAAAATCAACGCGTGAGATATGAATTATAACACAATCTCAAAATTTTGCCACCTTTTTTTTACACCGAAACGTATCTATGTTTATCTTATTTTCAATGATTTATAGTTTAAGCTGCGCTAGAATAATTTCAAGAACGAGTTATCAACGGTGAATTACGATCGTAGGACCATATTCTAGCGAAATGACTATAGTTAGTTAAGTTCATTGTAATCAAAATCATATGGTGCAATCGTATTGTTGGTGTAACATTATGATACGAGTTGAGGTAAAGGTAAATCATACGTATGATTGTATATTTTTCCACAGCCAAGATAACAAGCTCTTATCTCACTCGACTTGATCAAAGGTTTTCGGTTAGTGTGTTGTTTGCGTACCTGATCAAGCTGGCTAATGGGTATAATTTTAATTAGTATGGTACCTATTTATTGTTCGAATGGTAGGACCTAATCTATGTCCAAATATAAGCGTATATGTGCACTTTGATACAACGATACTCACTTTTAACGGTAAAGGAACAGTGAGAAGAGGAGAAAACACAGCCATACAAAGACGAAAAATTCGACAATTATCATCGACTGTCGGTACAGTCTCTGTTTTCTTAGCTGCTTCTTTCGGCGCTCCCTGTAATCAGAAATTAAAATTATGATTTAGTTGACAGCTCGTGTGTACGTTTTATCGCCTAAATGACGAAATTTCGTAAATTATGGTAATATTGTGAACATTTAGGAAAATTTATAGGTATACACATGAATGCAAATCACGACGAAAATAAGACTTACAACGTGGTATAATCGTATCAAATGCCACGTGGAATAATAAAATGAAAGATTACATTAACTACAGAAATAAATCATGAAACTTTCTAAAAAGACAATAATTTTCCATTCTTTTCACCTTGGTAAAAATACGCAATATTTCTATGAACATGGAATTTTGCCTTTGAACTTGATTGTGCAATAAGTTGCATAATTATTAATTTCAGGAGTCGCATATTCACCAACACACTGAATCGGTGGGTATTTCGAGGGAAATTCTTGGGAAAATCACAATTTACTTGTATCATGAGAATCAAGTTACAGTGATGGTAGCAAATAAGTTCAAAGCAATCGAGCTAGATAAATTTTAGTGGAGAAAAGTAAAATCCAATTTATTTGTTTTAAAAAAAATTCAAAAACATGATCTTCCATAAAAAATTTTCTTCAAAATTCGAGTTTTATTGTGGTAAAATAAAAAAAAACACTACTAAGTATTAAATGAAATTTATAAAATTCTTATTTGAATCATGAAAAAAAGTTCCTCTTAAAAAAGTTCAAAAATTTTGAAAATGAACAAATGTTTACAAATTTTTTCAATTCTCCAACAAAATTTTGTAAAAATCAAGTTTAAATCCAAATCTTGAGAAACAATAACAACAACGAAAATTTCAGCAGCCTTCTTGTTCTTTCATTTAAATAAAAAAAATTTTAAAAAATGTTTTTTAGAAAATTAAAAAAAAAACTAGGAAATTTGAAAAATATCTTTTTGAGCAATAAGAAAATAGGTTTTAATAAATTTTTGCAAAATTTGAAATGAACCAAACTTTGAGAATTTTTTGAAGCAAACTTTTAAAAAGAAATCATTTCTGAGAAAAATTGAAAAATTTTACTTCAACTAAGTATTTCAAAAACTTTTTGTTCATCACAGAAATAGGTATGGTAATTTAAGAAAATGAAAAAAAAAAATTGAATAAATTTTTTAAAAAATGCACATTTAAAAATTTGCGTTGGAAGCAAAATATTACAAATTGGTAAGTTTTTGAACAAAATTTTTTGAAAAATTGTTTTTGTAGAAAATTCGTCAAAATTTATATTTGAACCATTAAAAAAAATTGCTCTCCAGAAAAAATGTTTTAAAAATTTCGAAAAAAATTTTAGTGATACGATAGGTATTAGGTAATTGCTTTCGGAAGAAGTTTAAAATCCATTTTAATAACAAAATTTTGTAAAATTCATGTTTAAATCAAATTTTAAAAGTTTAGTTAATTGACAAAAACTTCGAAGTTTTTGAACAAAATTTAAAAAGAAAAAAAAACTTTCAGGAAATTTGCCAAACATGTTGAACTGCTTGAAAAAGTTATTCGTGAAAAATTCTAAAAATTTTGAACATTACAAAAATTTAAAAAATGTCCTGGAAAAATCGGAAATATACTTATTATGTTTTTAAAAATACATTATATCATTCTGTATGACGTAATTTTCTAACAAAATTTTGTAAGAGTCATGTTTGAAATAAAAATTTATGAATTTTGTCCATCGAGAAAAAAAAATTGCTTTACGTAAAAGATTTTTTTTAATCTTAAAAAAATTCAATTTTTTCAAATAAAATTTTATGAAATAACTAAGTATTAGTAGTATATGGGGCACTTGGGTACACGCCCGTACTCCAAGTGCCTTGTCCCGCTGTAGCTGGTGGAAGTTGTTATTTTGCGGGGTAATTGGTTGGCCCTGAGAAGGGCCGTTTTAATTTTTCTCTTTCGCACCTTTTTTTTTTTTTTTTTTTTTAACTTAGAAATATTTTTTTCAAACTTTTTTTTTTTTTTTTTTTCAAAACTTAGAAATATTTTCAAACTTTTTTTTTTTTTTTCAAACAAATATTTTTTTAAACTTTTTTTTTTTTCAAAGAAATATTTTTTTCACTTTTTTTTTTCAAAATTTTTTTTTTTTTTTTTTTTTTTTTTTTCAAACAAATATTTTTTAAACTTTTTTTTTTTTTTTTTCAAACAAATATTTTTTTCAAACTTTTTTTTTTCAAACAAAATTTTTTTTCAAACTTTTTTTTTTTTTTTTTTTTTTTTTTCAAACTTTTTTTTTTTCAAAACTAAAAAATATTTTCAAACTTTTTTTTTTCAAACAAATATTTTTTTCACTTTTTTTTTTCAAAACTAATAAATATTTTCACTTTTTTTTTTTTTTTTTTCAAACAATTTTTTTTCAAACTTTTTTTTTTCAAACAAATATTTTTTTCAACTTTTTTTTTTTTCAAAACTAAGAAATATTTTCAAACTTTTTTTTTTTTTTTTTTCAAACAAATTATTTTTTCAAACTTTTTTTTTTTTTTTTTTAACTTAGAAATATTTTCAAACTTTTTTTTTTTTTTTTTTTTTTTTTTACTAAACCTAACTTAGAAATATTTTTAAACCTAAAACTTAGAAATAATTTATTGTACAGTATAGATATTGATGAGTATGGCATTGTTCTTTATGCCATTATACTGGAGTTGTAACTTGGGTGCTTGTGCATTCCAAGTCTCCAATTTCTCATCGCTATCAAATAGTGTTACAAACCTGTTCGGTAAATTGAGCTTGCAATCATCAGTAGTGACCACAATGGTAGTACCAAATCTAGTCTGGTATCGTGTAAACTCCTTAACATTGAATTTTGTACCAATTTTGAAATCGTTAAATTTCATGAAAGGTAGACGTTTTTTCTCTTCACCAAGTTCGTTAAATTGGTTAAGTAAAGCGTCCATCTTCAACGAGTGCTCAAGCTCAATTGAAGATATGTCCCGAATGAAGGTCCTTATATAATTTTTGAAAGTGGTGGGGATGATTTTTAAAAATTTTCAAGACCGCGAATGTAATTTTCATACCAAAAATCAATTTTTTCAACTTACCTACAAAATATTTTTTCAAAAATTTTATCATTGATGTTTCCACCAATCATATGCTACACTACATAGAGCATCAAAAATACAGAACTTGCTGTTAACATTTTCACGTATCAATTGATCTAATTTGATTGGGTTGTGAAAAACATGAATCTCATCTACAAGAATGTAATCCTGAATTTGATCAGCATCAGCTTCATGGGCTTCACAACAAATTGTTGGGTTGTCCAAAACAAGCTGTTTTTTATCCTCGACCTTCTTTAAAACGACCTCTTTGTCCACATATTCATATTCAAAATCGTTTTCTGGAGATTCCACTAAATCGAGCAAATAAGTGAGTGTGGTCTTATCCATCTCAGACATATTTATAACATCGACAAAACAATTCCACCAATAAGTTGTACCATCAACAACACCTGTATATGACACATTTAATACAATATTACTGTATTTTTTTAATAACCGACCCTCGAATTCAGATAACAGTTGTTGAGTTTCAAAAAAATTATTGATGGTCACTAAACCTACAATTTCCTTTAAAATGGTTTCCATATTAAGCATTTGAGGACATTCACGATACCGAGGATGATACTTCTTTTCAAAGATTCTCTCGTAAATAGGATCCCACAAATGAGTTGTATCATCAAAAACATCATCGGTAGGTGACTGATTCAACGCAGTATTGCCATGTACTTTTTTTGATAAATGGCCTTTGAATTGGGATAACAGTTGTCGAACATTGAAAAAATTCTTGACAGACACTACATCTTCAAATTTTTTAAAAATAGCTTCCATGTTAAACAACTGAGGATGATACTTCTTCTCATAAGCGTCTATAGTGACCAACTGATGACAACATGTACATCTATTTATATACAAATTTCTACCAAGCGGACGTGGCATAAAACTCGGTTTTCTGTAACCAATTTTTATAAATTTTACTAGATATCTCTTCACCATCTAAAGCTGTAATTTAATAGGTTAGAGGCGTAGCTTAATGATTTTTGAGGGATGGAGGGATGTATTCTTTCACAAAAAAACTCGGAAAAATGTATTAGTGATTTGAAAGATTCAAGAAGAAAGTTTTATGCCAAAATTTACTAATTGTTGTACTTTTTGGTCATTTTTCAAATTATGAGATAACGATCAAATTATGCGCTAAAAAACGTACTTTTTGGGTGAAATTATGCAAAATTATGCTGTATAAAATTTCACCATTTGATTCAAAATTTCATGATTCGCAAAAGAAACTTTGAAATGCACTATCTAGTCGAAATGCACTATGTAGTTCTACACCAAAAATTATGCAATTGCATAAAAATCCTAGCCCTAGTTATGATGAATTATTCTGTTTTTAAAATCCATGTTTTATTTAAGCTACATTGTCCACAATTTCAAACATGATACTGATAGCTATTATTGTTGCCACAGCCTTTAAAAATTAACAAAATAGTCAAAATGAGGGTAAGTTATGATAACTTGAGTTGAAAAATATCCTCTTCTTTATATGGACAAGGTTTATATTCAACACCAAAGATCGTCTGATCAATTTTCAAGTTACGCTTCCAAATGTACATAAATGCAAATATTTTATAAAGATAATTTTTGAGAGAATAGGGAAGAGGTAATAAATAAACACGTCGTCCTGAACTGAAGCGTTGCACAATAGTCAATGCTGACAAATGTTGCAAAGAATAAGGTTTATATAATGTTGCCATTGTAATGAACCGTTCTAACTCCTCAGCTATAATAATCAACTTTGAGATGAGAGCTTCTATATATAGAACCATACCCCTCTTTTCTTTAAAATATACCTAGAGCGGTAAATGCCTCTGCAATACCGTAATACGTCTTTGTGATATGCATACTGTTTTTTTCAATACCTTATAAGCTTAAAAAGTCATTGTAAGGTGTTTCGAATACACACACCGCCGTACAAGCGGTATTTCTCAGAAACAGGATGCTCTCAGCTGATCCTGCACCGAGACGAACAGGTATCATCTACACAAATACACACTACATAGACTTGTTTTCAAGTCAGCTTTTATATCCCACACATACTAAGTACAGCATAGCCGCGAACCAGTGCAGACTGCGTGGAGTCTGCCGCTAATGAGCAGCTTAACATAACGGTACTTTTCCAACACGCCTATGCATAGGCGTAGTTTTAACCCTTCAAAGTCAGCACAGAAACCACATTTTCTAACATAGTACAGTAACATAACGGTACTTTTCCAACACGCGTATCCATTGGTGTTGTGTTAACCCTTCAGATCCAGCACAGAAACCACATTTTCTAGTACAGTACATATAGTACTGCAGTGGAGGGGGGTAGTAGAGTGACCAAAAAGGTATATATAGAGGTACCGCTCGACGAGAATTTTGTTACATTCGTGACTCTCGTACCGAACGGTTGTCCTGTACTACTGCTCTTTACGACTCCTGAACGAATTATACGACTGAAATATATTTTTCTCAAGTTGTATTTTTTGCGATGGCGAATATCATGAATGGCTTTGAAAACAGTCCTTTTCAGGACTATAGTGTGAAGGTATTGAGAGACGCTGCGAAAGAGAGAAGAGTGAAAGGTGCGTGGAAGTTGAAAAAAGCGGAACTGGTCGCAGCGTTGGAAGGATTGGGTGTGTGTGTTAATGATCTACCGCAACCGCAGCCTATTGTAAATATAACAATAAACGAGGCTGAGGCGGCGGAAGTAGATTTAACAAAGCTGAAAGTGAGCGAGCTGCGACAAAGGGCTCGTGCTTTAAAAATTAAGCATTATTATAATTTAAGAAAAGGTGATCTAATCACCGCTTTAAATAATAATGTTGTTCAAGTTGAACCAAGTTCAGCTATAATTATTAATAATGCCTCTGTTCAAGTTGAACCTAGTTCAACTTTAATTAATACTAATAATAGTGATACTGTTCGTGATGTTATTATTGAACCTAGTTCAATTGATGAGACGATTGAAGCCGTTGTACGTGGTTATAATGACGTAGCTGAAGTCGACGAAATTAATCACGACAACACCGAGGTAAGTCAATCTTTAATCACCTATGATGTTATTGTTGATTTTGTTTTAGGTGATGCCGAACCGACAGCTGAGGCCGCCAAAGAAGAAATGCCGACCAGTGATGCCGACCAGTGTTTATTCACCGAGGATGCCGATTTTGAAGCCGCTATCATGGAGAACGACTCTTTATTCATCGAGGATGCCGATTTCGAAGCCGCTATTATGGAGTGCGACTCTTTATTCACGGACAACACCGATTTCGAAGCCGCTATCATGCAAATGACCGATGCTGATTTTGAAACACCCATTCAAGGACTTGAGAATAATACTGGCAGTCAGGTAAATCAATATTTATTAGACGACGATTTATTACACTGTGTATTTTCAGGCAATACGGAAACCATTCAAGAAACGATCCCGATTATTTCAATCTCCGAAGCCGATCTTCAAGAAGCCATCGCCATCGCTATTCAAGGAGTCAACAATAGCGCTATTCAAAGTACCGTCAACTTTGAATCTTTGAATGAAGCCGCCACCGAAGAGCCGTCTATTCAGGACTTCATTGATGAAACCGTGCAAGGAATCATTAACGCGGAACCAATCAACGAGGACGACGAGGTACCTGTTCACGAAGCCCGTAACGAGGTGAATACTGCCGTTGAAGAAGCCACGCCTACCAGTGGCCGGGTAAGCGAAGTTTTAAATATTGATGATGCATTATTGGCTGAAATTTTAAATAATACTGGCCCCTTGTTAAATTTGTATGAACTTGACCTTGTCGAACTCGGTCTTGAATGTAATAATAATAATAATAATAATCATGATGATTTTGAAAATGATGATTTTCTAAAAGAATTTTTATGTATCCCTGAAGATCCTTTGGAAAAACGAGCTTTGGTTCAGGAATTGATGGTCACTCATGACGAAATTATGGAAAGGGCTAAAAATGTGTTGGAGGAAATGGAAAAAAATGATATCGAGCAATACATCGAAAGAAAGCCGACCCGTCCTACACCTATCGATAAATATCATAAAAAATCTGACCGAAAATCATTCCCTCATTTGATACCTAAAATTATCGTAACTCCGCCCACTCCTGAACACGAACCAGGATACATTAACTGCGGCACGGTCGAAGTAGACGAAAACGACCCTTTTATTAGTCAACTTTTGATGTCTTCCGCTCAAAGTCAAAATACCGAACTTGATGATTTTGAGGCTAAATTAATGGAATGTCCCGACTCTGTTTCTGATTTTTATTGTGATAAATTTGATGAAACTAAAAGTGATTTCATTACTGAAGTGCAAAATATTGTAAAAGCACCCGTCGATGAAAATAATATTCTTGATATTCTCTATTCGCCTGAAAATCAAGCAGAAAAAAAGAAAATTGCTTTGAAATTTATTCAGGAAATTGAAAATTTGCGAAATGATCTTGAACTTAGTTCCGAAATTGACTCTGACAGTTCCGATTCCAACTCTGATGATGATTGTGACTCGGACTGTTCATGTAATACTTGTGATTGTTCACGTGCTTCATCACATACTGAATCGAGCCCTTCTGACTCGAGTGACGACTCCGACGATGAATTGAGCGATGATTCTGACTCTGTTTGTTCATGTGAAACTTGCGATTGTTCCATTGCTTCATCGCATAGTTCATCGAGCTCTTCTGACTCGAGCGATGAATCAAGTGATGACTCTGATGACGAATCGAGCGACAGCACCGACGATTCTGGCGACGACTCAGATGATGAATCAAGCGACAATTCGGACGATGAATCAAACGACAATTCGTCGTCCAATTCAAGTGACGATTCATCGTCTGATTCGTCCGATTCGAGTGACGATTCATCGTCCGATTCGAGCGGCAATTCGTCGTCTGATTCGAGCGACAATTCGTCGTCCGATTCGAGTGATGATTCATCGTCTGATTCGTCCGATTCGAGCGACAGTGATGATTCATCGTCTGATTCATCTGATTCGAGCGATGATTCTTCTAATTCTGATTCGTCGTCATCGTCATCTTCTGATAGTTGTAATTCGGATAATTGTAATTTGTGTAATAGCGAGCGAGTTTATATTGGCGGTGGTGGTCGTGGTGCTGCAGCGACCTCCGTTGAAAATATATTCTCCTTCGACGATGATTTTTTTGAAGCGCCGCGCGAGCGCGAGCATGTCTTGAAATATGTAAATATTAGGGAAGTAGGAAAACGCGTAATAAATCGTTTTAATTCCGAGTTTCGCGATTATAAAATAACGCTAAAGAAAAATATTCCGAAAATGACTAATGAAGATATTATTACGAAATCTTTGAAAGAGATGATAGCTTTTGCTAAAGCTCGCTCAAATTTCAAAGAAGGCGATTATTTAAATGTAGTAGTGGATAATCCGAAATTTTTCCATGTCATCTCTACTGGATATAACTGCGACGACTATGTGAAAAAAATAAAAGATAAAATGTTACAAATTCTAACCTCTGACGAGAGCGTAGATTTGTTTGATTGTACATTCAGAGTCCACACTGTGAATATCCCTTGTGGGCAGGGGCGTAAGAAAATGAATAATATAGAGGAAGATACTCGTACGAAACGATGCATTGTTCAGATTAACAATAATGATAAATTATGTGGTCCTAGGGCAGTTATTGTAGGTATGACCTACCAAACGAATATCATATTAGATCGCCCCCTTAGTGAAAATGAAATTAAATATATTCACCAAGGACGCGATTTGCAGGGAACTTTGGCTAGAGAATTATGTCGTAGGCTAGGTACATATAATGTAGAAGGGTTTACTTTGGATGATTTTAAAAATGTCGAAAAATTATTAAATATTCAAATTCATATAATATGCGCTGAAAGTTTCAATACTCTTATATACAAAGGTGAAGAGAAACCGATTAAAGTATATTTGCATAAGGTAGGCAATCATTTCAACACCATTTCAAAAATGGGTGCGTTCTTTGGCTCCTCATACTTTTGTGAAAAATGTTTTGGCGTGTATAAAAATAAAAATAAGCATGTATGTAAAACCGAGAAAAAGCCGTGTTATTTATGTACGGGAGAGCAACATGCTGATGATACGATTAAGAGAATATATTGTCATAATTGTAATAGGTATTGTCTAAATAACGAGTGTATGGCCAAACACTTGAGAACATTATGCCCAAATACGTATAAGTGTAAAAAATGTAATTCATTGGTAAAACGTAACAGTGGTCATAGATGTGGCTATAGTAAATGTCTCAATTGTAAGCAAATTGTACATACTCTTACACATAAGTGTCATATGCTGAAAAAAGCAGCAAAAGGCGGCCGCTGTGAACAGGGGTGTAAAAATTGCTCTGTTAGTACTAAGTGCATGCTAGGTACCGAGTCTGACTTGGAAAAAATTGTAAAAAGGAATTATAGAAAATTGGTCTTAACGCTTCACCCTGATAAAGGGGGTGTTGGGTATGAATTTCAAAAAGTTTTTGAAAGCTTTAAAAAAGTGCAAAATGTCATAAGATCGTCTATAACTCCGGTAGAACGTCATGACTATAAAGAAGATTTTAAAAATCTGAATATTGAGTGTAATTGTAAAAATGGTCGTCGAGACACTAATCCGAAATGTACATACACTGAACGATATATTTTCTTTGATTACGAAGCGCAGCAAGAGACAGGGGTACATATTGCCAATCTGGTTGTAGCTCATGACTTTGCAGGCAAACAGTACAGATTTGACACGAACGAGGCGTTTTGTAAATGGTTAATTAACGCTTCGCATAAAAATTATACTGCTATTGCACATTATGCACGAGGCTATGATAGCCATTTTATAATGCAATACTGTGTCAAAAACACTGTGAAGCCATACACTGTATATAATGGTAGTAAAATAATGCTTTTGGAAATTCCTAATTTGAATTTGAAAATTATCGATAGTCATAACTTTGTGCCTGCCCCTCTGTCTGCTTTCCCAAAAACTTTCGGCCTTACAGAGTTGAAAAAAGGATATTTCCCTCATTTATTCAACACTGTACAAAATAGAAATTATGTTGGTCCGATTCCTGCTAAAAAATTCTACTCATATAACCGTATGAAAAAAGATGCTCGAAAAAAATTCATGGAATGGCATGATGCGAAAGTTGCAGAAGGCTATGTTTTCGATTTGAAAAAAGAACTTTTTGAATACTGCGACTCTGATGTTGATATTTTGAGACGAGGATGCCTTCAATTACGTGAACAGTTTTTAGAAATTGCAAATATTGACCCCTTCCAATACTTGACTATAGCTAGCGTTTGCATGGCAATTTATCGTAGCAAGTATTTAGAACCGGATACTATCGCAGTTTTGAATACTGAATTAAAAGATCAGTATTCAAAGGCTTCAATTGCATGGTTAAGTTCATTTAATAATGCCTGTATCCAACACGCTGCTAATGGAGGTGAAGTCAAAATTTGTGGCGCTAAAGTAGACGGTTTTGATGCAACAAGCAATACAGTGTATCAGTTTCACGGTTGTTTTTGGCATGGTTGTCCGAAATGTTACCAGGATGATACCATAAATAATGTAAATAAGACTTGTATGGGTGATTTGTATCAGAAAACCATCAATCGCACCGCTCAACTCATAACTAGTGGATATAAGGTAGTTGAGATTTGGGAATGCGAATGGTCCAAATCACCCTTGTACAGAAAATGTAAAAATGTACAAGTAATGGAACCCTTGAATCCTCGCGATGCTTTCTTCGGTGGCCGAACCGAAGCATTTAAATTGAAAAAAATTGTCGATGGCCAAAGTGAAAAAATTAGATATATCGACGTGTGTTCTCTGTATCCTACTGTAATGTATTACGATGATTATCCAATTAGTCATCCTAATAAAATAATTGATCCTCCACATTACGATAAAAACTGGTTTGGTATTATAAAATGTAAAGTTTTAGCTCCTCGTAATTTGTATATGCCTGTTTTACCTGTTAGAGTTAAAATGAATGGAAACGAAAAGCTATTGTTTCCCCTTTGTGTAAAATGCGCTACCGATAATGTGAGAAAATGCAACCATTCGGACACGGAACGTGAATTTATAGGTACTTGGTCTACTGTTGAAATTAATAAAGCGGTGGAAAATGGGTATAAAATTTGTAATATTTATGAAGTTTGGACTTTTGAAAAATCTACTGAATTATGGAAGGGGTACATTGAAAATTTTATGAAAATTAAATTGGAAACGAGCGAGCATCATTACGCCTCGAATGAAGAATATGCTCGTGATATTAAAGAACGACTAGGTATTTCTCTTGATCTTGATCAAATTGCTGAAAATCCTGGAAAACGTGCAGTTTCTAAATTATGTTTGAATTCATTGTGGGGTAAATTTGGTCAACGTCAAAATATGGGTAATACTGAATTCATCACGGATCCAGCACGATTTTATGAAGTTTTACTCGACGACCGTTTGCAGGATTTGAATGTAATTTACGTTTCGGACCACATGGTTCAAGCAAATTATAAGTTTAAGGATTATTACGTGGAAAATAATCATAATACGAATATTTTTGTGGCTGTATATACAACGGCTAATGCTCGTCTTCGTCTTTATGAAAATCTATCAAAATTAAGTGAAGCAGTCATCTATTGTGATACTGATTCTATTGTGTATATTGATGATGGAAAAAATTCAGTTAAAACTGGCGATATTTTGGGAGAATGGACTGACGAACTTAAAAATGGTGCTTATATTGAAAAATTTCTAACTACAGGCCCGAAATCGTATCATTATAAAGCGTCTGATGGTAAAGAGTGTACTAAAGTGAAAGGTTTCACTTTGCACCATAAAAATGCATTGAAAATTAACGAAGTAGCTATGGAAAAATTGATTGATGGTAAAGAAAAGAATATCACAACCGTAGATACTAATCTAATCAAAAGAGATAATGCAACTAAACAATTATTAAGGGTAAAAAAAGAGAAGAAGACTTGGGGTTTTGATTTTGATAAACGAATAGTATGTCAAAACTACGATACTTTCCCGTACGGTTATTAAGTAGGTACCTAGGTATATTATAATGCGGTGTGACTTGAGAGTCGCGGGTGGATGGCGGGACCGCAAAAAAAGTAAAATTTTTCATTGTTAAAAATATTTTTTTCAAATAAAAATTGCCATGAACGAATTTTTCTAAAAATAAAGTATAATGAAAATACCTAGCTACCAACTTTAAAAAAAAAAAAGAGCAAATAAAACTATGAAAAATATGTTTTGGTCCTTGGTCAAATTTTCACTAAAATAAAACAGGTTGGTAGGTACTAGGTACCTATGAACTTATTTTTTCCAAATATTTTTCTAAAATCGGTTGTATTATCAGTTGTATGGATTGAATTCGTCTTTTAAATCTCAACCTGTCCGAAGCAATTGTCATCCAATTGCTTTTTCTGTCCTCCTCACTAGATAAATAATGAATGATAATATTTGGGTTAAATTTTACTTGTTTCTTCTTAGTATCCATAACAACAAACATTTGTCAAAATCTCAGTCTTATCATGTTTTTTATACTTTTTCAATATCCATAAGGTAACGTATTAAAAGCTCTGTATTATGAAATGTATCTTTTTCATTTTTATAGATACATAGAAAAAATTAATATGTGTGAATAAAGGCCTACTTAGTTTGATTTTTAAAGGTTTATTAGAAACGTTTTAGGTATGTACATTTATTGTCATATTGGGTCCATTCTGAGAGTTTATGTTGAAAAATACCTGATTTTTTCATTTTTTTTTTTTTTAAATTAGTCAATGTTTGCAATGCAGCAAGTAGGTATGGCGTTGGTTGTTCATTATGTGGCGAATTACACATTTTCCTCAAATTTCAAACTCTTCGAAAAATTGTTCAATTTTTTTCGCAATATTTGGGCCCATTCTAAGAGCTTATGAAGAAAAATTCCTGATTTTTTTCTTTTACTTTTTTGGGTATTTCCGGGGTTTTTATTTTTTTCACAAAACATGGTATATGGTACATTTTATTGCCGAGAAAAATACGTTTTGTGAAGTGATTAGAAGAAATTGAAAAATGTAGAAAATTTTTGAAAGAAATCGGGAATGCTTTTTTAAAAAATCTGAAAGTCCATAGCCTTGGTAACCCTTGTCCGTGCAGTTCTTTTTAAAGAAGCGTGAAAAAACCTTAGTAGTATTCCCACTTGTCAGCGTTGTCAGCGTTCGCATTCAAAAAAACGCTGAACGTGACAACACTGCCACTTGGTAACACTGTAACCTCGCTATGAACAACCTGTTTTACGGGGATGAAGGGTGAAAGATTTGGACAGTACTGTTAGATTTGCAATTGCGAGGAACTCTCGTTTAAGCTTTCATTTCATCCGCTACCTGGTTGCTGTTCTTAGTTCTTACACGTGGTTTACCTAGCGTTAATTTTTGGTTACTCGTTCACTCTGTCGTTACTCTGAATACAATCCACGTAAGTAAAATCTTAAGTACTACGCTTCATTAGTAAATATTTCAATTGTAGGCTACTCCAAATTTTTATTTAAAATATTTCATTTTTGCGTACCTACCTACATTACTTATTCACACAAATCTTTAAAAATGCATTTTTTATCAAAAGTATTGAATTGACAAAAGAATAAGCTTTAAAAATAAAGTAATTTTAAAATTCAGATTCATGTTTTTAGTGCTCTGCATTTGAAAACTGCAAAACAAAAAAACTGAAAAATGATTTTTGGTATTGATAGGTCTGTCTTTGAGAGTTTGAGATATATATTTCAGTAAAAATATAAATATGTAAGTGCAATTTTTTAATTTCAATCATTTTGTTCTTCAGAATAATGTGTGCTCATTATGCACCGATTGAGATCATCGCAAATGGAAATTTTGCAATTCGTATGGGAAGTCTAACAATACCTCGACCCGGATGTCCCTCTGATCGTAGTTCAAGATATGTGGAATTGTGTAGTTGGGTAGAGGCTGCATCACCATACGAAGAACCAGGGTATTTCAATAGGTTATACATAAATGATATTGCGGGATTTGAGCGATTCATTTGGGAAATGATGGAGAGACGTTTGCCAGTAATCCTTAGTAATGTAGAGATCACTGTAACGGATATGTTGGCCATCCTGAGCATTGTTGGCAGTGGAATGTACGGCTTTAGTGAGGGAATAGCTTGGTATTACCACGATTTGTATGATGAAATTTGGGATAAGATAGTTGAAGAATACAAAACAGTGGACCCACCTACAGACATTGAACAACTACAAAGTCCATATTATAAATGGTACTCATTGGAAGTAATGGATAGAGTGTTTGCTAAAATAAGATTTGAACGAAGATGTGAAAAAAAAACTAATAAAAAAATGAAGTGGCAACGAAAATTGCAATTAAGAAAACAACAGTTCGAATCTTATAAAAAGGATTCGTTACAAAATTCATCCTGGTCTGTTATATTGAAAACTGAGTAATCCAGATGAAGAAATCAAAGAATTACCTCTACCTACTTCTCTGATTCGATATATTAGACAAATAAGTGGCTATTAGATAATAATTATATAAATCCTGTTAATGGTTAAGATATAAGGTCGCAAACCCCACTAATGTTTTTTGTATTTTGTACTTTAGTATTTTTTACACGTATTTTTATGGATATTTTACTGAATTTTTGAATTTTTTTGTATTTTTGTACATACCTATTTTTTTTATTTTCATGGATATTTTTCCATTTTTGCATATTTTTTGTATTTTTAAATATATTTTAATCAATTTATCGATTTTAAAATTTAGTGGCGAATTTGTGATATTGGGAGGAAGGAAAGGGAGGGGGGTTGGGGTAAAACGTGAGTGTGGAAGAAAATATGATATTGAAAAAAAACTAATTGAAAAAGGAGAAAATATTGCGAATGAAAAATGGAAATTGGGTAGGGAGGGGGGTTGGGGTAAAACGTGAGTGTGGAAGAAAATATGATATTGAAAAAAAACTAATTGAAAAAGGAGAAAATATTGCGAATGAAAAATGGAAATTGGGTAGGGAGGGGGGTTGGGGTAAAACGTGAGTGTGGAAGAAAATATGATATTGAAAAAAAACTAATTGAAAAAGGAGAAAATATTGCGAATGAAAAATGGAAATTGGGTAGGTAAGTATTAGAAAAATTGGACATGAAAATCTATAGATTTTGAAAAATTGAGTTTGATCATTGTGGAAAGAATAGGTGTAATACAAATTTGACCACATTTATGAAAAATGTAATTCTTCGATGTTGTATTCTTTTTTTTAGTATCGGCTAATTTTCGAGTGATTTAAAACTAGGTAGGTATGTGAAATTCTACTTGAATCGTGTGAATTTCCCTTTTTAACAATATTGTTTTAAAATAATGCTGTTTTCAAAAAAAAAGTCCACCGTTTTTTGATTCCTATATAAGTACATACAAGCATACTTAGTCGATCATTCTTTAAAAAAGAAAGCATGATGTGGAGTCCTGACTCTCTGTTAAAATGCGCTGGTAGGGTTGTAGTGCAAAATGAAGATGACTTGAAATTAATACCTATTCCAAAAACGCTTATTCCAAAATTAATTGAACTTTACTACCAAACAAGGTATACAATAAGCTATATGGTTATTCTAAAACCAAGAGAGCTTCATTACCAAAGAAGCTGTATAATGAGCTATACTGAGAAATTGCCAAATTTTACTTGACCTTCGCCACATATTGGGTTTGCTGTAAGAATAATTGTTTCAATGGATATTCAAAATAATATGAAAAAATGAAAACTTGTATTTTTCCAGTTTAGAGAATACTCAACTTGTTTTGACTAATAATTCCTCTTATTACCCAAAAAAAAAAGTTTGAAGCTGAATGATGAACAATGTATGATATCACCAATAACTTTGAAAAAAATGCAATTATGAACAGTTTATGATATTACCAAAAAATTTGAAAAAATACAATGAAAAGCGCATTCATAGAAAGATAGGTTCATGTCCTACTCGCGGGAAATATATTATTCGTGGGGCCTAATGTGTGAGAAAGTATTCCTATAGGTTATATCGATGAATGGAAAAAAAGTGCAAAACTTCACTTATCGCTGTCTATCCTGTGGAATAAATTTAAATTATGTTGTAAACACTTTTTGAAAACAAGGGAAAGAAATGATGAAGGGGTTCATTAGGTTTTAATAGTAGATAGGTAGGCTCTTCCTGTAAGTATAGTACCTATATATAAATAAGTTCTAATATCTAAATCGAACATTATACCTTTTGAAGCTTTTACTGACTACTACAATGGTAACATTATTTAACCCCTATTCATTGGAAGAATTGGTAGCTTTCAACATTATAACTAATGTGAGGAAACCTCTTGATGTTCAGCTATTACCTCTTCCCAAATCGGTTATACAATATCTTAGACAAATACAAAACGTTTTGAATAAAGAGCACGTTAGATTGAAAATGGCTTTGGGTAAGCATTATGATACCCAGTTATATGATATTTATACAAAATTCATTTTATCAAGCGGTTTTCTTAAAAATTCGTACTCACATAATGAGCGTGTGAGATATATCAAGTCGAGTTTTGGTGTTATGGATGATCGTGATTTGACCTCTAGCGTTGATGAGGATAGTGATTATGACTCGTATGATAGTGAAAGTGATAGTGACTTTTATGATAGTGACTTGGATTCTTCAAATGAACTTGGGGGTGGGAATCAAGGTCAACCTTTCATGAAATTCTACAACTTTGCAGTGGGTACTAAATTCAATATCAAAGAATTTTCACAATATGAAAGTATATTTGGTACTACCATTGCAGTCACCACTGATAATTACAAATTCAATTTACCACGCAGATATGTAAAATTATTTGATACAGATAGGAAATTGGAGGCTTGGAATTTAGAAGCTTCCAAGTTGAAACTTCAACTCCAATATGACGGTAGATCGAATGATAGTCCTACTGTACTTCTCAGTATGTCTCAAAAAAATTTTGTTTCAAGTTCATATTACTTCATTAAAAAAAAATTTCTAAGCATAATAAAAAAAAAGTTTTTTTAAAAAAATATTTTCTTTCCAAGTTCAGGTTGTGTGAATAATGAAATGATTACCCATCATAAGACACACCAAAAGTGGCGGTATGAGAAATACATTAATGGTCTAGAAATTTAAAAACCCGCCACTTTTGAAAATTATATACAGACCTCCACTCCAAGCATAATTATCTTCAATCCAGTTTGAGCTAAATCTATCCCCACTCCTTTTTTTGTCTATATAAGGATGTGTTTAGTCCATTGAAAGTCATTGCGCTTCTTGACTTGCTATGAAGATGACGAATTTTCATGAATTGCCTGTTATGTATCCTGAAGAACTTCCCGTTAATAAGACTTTTCACATTGAAAAATTTGAAAGTGAATATTGGTTCCCTTATAAGACATACGCTTTCACATCGGACTTCAAATGTCTCTTACCCGATAGTTTAGGTATGGTTTTTCAGTTTACATTGCACTTTTGGGAAAATAAGAAAAATGCGACCATGATTCACGAAGGTGAAGGTTTGATCAAAATTAGTGACAATACTGACGAGCCTCGACCTGTACTATCTTGGACAAAAATACCCGATTGGAAGTTTTATGATGTAATTGATTTGGAAGCTCATTCGATATCCACTCCCTACTTCAAATACGAAATTTCTTGGTCTTCTCGATACTTTGATTGCCCTTTGAAAATCCAGCATTGGAAAACACGTACAGGACTGAAAATCTGTTTTGAAGGGACTGGTTCATTTCATTTACGTCACGAAGGCGGCGAACCTGTTCCCTTTTTAGAACCTGAAGAATTACCTTGTGACGAGGATGTGAGTTTTGATATTTTAAACTTTGAACGTGGGCCTGGCAATTCCACCATAGTCAATACTGAATACTTCAGTTGTAAATTAGACCCTGTCACAAATCAACAATTCGACACTCCGAAAAAATTACAGTATTTTAACAAGTACAATGATTTGATTTTGAATATACTAAGTCCATCTGATAATGAAATTTTTACGTACATAAACGCACACCGTTCAATGAATAGTCAGAAGTTTTGGTTGAGGTATGAGAATTACATTCGCGGTCTTGAAAATTTTTAAAAATCATCCCCACCACTTTCAAAAATTATATAAGGACCTTCATTCGGGACATATCTTCAATTGAGCTTGAGCACTCGTTGAAGATGGACGCTTTACTTAACCAATTTAACGAACTTGGTGAAGAGAAAAAACGTCTACCTTTCATGAAATTTAACGATTTCAAAATTGGTACAAAATTCAATGTTAAGGAGTTTACACGATACCAGACTAGATTTGGTACTACCATTGTGGTCACTACTGATGATTGCAAGCTCAATTTACCGAACAGGTTTGTAACACTATTTGATAGCGATGAGAAATTGGAGACTTGGAATGCACAAGCACCCAAGTTACAACTCCAGTATAATGGCATAAAGAACAATGCCATACTCATCAATATCTATACTGTACAATAAATTATTTCTAAGTTTTAGGTTTAAAAATATTTCTAAGTTAGGTTTAGTAAAAAAAAAAAAAAAAAAAAAAAAAAAAAAGTTTGAAAAAAAAAAAAAAAAAAAAAAAAAAAGTTTGAAAAAAAAAAAAAAAAAAAAAAATGAAAAAAAAAAAAAAGTTTGAAAAAAAAAAAAAAAAAAAAAAAAGTTTGAAAAAAAAAAAAAAAAAGTTAGAAAATATTTCTAAGTTTTGAAAAAAAAAAGTGAAAAAAATATTTGTTTGAAAAAAAAAAAAGTTTGAAAATATTTTTTAGTTTTGAAAAAAAAAAAAAAGTTTAAAAAAAAAAAAAAAAAAAAAAAGTTTGAAAAAAAATTTTGTTTGAAAAAAAAAAGTTTGAAAAAAAAAAAAAAAAAAAAAAAGTGAAAAAAAAAAAAAAAGTTTGAAAAAAAAAAAAAAAAAAAAAAAAGTTTGAAAATATTTCTAAGTTTTGAAAAAAAAAAAAAGTTTAAAAAAAATATTTGTTTGAAAAAAAAAAAAAAAAAAGTTTGAAAAAAATATTTCTAAGTTAAAAAAAAAAAAAAAAAAAAAAGGTGCGAAAGAGAAAAATTAAAACGGCCCTTCTCAGGGCCAACCAATTACCCCGCAAAATAACAACTTCCACCAGCTACAGCGGGACAAGGCACTTGGAGTACGGGCGTGTACCCAAGTGCCCCATATACTACTAGTATTAATTTACTGATTTGGAAGAAAATTTGAAAAAATTGTTTTTGAATTAAATTCAAGAAAATTTTGTAAAATTCGTGTTAAGTATTTGAGTCAAAATTTGAAAAATGAGTTTTTTCAACAAAAATAAAGAAAAAAAAATAGGAAAAAATACAAAAAACATAAAAAGTTTCGCGAAGATGTACATTAATATTTTATTATAAAGATCAAATTTTAAGCGAAACAAAAAATTACAGAGTACGAATAAATTGAGCGACGTTTCGAATTTCATCGAAATTCATTATCAAGTCCGATACGAAGAAAACAACGAAATTCGTATCGGACTTGATAAAGAAATTCGAAACGTCGCCCAATTTATTCGTATTCTGTAATTTTTTGTTTCGCTTAAAATTTGATCTTTATAATAAAATATTCAAAAAAAATTGTTTCCAAAGACAAGTGGAAAATTTTTTAGGTACTTGAGCCATGCATAAAAATTATAAAAATTCGATAGGTACCTATTTAAAAAAAAAAAAAACAAAAAAACTAATATGTATTTAAAAAAAATAAAATAATAAAAAGTCAGAAGTTTTTCAACAAATACTTAATTTCATTATTTTCATTTTGAACTATCGATACTCGTATTATCAAACTCCGAAAATGCACAAAAATCGAATATTGAAATCTCTTTTTTTTGGAAAAAAAAATCTCTCAGAGGCCCATATTTTAAAAATTTCCTTATTCGAATATAAGTAATAAGGTATCCTTAAGACGTTCCTTAAGATTTTTTAGTATTTTAAAACGTTCCTTTTTCGAAATGAGGTAAATGGAATAAGGAAATGAATAAGGTACCTCGCGAGGTACCTTAAGGACACCTTATTGTATTTCGATAATTTTTATCAGAATTGAATGAACTTTTGAATGATTTTTTTTTTTAAGTTTTGTGAAGTTTTTTATTTTTTTGTAATATGGATCATATAATAAACAACATAATGCTTAATGAAATTGCAAAATTCCCAACCAGGGTTCTGCGAGATCGCAGCAACCCATTGAAACATTACAATGATAATGATTTCCTCACTCGGTTTCGGTAAAAGACGTTTATGAACGTGAATAATTGTACATACTTATTGAGTAATTTCAAATTATTTACGTAGTTGAGATGTTCATTTGAAGGAAAACCAACAGGTTTTTTTTATTTTAAAAATTGGAGAAATAGGTATAAAATATTTCTACTCCAAAAAATTAGGAATCCGAGCTTCTTTTGAGGTATTTCTGCGGAGAAATTATGTTCACTTATAGACCTTTACAGCAAAAATTCACGCAAAAGGGAAAAATTCTTTGATAACACGTAAAATCACGCAAAAAAGAAATTTGAATTTCACCATCAGTTATCACAAAACGCGCGCAAAACCAGCAATATGCCAATGCTAGAAAAATACAGCATTTCTATTGGTTGTAATATCCGAAACTCGGATGAAACTGTTTGGCAACAATGCACCTTCACAAACCTTATGAATAAGATAAGGATAGTTTTAAAATACCATTTTAAGGAACCTTATTATAAGATCGTTTTTAAAATACCGATTTTCCTTATTCCTTACCTTAAGGAATAAGAATAAGGAAATCTTAAGGAAATTTTTAAAATACGGGCCTCAATCTTTTTCACAGAAGAAAATGTTTCAATTTTTTTCTGTATAAATTTTCAAATTGTTTTAGAAAAAAATAAGAAACTCATTTTTTTGAAAAAATTCATTTTCTTAGAGTAAATGATTTTTAGACCAAAAAAACCTCAATTTTTCCGCGAAAAATCTGATTTTTCTCGGAATAAAAACCATCTCAATTTTTTTGTAGAAAAAAACAGACAGTAAATTTTTTTTAAATTTTTTCTTCTAAAAATCTCTGTTGTTTCCGTAGGAAATGAATCACATTTTTTAATTTTTTTAAAAAAAGTTTCTCAATCTGTAATGTTTTGAAGTAAGTTTAGGTACACATTATTTTTCAAATTTTTGATGTACCTAGGTAAATAATCATTTAATTTACATTTTTCAAATAAAAATTCTACTTAGATTTTCGAGGAAAAAAATCAAAATATAATTATACCTATCTATACTTACCTACTTATATTTTATTATCACTTTGAAAAAAAATTCACAAGTTCGGGTAAAATTTCTTTCAAAAAATAATCTTGATTATTTGCCTCATTAATTCTTAGACGAAGAAAATCTTAAAATTTTTTGAAGTGAAATCTTTCAATTTTTTGAAGTAAAAATTTAAAAAAATTTTCAAGAGTAGGTAATAATTTTTATTATTTGGAGTAATAATTTTTAAGAAAAGAATCACCCAATTGAAGAAGAGTTACATTTTTTCTAAAGTAGAAATATTTCAAAAAATTTTCAATCATTTGTAAGCTAATTTCTTAATTAACTTTTTTTTTTGAAAAAAAAATCAATTTTTCGCAGTAAAAATATTTCTCAATTATTTTAAGAATATTTTTTTTGTTTTTGAATGTTTTAATTTTTGAGAAAAAAATTCTGAATTTCTTTAGAGTAAAAAATTTCTCAATTTTTCTGGAATTGGAAATAAAAAATGATTTGGAGAATTCAAAAAAAGAAATCTCTAATTTTTAGAGAGAAAGAAATCTCCTGATTTTTTGTTTCGATGTTTTTAAAAGAAAAAGCTTTAATTGGGGGAGGGGGCAGGGTCTCTTAATTTTTTAGAAAAATAAAATATCTTTCGAAGCCAGCATTAAAAACCTTCTCCCCCCCCCCCCCCCAAGAAAAGGATCCATTATTCGATTCTCAATATTTTTTTGAAAATAAATCTCATTTTTATTTTTTTTGCTTCAAATTTTTCAAATTCACAAAAAAAAATTCCTAATATTATGTTCTTCTTTTATAATTTTAGAAGCCTGATAACAAATCCAAAATACATAAAAGTACCAAAAATGATGTCTAATTTAAAAATACACACACAGTATCTAATGTAATACCTAATTAACCTTTCAACATATTGACGCAATTTTTTTCGCAGACTATTTTTTTTTTATCAAAATTCAAATAATTGGCAGCTTCGAGAAATTTTTTTCCTAATAAAATTCCAAAAAATGATACCAAAACCAACATACGATTAAAATAATTTATCTACATCGAGACTATTATTAAAATCACATAAATTATGATGATGTTTGGAATCATTGAAAAAATAATACTGGTTGTTTTTAAAATTCTTTCATATGCATTATCTACCGACGTATTATAAAAATCGACCTTTGAGATATCGATATTGGGTAATTTATACAAATACGACGTATATAAATTAAAATTCGAACCAAGGTTTTAACATCGAGTTAATACAATAATTAGTACAGAAATGTTGAACAAATAAATACATAATAATGATTTTGTAGAAAGAATCGTTCTGTAAGTAATTTTAGGCGATTAAAAAAGCATGAAAGTTTAATCTACGAGTTCGTCTGCATTGTCTCGTGTAACACTATCAAAGAAAGGCTATTTTTATGGATGAACTTTGGTATCAGAGCCCTAATTCGAAAAGAATGGTGTGATCGTGATGGGCTGATGGAACTAAAATACTTGAAATTGATACCTATTGTAGGTATATTTTTTTCAAGAACTTGGAAAGTTGATACCTACCTATCTAATCGTATTTTAGAAAATTTTACTCAACATTACATCATAATACGAAGTAACATTCCAAATCATGAAAACCTCACTCGTCTCATTTCTCATTACAGAGTAAACAATCCACTCGGAAATTCCAAAAATAAAAAGTAAACTATGAGAAAACTTTATTCAAAAATTACACTCAACAAAGAGGTAATCCTTGGTAAAACCTACGATCGTTCTGCGTCGATATTTGCAGCACCCCAACGACACTTACGAAGTTACGAGTGAAATTCTAACAAGCTCAATAATCTGCTCGAAAGAAAAAACAAATTTTTCTGTAAACACCGCGAGATGAAATCCATCTTATGCAACATACACTTGTAATCTCATACCTGATATACTGTAAATCCCAGGCGACACCTTTTTCAGCCAAATCCCAGTTCAAATCCGGTAACTGGTATTGTTTGATTATGGTTCCGTACTGCGTGAATGGCTCATCGGCAGTGATTTGTAAATGAACACAATTACAATGTTTTCCCATTAAATAATTAAGTCGACAAAAGATTTTTTGAAAAAACCACGCGAGCTGGGACAGATTCGATAAACGATGTTACTGTAGCGAAAGTTAGTTCGATTATGCTGTTCGACGAAAAGCTACCACTGGGCTCGAGCTTCAGAGGCTGCAGTTTCCACACAAGGTACGAAGTTCGCGTTGATAAGTATTGTTTACTCAGCCGGATTTCATCTCATGTGTCGGTGTTTTCTAAAATAATATCTGCGTAAAATTACTTACGCATTTTCCGAGTGAAATGAAAACCATCTGACGTCGAGGGAAATCCTCCCCGCAGTCTCCCCTTTAATTCGCGATAAAAGATAGAAATTGGGCTTTGTTTTTAAATTATTAATGTACTTACGTAGCTACCTACATGTACATATCTTCTTTGTTTCAAATGCGAAAAAAATGTATGGTCTCGAAGGACTGCAAAAATGATACGAGGCAGTAAAAAAATATATGAGTATAAAAATATGAACCAACAACAACAACAACAACAACCGGATCTCGAAAGGGATGGGATATAAACCAAAGGTTGTCATGACAACACCAGTACAAAAATTAAATAATGTGGCGGGGAAATTTCCGCTCTGAGAGTGATGAATTTTCCAACGAAAATTTGTCTGTTCATACTCTTCACCAAAACAAGATCAAGACGAGGTCTTGTAATTTTTTAGGGTTTAGCTCGATTTTGTGGGTTCAAAATTTTTCAACGTTGGTGAACATTTTTATAGATAATTCCTCCAAACAAAAATAAAATATTTTTTTTTCCGAAAAAGTTGAAAAAATGTTCGAAATAGGTATTGAAATAAAAAATACGGAAATATTTTTTCACTAAAAATTTAAGATTTCTTTCTAATAAAATTTCAAAAAAAATTTTAAAAAATTATTACAATAAAAATCAAAAATTTTATAAATATGTTTACTCGAGAAAAATTGAGTGATTTTCTTAAAAAATTGGCAAATCTGAGAAATTTTTTCCTCAAAAAATTCTGGTGATTTTTCTTCCTTCAAAAACATACATTTTTTTTATTCAACAAAATTAAAAGATTGTTTTCTTTCAAACAGAACTGAAAAAAAATTTCTTAAAAAAAAATTAGGAAATGTATTTACCCCGAAAGACTTCTTTTTCATGATGTTAAAAATGAAAAACTTTTATAATTATTAAGAAATAAAAGTTGTAGATTTTTTTTCAGAAAAATCAAGAGAATTTTCACCTCAAAAATATTTAAAGACCCCCAAAATTGAAGTATTTTAGCTGATTTTTTTTTATTTCAACAAAATAAAAGTATTTTTTCATTAAAAAAAGACTTTGAAAATTAAAAATTTTTAAATAAGTATCTACTTACTTACCTATAACTTCAAAATTTAAGTAATTTTATTCTACCAAAAAAAAAAAAAAAAAAAAAAAACGGAAAGAATTTTTCTTTTAAAATATTAAAACATAGGTAGGTATTATTTTCTACTCGAGAAAAATTTTAAATTTTTTTAAGTATTTTCATTCCAACAAACAGCATATTTTTTCTATTAGGTAGGTAATATCGAAAAATCAGGATATTTTTATTTTAAAAATTGAAATCTACAAAAAATCAAAATAAATGGGTAAATAAACACCCACCTGTCATTATTGCTCTTCAAATACCCTAACTATCAACCACCTACTATTTTCTTGTCCCTCTTTTTCAAACCAACGTTTACAATATGATATAAACCCCCAAATATTATCATCTGACAATCTAGAAAAAATAAATCGACTAATAACCTTCTTAAAGAAAACCCATCTTTACAATCTAATTTAAACCTCATTGTAGGGGCGCGATAATCCTGGTAATTAAAAGCGCCCATAAAAAAAAAAAAAAAAAAAAAAAAAATAGGTAGGTAGGTAATTATATCATTTTAAGAAAAATTAAAAATGTTCAAATTACGAAAAAATCGAGCGATTTTTATTTCCACTCCAAAGTAATTATTTTTATTTCTATTTTTTGTAGAATATTTAAACAAAGTAAAGTTTTAATTTCAAAAAAAAAGTCCGAAAAATTTTTTCTCAAAAAAATTCGAGTGATTTTTCGCGAAAAATTAACAGAATTTTTACTCCAAAAAAATTGAAAAATTTTTCACACCAATTAAATTATTTAGAAAATTGAAAAATTTTAGAACATTTTTATTCCAGAATAATAATTTTGTAGGATTCTTTTTCAAAAATATTGAAACAGTTTACATCAGTAGACAAATTAATTTCTGAAAAAAAAAACTTTAAAAATCTTCAAAAATACACTAGGTATTATTCTGAGAAAAATTTTCAAATATTTTTGTTTCAGAAAAATTAAGTACCCCCCCCCCCCCTCAACAAAAAATTGCGAATTTTTTCTCCGAGGAAATTAAAATATTTTTTTCTCTCAAAATGAAATCCGGAAGAATTTTTTTCTTTTTTTTCAACATAAGATAAAAAATTTATTTCATGAGAAGTTGAAAAATTTTGAAATATTTTTAACTTTTTATTACAAAATGTGACATTTTTTCACATCTACAGGATTTTAAAAAAATGAAAATTTTAAAAATATCTTCATTGCAGAAAAATTGTTGAAAATTGTTTTTCAAAATTATTGAAACACAACATCGAAAGATCAATTTATTTCTATAAAATACATATGTGTACGTCCATAACAAAAGGGCCCATTCTGTCGGTATTGAGTTAAGACCAGATCCTAAAATTACATTAAATTTGACGTGAAATGAGACTAAGAGGAGCCTCCTAGCTCAAAAACTCCCAGAGTTACAGAAATTTGAATTTGAAATTTGAAAAAAGTGAGTTTTGAGAAAAACGCATTTGAAAAAAGTGAAGTGTAAAAAACGTGAAAAATTGAAATTTCTCGACCCCTAAAACTTATGAAGAGGTGAAATGGATATGGATGCATGTACTTTGATGGACTTCAGCCTTTTACTATATTAGACAATCCCTGAATCGCGCAGGTAGGCAACTATTCAAACACGACAGAATGGGCCCTTTTTCATATTTCTAAGAATTGAAATAATTATGAGGTAAATTCGATGGCTACTGAAGTTATGCCATCATTCGAGTGGTTTTTGGTCATAATTTTGAAATTTTTTAAATCCCCCTCCTCCCTTAAAATTCTTCATCATCTAAAAATTCTTGTAATTAAATGAAAAACGAAACGAAAAATATGGAAGATTATCAAAAAGTAATTTTAATTTTTTTTTTCTCCAGACTAATTCAGTGATTTTTTTTTCAAAAAGGAGTAGAAATGAAACTATTTTTCGAAGTGGACAGTGAAAAAACAGTGTTTCCAGTAACCCAATGTCCAGAAATCGGAAAATTATACGAAAAATTTAACATCGACAGAATGGGCCCTTTTTAAAGTTTTATTCAAGTTGCTACACTGCTGAGAAAAAACGCGACCGAGGCCTTCTGCCGGGTTGAGGTGATAGACCAGTGTTACCTACACCCAAAAATCCAAAAAACCGAAAATCGTATTTTTTGACCTAACTTCATAAAAACGGCTATATCTCGAAAACTGTGATCGACGGAATGGGCCCTTTTGTTATGGACGTACACATATTTCAAGAAAAATTGAAAAGTTTTCAAACACTTTTGTTTCAGAAAAAATATGTGATCACCCCCCCCCCCCCCCCACCCAAACAAAAAAGAACATTTTAGAAAGCTTCTAAAATATTTTTATAATGTAGAAAAATGTAGTTTTTTCCCAGAAAAATTAAAAAATAATTTTCTCAAAAAGAGCTAAAAGAAAATTTCCATTCTTTAAAAAAATAAAAGAATTATTTCTCAAAAAAAAAAATCAATAGGTAAAATGAAAAAAAAAAATGAAATACTGTCACTCCAATTGCGTGATTTTCCCCCCAAAAGATTGGAGAATTTTTACACTGCTGAAATTTGTTTTTCAAAAAAAAAAAATGGATTTTTTCCCTATAAGCAATGAAAATTGGGCTCGATATTATATCATATTTTTATCCATACTAATTAACATACATTACATAATAGCCTCAGCCTGACTACAAAGTATGTGTAATCTCGAACGATAATTATTAATGAGTTACAGGTCAAATACAAATTGGCATTTTTGGAAAGGTCTTACAGTTTTTGTAAAATCTTTATCGTCTCTTCCTATCAAACCTACAGAAATGGACCAGTCTATCATAAATCGAACAGTTGTTACATTCGTATCTATAATCACAGTTGGGAAAAATTGATAATTTGATTTTATAAAATTAAAATGTCACAAAATCTAGAACACTGAATTTTTAATGAACTTTGTTATGTTTGTAAACACTAAACAGACAGATCCAAAGCAGTTTACTATTTTACTTGGGAAAAAAATTATCTCGAATAAACTTCGGACTTGCGATTTGAAAAATTGGTATGAGAAGGCGGTTCATAGAAATACATCAATTCAACTCGTGATAAAGAGGAAATCTTCCAATAATGTTCAACACACACACATATTCAATTTTATATACGAGTACTTACAATGTTACTAATCAACTCGATGCTTGTAATTAAAATGGGCAAAATCACCTTATATTTGCAAACTAAATCAGGGGCGAAATGAAGGATGATTGAATTGAAAGTTCATTAGTTTAATGATTTTTTTTTTTTACAATATAAGTTCCGGTTCAAAAATTATAAGGTCAGAGATAGGAATTGTTGGAAAGTTGATACCTATGAAAATTTCGTCATTATTTTTCTATACGTAGGTAGATATAGGTAGGTAGGTAATGAATATACAAATACAATATGATTTTGAAAAATAATATCCAAATTTACGTCAAAAGGTCAAACAACCTAAACATGATAAAAGTTTAGTACAAGGGAACATGAAGAAACCCTCTGAGGTTGTCATAACAACCAAAACAATAAGTTCGATGTTATCAGAATGAAAATCACCAACTTACTACTGCAGATAGTAATGAATCTTCTAACGAAAACAGGCCTACTACCGGCGTTACAACATAAACAAGATCATTATAATAAAGTAGGTATCTTCAAAATTGTAATGGCAAATCGATAAAATATGATATACCTAATTATAATTTATAGGATGAGCCAGAAATTCCTATTTTTGAAAACATCGTATTACCAGCACCTTTCGCATTTCGGCCATTTTCACAATATTACAATCCGTACTCGAATGGCTGCTCCATACTTTGCAACCATCCAATCGATCAAGATACCAAAGAAACAATCAAGAAAGCCAAAGAAGTAAGCAAAATACCAAAGTACAGCCAGTACTTACTCCGTTCATGCATTTAAATAAATGATAATTCTTCATTCGCAGATACTAGAACGAAAATGTATCTCGATCCAAAGAAACGATATTCCTCTAGAAGACGACGTTGACGATGTATTCGTCCCTGAAGTACTGTTTCGTCGTTATACGGAAACCGATTCGAGACCACAAACTCCTACTCCGACGATAACCAGTCTAACGACTAGAATCTCTCATCCGCGCCGATGTATTACTCCGGATCCGGTGGTAGCTGAGCCTGAAAAAATGCAACTCGTGTTAGATTTACGAAGAAGTCTGAGCCAGAATGCGATGAGTGCCAATGTTAGAGATGATCTTATAAATGAATTACCTCGATATAGGCACCACCCTGATGTGAATATAAATTCTATGGCACTTTTTAGGAAAATCACGTCCTGTCCGGTGTATCTTTATCAGCTTCTATTACGTCTAAAGTATCGCCAAGTAAATCCAACGATCATCAGATTGCCCACGATGCGATGAAGAGGAAACGGAAGTCTGATCTTTGTAAAGAAGTCAACAAATCACAGACGGTAACTTCTCATATTCTTCATCAGTCCCATTGGAAAATATCTGTAGTTTTTGATCTGGAATGAAAATGAACATCTTACTTGTAGGTTCTGAAAACTGATGCGGTCAATCTACGTCAAAACGTTGTCGTACCAAAGCAAGAAGATACAGCTAGCCATAAAAAGAAAAAAAAGAAGTCCAAAGTGAAAAGTACCAAAAAAGATACAGATAAGGAATTCAAAGATTTGGTTGAACCGAAAGAAACACAGGCAAGTTCTTAGGGTAAGCTGATGAAGACACTCGAGTATGACGAAATTCTCGTAAAATATGACGTATTAATTAATGTTGGTACTTCTCGGTGGTCTGTCGTATTGCATAATTTACTCACGTCTTCATTAAACACGAATTAAATGAACGATAATTCAAATTTTAATAGAACAGTGCTTAAAACTTTGGAAACTTTCAAAAATTTTCGTTTTTTCAAAACAAAACAAGAGGTGATTAGCGTTCGGGTTTTTTCGACCACCTTCGGGTTTTGTTCGGGTATTGTTGATTTTTTTCAAAAAAATAACGACAATTCAGCTGATTCAGCACATTTAGAGGTGAATTTTTCATTTTTGAGAGAAAAAAAAACAAAATTTAAATTAAAACCGAGAAAATGAAGTATACTGATTTCATTTTCGTACAAAATCATGTTTCTCGATTCATCTTTACAGCACTTTACACGATTTCTAAGATTGATTATTTGATTACTTCGTTAGGTATCAAGCTACGATGACTCTCAACGATACGAGGGTCAAATAAACGACGAAATTACTGCATCGAAAGAAGACGACAATAAAGAAAATGCAACCCAAGATCATTACGTGATCGATCCAGACTTACTGAAACTTCTGCAGAGAGAATTAGACTTGGAAATCGTAGATAACGAACCAGATCCTCGGGTATAATTCGTAGAATATTCTTCTTTTAGCTTCATTTCAAGTGCAAGTTATGAAATAGATGTTTTCATAGAAACGAATGGTTTATGAAGAAGTATACGCGAAAGCCATTACTAACCGGAGATCTTCGGCAGTGAACGATGAAATCAAATCACTCAGACGAGAGCTCCGTTTGAATTCGTTGATTACAAATACCGAATCATTATTCACTTTACCACGTACTTTTACTCGTCGTAGTGCGAGGTTCGAGCTTCCAATGAGTAAATATAGCTTATCAGGTAGATGAAGATGGTTTTCAAAGTTTGATTGCTGGAATAAAATAATAAAAACGATACGATTGTAAAAACATAATTTTTATTACAGAAATAACGTCGTTAGATTACTTAAGATTACACGTTTATATAACAAACAATAGTCATTTCATTTACAACGAAGTATTCAAGATACACTTGGATCCAGCATTGACTGAAACAAAACTATTACCTACTTCGGTGGGTATATTTAACGTACATAAAAACATTACAATAAAACTTAAAATACTTAAACAATTATTTTGTAGAAAATCATCACAGCTCTAGGGCAAGTTATGGGGCGAAGTTTCACGCAACAGGAACAACAAATGGTTTTCGAGATGATAGATTTGCAAGAAAAATCACACATTGATTTTCGGACTTGGTGCGGAATATGTGCACTGTGCGAGAGAATTTTAGGTACAGCTACGAATAATATTCGATTCGAGTATTCTTAAATCTTATCTGATTTCAATATTATTTTTCAGCGGTCAACTTTGCTCAAAAATATTTATCAAAAGAGGAAGATCCGTGCCACGAGGTAGAACTGGTAGATTTCAGTTTACTCGATAAAAAATTGAAAAGCATCGACGTGGATCCTCATTTAGATAAAATGTTGCGAAAAATTCGAGAAGTTTAATAAATCTCGAGTATTTTTACACTAAATTATTTTTCAAATATTGCATAAGTTGCTGAGGTGCTTCTTTCAATCCGCTTATATAAGTCGTTTGTAAATCAATGTCGTTATTTTTGCTAGTATGCAGGCTCAGTAAAGCTTCTACGATCGGTTCTCGTTTAATTTTTTTCACTTCGAAAGTTTCTTCTTCGTCTATTTCATCGAAGCAACGTTTCGTAGCTGCATTTCTATCCAACGAAGGATTATCAATTTCCATTTGATCGATGCTGGTCGCAGTTTCTGATAATTCGGTATCATCGATAGAACTTTCCGAATTCGAAGAAGTGTCCATGTTCGACTCGTCTTTAACCTTGATGGTAGGATTTTCATTTTTCATTCTCTGACGTTCTCTCCTCTTGCGTCGCATTCCAGTCCAGGTATTTTCAAAAGCCGAAATTTTCCACATGGCTCTTTTTTTGAACGATTCTATCAGGCTGAACTGGATCTGAAAATAATCGATTGCGATAATTTTTCCAATAAAAAAATGAAAAATGGCGAAACGAAGAAACTTACATTTAAATCAGTCAATAACTTAGGAATCAATTCGACACATCCTTTGAAGTTATATTTCGAAGTAAAAGTCCAAGTAATAGGTTTAGTCCTTTTGTGAGTCGGTGGGAGATAATCCTGCAACGGTATTGACCAAAATGTCCACGCTAAAGCCCATCTAACAGTACGTCCCTGACAGAACATGGTTTGAGAATAAGTCAATCCTTGGCTTTCCAAGTCTTTTTTCAATATTTCCAACGAGCTTTTATGTCCCATCATTGTGGTATAAATTCTAGAATTAAAATTGAAATTAAAATCTCGTTTTTGATACAAAATATAAATTACGATGTGGTAAGATTATTACTTGATGCGTTCTCTAAGCTTCAAACTGTCGCGAATAATATTTCTAATGAACTCAACTTCGCCTCCAGGTGAAACAATCTCACCCGATATACCTGTTCGACTATTACTCGGTTCTTTTCGATTGTTTGTACGGGATTTTTGATTAGAATCGGCGTCATGTTCGTTGCTAAAGAACGGAGGGTTACACATGCAAAAATCAAATATTTCCTCTTCTTCGAAAACACCATCCAAGAATACGGAATCATCCACCTTTTTGACTGTTTTGAAAAATATATTATCAATAACACACTTCGTAAGCAAAAAATAAAAATAAATTTACGAATAAATATTAAACCTGTAGTGAGATGATCGAGTGAATTCTTACGGACATTTTCAACGGCCATGTTCACACTGCTTTCGTTAATTTCGGTACCTATCATTTTCCAGCCATTTTTTTTAGCTGCTAAAAGAGGGAAAATACAAGTAGCTCCGGTGCCTGCGGAAATCAACGATCGAAACATTAGAAAGGAATTCCATTAATTATTATAATAATTCTCATGGTTGAGTTATCATACCGATATCGATTCCTGTGACAGAGTTGGTTTCTGGTTTCCATTCTAGGATATCTTCAAGCCACAAGATGTAATTAAGACGTAAAGGTAAAGTAGGCACAAGATTATCGTGTGGAATTGATACATCCAAACCGAAATCCTTTTTCAACAGAATAGTCGTCAAATGCCGAACAGCATCGGGATTCTTGAAATTAAACGAAACGCTGCCATCGAATTTCTGAAAACGAGATATAGATATTAATTATATCATACCTGGAAATTAGTTTATACTTGTTATGTTGAATTTGAACTTACATTTCGGGCATATTCTCTGAATTCCACGTGATTGATGGCTAATTCTTTGAAATTTGGGGGTGTTCTGTAGATGTTACGCGGATGCATAAATTTATTCATCGACATCTCGTTGGATCTCGCGAAAATTCTTCTTCAGAGGATCAATTGAATCAGAATTATACACATATAACCCATAAATAATAAATATCAACTATATCGTCATTCTTCCTCTATTTTCTGTCGGAATTTGTCGGAAAATTATTTGCAAAAAAACGAATTTTTTCAGAAAAAAATGATAACAAAAATTGATAACGATTTGTTTATTTTTTTCTCTCTCGGAAGTGTTCGGATATCATCGGAACTTCTTCGTTGCACCTGAATTTTTTTACTGTACACTCTGAGCAATATTGACGTAATAATTTGCATTTTGGGTTACGATTACATGGAAATTTTTTCCTTAAAAAAATGTTTCTTTCGGGATCCTAATTAACCAAAAAAAGTCCCCGCCGAACCGAACCTCACCCTTAGCCTAGGGACCCCCCCCCCCCTCAAACAAACGTACACCCAAAACAATATGACCTCTTCGTCGTTTTTGCTTATAACTCTTTAAATATGCGTTTAAACAGAAAAATGGTTATTACTAAAATTAAAGTAGATAAAATTTTCAACAAAAAAGGTTATATTTATTTTTTCAAAAAAGTGAACGGGTGGCGCAAAAACGCGCGTCAAAATATACAGGGAAGAAAAAATAAAGATTTCCCCCCATCTCCACGAATAACGAACATATTTCAGACACTTCTGGGGGAGGGAAGGATGGGGGCTTTTTTAGAGTCTATGGTGTGCCCTTATTCCAATATATATTCGACTAATTCCAAAATGGTGCGTTTTTCGTGTAAATTGGGGGGGGGGGGGGGTATTCATTTTTCCACCTGTATATTTTCACGTGGGTTTTTGCGCCACCTGTTCACTTTTTTGATAAAGTGAATATTATGACCTTTTTTGTTGAAAATTTCATAGACTTTGATTTTAGTAATGACCATTTGTCTGTTTAAACGCATATTTAAAGGGTTATAAGCAAAAAATGACGAAGAGGTGGGTCCACATTTTGAAGGCTTTCCCGAAGGAGGAGGTTCGGGGACCTTTTTTTTGGTCAATTAGGAACATTTTAAAGGGAACAAATTTCATGTAACCCAAAATGCAATTTTCGCCATTTTTGGTCTTATTTTACAGGGCATATAAGTTGGGTTATAGGTATCATTTTCATAATTTCAGTTTATTTTTTTTCCTATTTTTTTAATAAAAATATAGAGTTTTATCAAAATTTAAATTTTTACCCAATGTTTTCGATTTTTTTCAAGAGAAAATTTTTATTGCAATTTTTTTTAAATCTCTAAAAAATTGATGATTTTTTCCGTAAAAAATTGAAAAAAAAATACTTACTCCTAACAAGGGAACCTCGCCAACTCGTCATAACCGAAAACCGATTGAGCTGAAATTTGGCTCACTGAAAGAGCATGCCACCCAGACCTCACAACCAAATTTTCAGCTGCCGAAGTTGATTTTTAGATTTTTGGCAAATTTTTGAAAATGGCTAAAATCGCCTCCAAAAAAACATTTTTTGAAAAAAAGTTGTAGATTTCAAGATAGAATCCTAAAAATCGGTTTGTACACTAAAGTCGACCTCCCGAGTCGATTGGCACCATTTTCGAAGCGATCTGGAGCCTCCAGAAAAGTTGACTTTTCTCCAGGACACTGGAATAGCTCCAAACGGCGCTGTAATTAACTTCGGCAGCTGAAAATTTAATCCTAGCGTTAGTATGATGTCATCCATCGATTGACGTAGTTGAATCCAAAATCCGAGGTGACGAGTTCGCACGTGTTTTTTTTGACAACTCGAAAATTCAGCATTATTTTTTTTAAAGATTTCCAAAAAATCAATTTCTCCAGCATATCATCCGAAACTTCATCTACCCCCTAAAGTCGACCCCCGAGTCGTTTGGCACCATTTTCGAAGCGATCTGGAGCCTCCAGAAAATGTTGACTTTTGCCGTCTGCAGAGATTCCAGTGTGCTAGAGAAAAGTAAACTTTTTCTGGAGGCTCCAGATCGCTTCGAAAATGATGCCAATCGACTCGAGGGGTCGACTTTAGTGTACAAACCAATTTTCAGGATTCTATCTTGAAATTTACAATTTTTTTTTCAAAAATTGGTTTTGTGTAGGCGGTTTTACCACTTTTACAAAAAATCGCCAAAAATCGAAAAATCAACTTCGGCAGCTAAAAATTTGGTTATGAGGTATGGGTGGCATGCTCTTTCAGTGAGTCAAATTTTAGCTCAATCGGAGGTGACGACTTGGCGAGGTTCCCTTGTAAGAAAATTGAACATTTTTCATTTTTAACTTCAAGAAATTGAGAATTTTTTTCATCCCACAGAAGTTGAAAGATTTTTTTTTTATAAAACAGAAAATGAGCATTTTTTCTCGAAAAAATTGAATGTTTTCTTCTACTTGCATTCAGTCTTCTTCTAAAAAAAATCAGCAAACTAAAGCAGTATTTTTTATTCAATGAAAATTCAGGTTACAATTTATTAGATATTTTATTATTTCGAAAAATTTGAATAAAAAATTTATTCCAAAAATTGATAACTTTTTAATTTTAAAAAATTATGGAAATTTATTCATTCTAAAAAATTGAGTTTTTTCGTTACAAAATAATTGATAATTTTTTTTATTTTAAAATATATTATTCCAAAAAAATGATAAAAAAAATTTACTGCAAAAAATTGAGAAATCTTTTATTTAAAAATTTAATCCTAAAAAATTGAAGATTTTTTTTTGTCCCAAAAATCATTCCGAAAAAATTAGATTTTTTATTTCGAAAAATTGAATAAAAAATTTATTCCAAAAATTGATATCGAATTTTTTAATTTCAAAAAATTATGGAAATTTATTCATTAGGTATTCTAAAAAATTGAGTATTTTTATTTCAAAATAATTGATAATTTTTTTATTTTAAAATTTATTCCAAAAGAATAATAAAAAAATTGAGAAATATTTTATTTAAAAATTTAATTCTAAAAAATTGAGGATTTTTTGGTCCCAAAAATCATTCCGAAAAAATTGAAGAGTTTTTATTTCAAAAAATTGAGAAGCTCTTATTATTACCTACCTACCTATTAAAAATTTAAAAAAAAAATTATTTGAAAGAAATAGGAAATTTTTTTTTATTGAGACCTTTCATTAAAAATGTGAGAAAAAAGTCAACTCCAAGCTGCTTAAGCTGCTACCAAGTGGACCCTCTTCTGAACTTGGCCCTTTTGTGCCATACGATAAATAAAATTTGGTAACGCCACCGCTTATCGCTTATTATGTGTATAAGTTAAGTATAATTTATATATTGTAAGTATTCGTATTAAAAATAATATGTGTATTTCTTGAGTAAGTATGCATCTTGCATTAATTGTATGGGATATTATTAAGTACACTGGTTCATACACACAAAAAAAAATTTAAAAATCAAACATTAAAACCCTTTTTTGTACGTACGTAAAAAAGTTTCTCAATTTTTCGGAGAAAAAGATCTCCTTTTTTGAAGGGAAAATTATTCATTCAATTCAATCTCTTTGAAGCACAAAAAAAAACGGAGATCTTTTTCTCCGAAAAATTGAGAAACTTTTTTATACTCCTACAAAAAATTATTTTAATTTTTAATGTTGGATTTTTAAATTTTTTGTGTTTTCTAGAATGTAGCTTTAGAAATTTTCGATGTACAGCACTCAAGCTGCTTTAGCTGCTGCTAAGTTGTCCCTCTTCCGTACTGGACCGTACTTGGCCCTTTTGTGCCTTAACAAAAAATAAAAAATAAAATCTGGTTACGCCACCGCTTATCGCTTATTATTTGTATAGGTAATTATATGTAGGTATTATATTATATATTACGTAGTGTTAAAAATACTATAAGTATTTCTTAAGTATGCGTCTTACATTAACTATGGGATATTGTTAAATACACTGGTTCATACTCAATTTTTTTCTCGATTTTTACGATGTGATGAGAAAATGAGATTGAGGTGCTGACGTATGCTCTTCTGGGAGGGGTGGTTGAATTTTCATTTCATCATCTGAAATTACTTAATGGAATTTGCAATAGGTAATTTACTTTTGAATTTTCAGTAACATATTTATTATTATATTATTTATTTTTTTACTTTTTTACTAAAAATTTCTATTCATTTTCAAGTTTTTCAATTTAAAAAAAAAATATTCTCAAGCAATTTTTAGATAGGTACTCGAAGGTAGGTAACTTCAAGTCCATCTCAGCGCCATCTAGCGAACAGATGGCGAATAAATGTAAATAAAACTGATAAAAATTTCCCAAGCAAACTTGCACTTTTTTTTTCAATTTTCTTGCTTCGTTTTCTTATATGGTTTTCGTCATAAAATTGTCACCTTACGTCTTTAAATTCATTTATGTAGGTGCTGATTCAACCCGGTACACATCTCTGTTGACTTAAAAATTTGCTAACGTGGAAGTGATCGCTGTGCAAAATTCCGTTTGTTGTTCGTGATCGTACTACATCTTCAAAATGTTCCAAGACGATGACGATGTTACTGTTGAAAATTTTCCCAATGACGACGAAGACGTAACTCCTAGATCTAATTATATCGATAGTCAGTTCAGTCAATGTAAGTGTATTTTAAAAACATACTCTTTTATCAATTTAAATTCTAATTCGAGTAAAAAATTTCAGTCCTCTCAGCTATCGGTTCGAATGGGTGGATAATCCTCGGATCTCTAATTTTGGTTATTTATATTTGGTCTTACCACCTTCAACATTATTTCAATCAATGGATGAGGAGAAGAGAAGATAAACAATATGAAGCCAATCATCATAAAGGTTCGATTTTTACTTTCTATTTGATATGATTTAACGAAGATAAATGTTTCATTGAAAGCATACGTTGTTATCTTACAACAGATCCGGATAGTTTACGAAAAGAGAAGGAAAAATTAGAACAAGCTAGGTTAAGATTGCAAGAGAAATACGAAAAGGAAGCTCAGATGTTTAAAGAAAAAATGGAAGAGGTATTATAACGATTGATTTTTCTTTTTGTTGCAAATTTCCATTCAATTTTGCATCTTATTAAACGTAATTTATTACAGAAAGAAGCTCTCAAAAGAGAAAAACGAGCTGCAGCTTTACAACTCGAGGGCGTTCGATTGGGAGACAGCGTTGATGATGAATCCCATAAGAAGAGCCATAAACCAGGTCTATTTTCTGTTTAATAATGTTTTGTTCTAAATAAAATTATAATAAATTTCAAAATCTAATGAAAATTTTCTCAACAGAATACAATCCGTTGGGGGGATCTAGTTCTTTACCATCTTACAGGCCGCCTAGAAGAACAGCCTGTTCGCGAGGAAATTGCGGTTAAAGATTACAATTCGCAATTTCTAATATTTATTTCAAATTGTTGTATATTTTGTACCAAAATCGTTCAGCAATAGAAGTTGACCTTATATAAGCATTCCACTCAACTTCATTATCAGTTTTACATGAACAGTCCTTGAGCTTCGAAAGGACCGGTACTTGTGAAGATTTCAAGGTGTACGAAAAATCTCGTATTGAATTACCATTCAAAATAGGGTAATTAATTTTTTTTTTTCAATTTCCTTACATATTTTATATATTTTTTCAAGTGTACTTGTAATATTATTCGATGTAATTATTCTCACCGTTTAATCAATCGTTCTCGGGTAATTAGGTCGTGTTGCCTTTTTGACGAGTAATTTCATTTGTTACCTTACGATGTATTATTAATTTTGTTAAAGTTAATTATTTAATAAAAGTAACTGTATTCCTTTAAATAGTGTCTGTATAAGGAAAGAGATATAGGTATTATTTTTTTTTCTTTTTTAACCTACATTTTTGAAAAAAGAAAGAAGAGTTTCGATTGAGAAACTAAGATACAGATATCTTTTTTTTTTCTTTTTTAACCTATATTTTTGAAGAAGTAAAAGAACGATCGGCTATATTTACGGAAAGCCCTTGCTGATTCATTTGCTCACCTTGAATTTTTTACCAAGTCCTTATATTCAAAATTGGAAGGAAGGGAGGGAGGGGGGGGGGGGGGGGGGTCCAATCGAAATTTTTGTAATAACTAGTATTTGTAAAACTTAAAGCTACAACTTTTGTTTGAAAATTTTTTTAATTGGGCCCCTTACCTCCCCACAGTTTTTAATAATGCATTTTGAATGAGTGTGAATAAGTTATATTAGTCAAAATTGGTGGAGAAAAAGGGGTCCGATTGAAATTTTTGTTATAACCAAAATTATTTATAGTACTTCAAGCTACAACTTTTGTTTGAACATTTTTTCACTCGGGCCCCTTACCTCCCCCCTGTTTTCAATAATGTATTTGAATGAGTTGTATTATCCAACATTGGAGGGGAGGGAGGGGTCTAATTGCAATTTTTGTCATAACCAAAGGTATTAGTGAAACTTCAAGCTACAACTTTTGTTTGAAAACTTTTTCAATTGAGCCCCTCTCTCTCCACTTATTTTGCATAACACTCCCAAAATATTAATTAAAAATTGAAGGGGGAAGGGGAAAGGGTCAATTGAGAAATTTGTGCAACAAAGTTACAGCTCAAAATTTTAGGAATAATTTTGGTCATGACAAAAATTTCGATTGGACCCCTCACTCCCCTCAAATTTTGGATAATCCAACTCATTCAAATACATTATTAAAAACAGGGAGGGAGGGAAGGGGCCCCGATTGAAAAAATTTTCAAACAAAAGTTGTAGCTTGAAGTACTAGGAATAATTTTGGTTATAACAAAAATTTCAATAGGACCCCTCCTTCCCCACCAATTTTGAGTAATATAACTCATTCATACTTATTCAAAATACACCATTAAAAACTGTGGGAGGTAAAGGGCCCAATTGAAAAAAATTTCAAACGAAAGTTGTAGCTTGAAGTTTTGTAAATACTTTTAGTTATTACAAAAATTTCGATTGGACCCCTCTCTCCCTTCCTTCCAATTTTGAATATAAAGTATTTACGTAGCACTAGACTTGGTAAAAAATTCAAGGTGAGCAAATGAATCAGCAAGGGCTCTCCGTAAAAATAGCCGATCGTAAAAAAACAAAGAGTTGCAATTGATAAACTAAGATACAGGTATCATTTTTTTTTCTTTTTTAACCTATATTTTTGAAAAAGAAATAAAGAAGAGTTGCGATCGAATATCGATAAACTAGGCAATAGTAATAATAATATTTAATAAAACAAGGTACTTGTACGAGTAAATGGTTTACATCTGAAAATATTAGATATATACAAATTTAAACTAAAGAAGATTCTATAATGAAACAGGTTAAATTTCAAGTAGTTTGCTAAAACTCATCGAAGAAAATAGGCTAGAGCAAAATACAATTGGAACTAATTTTTCGAAAGAAAAAAGATAACTGAAAAAACTCCTTTGGAATTTGCTCGCGTCAAATGTCAATTTTCTTGAAACCGCAGGTTCGAAGCATAATCAGAGTTGTACTCGTTTATTCGCCTCCATTGCCGCCTATAAAGTTGAATATATATTTTCGAAATTCGCTAGCACTAAATTCGGTAACGACGTCTTCGTTTTTCAAAATACGCTCAGCGTACCAACATACGTAAACGCCACAGTTGTAGTTGCCCTTTTGAATGATGTGCTTAGGCAGCGCAATATCCCAAACTTCGTTACTGCCGAAATCGTTTAGTAGAACGCAAATTAGCTGCTTGACAAACTTCATCAGTGACTGACTGGTTGTTTTCTTCTTCGAGGTAGGATCGTAGATTTGTATCTGTTTGAGTTTCGGTTTGACCACCAGCAGAACCCAGTGTTTTCCGTTAGGGTTGAATGTGACGAATATGTTTTCAATATTGGTGAAGTATTTATCTCCTAATTGCATTCGTAATGAGTTTAACGAGTTGCTGTTTATTATTTGACTGACAGCAGTCTCCAAGAACATGGCGTTAGGATGAGGTTTGCACAAGGAGTAGAGGAAGGCGTCCAGTATGGTATCGTATAACCAACCTTTACGAAAATCCTGCGCTACTGATTTGAGAATAGTGCATTCGGCCGATGGTATATTATAGTCGAGTGATTTGAGATGCAGCGAGCTGATGGAATATGGGCCTACGTTGAAGGCTACCTTGTTCACATCGTCGGCGTATTTCAATTCGCTAGTGAACGGTTCGTTTGACTCGGGCAGCTTCTCAGGCTCCTGCGGCTCGGCTTTAGACTCGACCAATGTATCGGTTTTGGCGTACATTTTGAGTAATTCTTGAAGAACGTACTCGATACTGAGTAAAGATTGCACATCGCCGGCGTTAACGCAAGCGTCGAGTTGACCGATTCGATCGCGAATAGATTTCTTTACAGATTCGATATCTTTCTCTGTGTCCATCTCGTTGAATCTATGATTGGATAAGATGGACCTGAGTTTATCCTTCTGGTGAAGATTTTCCTCCAAGTTGATAGCATCGGCTGCGGTTAAATTCTGGCAAACGGTTTTCTTGGCCCATTTGCACAGCTCATCGTGAGGCATATATTTGACGACAGCTCCGTTCATTTTTTTCGTAACGAAGATCTTGCCTTGGCAGATATTCCGGCAGGAGGCCTCGTCCACGATTTCGCACTGGCAAGCGTAATATCGATAAATTAAATTGGCTGATTTGGTTTTGAACGTTTTAACCAGCACGAACTCGCTGCCGAATTTATTCTGCCAGTTTTCGTACTCTTGAAGTGTGTAGAATTCGAAAGTCAACCCGGCTTCGGTCAGATGATCCTTCAGATGGTTTAGTAATAAGATCAACTTCGTAAAGGTACGTTTGCAATCGATGTAAGGGCATTTGCGAACGTTTTTAATCGTACTTTTACACGCTCTAGAATGTTTCCTGAGCTGGACGACATTTCTAAACTGGGTCGAGCAACCGGCACAAGAGTAAGATTTCAGCTTTTTACGTGTAGTAACGTCTTTACTCTTCTTGCAGACGAATTTCTTATGAAGTTTGTTGCAATGAGCGCATTTGTAGCTTTTACCATTGATGCGAGTACAGTTTTGGGTGTGTTTATCCTCCTTAATGGATTCGTTCGGTTTATTGGCGGCGTCCAATTTCTTAGGGCAGCGAAAATCAATGAATTGCGAGGTATTACCGCCGGAAGGTTCGCATTTTTCAAAATAAATCGGCTCATTGTAATGCACGTCGTAATTCAACTTCTCGATATATTTACTCTCCAATGCCAGTCTCATTTTGCAGCTTCGTGCTGTAGGTAAGAAAAAAACATGAGAAACCTAATGAGATTGGTGATTAGAGTACTCGAATGTATTGTTTACTTACGAGTGAAATTGCGAAGTAAAGTAAAGATGGTTTATGTCATTTTGCACAACACTGCGTACGAATAATTCGCGTCCATTAATTACTTTCAATAAATATTAACAATTTTCCTTTCCAGAGAAAACAGAAATAAATACACAGTTCGATAAGATATGAGAGTAGTTTTCGATGCGGATAGTGTTCTCTCAAGTCTCTAATCTCATGTGTTTGTACGGGATGGTTTACTTTTCGGCTATGTTAGAATCAAAACAACATTCTGCGTTTTGATTGGTCTGACGTCACAGCGTATGAACGTGGATTTTTTCTACTATAGAAAAATGACAATTTTATACATTTATTTTATTTTTTCGAACTTGATTGATGAAAATTTTAGACGAAAATTCGGTATTAGCTAATGAATTTTTTTCCTTAATAATCATTTTTTACGTACAATCACCTATACTCAAAATGATCTCCAAACAATTTCTAAAAAAATCAATTATCAAATCATTCTCAAGTTTCAACGTGATTAAGCCTGAACCAAACTTGACTCAGCTTTTTACATGACAGAAAAATTGAAAAAATTGAATTTTCGTAAAAATAAAATTTTATGGCAAAATAAATAATATCTCTTGTTTTTTGGGGGAAAAGTTTCTCATTTTTGTAAAGTACAAAATATTTTCAAATTTTTGAAGAAAATAATAGTTTAATTTGATTTCATTGAATAAATTTTTTTCGCAAATTTTAAACAAAAAAGGTCCCAATTTTTGAAGGGAAAAAAGTCTTTCAGTTACAATTCATATTTTAAAAAAAAATGTTATTAAAGGCATTGGGTCAACTCAATTTCTTGATTTTAAAAATCTCAATTTTTTAGAAGAAAAAAATCTCAATTTCTTTGGAATAAAAAAAGCCTCAATTTTTTGGAATAAAAACTTCTTTCAAATTTTTCAAGAGTACAAAAAACTCTTGGAAAAAAATCTCCGGAAAACAATCATACAATTTTTTTGGAATAGAAAAAAATTTTCGGTAATTTTTCGGAAATAAAAAAAATGAATTATTTCTTAGGAATATATTTGTATAGGTATATTTTTTTTTTAGAATTGGTAAAGAATCTTTCAACTTTTATTTTGGAATAAAACAATTTCACAATTTTTTCAAAGGAAAAAAATAATTTTTTTGGAGTAAAAATTTTGTAAAAAAAATAAAAATTCTCATTTCTTGGAACAGAAAAAAATTTTCATTTTTTTGAAATAGAAAAATCATCAATTTTTGGAATACAAAAAATATATTCAAGTTCTTTTTGGAACAAAAAAATCTCAATTTTTTCGGGAACAAAAAATTTTTAGAATTGAAAAAATCTTTCAATTTTTTCGAAGCAAAATAATCTGTCAATTTTGTGGAATGAAATGAATTGATAATTTTTTTGAAGTAAAAAATTTTATTTTTGGGAGCAAATTAATCTTTTAAAAAATTCTCAATTTTTTTCTTCAATTCTTTTGTGGTGAAAAAAAATCACTCAATTTTTTTGGGAAAAATCTTGAAAAATTTTTACATTTTTTTATTGACTAAAAATAATTTTCTTTTTTTTGGGGGGGGGGGCGTTGAAAAACAATCTTTTAAATTATTTTAGAGTACCTAGCTACCTATCTACAAAAAACCTCTCAACTTATAAAAAAAAATCTTGAAAAATTTCCAATCTTTCAATTTTCTTTTTTTTTGGGAGCAAAAATCATTAAAAAATTAATTTTCTCATTTTTTGGAATAGAAAAAAATTATTGTTTTTTTTTAAAAATACCAAAGATCTCAATTTTCTTGGAAAAAATTTTCAGCTCTTTTTGGAACAAAAAAAAAATATGCATTTTTTTGCTTAGAAAAATTATCCTCCAATTCTTCTACAGTGAAATAGTATCTTAATTTTTTGGTAATTTTTTTTTGGGGGGGGGGGGGAAATCTTGAAAAAATTTCACATTTTTATAAAATAAAAAATTGTAAATTTTTTTTGAGTAAAAAAAAATTTAAATTTTTTTGAAGTAAAAAAAAATTTAAATTTTTTTGAAGTAAAAAAAAAAAAAAAATTTTTTTGAAGTAAAAAATCTTTCAATTTTTTGGAACAAAAATATTTTTCAATTTTTTTGAAATGAAATTGAGAAATAAAATTTTTCATTTCTTTTTGAAATACAAAAATTCTCAATTTTTTGCAATAAGGTACCTAAGTAGGTACAATAATTTCAATTTTTTTCGAAGGAATAAAATTAATTCTCATTTTTTTACAGTAAGTAAACTATCCTGCAAATTTTTTAGAGTAAATAAATCTCTCAATTTTATTCATTTTTATTTTTTAATCTTAAAAAATTTCTCATTTTTTAAAATTCAAAATTCTTATTTTTTGAATTAAGAAAATTGCTTAATTTCTTTGGAATAAAACAAATTCTTATTTTTTTAAAGTAAAGAAAAATCTATTTTTTTTTGGAGTAAAAAAAATCTTTTAAAAAATTCCCGATTTTTTGGAATACAAAAGTCCTCAATTTTCATAAAAAAAATTTTCAGCCTCTTTGGAACAAAAAAATTGCAATTTTTTGAGTAGAAAAACAATCTTTCAATTTCTTTTGTAGTGAAATAATCTTCTAAATTTTTCGGGAAAAAGATCTCATTTTTATGGACCAAAAAAATTCTCAATTTAAAATTGAGAAAATTGAAAATCGAGAGAGGGCTATTATAAGCATCGCAATAAGGTACTTTTATCTTTAATTAACAAAAAATATATCACCTTCGTATTAATATCGTCGATAGGTAAAAAAAAAAGATAGGTACATAATCTGTCCTCAATTCAAGTACACGTGAAAAAATTTCCACAAACTCGTCTGCGAAACAATTACGTAAATTTTTTACTCTTCCTATAATAACTAAATTCACGAATGAAAGATTATTGTTGCTTTTTGGCTGCACTTAAAAACTAGGTAACTCGTTTTATCCAGGGTAAGTAATATATTTTAATGTACCTATAATATTAAATAATTCAACTCGGTATAAATGCAAATCGACGGGTTGGGACAGGTTATTTTTCTAATCGGTATGTAGTTGGCAAGTGTGAAGATCTGGCTTCATATTGTACCTATCTAGTATAGTGATCGATTAGTACTTTTTTATTTTGCTCTTTCATTTTCAATATGTTGATTTTTCATTTATTGTTAATTTGTTGTTGTGGTTTTTTCACTTCTTCAAATGCTTTGAAGTTACGTAAGTAATCATTATTTATTTATTTATTTATTTATTTATTTATTTTGATGAGATAATCAATATAGTATTTATTTTTATTTTTGATCACTTGAAGATCTTCAATCGAAGAATTAAATAAAAGGGTTTTTATTAGAGTGAATTTTAGAAGGGACAAATTTTTTTAGAAATCCTTTCATATATAGATTGATTTATTCAATTTTATCATATTTTTTTAAAAAATTGGTCTTATTAAAAAAATCACACTAGAAAACTATATTAACATCAATCCATATTTTCATTCGTGTTTTTTTTCTATAAAAAAAAATGTTAAAATTAGCAATCTGTTGAAACAAAATTACTCAAGATCGACGATAAAATTTTTTCTTCATAAAAAGTAAAAGTGACAAATGAATCCAATGATTAGAATTTTTTACAACACAAGTAGGTCTAGGTACTATTGATTAAAGAAGAAGGTAGTACCTAACTAGTTCAACAGGTTTAGGCGTATAATAATGTAGTTCGATGACACAGTTTAATTAAAATACCAATTCAACACACGTGATTTGCGCAATGTAGGAAATGTGCGTACATAAAAAAAAAGGACCGCGGCAATAACATGCCTTATAATCGATACGTATAATTATTTAGCCGAAAATTAAATTAATCGTACATTATAATTTTCAGCTAGTTATACTTTAGCATGCAGCAGAAACGATCCTAATTTGAACGATTGTGTGGTAAAACATGGTCAAATGGCTATTCCTTATTTCATCAATGGTAAAAAATCTACGTTAGCTTTTTTACGTTTTATTTGGCAGCAGTGTTGTTGAAGGAAATGCTTACTCAGCGAAATAGTGAATTTTGAAATTCTTTTTGAGATGGTATAATTTGTTTAAGGTGATCCGAGGTATAAAGTTCCTAAATTGGATCCATTATTTATAACCGAATTGACTGTGGAACAGGGCATTAGACAAATAGGAATATCTATGACTTTGAGAAATTCTTCCATTTATGGTTTGAAAAACGCTATTTTTAAACAAGCCAGGTAATTGAAGATCTTTCAGTATAAAACAAAATAAAATTAATTTTCTTATTTTACTGTTGTGTTTTTTTCATATATTAGGACAAATATACCTGGTCGACATATCGAATGGGAGTTTGAATTTCCAAAAGTATACATAATTGGACATTACGAAGTAAAAGGTCGGATTCTAATTCTTCCTATTGTTGGAAATGGAAGAGCAAATGTTACGATAAGTTGGTTGTTTTCATAAAATACCTACCTAATCCAGATCATGGGTATAAGTAATTAATTAATTTAGATAATAAACGTATCTAATTCACTGATCTATGATTCCATATAGCTGACTTGAAGCTTACTTATAAGTACGACTGGGATTATATTACAAAAAAGAACGGCAGGCAGTACATGAATATAACGACCAGTTCCCTTGGATATGAAAATGGAAGAACGTATTTCCATTTAGAAAACTTATTCAATGGTGATAAATTATTAGGTAGGTATTTACAATTTATCAAGATTTTTCATTCCAAGAAACTAAGAAAAATTTTTAAAGAAGAAAATTTGAATTTTTTTTCCAAGACATTCATTAATAATTCAAAAAATTGAAAATTTTTATTCTCAAAAAATTCGTCGATTTTCTATCCTACTCCCCCCTCAAAAGTCGTTTCTTTTATGCCAAAAAAATTGATAAATTTTTTATTTAAGAATAAAAAAACTGAAAAAATTCTTACTTCCAAAAAATAAAGAATTTTTCACTCTAGAAAATTTAAAAAAAAAATCTCAACGAAAAATTAAGATGAAAAAATTTCATCAATAATCCAAAAAATTAAAATTTTTTATTCCTCAAAAATTCGTAAACTTTTCATTCTAAGAAACATAGGTTTTTTATTCAGGACAAAAACTGAAAAAATTCTTACCTCCAAAAATTGAGAATTTTTTTATACCTGTCCTACCACAGAAAATTTCAAAAAAAATCTTCAAAAAATTAAAGAAATTTCTCTATTCCAAAAAAAATTAATCCCAAAACGTTAAAAGAAAATTTACCTCCCTAAAAATTGAGATTTTTCTATTCTAAAAAATTTAAAACTCCAAAAAAAAACGTCAAAAAAATAAGAAAATTTTTTTACTAAAGTAGATTTGAGAATTTTTTCCTCCAAAAAAATTAAGAAATATAATTCATCAATTCAAAAAGTTGAAATTTTTTTATTTTCAAACATTTGTACGGTTTTTTATCCCCTTCCCACCAAAAAAGTAGATTATTTTTTATACCAAAAAAATTTATGAATTTTTTATTCAAGAAAAAAAAACTGAAAAAATTCTTACCTCCAAAAATTGAGAATTTTTTTATACCTGTCCTACCACAGAAAATTTCAAAAAAAATCTCCAAAAAATTAAAGAAATTTCTCTATTCCAAAAAAAAATAATCCCAAAACGTTAAAAGAAAATTTACCTCCCTAAAAATTGAGATTTTTCTATTCTAAAAAATTTAAAACTCCAAAAAAAAACGTCAAAAAAATAAGAAAATTTTTTTACTAAAGTAGATTTGAGAATTTTTTCCTCCAAAAAAATTAAGAAATATAATTCATCAATTCAAAAAGTTGAAATTTTTTTATTTTCAAACATTTGTACGGTTTTTTATCCCCTTCCCACCAAAAAAGTAGATTATTTTTTATACCAAAAAAATTTATGAATTTTTTATTCAAGAAAAAAAAAACTGAAAAAATTCTTACTTACAAAGAATTAATTTTTCACTTCAGAAAATTTAAAAAAAATCTCAAAAAAAAACTAATAATATAAAGAAATTTTATAAATTAATAATATAAAGAAATTTTGTCAATCTGAAAAATTTAAAAAAAAAAATTTCCAAAAATTTTTATCCCCCCCCCCTTTTTAAAAAAACTGAAAAAATTCTTACCTCTAAAAATTGAGATTTCCTTATTCTAAAGAAAATTTGAAAAAAAAGAAATATCTCCAACAAAATTAGAAAATTTCACTGATTTAATTTTTTTTATTACCTACCTATTTCAAAAAATTTCTAACTCTGAGATTTTTGGATTCCAAAAAAATGTTATTTCCTAAAAATTGGGAATTTCATCATTCCACAAAATTTAAAAGAAAAATCTCCAAAAAAGTTTAGAAATTTCACTATTCCAAAAAATAAATTTTTTATTGCCAAAAAAACTGAAAAAATTTTACCTCCCAAAAATTGAGAACTTTTTTACTCTAGAAAATTTGAAAATGAAAATTCTCCAAGGAAATTGAGAAATTTCAATAATACAAAGAAAAAATTATTCGCAAAAAATTCAGCAATTTTTTTTACCAATTCCAAAAAACCATCCTCTTCAAAATTTTTAATTTTTTACAAAATATTTTCTCCAAAAAAGTTTAAAATTTGTTTCACTGCTTCATGTTGAAATAAATTTTCTAAATTTTTTTGAATTTTTTACTCGACACAAGTTTTAAAAAATGTATACTTCAAAAAACTTTTTATTCCAAAAAATAGATCTTTCCATTCCGAACAATTTGTAAATTTTCTTTGTGATTTATTTTTAATCCCAAAAAACCGAAACATATTTTACTCCCCCCCCCCCCTCTTCACCATCTAAAATGAAAGTTTGTTCTAATTCCAGAACACTTGAGTATCTTTTTTTTCCAAAAAAAAAAATTGAAAAATTGTTCCCTTCCATCATGTTTATTTGAATCCAAAAGAAAAAAATTACCTAATTATCTATACCAATCAAAAAATTTGTAGACTTTTCATTCCAAAAAAATAAAAAAGTTTACACCTCTCAAAAATTGAGATTTTTTTTACTTCAGAAATTTAAAAAAAATGAGAAATTCTATTTAAAAAATAAAATAAAATAAATGGGTAATAATCCAAAAAATGTGACTGATTTCTTATTGAAAAATTTTAGTCAAGAGAGTTTTTTTTCTCTAAAAATTTTAAAAATATTTTTGTTCCCCAAAAAATTGAGAAATTTAAATTTCTTGCCAAAAAATAGGCATTTTTTTTCTCCAGAAAAAATGAGAATTTTCTGTAAAAAAAAAAATAATTAAGAAATTATTTTACCATTATTTTTGTTGGATTCAAAATAAGATTTTTTCACAAAAAAAACAAAAAAAAAAACTTTTATTATTGCATTTTTGAAGTTTTCTAGGGTTTAATTTATTTCAAGTTTGAAATTTTTAGTATAGCTCGAGCAATTCCTACAGTTTAATACTTTAAAAAAATATTTCACAGGTGAAAACATGTTAACCTTTTTGAACGAAAATTGGAAAGAAGTAACGACAGAAATAGGTCCAGCGGTCGGTGAAGCAATATCCGAAGTTTTCCGACTAATTCTAACCAGCATAGCTGATCTAGTTCCTTGGGAATATATTTATCCGGATATATAAAAACGGAAAATAATATACGAACATTTCCTCGTGCCAAACCATTTTATATTTAAAATACCATAAGACTGTTATATCTTTTAAATTACACCTAATTTTCAACCCTAATCGAAGAATCATTCAACCTACATCAAAGGTATAGGTCCATTGATCCAATCGATGACTTGTTTATTCCACCAAATAAACGATCCCACAGGCTCGATCACATTTTTAGGAAGTAACGCCGCATACAATGGTATCTCGGCACCTTGGATGGCATTTTGATACCCCTTAAAACGCGTCAAGTCGGTGGCAATTTGGCCAGGATGGACTGCATTGACGACCACGTCTTCGCGATTCTCGTCCAGTAAAAAGTCTCTTTGCTGGATCGTGGTCAATGCGTTTACCGCGATCTTGGATACAGCGTAGCTATCGTCGGGCCAACCATCTTCTTTATGGGTGTTTCTTTCAACTGCTCTGAAAACATACTCTTTTCACAAAAGATTAAGGTGGGTTAGTTTGGTATTTTTAAAATGATTCGTACCCTATGTACGATTCCATTAATTTGGATAGATCTGCCTCTGTGAGATCTTCTGATGCGATCTGTTCTCTTATATATTCTCCAGGGATGTTTTTTATCGCTGCTTGAGAACTGGATAAGTTGACTACTCTGGCGTGCGGTCGTAGAAGTGGGAATAATACGTTGCAAACGTCTCTCAAGCCGAAATAATTCACTGCTAGGGTTTCTTTGACTTGGGTGTAGAGTGGAACGTCAGAAAAATGCTATAACAACGAGTTAGATTTACTAGTTTTAATAATTACAAGTACAAAGATGCAATATAGAAGTTACCGAATATGCGATAGCTGCGTTATTAATTAGTACGTCCAATCCACCGTATCTCTCCTCCAAATGACGTTTTAGTTTCAAAATACTCTCATAGTTGGTGACGTCGAGATGGTGAAATTTCGGATGAAATCCTAGCTATGAAAATAAAGATTCTCGAATGGTTGATAATTGATTCTAATACACCACATGAGAGATTTCAAAGAATATAAGCAACTAGATACTTACTTTGTATAAATTTTTAACAGCAGTTAAACCATTATCTATGTTTCTAGCGGTTAGATAAACATCTCCCGGAAATTTACGACATAAACCTTTCACTATAGCCAATCCTATACCTTTATTGCCACCGGTTACCTATTCTAGTCAACATTAAATTGAAAATTATACATAGTTAATTGAGTAAATGCAAAGTAAACTAAGTTCGAAACTTTGGAATGATTTTTAAACGTTGTTATACTCACAACAGCAACTTTCCTATCATCGGAATTGAAAAATAGATCCATCGAGCGAGTAAATTTGTTCAAAAATGATAAATGGCACGAAGATCACATAAAATGATCGGCGATAACTGAAATGATAACAAATAAATAATTAAAAGTTGTATCGTTGAATGATTTTGAACTGAAAACCATTTATTTTTCCAGTACTTACGTCATTTTACCTATTTTATTATTGGTAGGTAAACAAAATATAATTTTAAAAATCTGACTCTTGACAAAAAAAATTTTAAAAATCATTCGTTGGGAAAAAATATAATGTAATTTATAATTTTGGTGATTTCTAATTCTCATTGAAGAGATCCTACTCTTAGCAAGGTCCAGTCCAATCAACAATAGCTTTATTTTCCATAATAAAGGCTCCTTTTGGTGCAGTAATGTTTTTCGGAAGTAAAGCTGCATACAAAGATGAAACAGCCCCTACGACGAAATCGTACATTTATCGTTGAATTAATTTAAATTCATGTTAAATTCAACGAACGTTATTTTAAACGAAATATTTTAATACCTTGATCAATAGTCAAAGGACCTTTATGACTTGTCATATCAGTATCTACGTAGCCTGGATGCACCGAATTCACAACAATATCAACTCGTTCATGATCTTTAAGAAAATCTCTCTGTTGAATTCTCGTTAGAGCTGCTATTCCAACCTTGGATACTGAATATGCGCTATTACCCCAGTGCAAGTCTACATCTTTATCATGTTCAGCTGATCTGAAATTGAATAAGCAAATTATAATTACCATCAGTGGCGTATCTAGGATGAAATCATGGGAGGGGTTCAAATTTTGTTTTCGAGAGCGGTTAGGTATTATGAAATGAAATTTTTAATTTTCACTACCTAATAACAAAAAATGCATTTTTTAAAATTTTTAGATTTTAATTTTAAAAAAATCAAAAAAATCTCATAGTCAAAAAAAAATTGCACTGTTTCTATTCGTGAGAATTCAAAGAAAATCTCCCCAAAAATTTAAAAAAATTCAATATGTTGAAGAATTTGTCTGAAACTAATTTTTTTGAAAATTTATCATAATTAAAAATAATAAGTAAAATTTTAAAAAATCTAGTTTTGAAAACTAGAAAAAAATTTCTTTAAAAAAAATTAGAAAAAATTCAATTTTTTTTAGTGGGTAAGTAAGGTAACAAATACCTATCATTTTTGAAAATTCAAGAGAAAATGATTTCTAAAAATTAGAGAAAATTCATTGATAAAATAATAAAATATACCTATCAAAAAAATTACCCAATTTTTATTTTTAAAAATTTATGAAAAATCATTTTAAAAATTGAAAAATTTTGAAAATTTTGTTATTGAAAATTAAGAAAAGTTAGGTATCATTAAAAATTATTGGAAAAAATTCAATTTTAGAAAATCAAAAAAAAAATATAAGCATGAAGGAAAAATTTAACCTTGAAAAATTAAAATAAGGTGATCAAAAAATTTACACAGGTTCTCTGTGTGAAAATTCATTTTTAAAAATTGAAAAGAAAAATCAATAAGTTGAAGAATTTGACTGGATTAATTTTTTTGAAAATTCATCATAATTGAAAATTAGTAGGTAAGTAAAATTTCAATTGTAAAATTTTTAAAAAATCTAGTTTTGATAAGTAGAAAAAATCACCTCTAAAAAAATTGAAAAAAATCCTTCTTAAATTTTTTTTTTTTTTCTAACAAAAATATCATTTTTGAAAATTCCTGAGAAAATGAACTCTGGAAATTAAAAAAAAAAATCATTCTTGAAAAAATTGAAAAATCTTATTATTTGAAAATCTAAGAAAAATCATGTATACCTAGACCTACCTAAAAAATTGGAAAAATTCATTCTTGAAAAACAAAATACCTATTTAAAAAAATTATCCAATTTTTATTTTTGTAAATTTATGAAAAATCATTCCAAAAATTGAAAAAATTGACCAATTTTATTTTATGAAAATTCATTGCGACTAAAAATTGGGAAAATTTTGAAAAATTAGGTAAAGAAAAATTATAGGGATGCATTTCGAAAACTTTTCACAATTTTAGGAAATTTTTGAAAAATATGTAAAATGAGCATCTTTGTTATGCAAGATTTTTGAGATATTTTAAAGATTTTTTTATGCATAATGGGAGGGGTTTGGACCCCAAAACCATCCCCTTAAATACGCCACTGATTACCATTATCAAAATTATACGCCAATTGGACATCATCATGTGATTGACGAACTTACTTCACGAAATCATTCATCAAATCGTCTAATTGATCGACAGTTAAAGTTTCTGATGATAACTTTTTCCTCAATGATTCTGACGGTATTCTGCACAGCATTCCTAATATGCTGGAAAGATTCACGATCCTGGCATGTGATCTCAATATCGGAAATAATATGTCACAAACTTTTCTAGTAGCGAAATAATTCACTCGAATCGTTTCTTTAGCTTGGACCGAGAATGGTTCAGTGCTTTTGACCTGCAGAGCACGAAAAACGTTGAACGTCTATAATAATGTACAGAATTGTTCAAAATTGAAATAAAATCACATACATTAAAAACAATCGCAGCGTTATTCACCAATACGTCTAATCCTCCATATAATTGAACGAGATAGTTTTTGAATTTAACGATGCTTTCGTCGTCGGTGATGTCCAGTTGATGAAATTTTGGGTGAAATCCCAACTACGAAAATATTAAATTGTTTCATTAGAGTATACGTGGCATATACCATACCTATAGTTGATCAATTTTGGTACCTGATTTAAAGATTTCACAGCAGCTAATCCTCGACCTTTATCTCGTGAGGTCAAGAAAACATCTCCGGAGAAATTTTGACACAGACCTTTTACGGTAGCAAATCCTATGCCTTTATTACTTCCTGTTACCTGTATCAAGGAAATTTGTATTACGATTTAGTCCATACTTATTACTTTGATAAACGAAAATTACTTACGACAGCCACTTTTTTCAAAGATGATGCTAATACGCTGCTTTGTAGACTCATCATCGTTGAAAATAAAAGGTGATAAACTGTTTTCCAATTCCAATTATGTAACATTTTTCATCTAACGTACAATAATATAATTTCACAAAACTTTGACGTAGCAGACCCTACTCAAATTGATCAACGAAGTTAAACGTTCGATGAGTATGAACTTTTTAAAAGTCAACCAAATATTATCAATATCAATCCGATGAATCTAAGGCATCTAACTATAGGTCCCTAATCAATTAAGTGATCAGATAATGGAGGGTTATTTAATTCGTATTGAAAATATTCCTAACTCTAACACGGTGCAGTCCAATCAACAGTAGTTTTATTATCCATAATAAAAGCTCCTTTCGGTTCAGTAATGTTTTCTGGAAGTACAGCTGCATACAAAGGCGACTTGGCACCTACAACGAAATCGCAGAATACATCAATTATATTAATTAATAAATTCATCGAACGTTAAATGAATGAAGTCAGAAGTGCTTTATACCTTGATCATTGGTAAAAGTTCCTCTATTACTTGCAATATCAGTTCTTACATAGCCAGGATGCACTGAATTTACAACAATATCAACTCGATTAGGATCGTGAAGAAAATCTCTCTGTTGAATTGTCGTTAAAGCTGATATACCGACCTTGGATACGGAATAACTTCTATTACCCCAATGTAATTGCACATCGATATCGTGTTCTGCTGATCTGAAGTTACAGAAAATTAATTCTCGTTATATCGTAATACTGAAAAATTGTACGTCAATTGAACACCATAGGTACCTACGATAACATGATTGATGAACTTACTTCACGAACTCGTTCATCAATTCGTCTAATTGATCAATAGTTGAAGTTTCTGATAACCTTTTCCTCAATGATTCTGACGGTATTCTGCACAGTTTTCCAAATATACTAGACAGATTCACGATACGAGCATGTGATCTCAATACAGGAAATAGTATTTCACAAACTTTTCTAGTACCGAAATAATTGACTCGAATCGTCTCTTTAGCTTGTACCGCGAAGGGTTCGAAGTTGTTGGCCTGCAGAACTCGAAAAACAGTGTTAATAATGATAGTCTTTGATTCAAAATCGAAATAAAACTATAATGAATAACGAATTAATGAAATCACTCACTTTGAAAGAAATTGCAGCATTATTCACCAATACGTCTAATCCTCCGTATTCTTGAACGAGATAGTTCTTGAATTTGATAATGCTTTCGTCGTTGGTGATGTCCAGTTGGTGGAATTTCGGGTGATATCCAAACTATACGAAAATGCTCGAATTGTATCACATTATAAAATGCTTAGCAGTTTACGTTGCATTTAGGTATGTATCATTATTAAATAGTAAAGTTAAGTAGATGTACGTACGTACCTGATTTAAAGATTTCACAGCTTCTAATCCTCGACTTTCATCTCGCGAGGTCAAGAAAACATCTCCAGCGAAATTTTCACAAAGACTTTTCACAATGGCGTATCCTATGCCTCTATTACTTCCTGTTACCTGTGTCAAAGAAATATTCTTCGAAATATTACGAAATTTCAAACTTTTGTTACAGATAAGAGAAAATTACTAACGACAGCGACTTTTTTCAAAGATTTTGAAGCGGCCACGTTGCTCCGTTGATTCAACAATATCATCAACTGAATTGAAAATAATAGGTAATAGAGAGAAGTTAACTGAGAAAATGCAGTTATTTTCCAATTATGTAACATTTTTAATAATGTACGATAATTTAGTTTCACAAATTTTTCAGCAGGCAGATGACCTTTTCCTACGATGCAGTTAATCAATCAAAATTTCATTTCATGAAAATCGTACAGCATGTGAGTAGGTTTGAACTTTTTCAAAAGTTTATCAACCTTATTATTAAAATCAGTCTGATTAACTGGATTAAATGATCAGATAATCGAAAGTATTTCGCATTTCATACCTACAAATAGATAAATAAGTTCATAAAAGTTTGAAAACATGTTTCAGCAATGCCTAGCTGTCTTTCCTCCGTTGTTGAAGTTGAATAAAAGTTCAGAAAATTAAAATTCCGAAGTTATTAATCACTATATTATATGATGTGTTTCCTTAGGCCACCAGTCCAATTAGCAGTGGTGAATATTTGTTCAAATATTTCGTAACTGAATGAAAAGGTGTTTCATCGTCAAAGACGGGGTAAATGCCTTCGATTAAACGATGAATAATGATTCATCTCGTAACTGTGTAACAGGATTGTGTCGGAAAGAGTTCCAGAAATAGTGGGAAGTACATTTTCAAACTTCCACTCTTCGAGATTTTCATTCTCTTACCTACTAATGAAGATAATTTACATTGTTGAACAGAATTCATAATTTACAAACCATTAATCGAATTTCAATTAGAAAATTGGATTTCGCAGGATGATGCAGTTCGATCCTTACAAACCTTCTTAATAAGCCTACTAGTAAGTTGTCTTCGATGACTAATCATTCTAATGGTAACTTTTAACTTTCATTATCAAGTATTATGAGTAATTTAGGTCTGCATTTTACTCCAATTTTTGATTAATTTTCCATAATGATGATTACGATATCGAAAATCAAAGAGTATCTATGTGAAAAATAACACAGTACAATGTCCTCGTATATTAAAAAATCGTTTTCAAGTAATTTCAGTGATATCCATAATTTAAAAGTAACGTAAATGAAAAAGTGAAAATACTTATTCGATAAAAATCATTTTAAAGGTGCAGTCCAATCGATGATTTCTTTATTTTGCCAAATATAAGCTCCTTTTGGTTCAGTAACATTTTCCGGAAGCAAGGCAGCGTACAAAGAGGAAACAGCGCCTATAAAACTTTCGTAACCAAAATTACTCATAATATTGATCGCAGACGTTAAATTTATCTCAAGTACCTTCTTCAATGGTCAATGGTCCTTTATGACTCGACATATCCGTATCCACGTAACCCGGATGCACCGAATTTACAACAATGTCAGCTCGTTCATCTTTGAGAAACTCTCTCTGTTGAATTCTCGTTAAAGCAGATACTCCGACTTTGGATACAGCATAGGCGCTATTTCCCCAGCCTTCGCTCGAGTGCTGGTTTTTTCAGCCGAACTTTTAAAAAAATCGGAATTATTCATCAGTTTGACAGAATTAATCGAAATGTTGAAATATTTAATACCTGACAAACGAGTTCATCAATTCATCCAATTCGTTTACAGTTAAACTTTCCGAAGCTAATTTCTGTCTCAATGATTCTGAAGGTATTCTCGATAAATGACCAGCTGAACTAGAGACGTTTACAACTCTAGCATGTGGTCTCAGAATAGGAAATAGTATGTCGCAAATTTTTCTAGTTGCGAAATAATTTACTCGAATTGATTCTTTGGCTTGTACTGCGAAAGGTTCGGTGACATTGACCTACAGTACGTACAATCATATTATTTTAGTGGAGAATTCAATTGATAAATTAACGAATAAAAAAATCAATTACCTTGAATGCAATCGCAGCATTATTCACTAAAACGTCTAGGCCACCGTATTCCTGTACGAGGTCGTCTTTCAATTTGGTAATATTTTGGTCGTCGGTGATATCACGTTGATGGAATTTTGGATTAAATCCCAACTAGGTAGAAAAAAACTAAATTTTGAAAATCATAAAAAACAAAATATTGAGTGATTTTTGTATATAACACGTACTTCTTTCAGAGATTTTACAGCAGCTGATCCTCGTGTTTCGTCTCGAGCTGTCAAGTAAACATCTCCTGGGAAATCCTGACACAGGCCTTTAACGATTGCATATCCTATACCTTTATTGCTACCGGTTACCTGTACATGTAAATGACTACAATTAGTACTGTTAAAGTAATTATGAAGTGAATCGAAAGATTGAAATACTTACAACAGCAACTTTCCTTTGGGCCATATTTTCACAGAAAACGATGTATTCTCACGAGAGGTGTTTGGTTATAAATGGCTCGTGAAGTACTACAACAATCATTATGAATTTAATTTATTTACTTATCGATTGCGTAACGTTATACAACTTATAATTTCGTAGAAATTAATACCTTACCTACAGCTAGTCTTTTCAAATCAGTCAATACGTCATTAATTTTTCACTCTTCGGGTGGATTCTCAAAAAACACAATGCAGGAAATCAATCTAACTCGATTACTCGAAGCTCTGGAAGGATAATTGCTGTTTATTTACAGAAGAGAACCCGGTCCTTTAGTGAATGTGTTTATCGGGTTTCCGTATTCTCGAACAATTGGTGTATTTAAATTGTATTTAAGATTACTCGCTTCACAATTCATTAACGTCTTTTCGTGTTTCTCCCTGTTTTTAATTTCATTTCAGACAACAAAGTACTTAAAAAGTAAAAGTTCAAGTTCAACTTTCATTTTTTTTTCAAATTCCATTATCAAAATGTAAACAATGTGATAACACAAATCAACCAATCAGAGAGCTCCCGGTGTTTGCGCATGCGCTCTAAACTTCGAATTTACTTTCCGATTTGCTTTCCGAATTTTGTGATGCATTTTTGCAAAATTGTTGCAGTTTTTGATTGATAATGATTAATGAAAGTATTAATTAATTTGAGCTTATCGAAGATTTTAAGATAATTTTTAATTGATAAATAACTCAGTCACTTGGTAATTTCGACACTTTTGAGGTAAGTACACTTTTAGATAATTTTATAATATCGAGAAAAATGATACCGTTTCTTGAAACTTTTTCACGAACAGAATGAATTCTCTGTCTGGTGTTTAGGTGAAGCACTGTAATTTGTATTCGCAATGGCGTATTCCATGTCCTCCTTGAACGATGTATTGAGTGATCTATCAAATGTAACGGACGTATTCAAAGCTGCAGAAGAATTGGATATTTCCAATGTATCCAATGCTTCTGCGATGAAAAAAGCTGATCTTCTGTTGAACATAGCTCAAAAGAAAGTTAGGAAAATTGATCCGAATATTGAAAAGCAACGTCAAAAGTTGCCCATATTCAAGAAGAAAACTGAACTAATGGAGGTATCTATACGAATTTGTCAACTTGATTCAAACGACACCATCGTACAATCATTTCAATGTCATTTCCTCTGTCGTAGGCTCTAATCAAAAACCAAATTCTGATCATAATCGGCGAAACTGGTTCCGGTAAAACTACTCAAATCCCCCAGTTTATTTTAGAAGCCGGATTAGCGGTGTCTGGCAAAGTTGGATGTACTCAACTACGTCGAATGGCTGCCAAGGCTGTGGCTAAACGAGTATCCAAAGAAAGAGGCACAGAATTGGGCGACGAAGTCGGGTTCACCATTCGATTCGAAGATAAAACTTCACCTGATACCAAAATACAGTCAGTATAGCACATTTCTACCATTGAACTTGATTTGGATTTTCTATTGATTCATGTTTTATTCAAATTTAGATACATGACTGATGGCATTTTACTTCGTGAGTGCACTTACGATAGATCGTTGAGTACTTTTGCTGCTGTGATTTTAGACGAATCTCATGAAAGAACAATCGATACCGATGTATTATTAGGTACGGTTTGTATTATTTTACTTAATCGTGTTTCCATTTGTTTTCATTATGATTTTGATTTACAGCTGTTTTAAAAACAATTACGGCCAGAAGGCATGATTTAAAGCTGGTCATATCATCGGCTACGTTGGAAGCTAAAAAGTTCTCCGAGTACTTTTATAATGCTCCTATTTTCGCTATATCTGGTAGAATGTTTCCAGTGGAAGTGGAATATCTGCACCATTTCGTATCTATCACAAACTACGTTACCGAAGCTTGTGGAAAAGTTTTGAAAATAAATAGAGAGGAAGAGCCGGGAGATATTTTAGTGTTCATGAGTGGTAAAGTAACCATTTTGTTCGATACATCAAATTTTACCTAATCGTGTTCTTCTTACCTAAGTTTTTTTTTTTTTTTTTTACAGGCGAAGATGATATCGAAAATCTAGCTGACATGCTAGATCAAGAAAATTATAATATTGGTTCGCTGAATCACACATTGGAAATCGTACCAGTATATGCAGCTCTCCCTTGGGAAAGCCAAGCTCTCATCTTTGAAAAGGCTAAACCAGGATATCGAAAAGTGATCATCGCCACGAATATAGCTGAAACGTCGCTAACAGTCGACGGAATTCGATACGTAGTTGATGCCGGATACGTCAAACAAAAAGTATACGATTCTCGTAAAGAAATCGACGTATTGAGACGTATACGAATAAGTCAAGTAAGAATTCAATTGCTTGGAGAGTATCGTACGAGCCAATATTCATCTTACGTTTGCTTAGGCCCAAGCTATACAACGAACTGGTCGTGCTGGTCGTGTCGGACCAGGAAAATGTTATAGGCTATATTCGGAGGCAGATTTTAATTCGATGGTTAAAGCTATTGAACCTGAAATCAGCCGGAGTAACTTGACCAACGCGGTGAGTCGTTTTTTCGAGTACCTACTCCGCTATAAATGATACTTTCTAAACGATTTCGTGTGTGTAGGTTTTATTGCTCAAAAAAATGGGATTCATTGATATCTTAGAAATAAATTTTCTCGATAATCCGCCTCGTGAAACGGTACAAGAAGCTGTCGACGAACTGAAATTGTATCAAGCTTTGGACGCCAATGGCCACATTACAGAAATAGGACATAAAGTAAATGAAATAGTTTTTATTTTGAATTTTGAAATACATTATGGCATTTATGGCAGTTGATTACCGATACTTCTCTATTTCAGATGTCTGGTTTCCCACTCGAGCCAAATTTGGCTAAAATGGTAATTATATCGGAAAAGCTAGGCTGCTCCGAGGAAATAATAACGATCGTCGCTATGTTATCCGTTACAAATATTTTCCACAGGTAATTATTTTCTTGGCTGAAATTTTTTATCGAATTTTGTCATTAATTGTGTCATTTCTTTCAAGACCGAAGAAACAGCGTGCTTTAGCAGACATAGCTAAAAATAAATTTTCAACGATAAACGGAGATCTTGTTCGACTTCTTGAGGTTTACAATTGTTGGAAAAATAATATGTTCGAAAGGAAATGGTGCCACGATAACTTTTTGAATTCTAGATCACTCGAACAAGTTTTTCAGATAAGAGAACAATTGGTCGAGGTGATGACTAAGTACGTATGTTTGTTTTTAATTTCCAACTTCGTTTAATAGCTTTACTAATGTATCATTTTTTTCTGCTTTCAACAGACGTGATATGAAGATGAAATCTTGTAATGGTACTATGGTCGTTGTATTGAAATCAATTTGCTCGGGATTCTTTCAGAATCTGGCTGAAAGACAAGTGCCTTTTTTAAGAAGAAATAATTATAAATATTCAACGAGGCCTAAAGGAGAAGAAGTTTACATTCATCCTGGAAGTAGCTTATTCAAAACGCATCCTCCATGGTAATTTAAAAATCGGTTTTTATCAAAAAAGATTTCATTTCGTTGAATTAACTTATTGTATAATTACAGGATCGTCTTTCAAAAAATCGTTCAAACCAATAAACCATATATGAGAGAATGTACTCCTATCGAACCCGAATGGTTGAAAGAATTTACTCCAATATTCGATAAAAGTTCTCAAATAATTCCATCAATTTTTTGAATTTGTAATTTATTGTTGATCAGTTTAGATCGTATTTTTTGTTTCTGTTTTTTTTTTTTTTTTACATCAATCGTCGTTTAATAACTATAGATACTTACCTATTAGAGCTCTGCACGGTGCGGTGCGTACACGGTGCGGCACCGGCACCGTATTAAGTAAGACTACACGGTGCCAGTGCCGCACCGCACCGTGTTCAGTATCTTTTGAATGAGATCATTTTCTTTATCACATTGATGGTAAAGGCAGGTAGGGGAAGAATGTGTCACAGCATTATCGCATGATTTTATGAGTCACATTCATACATATTATTAATACGATGCGGTGCTGCACTGTCACCGCACCGCACCGTATCGATACGGAGCGGTGCCGCGCCGCACCGTATTTTCAGATAGCAATACAGTGCGGTGCGGTGTTGCCCCGTTTGTAATTTATACGGTGCGGTGCGGCACCGCACCGTGCAGAGCTCTATTACCTATGAATAATTTTATTAATTTTTATATTTCATTTGTTGATAACTTTCCTTTTTTTACGTTCTTCGAGTTGTTTATTTTATATCATAATATCACAAGTTTATCGAGGAATATAGATTTTTTGAATTTTTCGCGATTTTATTTAGTTTTAAACATGGATGATAACTTGATAGTAGCTTGGGGGTTCGAACTGTTCCCAAAATGAAAAATTTTTAACATTAGATAAGCTCGATCTAGAAAATTGCAAGTTGCTGACGATCGGTTATTTTTACGGAGAGCCCTTGCTGTTTCATTTGCTCACCTTGAATTTTTTACCAAGCCCAGTGCTACATAAATACTTTATATTCAAAATTGGAAGGAAGGAAGGAAGGGAGGGGTCCAATCGAAATTTTTGTAATAACTAAAAGTATTTGTAAAACTTCAATCTACAACTTTTGTTTGAATTTTTTTTTAATTGGGCCCCTTACCTCCCCATAGTTTTTAATAATGTATTTTGAATAAGTGTGAATAAGTTATATTACTCAAAATTGGTGAGGAAGGAGGGGTCCGATTGAAATTTTTGTTATAACCAAAATTATTCCTAGTACTTCAAGCTACAACTTTTGTTTGAAAATTTTTTCAATCGGGCCTCTTACCTCCCCCCTGTTTATATATATATATATATATGTGTTTTTTCCCCGCAGGCTTTCAGCCCCTCGCTCAGCCCCTTTCTGACCAAATAAGTTCAAATTCGGGCAATAGGGTTTTCTCGAAAGGTATATTTAGTGGTTGGAGTGGGGATGACCTTGAACAAAAATTCAGATATGTCAACTTCTTTATGGAGGGGGTGGGGGAGCAGAAAATCTCAAAAAATGCCAAATCAAAAACCAGTCGATAGGAAATGAAAAGTTGTACAACATATTCAAAAATCAGCTTCCTAGAGCAATTAGGAGGGGAGAAACCGGTTATTTTGTCACTTTTTTGACCTTGAAAAATTTTGTGTCACGGCTACAGGTCACCCAAATTGACCTAGGAGGTCGTCCTTTGGCATGTAGATTTGGTAGAGGTCCTAGATGTGCCTTTTGGGGGTTTCGACCATCCGACCCTTTTTCACCCCCTTCCACCCCCAAAAAACACAATTTTAGGGTCATTTTACGCTGTTTTCAATTTTGTGTCACGGCTGCAGGTCACCCAAATTGACCTAGGAGGCTGTTTTTTGACATGTAGGTGTGGTGGGGGTCCTAGATAGCGAAAAACACTCAATTTTTTTGCCTTTTTTGAGAAATAAAGTTGTGTTTAAAGAAAAAATTCTCCAAATTTTCATGGAGCAATTTTTTAAAATTATTTTTTGGAATAAACAATTTTTCAATTTTGTGAGATAGGAGTTAATAAAATGAAAAAAACTTTCAAATATCTCTTTTTGGATTCCCGTTCATTTTCCCGAATCCATCGTCCCAAAGGACATTTTCCCGAATGAAAAAGTGCCCGAAAGTTATAAAAATATCCATTTCATTTATTTATTTATTTTTGAAAAGAACACTCAATTCTTCAATGATTTTTTTTAAAGCTTAAACTTATTTTTGAAATTTTTAATTTTTGAAAAATTTTCCAATTTTTTGAAAGAAAAAATGTCTTAATTTTTCTCAAAGAAAAAAACCTTCAAACTTTGTTTGAAAAATAAATCCTTATTTTCATGCCTAAAATTTCACATTTTCGAAAAAATCTTTATCATGGAAAAAAACAGCCAATTTTATTGATGAAAATCTCATTCTTCAAGAATAAAAAATTCGTTAAATTTTTGGGGCAAAATTCCAACTTTTGAAAAAAAAAACACCAAGAAATTCGTTCAACTTTCATTTGAGAAACGAATATTTTTTCCAAGTAAATATTTCATACTTGACTTCCTTGGAGAAAAAAAATCTATACAATCATGCTATTCGATATAATATTATATATTTATATATTTTTAATTTTAGAGTAGAAAATTTTAGGTAATAAAAAAACTTTCATTTCATTGGAGAAGGAAAAGTTCGCAATTTTACAATTTTTACGAGAAGAAACCTCCTAATTTTTTTAGGCACAATTTCTTGGAGAAAGTCTATTTTTAGTAGAGAAAAAGATGTCAACTTTTTTGAGAAAAAAAATAATAGTACAAATAATAGTCTGATGAGGTCGCGAGTTGAAGTTATTGCATCATCAATATTTCTGTCTTCTGTCATTCAAAAGGAGAGAGGAACGAAAATTATTGAGTGCGGATTGCTGCGTTCATGCTTTCACACGATTATTGAGGAAAATGAATAAAAAATAACCAATTACAAATTTCACTTTTTCTGGGTATGATTTTTCATTTTTTTTTTTTTTTTTTTTTTTTTTGGAAAAAATTGGGCGGGCCAGAATTTTTTTTAGATGGGCCTGCCCCCCCCCAGGCCCGCCCCTGGTTACGCCTCTGTTCAAATACATTATTAAAAACAGGGGGGAGGGAAGAGGCCCGATTGAAAAAATTTTCAAACAAAAGTTGTAGCTTGAAGTACTAGGAATAATTTTGGTTATAACAAAAATTTCAATGGGACCCCTCCTTCCCAACAAATTTTGAGTAATATAACTTATTCACAATACATTGTTAAAAACTGTGGGGAGGTAAGGGGCCCAATTAAAAAAAATTTCAAACAAAAGTTGTAGCATGAAGTTTTACAAAAATACTTTTAGTTGTTACAAAAAATTCGATTGGACCCCTCCCTCCCTTCCAATTTTGAATATAAAGTATTTATGTAGCACATGGACTTGGTAAAAAATTCAAGGTGAGCAAATGAAACAGCAAGGGCTCTCCGTAAAAATAACCGATCGTAAGTGGACGAACCTGGGTTGAAAAAACGTGGAGAATTCATTTCATCCAAAGGTTTCCAACGGTCGTTCGTTTATTAACGATGACAAAAATACTCCAATTTAGAAAATATTTATTGCAGAAAATATTCTAGTCGAAAGTAGTAGAGCTATACTTCTATTTCAAGTACGCTATCTGCTTGCAATTGCGACCCTATCACAGCATTCAACGGAATTAAACGTTTCACTACGATATTAATTTTGCTTTAATTATCATTCAATAAAATAAAATAAATTATAGGCTTAATAATAGTTTAGTTATAAATAAAGAACAAAGAAATCAATATCAAAGCTTTGATAAAAAATATTTTTTACAACACAATTACATAAATAAACCTCATTAATGTACATCGTGCGATTAGATTTGAAATTTACGAAATTTCTATTACTTCGCTGCTGGTATTCCGGTCATTTTTGTCATTCTCGTCGTCAGCACGTTGGAAAGCTTGAACAAGTTTCAATATATCACTCACTTCTCTCCGGACTTGGATATCGTTCATCGTAATATGTCTTAGAATTCCTTTCGTATCGATAATATAATGTGCTCTGTGGAAAAGCGAGTAATTTAGCCACGTATGATTAATTGATTTTTTATCGTAGGAAATACCAACCTTAAAGTATGACCAACGTCAGGCAAGTAGCAACCGTAACTTTTCGATATATCGTGAGTATAATCGGAGAGCAAAGGAATTTTGGGATAAGCTACTCCTCCGTCGGCTTTGCTCATTTTGCACCATATTTGATGTGTCAAGTGAGAATCGACGGAGCATGCGACTATTTCGGTGTTAATGTTTCTAAATTCCGATATTCTGTCGCTCAATTCGATGATTTCGTTCGGGCACAGTTTCGAGCTGAAATTGTACAAAATAAAATGAATAAAATTCGCAGTGTGATTTTCACACAACTTGAAATACTTACAAATCTTGAGGATAAAAGAATAATACTAAATAACGTCCCAGATAATCGCTCAATTTTAATTCAGAAACGTGACCGTTTACTATGGCTTTAGCTCTCCAAAATGGCGCCGGTTTGGTGACTAGAAAATAGAGAAGATGAGTTTTTGGATCGACATCGATCATTTTATTCGTCATTAGTCAACCTACCTATAGCAAAATCGGAAATATTCGACGAAAAAGAAGGATGGTATATGCTCCTCTTGATTCCAATTCGTTTCCGATCCATTGAACATTTAGCTTTGGCTACCTTCGACTCGAAATCGTACATGCTATCGTCGTCTTCGTCATCTTCATCTTCGTCCTCGTCTTCTTCTTCGTCGTCTTCCAAATCTAAACACATTCCACATTAAACAAATTGCTTTGTCGTTATAACTTCTATATTAGTTTACCTTCGGTTTCGATTAAATCCTCTGGGAACTCGTCGCATGATTTGGAATCTTTACTCGAGGCTGGTTTATTATTAGCGTGGTTTTTATTACTATCGGTTGTCTCTTGAGACGATTTCTTCTGTACTTGCGAATCGAACTGAATCGGTTGCAAGTCTTGCATTTGTTCTTGTTGATTATCAATTTCATCTAGATCATTTTTCGGCATCGACACGATAACAAAATTATCTTTATCTTGTTTCGGATCACAAGTCAAAACGTTAGTATTTGGATTGGTAGGATTAACGTATAACGTACTACCAGCAGTAGGATTACTGTCAGTTTTGCTCAAAATTCCCAACCCGTACGTTCCTTTCCGGTCAGTTATCACATTGTATACAGCTGCAGGAGAAGGCGCCGTCTCCGAAGCCTCCGGAAACTTCATCTTCACCATCTTCATATGCGATCTACCGACACCGTGTACTCGCAGAGACTTCAGATCTGCTTTGAACACTTTTTCGCAAGCTTGACACCAAGCTTTGGTTTTATCGTCCGGTATAGGTCTTAACCACGATTGGAATTCGGGAAAGTTTTGCCATTCCGCTTTGAATACAGAGTTGTTTATAGGCATAACAGGACGACCCGGTGTTATTATCTCGTTGTATATGATATTACCCCCGCTACTCATCGCGTATACTTCTTCGTCATTACCTAGAGCTCGATTATCACTGTCCATTATATAGGCGTCAACGCCTAAACTAAAATTATAAACGGTAATTTATTAGTTCAAACTAGAGCGAATGAAAAACAAAACACCTTATCGGAGACACCGACACCGGCAATCGGTAAGTTCTATCGAGGATAGCACGTTATAGTCGACGGTAGTGTTTTTTCACCGCACTTACACTCGTGGAATTGAAAGAAGAACTATACACGTTCGATAAATTGTAATTATGTCAATAATTACAATTATTTTTCAAAAATTATTCACCAAAATGTTGCGATTTGTGATTAAATTAATTTTTGTTTATGGAGTAAAAAAAAATTTGCAAATAAATTAATCTGTGGATCACAGAAGTCATCAGTGAAGATGACGTCACGTTAAAGACGAGTAAAAATGCTATGACGTCATGAATGTGTTTGATTTTTTTTAATTAATTTTTTTTTAAATTCATAAATTCTGTTATTTTTGTTCCCTAACCTAAAGCATCATGGATTTTCAATTTTGAGGTTTTTACTTTTTCATTTTTTTGAATTTTATGAAAAACCGAAAAAATGGGACTTCTATCGTGTTTTATCTTCGGTGCTTTAGGGTACAGAACTACAAAATTTAATTCAGTCATCAGTGGCAACTGGCACTGGCACGTCTTGACATTAGAGTAGAGTGGAGTACAGAAGATACGAACAGAACCACACTCAACGACAGAACATTAGATAGGCATATTTTTCAATGAATGATTTGATTACTTAATAGAAAAAGAGACAGAAAAGACTATGTAGGAGTAGACAAAATAATATGAAGTGTAAGAAAACAGTAAGTTCATTGTACCAGATCTCGAGTCTCGACTAACGAAGGAATAATTATTAATTATTTTGTTTTTCAAATTGAAATTTGAATCATCCATCAATTTTAGGGCGATGAATTGATGAATAAGAAACTTAAGAAAGAATAAATTATTTCATTATTCTCTAAACTACAGAAAAATGAGTTACTTTACATTGGTTTCAGCATTGAATTTTATTTAAAAATTTCACGTTTTCCGTAACGATTTAACAAAGAATCTCAACTTTTTATTCAATTTTATGTCTGATGAATTTTGAAATGATGGCAAATTTAATGTTCACAAGCTTTTCAGCTCTAATGTTTTTTAGTATTTTCAATTTTGTATCAACTTGTTAATTTTGCATTTTCCAATAATCAATGAAATCGTAGTAAAAAGGAATTTTTTAAAAGTTCCCACGAGAGACCTACTTGAAGTTGAATTGTATATTATTTTTTTTCATTAATTCACATGTCAAAGGAAGTGAACTTGGACTATGATCGTAAACGTAGCACTTTAACAGCAGTTCCACAAAATTTCGTAGAATCGTCTCATTCGTAACTTTTGTATAAAGTTGTAAGTGTCACTTGTAAGTTTCCATAAGTTTCCCATTCCCTTCCGTAAGTTCTGTAAGCTTTCATTTCCCAGTTCCCCTTCAACTTTCGACGTAGGCAATCGCAACGTCTGATCAGCAGAGTAATGACGTATGGAACATGCCACCTAAAGAACAGTTTCCACGAGAGATTTTTGTAAATAAACACGCGATGAGATGAATTCAATTTGAAAAGTTGAACGTTAATAATTTTATTAATCTTAATTTCGATTAATTAATCTAGTCACTTATTTATTTTCAGTTAGTGTTCTCCTTAACGTTCCATTTACTTTAAATCTCGTGTTCGAATTGTGTTCTTAGTACTTAGCATTATGTATGGAAACCTGACAATAATTAGCTGTGCTGTGATGTTTTCTCGATACTTTTATTAATATTATGGTGAGTAATACGTATTTATTTATCTCTCGAATTCGGAATTTGATACTCGATGTTTTTCTCATCCTATCTATGATGTGTTTTTGTTACATTGTTCTGATTGTTCAATATGTGTTAGCATCAAGCCGGCGGTATTCACTTCATGCTTCTGTCATGTGCACTCGACCTGTTTCAATTTGCATTGATCTTTTTACACGTGATGAAATTCGAATTAAGAAATTATTTTTCACTTCATCTCCTGTTATCCTTCTAGACCAATACTTCTATGAGTCACGAAGATAGTACGCTTCTGTACGTGTAATTGAATGCAAAGTGTTTGCGTACATATGTTTTTTTTTGAGCTCGTGCGCGTCATTTGTATTTTACAGCGTACCGACAACGTCAATGTTAAGAATTACACAGCCTAGTGCCTTGTTAGAATGATGAGGACACTAGTACTACGCTTTTATGACAAATTATGTCGCATACTATGCAAATTGCCTCCGAGTCAAGGTTATTATTCGTTAAAAAGTACCTCACAGGAAACAGTTTTCTTCCTGAAAGTACCCGAACTTAATTGTCAAAATACCAGCGTCGCGTCCTGATCACTTTTCGCTCTCGCTGACCGCATCATGGACGCGTGAAATGTTCAAACTTTGATCGTTATCCTCATCGCAAAGTATAACTTTTTCAAGGATGCCGTTAATCTGATTGAATCGATGTGTTAGTCGGTCAGTTCACATGTGTTATCTCCGAAGTCCAATAATAACTTTTCGGTGGCCCTCATTTCTGGACGAATATCCGGTCGGAATTCCGAACAGAACAATAAACAAAAGGAAATTATTTTTATTAATTTACTACTGGTTTACATCTAAACTAATTATAACTCGGTTTGTCGGTTAGAATATCTACAAGGAGATCGTAAATGGTAAAATTTCATTAGTGAAAGCTCGCTTTGAAATTGATCCTTTGATAAGATAAGAACTCCAGTCCCACAATGGACCATCAAATTTATTAGAAACCTAGATCATCATTGTCATTTTTCATTCGATATCTGAATTTGAGATGGAGGTTGGTGGTTGGGGGAGGTATTTTTCTCAAACTTTTCTGGGGTAAAAGTTGCAAAGTTGGGCTTGGAGAGGGGCTCACTATCCGCGAGTTTATGGTCGTTTATGACATAAAAGTAATTTTTTGTGTTTTTCCCTGAAGTGTTAATTGCATTTTCGAGAGTTAGGTTGTAGAAATACGTCACTGGTTTCTTTAAGTCCTCAAGATTATTCCTATACCAAATTGTGGGTTTACTTGAACCAAAATTGTAATTATTTTAAAAAATTGATAAGCATTGCTGAACCTTCTTTTAGAGCCTTGGAGTAGATCGAGATAAAAATAGGCAGGTAGCTCAGCTGAAGTATTCGTAATTGAGTATTGTACGAGTACTATTTTACAAGGAAAACCAAAACATTTTGATAAATTCCTCCTTCTTTTTTTTTTTTTTTTTTTTTTAATTAATTTTTTCCTTGTAATAAAAATTGATAATTGAGTAAGAAAAGTACTAGGTACATACATACAGTTACCCACTTTTGAGATTACGAGTTTCTTTTTCATTTCAAATGACGAGATGACCATGACCGTTGAAAAAAAAATTTTTAAATACATGCACGTGTTTTACAGTGTTACCAAATTGAAAAATATGAATTTCAAAACTCACGTATTTATTCTGGAATTTTTGCTCTTTCAAATGAAAATAAAAATTTTCGATGGTTAAAATTAAAGTAATATAGACAGTTAAAATTTAGAAAAAAATATCCCCAAAAATGAATTAAATAAATAGATAATTTTTCAAAAAATGTAAACTTTCGAAGAAAATGGATTGTCTTTTACCTGCGAACTTTAACATTGGAGAAAATCCTTATAAATAGCGGAATCGTACAAGACCTTGGCTTTGATACATTGAATTTTGAATTTTCGTACAATCTTAATTTATTTGTTTTCTCAAACAAGAGGCGAAATCGGGCGATTTCATATTACTGGGGGGGTCGAGGCCGTAAGATAGGTCACGAGATGCGTTGTAAATCAAACCTTGAATATGCTCAGTTCAGTGAACAATTTGTCTAATAAAATTTTTATCACGTAAAAAATTTTCTGTAGTGGTTTCATTAGTAACTTTTTACAGAAATTTCTAACATTGTCTTCTTTTTGACTATTATACCAGTATGAGTTTTCCATTTTATTGTTTTAATGCTTGTAAAATGTTATGATATGAACCGAAATTGTGTAACGTATTTTTTAATTAACGAGTGAAAAAATTTTAATATCGTTTGTTCCTTGTAATTAAAATGATATTCGATTAATTACTTTGTAACTTGTAAGTGAGTCTGAATATCAAACAAAAAATTCTTACAGGTCGAAAAAATTTTTTTTAATAAAAGTACTCGTTTCATTGCTATAGTTCTAATTAGTTACTCGATTCAATAATTCTTTGAAAAAATTTTCGTACATTGTTGCATTGATTAACTATTCATTTTTGAAGAGAATAAATTTCATCAGCCTAAAAAAAAAAAAATTGGAGAACATTCATCTCGTCTGTCTATGTGATTAAAGTTTACACACTGGATAACCTTGGCTGATTTATTATAAAAAAAAGTGACGTCTCATTCGAACCATTTTCATTTCATTCGGATGCATTACATCCTGATTGCGAGGATCTGAATTGATAGAATATCCTTAATTGGCTCACATTGAGTGTTCAATTTTTTACAGTTTTATTCGACTCCCAATTTTTTTGTTTTTATTTTATATAATATATATTTTTATTTTTTTGGTCAATTTTATGCAACTTTTTAAATATTTTCTTAAATTATTTCAAATAAAAATTCATGTTGATATATTTTTAATTCTTCAATTTCTGTTCTTTTCAGTTTTATTAAATTTTTTGTTTTCTTGATTTTTTTTTCAACTGAGGATTTTTTCCTTATTTACAATTTTTCTCTATTTTGATTTCTATCTTTCGTAATTTTATCAATTTTACTCAATTTGAATTAATTTTCCTTTCTTTTTTGTTTCCAGATGCCACTAATTTTGAAAAAAATACTTTTTTAAAAAAAAATTTTAATCTCAATTTATTCCTTCATTTTTCAAAAATTTGAAACTCTAAATTTTACGTCAAGATTTTTTGTGAGTTAATTTCATTTCAATTTTTTTCAATTTCTTCAATTTCTACTCTTTTAAACTTTTATTTAATTTTAAAATATTTTTAATTCATTTCACATTTGATTCACATTTTTCCAAATTTTTCAGATCTTAATTTTTTGGAAAATTATCATTTTTAACTACATTTTTTCGAATTTTGTCTTTTTTTTGAAATTCAAAAAATTATAGGTAAGCATTAGTGTTTCTTCTTGAATTTTTAGTAAACATTTACTCAATTTTTGATCACTTTGAATTCAATTTAACTTTCCTCCAGTTTTTGAATTTTTTTTTTCAAGTTCTATATTTGGTCAATTTTTCAAACTTGTGATTTTAAAGGAAATCAATTTTAGGGCGATTATTTTTTCATTTTATAATCATTCTAAACTGATTTCAAATTCAATTCCAATCTTTTATATTAAATTTCGATTTTTTAACTTATAATTTTAGCCTTGCATTTTTTTAAATTTCTGGTTTTTTTTTGTTTTTTTTTCAATTATCATGTTTATTTTTTAAAATTCAGTTTCAATTTTGTCAAATTTTTAATTTTTCTGACCGTTGTTCAATTCGTATTTTTTTCATTTTCCCTCGATTTTTATTTATTTTTCTTTGATTTTGTATTACATTATACTACCTATTTTTTGAATTTAAAAGTTCATAATTTTACCTGATAAAATCATTTTGAATTCAGTTTCATTTTTTTCTTTGAAATTCATTTTGAAGAGTTTGGTGTGGTTAGGTGGTCGAATGGCTCCTAGTCGATTTTTAAAATTTTATTCAAACCCTCATTTTATAGATTTTTGCCAACAAACAATAATATTATTTTTTCTCAATTTTGAGGGAAAGATATTATTTAAAGAAAGATTCAAAATTGTGTTCAAAAACCCTATTTTTAAATATTTTTTAATTTGATGAAAAATCTTTTTTTAAATTTTATTTTGTACCTACATTTTTTCAATTGTATTTCATAATGATCCCCCTTCAAATTTTTTCAAGTCCTAGATTTGTCCATTTTTTCCAATTTTTTGAAATTCTGGAAATTCTTCTAATTTTTTAGAAATTTTGATAGTTTTTAAAAGTTTTTAGTAGTTTTTAAGTAGGTACCTATAATTTTGAATTTTCCAAAACTTTCCTTCGATATCTATTCATTTTCAATTTCATTCAATTTTCAATCACTAATCCTTTTCAAATAAAATTTTGATTATTTTAACTAATTTGATAATTTTTTTAAAAATGCATTTTTTTCGATTTCATTTTAAATTTAATTTTCAACTTTTGAATTTTTCCAATTTTTTCAAGTTGTAGATTTCTCCTATTTTTCAAATACTTTTTTTTCAATTACAGATTTTTTGACATTAAATTGAATATAAATTTCGATTTTTAAACTATTTTGCTCGAGTTTCAATATTATCTATTCACTTTTGATTTTATTCAATTTTATAAACATCACGTATCCTCAACTCATTTCAAATTTTTTATTTTTTAAAATTAAGTATAATTATTTCTATTTTTTTTTAAAATTTGGTTTATGTGAGAACTCATGTCATGGGAAAAGAGACTATGATCGAAAAATAAAATTTTTCAGAAGAAGAAATTAAAAAAAAAAATCTAAACAATTTTTTTCTCAAAATTAAAAAAAAATAATTGAAATTCGATTTTTTAGGTTAAAAGTTGAATAATTTCTTCATTTTTCGTGATACGAATCTGAAATCACTTCTATTCGAGTATTCGATTCTTGTGAATTTTTTTCATGCCCAGAGCCGGTGCGAGGGGGGGTGTGGGGGGGTGGAACACCCCCCCGGTGATTCCATTCGGCAAATTTTCGAAAAATTTTCGACAAATTCGGCAAACTTCCGACAAATTAAATTAGGTATGTTTACAAAATTTGGTAAAGTTTTGAATTTCAAATATGTAAATTTTTTAGAAATTCTAAATCACAAATTTGGCAAATTTTTGAGAAATTCCGAATCATAAATTCGATAAATTTGAGAGAAATTCCAACTCACAAATTCGGTAAATTTATGAAAAAAAATTTCGCCCTCGCTTCGCTCGCGCAATGTACTTCTACTACTTCATCTTTCTCTCAGAATCAGAATAGGAATCAAAAATCAGCGCATTTCAATTGTTATAACTTATAACGTTAAAAAATGAACATGATCTTTTTGAAAATATTAAAAATTATGGTTAAAGTGCATTATTTTTAATTAAAAATTCCAATTTTTTCAACATTTTCGCCCTCGCTTCGATCGGGCAACATATCACTTTTTCATCTTTTAAAAAACCAGAAATTATTGTACGTTTTCAAAATTTCTGCAAAAAAAGCCCATCTTTTCTTTTAGAAGTGCAATTTTTTCAAAAATTTTCGTCCTCGCTTCGCTCGGGCAGCAACAGTCGTTTTGATTCAAATCATAATGCTACCATAAGTTCTTCAAAATTTTTCTATGAGGATAGTGAGAAGTTCTTTCGAAAACTCACTTTTTTCAAAAAATTCAGCGCAGGGGTTTACTTCCCACTGTTGTACCTATTAATTATCATTCGGCATTTTGAAAATTTTCATTCGGCATTTTCGATCTACACCCCCCCAAAAAAATTTTCTCAAACCGTCTCTGTTCATGCCTACCTATTAGATGTCATTTTTAAACAAAACTTTGAAAATTTGAAATGTGCTTAATAATTTAATAATAATTTTAAAATTAGAAATCATTTTTACATTTTTTTTTTCGTTATCCAATTTTTAAACTTTTTAAAATTTGTAATTTCTTCCGATTTTTTTTAGAATTTTGAAAAATTTGTTTTAAAAAAATGATTGCGGTTTTAATTTTATAGGTACCTAAAAATTTTGATTTTCCAAAATTTTGCTTCGATTTATGGTTCTTCTTCAATTTTATTCAAATTTTAATCATATTAAATCCACTTCGAATGAAATTTCGTTTAAAAACATTTTTTCAATTTCAAATTGAATATTTTAATTTATCCTTATAAGTTTTATTTAAAAAAAATTAAATACCTAATAATTTTCTATAAAAAATTATTTAAGTAAAGTTTTAAAATTTAATTTGTTCGCCATTTTTATAGAAAATTTCAACATTTTTGACATTTTTTTGACATTAAAAAAAAAATTTTAAGAACATTTAAAATTGAATTAAGTAGGTACAATTTTTCATATCTAAATTCCCCTCCCCAATATTAAATTTTCTTGTACTATTATATTCGCCCATTTCTTACTTATTTATTTATTTTTTAATTTTCAATTTGTTTAGCTTTACATTTTAAATTCAATTGATTTTTTTTACAATTTTTTAATTTTTCCAGTTTTATAATTTAATAAAAATACATAATATATTTTTAAAAATTTTTTACCTTTTTTAAATTTCGACTTTTACTCTTCCCAAGCCCTGTAAATTTTGATTTTTCAGAATTTCACGTTTCTATTCATCATTTATCAAATGTCAAGTTCAGATTTTAGAAGTTTGTTTCACTATTCCAATCTCTCAGATAATTTTTAGTCGTTTCATTCGAGAAATTTTCGCGTATTTTTTTTCTCAAAAATTTCTGATATTTTTATCGTCGCAATTAACAACGCTGATTCATCTTCTATTATCTTCAACTTGGGATTTATTTCGTCATAGTTACTGTACATTTTTCAATAAACACCACTCGAACATTCTCCTCTCCTTATCTCCTCTCTCAACCAATCAACTTCCGTCAACTAAGACTCACGATACGTATATTATTATCGTGATTACGTCTACGTCTACTTTACGTTATAATTCGGCAAACAACCCGCGAAAAAAACAATAATACCGTCTCGAAAGACGACGAAAATGCACATAATATTGTGTATGTATGTACATAATATAATATACTTACGTAAAAATACGAAAAGAACAGCGCAGTAAACAAAATGTAGTAAGTAGGTATATAGATGTGCATACGTAAACGTAATGTGTAGGTATGTACTTGAAGAAGAAGAACATTAGGAAAGATTAATCATCATTTTTGCTCCTCATCCACGTCTTTTATCTTTTTCTTGCGTTGTCTGCCACTGCCAATGCCAATATGCGTTTAGAATTCATTTTATATGCGCATGTTTGAAATTTTTTCCACACATACTCCGCCCTTTATGTATAGGCATCGAGTTGATAATTAATAATTAGTTGAGAGAGAGATGCAGAAGCCTAATACGAAGGAAGGAAGCGAGCAAGGGGGGGGGGCCGTATGTGGAGAAAAGTCATCTCGAGAGTCGAGAGTACGAAGCAATAGGTGCCATAGTCTCTCTCTGAGCTTTCGATGCACTGCTCACGTCGTGTTATCATTATCGAATCGAATCATACGATTTGCCCCGACCATAGGTTATTTATCTTCGAGATCTCGCCATGGTTCGAGTTTATTGTGTTTCTGCGCCGTGTGAAAGAGCAAAGGAGAAAAAAACTCGATAAGAAACACCAGTTTGCTTTTCAAGGTTATCGGTCTGTACTAGCACCGTTCGTACGATTACGACTGGTAACGTCGTCGATTGTTCACTCGTACGTGAATATTCGAGCTTATACACCGAGAAAGCCACGATAGAATCGTACGTAGGCTCCGGTTAGATCAGCAACGAAAAAAAAAGTATGAATTAGAATCGAAAAAATCGACGATAAAGTTCAGTACACGTTGAACTTTCGTGCTCGGAGCTCGCAGCTCGGTTTCACTTCACGTGCGGTTAGTTTTGTTCTTCTCCGTCTTTAATGCTCCGTCGGGTGTTTTAATTTTGCGTAGATTTGCGGTAAGAAGCCGGCTTCGAGTACTATTTGGACGTCGCGAAGAGGTTACGTATACGTGGTGACGGTGTCCGTGTCTACGCTGATCAGTTGACCGTGATCGAGCACTCGTAGAAACAACCATTTCCACATCCAGCGACTTTTACCTTCACCCAGTGTCGTCTACTTTGCGAGCTCGCTATGAATAAGAATAGCGAAAGTGCACCCTCCGAGAACGCCGCCAAGAAGTCGTCGTTGGCCAACGTTTGGACGTTCGAGACGTTGGCGCAGTTCAATCCGTTCCTGTCGAGGAAATCGAAATCGAAATCCGTCTCGTCCAGCGATATCAGAATGGGCAACGCGAATCCCGAAGATGTCACTTTGACCACTGGAGATGTCAAAAGGAGGAAAAAGTCGTTCGAAATTTTTCGTAAGTTTTTCATTCAATTTTCTTCTTTACGAGTATTCTCATCCTTCAACTCGAATAGTCGTCTTTAATTAATTAATTTTTCTGAAAATTACCTACGTACGTCTAGTCTGGTATATTTAAAATTTTAGACGTGTTTACCTATTAATTTCTGCATGTGTTTAATTTTTCCTTTTTTTTCACCTTCTTATAACATGTTTTGGCTCATTATAATAGGTAAACTATATACGTACTTACTTACGTACTTACTTACGTACTACACGATTTTAAATACCTGCTACATGTTCATCTATATACAGATACACATACGTTATGGTTAATGATCCTTGAAATTTACCTATACTATGGTTAACTCATTCAACGTCTACACCAATTTATTAAACAAACGAGAGAAAAAAATATCAATTTACATGACCATGTGTATGTACTCGAAAAATTCGATTCGTCTCATACCTACAGATAACAAAATAAAATACAACGTTCGTTTTAAAAGTCAATTAACTATCACGAACCGGATTATTATTATTTTTTTGAGATTATGAAAACTGCTCGTATCGCGCCAACCTGTGTGTTCTACGTGAGAAAAATCAACGGTATTTTTTTCTCATTCGTTAGCCAGTTTTTTATCTCTCTGCGCTGTGTTTTTCTTGTTTGGTCAAATCGTACGATTTTTTTACATAATATACGAATTTTCGATCGTGTTAGTGGATAATTAAGAAGGGAATTGGAAAGGACGAATTTTTAATTTCGATATTGGAAAAGAATAATTGTATCAAAGAGGCCTGAGAATTGTTCCAAATTGGAGAGGGGGTGAAAAAAAAGGAAAAAATGAAAATTGAAAAGTCGGTTATTATTGACTGAAATGGAAGAAAAATATACCTATTAAAAACTAAATTTTCTTGAAATAAATTCAAAAAATTCCATCTAGAGAATTTTTTAAACATATTATTTTTCCATAAAAATGTTCTTCCTAATTTTTTTTGAAACAAAAAAAAATCGTTCAAAAAATTGTTAGAAAAATATTTTTTAGTGCGAAAAATTCTCTTAGGAAAAAGATTTGCTAAAAGGAAAAATTTTCCTTAAAAAAAAAAAAAAAAAAAAAAATTCAGAACACTTCAAAAAACTCTCCAAAACTTTTTTCCCTGTAAAAAAGGTCAAAAATCACAAGAAAAGACGTTGGAAAAATTCTTGATAAGGTACATAAAAATTTTACTTGGAAGAAAAATATATTTTTTTTTTTCAGAAAAATTCTATCAAATAATATTGAAATATTTTTTGCTAAAATTCTCTTGAGAAGTGTTTTTGTGAAGAAAATAAAAAAAATTCTCATTAAAAATGTTTGCAAAATATTTTTAATACAAAAATCTGATTTTATTTTTAATTTTTAATATGTATCTTTGATTACAGTTTTTTTTTTTCTGAAAGAATCCAAAATTCTCTCAAAAAAAGTCCACAAATAATATTTTTTGGCATAAAAAATTCTTAGAAAAAAATATTTTAAAAATTTTTCTAAAAAAAAGAATTGGAAATTATCTCAAAAAATGTTGAAAAAATGTTTTTTGGTTTATAATATTCCCTTGAAAAGATATTTGCAAAAACGAAAATTTTTCTTTGAAAAAAAAAATCAAAAACTATTAAAAAATTGTTTTAAAAATCCTCGTCACAAAAAATTTCAAAAGGGAAATATTTATAAGATTTAGTTGAGAATAATTCAAATTCCTCATCAAAAAATTCCTTCAAGTATTGGAAATATTGAAATATTCCACCAAAAAATGGTTGAAAATTTTCTTGATAAAAAAAAAATTGCAGGAGAGAAATGTTTTACATTTTTTTTAGGTATAATTCATTTTTTTACAAAAATTCTCTATGATTTCAAAATATTGTTCAATTTAAAAAAAAAAAGAAAAAAAAAATGTAAAAAAATATTTTTGAAAAATTGTTCTGAAATTTTAAAATTTTCTCAAAAATGTTGAAAAAATATTTTTTGGTACAAAATATCACCTCGGAAAAAAATTCGCAGGAGGGAAAAATTGTATTTAAAAAATTCAAAAAAATAGAAAAAAAAATGAAAAAATTTCAAAACGTTTATCAGAAAATGTTTAAAAAATAATATTCTAGGGACCTACGAAAATTTCTCTTGAAAGAAAAAGTCGCAGAAGAGAACAATAATTTTTAAAATAAAAATAAAAAATCATGTTGAAGAATTGACAAAAAAAATCAAAAAAAATCTCTCAAGAAATTTTAACAAAATTTTCCAGAAATGGAATTCTCAAGAAATGTTTTAACAAATTTCCTAAAATTAATTCGAAAATTCGCCAAAAAATTTCCTTGAAAGAAATTTTTTATGAAAAATTCGAAAATCTTATTGAAAATAAAGTATTTTTGTTCCTTAAAAAAAAAACAAAAAAAAAAAAAACGCAGTACTAATTCCTTTGATTTATGGAGCATTCACATAGAAAGGGGGGACAGGAGGTCATTTTTTTGTTAAAATTGCTCTTGGAAGAAATTTGCGAGCTTATAATTTTGAAAATCGTCAATTTTTCGAGTACCAAGAAAAATTAATTAAAATTTCTTGTAAGTGAAAATGAAATAATCACAGTAATACTCGTCCTAAGCCTAATGATATTTTAATTCTTCCCCTCTTCACGCCCCCCCCCCTCTTCGTTCGACAATCAGCAATTTCTTTTAAAAATCCGTTGAAAAATTCTCCGAAACGAGGAAATCCATTTTCACGAAAAATTTAAATTTTATCAAAATTTACTGTTTTCTGTTATCAGTTTTTTTTTACTTTTTATTATTTTACAATTTTACCTTCAAAAAATTTTGATAAACTTTATTCAGTCCCGTAGGACTCAAGAAATGGGAATAAAGGAAGGATGAAGAGGGACAGAGAGAGTAGAACTGTTTCATATCTGATATCTTTCAAATTTTTCAGCATCCTCATGTGAAAAAAATCCTTCAACGAGTTGATTGTTATAATCCCCTCTCTCTGCACTTTCCTAGTACATCTCTTCTTAACCTAAAAAAAAATTTCTTTGGTAACACTCGTCTGGATTCCTATTCGGTTATTTGTGTAGAAGAAAATTATCAATTTTTCGATGAAGTGGCGCATGGTGCCTTATCGAGTCTGAAGCGTACGTTTAAACTTTTAAAAATGTACCTAAACATGCAATTTATTCCAGGAATATGAAAATTGAAAGTAATTTTTTTTTTGGAAAAATTGACTTTATCGCGGCATGGCACTCGTCATCAGTCACCAGTTATTATCGCGTCTGTCTTGATATTAGTATAGTTCATGTCTCGTAATAAAATATGGAATTAGATATGGCATGACGTGTTTGTCGTACGAGCATACGTAAGCATATACCTATCAATAGATAATACTCGAAAGACGACCGGAAATTCGCCTACATTACACCTTTGCGATAGCCAGCTCAAAAAGTCACGCCATAAGTGGCAGAATGAATGAATGAATGAATGTCGAGATTGTGATTGAGGGGTAAGAGGTGTGGCAATAACGTTGACCTGTAGAATATTTCATCTTTTTTTTTTTAAATAATCAGAATGGTAATTAAAAATTTGATGGTCGGAAAAATCGATCATTTCAAACATTTTCCCAAATCAATCGATTTTGAATTTTTAAAAATCGAGCTTCGACAGATTGGCTAATGGAATAATCGAAAATTAAATCATAATTTTTTTTACTTGAAAATTGAATTTTTTCTTTTTATCCCCCCTCCCAAAAAAATTAACTTTGTGAAAATCAAAATTTTCAAAAATTATTGACCTTGAAAAAATCGAGAATTGATACAAATTTAATAATCTATTAATTGGAAATCAAAAGTCGAATCCTTTCCTTTGTTTGGAGATCGTTGTAAATGGACTCGATGAAAAAATCGAATAATTGTAAAATTGAATCGATCGTAATTTCGAAACTGTAAAAATCGAATCGATGATCGGAAAATCGAGTTTTCAAAAAATGATCGAATTCGAAAAAAATATTCAAAAAAATTAATGGGCTGTCGTTCGAACCAATAAAAGTGAATTGATTTGGAAAAAATCAATCATTCCTTCATAATCATAATAATTAATACTTATTACCAGTTTTCAAAAATTTGTCGAAAATGAACTTTAATCTGGAAGAGGTGGGGGGAGGGGAGGGGGGTGTGTTAAAATATTTGAAAAAAAGTTCTAGCTATTTATTCCCTGACTCTTGTATCGAGTACACGGTTTTGGAAAAAACCATGGGTTTTTTATCAATCTTTGTGGTAAATAAGTTCTTGTAGAACTGGAAAACAAAACAGAGGAGAGATTACTCTCGATAATTTTTCCATCGTCAACTGACTCTGTAAAAAAAAAATTCCATCACCAAAGTCGTCATCGTAATCGGCTAATCGAGTCAAATTATCGTTACTACGGCAACTCCGAATGAATCACCAGCCCAGCGTGGAGTTCACTCCTCCTCGGGCCGATTAAAAGTTGAAACATCGAGCTATTTATACTACTTTCGTGTGTTGCTCGAATATCCGCAGGTAGATCGAAGAATTCAAGGTGCTCGGTGCTGGACTGCTGGTCACTGAACGTTGCGAAATTACGCGGTGTTTAATTCGGTACTCGCGTCAGATCGACGAATAATCAAAGGGTTAGGAGGTCTCACATCAGCAGATCCGACCAACTATCAAATGACCAGGTATCCTTGTCCTCGTATTGTTCGACATGGACATTTCAACCCTACGATATTATATGGAAGGTACATAGCAAAAAAAACCATACATGGGTGAGTTTTCGAAGGATGCAGACGACGACGACGACACGACGTGGACTCTCAAGAGGAGGACAGCGGATGGATGATGAATTGGACATACGACGACATAGGCACCGATAATGAGCCAATGAGGGACGTGTCGCTACCGACGATTGATGTGGAAAATAGACGAAGCTGGTGATTCGCAGCCTACGACGATTTATTGGGTGTGCAAACGATGGATGACTTCTTACGTAAGATTTACGTGCGTGATTAATTGTCATACGACGGAACGTACGAGTACGAGGTACGACAGAGCTCATTACATATTTTCCATAATGACCGACCATCGATTATAATACACCACCGTGTGGCTCTGGCTGCGGCTTTCGTCGGGAAGAGTTGAGAAAAAAACAAGAACGATGCTAATAATACAACATGGAATTGATTCGACGACTGTGGTTGCTGTTTTAATTGAATATTATACTTACTGGTGGAATGATATTACCAGAAGGTCAACGAGTTCGAACCGAGTCTGCTGACCTGCGAAGTATGCCTCTGCTTTGATTATTACGACCATTGTCGATTAACAGTTGGCCAGTTGAGGTAAAAGATTTATTGAACTTCCGATCATTGCCGACGACCCAGTCGCAGATGCAGATTCCTTTCTCTCTCGTTTCAAAATGCCACCGCCACCGTTCGTACTGATGATATATCGTCGTGTCAATTGAGTCGGAGACTTCGAGAGACCTAGTACGCCTACGATACACGATACGTGATTGAAATATATCGCCGAGGTACGAGTAAATTAATTAGACGAAGGCGTATGGCGCACCGTCGTATGTAAAGTTCACTCTTCATCGTTAAATTGGCTGAAATATTGGTGTTAGATGTACTCCTGGGCTTTGCCACGCCTTCGTATACCTTTTTGTGGACCTCTGCGTGGTCTTAAATTGGCTGGAATGGTTATTGGGATGAATTTGGGCAATTGGTGCGAATCAAAGTAGGCTTAAAAAGCTCCCACGCAAGTCTAAGAATAAGATTCAAGTTCGAAAAATAATTTTTATTGAATGAAATTTGAAGAAAAATTGTTTTTCATTTGAAAAAAAATTACTTACATTTTTTCGAACAAATTTATTTTTGTAGAAAACTTTGAAAATATTTTCATACAAAATAAAGAGAAAAAAAAATTAGTCAGTTATTTTTTAAAACAATTAAAAAATTGTTCCCATGTTAAGTTTTGGAAAAATTGTTTTCGAATAAATTTTTTAAAATGATGGTTTCTTGAGAAAATTTTAGAAAGTGAGAATTGGAGCTTCGGCCATCCAGAAATTGGAGTAAAATTTTAAAAATAACTTTTAAATTAAATTTAGAAAATATATTTCTCACGAAAAACTGTCAAAAATGTTTTTTTTTTTAAATGAAATTTTTTAAAAAATTGAACAGATTTTACTTAGTGTATAAAATGTTGTGAAATATCCTCATCACAAAATTAACCAAAATTGTTTTTTTTTTTTGGTAAAGTTTTCAAAAAATTATAATTATACTTGTATATTTATTTTTCAAATAAAATTCGAAAAAATCACTGATGGATAAAATTTTGAGAAGTAAGTATCTTTTTCAAAAAATTGACCAATGAAATTATTCCTCGAAGGTAATTTTGAAAATATTTATCGAGCAAAAGTCACAAAAATTGGTCTTATAGCAAAATTTTAGAAAACATTTTTCATACTTACTACAAAATTGACGGAAACCGTTATTCCTATTGACACATTTGAAAAAATTGCCCTTGACTAAATTTTGAAAAATATTCTACACAAAAAATTGCCCGAAAATGATCCATATTTTTCAAAATTTGAAAACACGAGTTTTTGAAAAAAAAATTAAAATTGATCGTCATTAAAAATTTTGAAAAATATTTTTAACACAAAATTGGCAAATAATTTCATGGTCATAAATTTAAAAAAATTGTTCATCAGTCATCAACAAACTTTTGAAAAATATCCTTCAAACAAAATTTGAAAGAAAATGGTTTAATTTTGAAAAATTGAAAAAAAAAATTAAATGAATTTTTTTAAATATATGAAATAGAAAAAATTATTTTTTGTGAAATTAAAGAGTAGGGTTTTTAAACAATATTTCTAACGGATTTTCTAAAATTAAATTTTGAAAAATATTTTTACGCAAAATTGACAAAAAATCAAAATTGAAAAAAAGAGTTTTTGAAAAAGATTAAAAAAAAATTACTCTTGAACAGAATTTTGACAAATGTTTTCATGGAAAGTTTAAGACAACTTGATTAAAGAAATCAAGCTTAAAAAATAGTGAGTGACTTTTGAAAGTACCTAGCTTAAAAAAAAATATAAAAACTTTCATACAAAATTTTAGAAATTTTTTTGGATGTTTTTGAACAACATTAATTTTCTTTTTGAACTGAAATAAAAAAAAATTGAAGCCAAGTTTGAAACAACTGCTTCATAAAAATTTTGGATGCCTAAAATCAAAAAAAATAAAACCTTGCAAAAATTTTGAAAAATGTCAGAAGTGATAAATATAAAAAATAGTTTCTTGAAAAAATTTTGACAAAATTTTGAAAAAATTCTCTTCAGTAAAATTTTGCAAAATTTACACAACTTGGTCTTTTGACGAAATTTTAAAAATTTCTTTTCAAATAAAATTGAAAGGAATATTTGAACAAAATTCGAAAAATTGCTGTCATTAATAAAAATTTTTAAAGACGATCACGTTTTTTTTTTTTTTTGCAAAATTTTTAAAAATTAATTTTCAATAAAATTTTGGTGAATATTTTTCACACAAAATTTACTAAAATTATTCACTGGTGAAAAATGCTCTTAAATAAAGTTTTCATGTATTTTTCACTCTAATTTTATAAACTGGATTCTTCAAATCAAAATTGATAACAATTTTTATTAAAAACAAAATTTGGAAAATTTATCGTCTTTATTAAAATTTTTAAAAATTGACAAAAATGGTATTTTTTACAAAATTCTGAAAACTTTTCTTCAGTTAAATTTTGAAAAATATTTTTCACACGAAATTGAAATGAAAAAAATCAACAAAATTTGGAAAATCGCTCTTGATTAGAATTTTGAGAAATACTGTTTTTTAAAATTGTCAAACAATGTCTTTTTTACAAAATTTGCAAAAACTTCTTTTCAATCAAAACTTTAAAAATATTTCCAAATTCCAAATCGAAATTTTTGGCAATAAAATAATTTTGACTTTTTTGTAAAAATTCGTCGCATTTTTTTTTAAATGGCTTATTTGAGCAATTTTTCAAATAAATTGCTTCTAAATATTTGAAGAATATTTTTCACTTAAAATTGACAAACATTAATTTCTTGATCAATTTTGAAGGAATAGGTATCTACTTGTTAAGTAAGTTGCTGAATACAAACTTTTAAAGTTTAAATTAATTTTTGAGGACCCCCCCCCCCCCCTCTTCTAAATTTGGATTCTTGAACAATATTAACAAGAATTGGTAACTTGAAAAATTGTAAAATTGAAAAAAAAAATTGTAAAAAAATTGTTAGTGTTTGAGTACAAAATTGGTAGAAAAGGCAAATTAATTTTTTTTTCATGAAATATGAAAAACATATGTTTTAACAAACAATTGCAGAAAATTGAGCAGCAAAAATATTTTGAAATTCGTTTTCGAATGAAATTTCGAAAAACTACCTAATCACGCTTGAAAAAGAAGAAACACGTAAAAATTCAAATTGCCATTGAAAATTTGAAAAACTGTCGTACAAATTTCCAAAGCAACACAATCCACGTATACAGCTCGTTAAAGTACGTACTCTCTATTACGTTACGAGGCCAAATAGGAAGCATCCGATTGTATTGAAATTAACACCCAAGCTCACACCCTTGCCCTTTGCAATTATCTTCGCTTCCATTAGACACACCGTCTGCGTAAAAATCGTACAAAATCGTACAAAATTATACGGTAATTTTGCCGGTGAGAAATCCATCAAACGATGTATTTACGATTAGAAAAATCTGTGTCACGGATAACCACACAAATACGCGTCACTCGTGCTCGCGCTCGTGCCCTACGATAAGACGACGCGACGTACTGTACTGTACGTCGTATAAGTATTTTATATACGTACCATACGTACGTACGAGTACGTATTCGCTCTGGTAGCATATTTGGACGTAGCACGAGCCAGCAGTGGAGAGTGAAGTGGTAATTTCGATCAAGAACACCGCCAAAAGTACATCTTAGTTATGCAATCGTTGCATCGTGGTCAGACGATTTGATTGTGGTTTTTTTTTAGTAAATCAGTCCGGTCTCTTTCTCTCTCACCGCCTCCGTCGTCGTAAATTGATTTTTTTTTCAAATCATTAATTAGCAGGGGTAAGGTAAAACCAACACGACGGTAACGTGTATTAATTTTCCCCCTCAGCCTGTTACTTTGAAGTACCTACGTAATTGTATTCGCATTAATGATCTAGCTAATTAGTATCGACCTATGGATGGCGGGGCAGAGGGAGGCTAGATCAAACGCACGCGATTATCTCATCGTCGATGAACTTAATGGCAGAGTTAGTCTACGAACCATGGGTCAAAAAGTGCTCTAGAAATCGATTTCATCGAGATTTTTTGGTAGCATGAAAATTTATCGGGCTTATGTTAGACACCGGTTCAGCATTTGCGAAAATGCCCATTTGGAAGTTTCAAACATGCACAAGCCCCCATTTTCCAAACTTAGGGGTAGCCAAAAAAACTAAACGGGGTCCGAAAGGGCACTGTCTCCTGACCTCAAATATGCTTTTTTTCATTTGGCTTTGTGCACAACTGCACTTTATGGCACTTTAAGCGCCGTTTTTAGCGATTTTTGGGCTTCTTTCAGATAAATACACCTCCCCTATTCACAATTACATAGGTAGCCAAAAATGAATACCATAATTCAAAACTACACGTCGATATGTATCCAAGGTCGCTTCGTTCATCGAAATCGCGCTGCACAACTTGCATCAGTGCAGCCATAAAGTTGCGCAAAAGCTGCATTTCATCAAATATTGAGTCACACGATTCCACGCATTTTTCATCCAAAGTGGCCGTGTAACATATCAAAATGGCATAAAATTTTTCGCTGAATCCAATGGTCATGCTAGTTTTTTTGACCGCCCCCTCCAGTGGACTCCAGCCCCCTCTTCACACTTTTAAACATGACATTTTAAAATTGGAGGGGAGGGAGAGGTCCAATTGAAATTTTCATGATGACCAAAATTATTCCTTAGACTTCAAGCTACAACTTTTGTTCGAAAAGTTTTTCGATTGGACCCCTTCCTCCCACCGTTTTTAGGTGATTTAAGTATCAACGGTCATATAATGCAAAATAGGAGGGGAGGGAGAGGTCCAATTGAAATTTTTGTAAGAACCAAAATTATTCTTTGGACTTCAAGCTACAACTTTTGTGGGAAATTTTTTTCGACTGGACCCCTTCCTCCCTCCATTTTCGGGTAATAAAAGTTGCTACGGTTATATTATGCAAAATTGGAGGGTGAGAGGGGGGAGAGTGGTCCAATCGATAATTATATAAACCAAAATTATTTCTAAAACCTCCATACACAACTTTTTTTGAAAATTTTTTCGATTGGACCCCTCTCTACCCTATAATTTTGCATAATATGACCGTAAATACTTATGTTACCAAAGGGCGGGTGAGAAAGGGGTCCAAACGAAAATTTTTTTCAAAAAAAGTTGTGTATTAAGGTTTAAGAAATAATTTTGGTTTATATAATTATCGATTAGACCACTCTCCCTCCTCTCCCCCTCCAATTTTGCATAATATTATCGTAGCAACTTTTATTACCTAAAAATGCGGGGGGGGGGAGGAAGGGGTTCAATCGAAAAAAATTTCAAACAAAAGTTGTAGCTTGAAGTCCAAGGAATAATTTTGATTCTTACAAAAATTTTAATTGGACCTCTCCCTCCCCTCCTATTTTGCATTATATGACCGTGTATACTTAAATTACCTGAAACCGGGGAGAGGAAGGGGTCCAATCGAAAAACTTTCCGAACAAAAGTTGTAGCTTGAAGTCTAAGGAATAATTTTGGTCATCATGCAAATTTCAATTGGATCTCTCCCTCCCCTCCAATTTTAAAATTTCATGTTTAAAAGTGTGAAGAGGGGGCTGGAGTCCACCGGAGAGGGCGGTCATAAAAACTAACATGACCATTGGATTCAGCGAAAAATTTTATCCCATTTTGATATGTTACACGGCCACTTTGGATGAAAAATGCGTGGAATCGTGTGACTCAATATTTGAGGAAATGCAGCTTTTGCGCAACTTTATGACTGCACTGAAGCAAGTTGTGCAGCGCGATTTCGATGAAAGAAGCGAACTTGGGTACATATCGACGTGTAGTTTTGAATTATGGTATTCATTTTTGGCTACCTATGTAATTGTGAATAGGGGAGGTGTATTTATCTGAAAAAAGCCCAAAAATCGCTAAAAACGGCGCTTAAAGTGCAGTTGTGCACAAAGCCAAATGAAAAAAAGGCATATTTGGGGTCAGGAGACAGTGCCCCTTCGGACCCCGTTTAGTTTTTTTGGCTACCCCCAAGTTTGGAAAATGGGGTTTTTTGTGGCCCCAGCCCCCCTTGTGCATGTTTGAAACTTCCAAATGGGCATTTTCGCAAATGCTGAACCGGTGTCTAACATATGCTCGATAAATTTTTATGCTACCAAAAAAGCTCGATGGATGAACACTTTTTGGCCTGTGGTCCGTAGACTAAGTTGACGGTGACGGTGACGAAGGCGTTAAAAAGCCGGGAATTTCGTCCAAGAACGTGAGCACGAGACATTCAGGCGTCGGCGTCGATCGCCTCCGGTCTCTTGGGCAGTCTTGGCCACTGCCAGAACCACCGCTGACCGAGGAGGAGGCGCAGGCGATTGTCGGACTGGAAACGTGTTTTCTCTTGGCCACGCTGCGCTGCACCGAGCTCGCAGAAGTTGTCGATGACGACGATGGCGACGTCGACAACGGTAATAATGTTACGTTTGGTAGTGCAACATATTGGATTGGCTTATGACGACGTCCCATTCAATAGCGGATCCGAAGACCTTGAAATTTTTGTCGCTTTTTATACAAGACGTCCTGTCGATGCCGGTCAAACAACTCGTCTCCGTCTGCCGTCTCTCTCTTCTAGTAAAAGTGATCCGTATTTGTACCTGGTTGTGGTCGCGGTGACACTGAACACTCTGGTCGACCAAAAAAAACCCACCTGATCCAGATTATTCATCGACGCCAGCGCCATCGCCAGTGCTCCTACCTTTTCAAGTTTCCACCTATGGACTCGAGTCGAGTGCACGATTCGGGATTCACGACCCGCAGTAATAGCCTAATTCTAAATGGCAAACTAAGCGATAACGATAAGCAAATCTACCACGAGATATGTGGTTTATTTACACGCGGCCAAGGACGCTTATAAATGGCCCGAACGATGAACTGGGTCGGTTCGCAGAATAATTCACAAATGATACAAGTATAGACCTCCTAGACCGATCAACGAAAGTCCAAAGTTAAACTCACGAAGCAGTTGAAAATTGAAATTGAATGGAAATGTACGAAATTGAAAATGTGAGATTTGGCACATTACGATGAATTTTTTTTTGCATTCGTAGGTAATCGGTTCATTACTCGATGTGGCTGCAAGGTCTGCAAATCTTATCTTATCTATCAATATAATTATAGGTTAATTGAACCAAACACCTGAATCGTATAATCGTAATAATTCTACAAATTTTCAACATCGAAATTGGAACAGATTTATTTTAATCGCGAAATTAAGCAAATTTATCGTTTTTTTAATAGCATTCGAGTTCGCTAAAAAATTCTAATCGTTTTTACCCACATTTGAATTATTTTGTATTTGTTTTCACCAAAAATGCTCGCAAATGTTTACCACCTTTTAAGCACATATTTGCGTATTCTTTGACATATTTTCTGAGAAACTGGACCGATCGAGCTGTTTTGGTGTTTCGAAAATTTTTTCAACACCTGGCGAAGGAAGACGAAGAGAAAACACTTCGGAGGATTTTGAGACGATTATTAAACGAACGAAATGAAAATTTGGGGTATCGATGACGTCATTCGAAATATTGGTAATTTGATAAAAATTCGAGTTCCAAGGACGACGTAGCAGACAACCCGTAATTGCTTCATGTTTTCAAATCTATGCTGGTTTTTTCGAGAGAAAACTTCCTTATGGTTTATTTTTTATTTTGACTGATTTTTTTGCAAAGTGAGGTGTGATAAGAGTAGTCGGGGTGTGAGGTGGGAAATGTACTAGTTTAAGTTGCTGACGGTTTTTGTGAGTGGGGGGGGGGGCGTATGAAAATGCTTCAATTTTTGAACAAAAAAATTTTTGTTGGAGAGTTTCTCAAAGAAGAAAAAATAGATATTAGAAAAAATCGATTAATTGGAATCAAAAGTTATTGAATCCATAAAATTGAGAAAATTTGAAAAATTTATCGATTTATTTAGATCGAAATTTAATCAATCAAAAAATCTATTAAATTAAAAAAATTAGAAAAATCATTAAAAAATTATACATTTTTCAAAATCACAAAAATTACTAAATCAAGAAAATTGAAACACATGTCAGAAATGATAATTTTATCAAAATTAAAAGCTTTCTAAAATCAAAAATTGATGATTTAATCGAAATGCAGAATTTTTAAAACTAAAATGTCAAGAAAAAAGTCAATTATTCAAAATCGAAAAAATTATTAAAATGAAAAAAAAAAAATGTTGAAAAAGTATCGAAATGAGATTACTTGTTGAAATTGAAAATTGATGAATTAACATAAATCTTAAAATTTATTAAAAATAAGCAAAATCGATAAAATCGGTGAAAATCGTGGATTTGTTGAAATCAAAAATTTAAAAAAAATAGAATTACCGTCAGAAATATGAGGAAATCAAGAATTTTTAAATAAATAAAATTGAAAAAAATTGGATGCATCGAAATCAAAAATTCACAAATTTATCGGAATCAAAAAAAAAAAAAAAAAAAAACTGAAAAGATTGAAAAAGAAGTGGTAAATTTATGGAAATGAAATTCAATAAATCAACAACACTTGTAAAATTGAGAAACAATTTGAATTCATGGAAATCGAAAATGTGCTAAAATAAAATAAACAGTGATGCAAGCATCACGAACTTTCCGAATCAAAAAGTATTTTAAAAAATATTAACAAAAAAATATTTGTAAAAAAATCGGTCATCGAATATTATGTAAAAAAAATTGATTATCGAATATTTGTGAAAAAATCGACTATAAAATATTTTTTGTATTTAAAACGTCAGCAATTACACTGAAAAACGTTAAACATGACACAAAAATATTCGGCAAAATCACACTTGCTCCATTATTATTAATCGTGAAAAAATATCATGATGATGTAAACAAAACAACCATTCGAATACCCGTACATCTTATCATGAATAAGACAAAAATTTTGTACTTAACGTAAAGGCCCCAAATTCTTGCGTAGCCTTCGTTTATATAAACCACTACTCATCTCCGAATTTCAACGAGATATCTCAATTAGGGCGGTTTAACAAATTTTTCGCATAAATCGCTCGTAAATTTTTTTCTATTCAACGTAAAGGCCCCAAATTCTTGCGTAGCCTTCGTTTATATAAACCACTACTCATCTCCGAATTTCAACGAGATATCTCAATTAGGGCGGTTTAACAAATTTTTCGCATAAATCGCTCGTAAATTTTTTTCTATTCAACGTAAAGGCCCCAAATTCTTGCGTAGCCTTCGTTTATATAAACCACTACTCATCGCCGAATTTCAACGAGATATCTCAATTAGGGCGGTTGGAATCGTGTTAACAAATTTTTCGCAAAAAACGCTCGTAAAATTTTTTCTATTCAACGTAAAGGCCCCAAATTCTTGCGTAGCCTTCGTTTATATAAACCACTTCTCATCGCCGAATTTCAACGAGATATCTCAATTAGGGCGATTAGAATCGTGTTAACAAATTTTTCTGCACACACACACATACACACATACACACACACACACACACACACATACACACACACACACACACACACATACACACACACATACATACGGAACATCATCTGGAAATTGTTCAAAACAAATTTGTACGAAGTCGAAATTTGTCTAAGTGCAATATTCGTGAAAACGCATTTCGCACCGAAAACAATACTTTCCTTACAACGCTACGCGCTGTTCGGAAAGTAAAAATGATTACTGTATTGGATTCGGAATCCGAAAAATTTTAAAATCAAATTTGAAGAATTGTCAAAAAAGACCGATTTTTCAAAGTCAAAAAATTCAATAATAATCTATAAAATTTAAAGAAAAAAAAATCAGAAAAAGTTTTCAAAAAAAATCAATAAAATTAGAAATTATTTATTTACCGAAGTAGAAATTATCGATATCAAAACTGATATTAATATCAAAATCCAAAGATTTTTTAAATTGAAAAAAAAAATGAATTGGCAAAAAATTTACGATTTTTCGAAATCAAAAAATCTAATAAATCACAAAAATTGTCGTTATCTAAAAAGAAAATTCATTACATAAATCAACAAAGATGGGGACATTCGAGGAAAATTTGGATTCATCGAAATTATGAAATTATTTAAATCAAATAATTTGAAAAATTTTTCAAAAAATTGATAGAATTGGAAAAATCAGAAAAAGTTATGTTTTTTTCAAGATGGAAAAAATGAAAAAATATATTAAGTAGGTAAATCAATAAAATTGGAAAATTTTTGATTTATTGAAATAAAAAGTGTGAATAGAGATCAAAATAAATTTTTTGAATTTTTCAAAATCCAAAGATTTTAAAAAATTGAAAAAAATTAATTATTTTTCGAAATCAAAAAATTCAGTAAATCGCAAAATTTGAAAATTTGAAAAAAATTGTCGATGTATCGAAATGAAGAATTCGTTAAAATTATTTATCAACTAAATTTGTAAAATTGGAGAAAAACTAAAAAGAACAGCTGTACATTTTTCAAGTGTCAATTTATCGTAATTGAATGTTTGTCAAACTCAAAAATTGATGGATTTATTAAAAATCTAAAAATTTTCAGGTGTTAAAAAATTTTCGATTTTTCAAAATCAAAAAATTTATTAAATCAACGAAATTGGAGAAAATGTTTTAAAAAATTATTTTTATCGAAATCGAAATTTGATAGATTTGTCGTGTGAATTAATTAAATCAGTAAAAGATCGTCATAAGAAAAAAAATGATGAATCTGTCGAAATGAAAATATTTACCTAATAAATCAAAACACAGAAAAATTGCAAAAAAAAAATATGATCGATTTATCGAAGTCGAAAAATTGAATAATTTGTTTAGCTGATAAATTTATCAAAATCAAGAGTTTGATTTTATCAACAAAATTCGAAATTTGAAAAAAAAACTGTCGATTTATCGAAATTAGTACCTAGTTGAACTCTGAACTCGTCCAATAAAATTTGAAAATTGGTCAATTTTTCAAAATCAAGTAATTCATTAAATCAATGAAGTTGAAAAAATTTAATAATTTGTTGAATTTGAAAAATTTAAATGCTGTACATGGCGTTAGAAAAAAAAAAAAAAAAAAAAAAAAAAAATAATGATTTGAAAAAATTGAAAAAATGGTCAAAAAATTGATCGGTTTTTGTAATTCGATGCATCGAAATCGAAATTTAATGGTTATATCGAAATTAATCGTAATAAAAATTCGTACAAACTGGATCCAATTTTTTTGTACCCCTTCATAAATCAACAAACCCTGCCTGTTCAAAATGAAAAATTGAAACAATTTTTTTCTCGACATATTTTTTTTCTCCCCAGGAGCTCGAAACAACAAATAAACCCGACTTCCTCTACCTCTTACGAGTCTTTTCTTGAAAACACCGAACGTAATCGGCGCCGGGCACAATCTGGCAAAACTGGTTCTCATAATGAATTTTTTTTTATTATTCTAAGCTCATTTTCATTTCAGACTTGAAAAAAATTCATACTTTTTATTCGTAACGAGCAAGTACCTAATATTCGCGTATATTTCTTTAATTACTCAAAATAATGCGAATGATTCGTCCTTCAAGGTGGATTAGATGACTCGTTAGACACAATAACAAAATAAGCATATTTATAGAGAATTACGTATTTTTATAAGCATCCCATTCCCAAAGCCTTCATCTTCCTTTCGGTTTGCACTATCGACTTGTGCGATCAAATTAAACCGGGAAACCCCTCCCTTTATTAATTTCCGTAGATTTCTTTCCCTCTCGTTCGTCGCAAAGTTGAAAGAATTCGAATTACTTTGAGATTATGATTTAGCATGCGTCACAAATTACAGCGTACAATGTTTCGAGAAAGAAAAAAACGCATTTACTTACAATTTACATTGTACGTGTAGTGGTATAGCTCGGTTTGAAAACAAGTACCGCGTATAATAAAGAAACCGAGCACGGTGAGGAAGAGGGAAATAGTCGCGCCATGTACTCGAACCAATGACGAGCCGATTCGAAAATCGATGATTAGATAATTAAAATTCGTACTAGAAAATTACGCCGCCACTGTTTTCGAACAACACAACAAAAGTGTAACGAAAAGAGAGGAAAATTCATTGAGAATGGAGACGGGTGTTTCTTCGTAATAATTATAATAGTACATAATGGGTCTAATGATCGAACAATAATTAAGATAACAGTGAGGAAAAATTGCAATAATGGTGTAATTGTTAACTAAGTACGTAGAATTCCAATGTAATCGACTCTCGATTGGTAAATATCCCAGTTTTATTTTCCTCATCCACCAAGAAATTAGAGTTTTTTAAAAGAAGGTGCTTGTAGAGAGTTAGAAGGGATTGGAAGAGGGATGATTCGAGGCTTGATTTGGATTTCAAGTTTTTTATGTAATTTTTTTCATCCATTTTGAACATCTGTATCGTTATTTGATTGAAAAGAATTGTTTTTTCCATTCAATATTACCACGAATCATTTTTGAACGAAAAAAATTTGCAGGATACTTAATGTCTATTTTATTTTTGAGTTGAATTTTGCTTTTTGGAGAAAATTTGTTGAAAAGGTCGTTCACGAATAACTCACTTGAATGGTTCATTCGTTCGTGAACGATTCACTCGAGTGACTCATTCGTTCTCGAACGACTCGAAGAAATCGCTAGATAAAATATGTTTAGTCGAAACTTCCATGAAAAATTGTGCTTGAAGTCGATATCAAATAATCGTTCGCGAACGATTCACTCGAATGATTCATTCATTCGTTCGTTCGCAAACGATTCAATCAAATTTGATTAAATTGGAATTGTGATCTTGACATCTTTGATCTTGGTAAAAATCATTCTTAATCATATTGCTTGTGAGAATTTTTCTTCGTTCGCGAAAGATTCATTTGAATGAATCGATAGTGAATCAGAAACGGTCGTTCATAAAAAAAAAATAAGTATAAAAAAATACAGATTTTTTTCAAATGGATTTTGCTTAGGAAAAAAAGTTTAATTGATTCTTGGCAAAAATTGAACTTTCTCCTCAAAAAACTTTACTTTAAAATAATCAAAAAAAAAAAAAAAAAAAAAAACTGAAACATTCAATATATTTTTTAAATCTCACATTCTTCTTCATTTTTTTACTTTTTAAAAATCTCCTTGGAAAAAATGATCATAATTATTGATATTTTTTAAAAAATGTTCATAAAATTTTTTTCAAATTTTTTTTTTACTTAGTTGAAATGATTTTCCAAAAAATTTCTCCAAATAATTCCGTAATAAAAGTTTCTGATGATAATTGAAATTTCCTTATTAAGTAATTCTCTCTGAAAGAATCTTGTTGCAAAATAAAAATATTTTGGAAAAATAATTCGTGAGAAAATGTGTGACAAATTTCTTGCATTAATTTTTGTTTTGATCCCCGCTCTCCTAGATTTTTTTTAAAACAGGGGAAATTTTTCAAAAATCTCAACTTTTTGAAAAGGTTTATTTTTTTAGCTTTTTCAATTTCTTTAAACTGAAAAAATTAGAAATTCTAGAAAAAATTATTAAAAATCTTGGAAAGTTTCTTCTGAAAAAATCAATTCAAAAATCTCAATTTTTTTGAAAAGGCTTCTTTTTTCAGCTTTTTTGATTTTCTCAAAAAAACATTTAAAATTTTTTTTTCAAAAATTTGTATCAAGAAGAATGTTAAAAAATGTCTAAAAGTCATAAAATTTCAAAAAAATTTACAAGTTTCAAAATGTCTGACATAATGTCTAAAAAATCAAATTTATAAAAATGTTTTAAGTTTTTAATGTCATCCAAACCTAACCTAATGTAACCTAACCCAATGGGGTCGGATTTTGGTCTCGGTCGTTTTTTTCCATTTTGGTCTCCGTAAAAGCATATACTATGCTGAAAAATTGTTTGTGAAATTTTTGGATTTATTTATTTATTTATTTTTTTGAAAAAAAATTCTCATGAAAGTTTTTTAGTGCTTATTCTTCATTTCATTTTTTTTTTTTTTTTTTTTTTTTGAAAATTTCCCTTGAAAATTTCGGAAAAAATTATCAAAAATCTTGGAAAGTTTCGTCTAAAAAATTGAATTCAATAAATTTTTTCCTGAAAAAATCTTATTGCGCAGAATAAAATTATTTTGTGGAAAAATCGTGTGAATATTTCGTGCATGAAATCCTTTTAAAAAAATCTCATTTTTTGAAAGATCTTCCAAACAAAGTTTCCTATATATTTTTAATAAAAAATTTGGAAATTTTTTGGATGTGGTTTCCTCGTTTTTCTTAAAAATCTTTCGCTTTAAAAATTTTGAAAAAAGTTTTGAAAAGGATTTCCGTTCATTTTTAAAAAATTTCTTCTATTAATGTATTTGAAAAAAAAAACATTAAAATTTTCTGCACGAAATTTTATCAAAAAAATTTTCCGAAAAAATTTTAGTTCGAAAAAAATAAGGAATTTTTCGACAACAAAATAAAATTCAATTGAAAATTTCTGAATTTTGTTTTTGCAAACAATTTTGATTTTTTTGTATTGATGATCAATTTTTACGATGTGTTTTTTAATTTTAATTTTCTTCAGATCTGTTTTGTTGTGGAAATTGCTTCTTAAAATCTTGTAGAAAAATAGAAAATTCTCAAAAATTTATTTCATTGTTTTTTATTAGAAAAAAATGATGTAAAAATGCAATTTCATGTATATTTTTCAAAAAGTTTTCATTTTTTTTTCTGAACAGGTAACTTGAAAATTTTATTCCGAACAAAAGGCCATAAAAATTAAATTTCAAAGAAAATTATTTCAAAATATTTCTATTGTTATTTTGATCAAAATTGAAAGAGATGTTTCTCAAATAACATTTTTTTTCATTACCTAAACAAAATTAGGTATTTAAAATATTGAGAAACTAATTCTGGGCAATTTTCAAAATTTCGCCAATTTTCGTAATTTTTACCATGTTTTTATTTGTCAAATACGTATATTTTTCTCTTTTCTCACTTCCAATAATTTCCTCGATTGTCATTGGCGACTTTTACGATATGTTCAACACGTTTTACTCGTTTCACGAATTTCGCCAAATCAAGTTCATACCCTTTTACCTTTTTATGGCATTGCTGTTGCGCCACATCGACTAATACACTTCAAATAAAAAAATGTACCTGGTCCACACAGTGACTCGATTATTTGCTCGATGATGATGACTAACGAATTAAAGATCAATCTAATACGTGTATCGACGAGCTACTATTCCATTCATAAAACATCTCGACCGTCGTGGTACTCGAGATGATTAGACACGAATCGTCGACGCCGTACGGACACGTGCCCACGTCATGTACTTTTTCATTCTTACGTAGGTAAATTCTCGTCGTAAAATAATAAAGATGAAAAAAAAAAAACACGATTTACTCGCCGGTATTGCGTAATTTTTTCTTTCCCGAAGCCGGTAGGTAAAATAATGAGAGAATGGAAGATGAGATGATTTTACGTCTCGCGTATGCCTTCTCATCTTATACCTAACCAGGGACCTTGTTTTAATCGATGATTAATTAAGGCGATAATATGGCGAGAAAATAACTAAATGCTTTTTTTTCGAATAATAATTTTTACTCCTAACGGTATGTTTCAGATTGGAAATTTATGCTGTTGTCAGTTTTATTCGTATTCGGTTTATGTGGCACGACGATAATGTGGTTTACTACTATTTATCACGATGAAATATTCAAAGTAAGTGGACCAGTAATGATAATGTTATAAACGAGAATCTACTCGGCCGTCATTTGCACTCTCTGCCTCTGTCTCTGCCTCTTTCTCGCACGAGCACACGTCGTCTTAATTGCTTATTTATATGGCGTTTGTTGTTTTTTTTTTCTCGTCTTTTTTCAATATATTTTCTAAATGTTAAGGACATGAACCTAATTGAGAATGTACATACTTTTCATTTATATTTAACCTACTTTTGTTTCTCTATCTTTACTGCTACGACCTCGGATAGGATGACGATGCGCGCATTTTTATATTATTATTGTGATTTTTGTGGAAAATTACTCGCGAAAAAGACATATTGTGGGGGGGGGGATGACGCTGTGTCCAGTACACGTGTTTTTTTCTCCCTGGCAAGATTAGATTTTGAGAAGGAGGCACCATTCGTGTTCGTGTCCATGGTGTTTGTGAACAGCTCTAGGTGTTCGGTAGCATCTGTTTATAAGCGTGTACAACTGGTAGACATAGTACGATTGTTGATAAAACAAGGGCCACAGTGGTCTCTATAAAGGTTAGTAGGTCGTGGTTAATGCGAACGTGATCCTAGGTATACGAGGGAGGAGTGAGATTATGTAATGGAAATTCGGGTTCAAGTTTTCCTACTCGTACTTACTCGTGTTTATACGAGATGCATTGATATACAGGTTCAGAGGTACGTAGACGTACATGTGCATGTTTTGTTGTCTTTGAGATGTTCTGTACTTGGTGGACTATGATGTGATGAAGTGTGTAATATGGTAATGACCCTTGAACGAGACAGAGGCTTCTTTAGATACAATATGGAGGTAACCTTGGGCTTTGGTGCAGGCACAAATGCAAAGTGCAGCGAAAATATCGAGGTGAGGTGATTTGATAAGACTCGTGAGTGTGTTTTTGCACCCCCCCCCCCCCCCCAACACCAGGGTTAAATTTTATAATTTTTTGGGTGAAATTGAAAGATGAATTTGAAGAAAAATTTAGTTCCTCGATTCTGTTGTTTTAAAGTCCAAAAAAATTACCCAAGTTGTGAAAATTATTAATACATAAAGGGTCTAGCCGGAAATTAGGGTGGCCCTTATTTTTCGAATTTTGGAAATGTTGTCGGGACGGGGGGTCAATTGGTGACATATTGGTAGAAAATAATTCCCTATTTTTTATTTTTCCTCTAACTGAATTTTAAGCCGTTTCTCAGGGGCCCCCAAATTTGAAAAAATCAAAAAAAAAAGAAAAAATAGAACATTTTGAAAATTTTTGAAAATTTTTAGCAAAATGGTCATAGGGATGGTATTTCTATAAGACAAGACCATTTTCGATGATTTCTTATCTTTACCCCCCTTTTCATGGGACATAAAAAAACGTCATTTTTTTACGTTTTTTAAAAAATTTGAAAAAAATGTTTTTAGCATACATGTTATCACCCAAAAAGGTCATTTACGGCGATTTTTCATCCTTACCTTCATTTTTGGGAACCTCATTTTTTTCAATTTTTGATAGTTTTTGAAAAATTCTCACTGATACGGCAGTGGTGAAAAATCACCGTAAATGACCTTTTTGGGTGATAACATGTATGTTGAAACCATTTTATTAAAATTATTATTTTTTTTAAATTTGTAGCCATTTTTTCCAAATTTTTTAAAAAACGTAAAAAATTACGTTTTTTTATGTCCCATAAAAAGGGGGGGGTAAAGATAAGAAATCATCGAAAATGGTCTTGTTTTATAGAAATACTATCCCTATGACCATTTTGCTAAAAATTTTCAAAAATTTTCAAAATGTTCTATTTTTTCTATTTTTTTGATTTTTTCAAATTTGGGGTCCCCTGAGAAACGGCTTAAAATTCAGTTAGAGGAAAAATAAAAAATAGGGAATTATTTTCTACCAATATGTCACCAATTGACCCCCCCGTCCCGACAACATTTCCAAAATTCGAAAAATAAGGGCCACCCTAAGCCGGATATAAGGGGTCAAATCGGCCCCAAGCGATTTTTGGCTCTTTTACACCTCAGATGGTGTACCTTGACTAGAAAAAATTCTCCACAAAATTTTGGACCCCTACCCCCCTTCTCCGTTTGGGTGCCACGCCCATTTAATGGTCATTTTTTCCCGAATTTTTGATTTTGATCTAGTTGATCGAAAATTTTCGTTCTTTTGCACATAGTTCAGTACCGTAGAGGTCTATCTACGATAATTTTTTCAGCAGTTTTGGTTCAGTCCTTCAAGGGGTTTTGTCTGTTTGAAATTTTCAACTGTAAAAACGGCCTCAATAGCGAAGAGCGACCACTTTTTAAATATATCCCAAAAACGTGTTTTTTCGCGTAGATTAACCCTATGTATTCAGTTTTGGCGATTTCAACGGGGCAAGGGCTGATAATCGCGAAAAACGTACAATAAAATCGATTTTTTGCACTTTTCAACGCTTAAAAATTCCATACTTTATGAAAAATCGTTTTAAAAACAATACCGGATGTCTTCGCGTAATAATACACCATCATCCAGAATTTGGGCTTAATTCGTTCATTTTTTCCATTTTTTCCAAAAATACCGAAAAATAACGCAATTTTGGGACTCAGCACCTCTTCAAGATGACCTAGGGGCCAAAGAATTATGTTTGGACCTGTTTCAAGTCCTTTTCTTTCACAATACTGCTATTTCAGCAACATCGACCAACTCTGACTTTGTTTTGCTCATTTTCGAAATATCAGTAGCCTACTTTGGACTAGAGAAAAATTTTGTATGAAATAACTTTAAAAAATCAAAGTTGCTCGATTTTGTTGAAATTGCAATATATGAGAGATATTCACTTGAAACAAGCCTAGGCATGATTTTTAGGCCCCTACCCCCTAGGTCATCTTGAAGAGGTTCTGAGTTCCCAAAAGGCGTCATTCTTGGGTAATTTTGGAAAAAATGGAAAAAATGAAGGAATTCGAGCCAAATTCTGGTTAATGGTGTATATTTTGGTGTCTTTAGTGATAAATTTCAAGAAAAAAAATTTCGACCAGAAATGACGCACTTATGAGCGAACAATGAACGAAAAAAATCAATTTTTTTGAATTTTTGACGATGATGCACCACAATATAAAGGTCTACAAAAATATGGCAATGAACATATATCAAGACTATGTACACATTACACAATAATACTTAGGAGGTATTATATTTTTTTCAGAATTGCACCTCTGAACGGAGTTACAAAAAAGGCCCTCAGAAAGCTTAAAATGTCCATTTGACCTTGAAAAAATATTTGAAATTTTTTTCAAAAAATTCTAAAAACCACCCTCAATACTTTCTATCATCGTTGCAAGTTTGAGAAAAATCGGTTGAATATTTCTAAAAATGGAAATTTCTAACGAATATCCACATTTGACCTCTCCATAAGGGGTTAGGGTTAAGATATATCGAGCTAAAAATTTTGTCACGGGGTTTTCAGCCCATAAGAACCAACTTTCACTGGATAATTCAAAAATCGGTGCTCTGGGCCAAATCACCCTATAAACCATGCTAGACTCTTTGTTTAGAATACCATACTGTTATGGTGGTGAGAACGAATGATATTGGGGGAGAGGGGCCTCGTGAATGCCATATTACGCGAAGACATCCGGTATTGTTTTTAAAACGATTTTTCATAAAGTATGGAATTTTTAAGCGTTGAAAAGTGCAAAAAATCGATTTTATTGTACGTTTTTCGTGATTATCAGCCCTTGCCACATTGAAATCGCCAAAACTGAATACATAGGGTTAATCTACGTGAAAAATACGTTTTTGGGATATATTTAAAAAGTTGTCGCTCTTTGCTAATGAGGCCGTTTTTACAGTTGAAAATTTTAAACAGACAAAACCCCTTCCAAAATTTTGTGGAGAATTTTTTCTAGTCAAGGTACACCATCTGAGGTGTAAAAGAGCCAAAAATCGCTTGGAGCCGATTTGACCCCTTATCCGGCTAGACCCTTTGGTTAAATTATGAAAAAATGAAATATTAACAGTGTCAGAAAATCAGATTTTCATTATCAAGTTCATAACAATTCTTCTCAAATTTTTACAATTTTATTTTTAAAATTTTTGTAAATCTGCAAAATTGATCGAAAATCCAAAATTTTGTAATTTTCAAGTTTTAATAAATTTATACATTTCAGTTTCCCTACTAAAAAATTTTAAAGGTGAGTTTTATAAATTTTTGCAAATTTTTGAACATTTGGTAAAAATTAAAAATTTTATTTGTCATTCTTTAAACGATCAATTTTCAAAGTCAATTTAAAATTTTACCATTTTTATAATTTTTGCTGATTTTTTCATAAATGAAAAATCAGCTATTTTTCATTTAGATAGGCTGTCTAAAAAATTTTCAAATCCAAAAAGTAAAACGGTATTATCAGACACCCCCCCCCCCCCCCACCCCCCGAAAAAAAAGAGAGGATATGGTCAAATTTCTTCTTCGCTTAGAGGTCGCTAGTTCATTGCCATGAACATGCAATTGATTAAAAAAAACACATAGTACGTTTCGGGAATTTTCAAAACTAAACAAATCTGAAATTAGGTAATTTTAAAAAAAAATAAAATTTTATAATTTTTTACAATTATCAGAATTTGATAAATTTTTAAATCTTAATAAATTTTTGAACTTGGATGTATTTTTGAAGTGTTTTAAAATTTGGTAAAAATACAAAATTAAAAAAATAATCTATAATAGGTTAATATTTGGAATATTTTAAATTATTAAAATAAAATGAATTTTTGAATTTCTGCTAAATATTTTGAATAATTTCAAAGAGTCCGGCAAAAAAAATTGAAATTTTGTCATTTATGAATTTTTAGAAATTTTAAGAATATATAACCAATTTTTGAAATTCTGCTTACTATTTTCAAAAAATTTAAAAAGTTGATTTTCGAAGTTCAACTTTTTTGATATTGAAAAAATTTCACAAAAATTCCAAATTTTTAGAAATCTGAAAAAAAACCTCAAGTCAATTAGGTTTTTCGAAGTATCTTGAATTTTTCTTCACTTATGCTTTCTTAAATTAAAATTATCATAATTTTTTGAAATCATTTTCTTTTTTTTTTTAAATTCATTTTAAATTTAATAATTATGAATTTCTAAAAAAAAAAAATTATTTTTTTACCAGTTTTTTGATTTTTTTTTCTACGTAAATTTTTCCATTCCTTTAAATTTTTAACGATGAAAAAAAATCACGAAATTATTTAGGTAATTTTTCACAATTAATTTTTTGCAGTCATTCTAAATGTAATTAATTTTCATATGGTGGTATTGGAAATACTTCGTATAATGTCTTTGGAAATGTTCTTCTTGAAACTTTCCATTTTTTTTAAAAAATTTTTGCAGTGATTTCTAATAATAATTAGGTATACTTAGTTTTAAAAATTCCAATTTTTCCCCTAAATCATCAGAACATTTTATTTTTTACTATTTTTTTTTTTTAGATGTAATTTTTTTCAATCTTTTTCAAGCATTTGGATTTTTTTTTTAATGACTGGAAATTTTTAAAATTTTATTATTTAAAATTTTCTTTAGGTACGTGAATTGAAATTTTCAATTTTATAGGTAACAATTTTTTTTGAAACTTTTATCATTTTTTCATTTTTTGGCACTTTTTTTTTATATAGGTACTTAAGTAAATTTTTTTTAATGTCAATTTTTTTTGTAAAATCTTGATTTTTTTTCAACTAATGAGACCCTATTTTCGATTATTTCTCAATTTAATTTTTGACTCTTAATTTTACTTATTATGTTACTTGTATTATTATTGTTTATTTTTTTAATTGATTTCTAAAATTTTCTTTTTGTGCAATTTTTAATTTAATTTAAAAATGTTCAAAATATCAATTTTTAATTTTTTTTTTATTTTAAATTTTTAAACCTTCTAAAATTTGTAATTTTTTTTTTGAAATCTTAATTTAATTTTTAAAATTGTAAATTTCCCTCAAACTTCCATTTTTCAATTATTAGGTAGTCATTATTTATTTTTGTTTTTTATTCTAAGTTTAAATTTCATCGAAAATTGTGAATTTTTTCATGTTTGAGTTTTTCATTTTCCATTTTACCTAATTCTTTTCTAATCCCAATTTTTCATTTTTCCTCAACTTTTTTTTAAATGTTTTAATTTTAGCTTTGACTTTAAAATTTTGTTTGCATAAAATATTCGTATCTGTCAATTCATGTTTGGATTTTTTTATTATTTTTGCAAAAATCGCTGAACTGTAAAATCGCATATCAGACTATTCTTTTTTTAGCCTCAAAGATAGTAAACAAAAAAAAAAAAGGTACAGATTCGAGTAAATTCTACAATTGCTTTTTAAGGTGCCTTTCAAACGTGTAATGTCGAAAAAATGGGTGTAAGATAAGAGAGGCTTGTTCAGTTTATCGTGAAATAAAATTGCAAATTTGTGGTTCAATTGAAAGTTGAAACTTTACTACGTAATATGTGTAATTATAATTAACAACGTAGTACGGATAATTTAATCTACGTGTTCAGTTTATATTTTCGTTTATGAGAGATTTTGATTCGTCATTACGAGGAAAAGGAATGGGGGAGAGTCATAAACTCAAACAGGAAGTTCGAGGAACTATCTTCATTTATAATTAACGAGATAGAGAAGCCAATAGGAAAAGGAAAATATCATCTTATATTCTGAATTACACTATGTTTATTGATTTGGTTCACAGAAAGTAAAATCAAGCTGTATGGAAGGACAAGAGAGAGCATATTCTCAAAATCAATTTTTTTCCAATCCAACTCGTAAGGAACTCGGTGAATTTATCTCCTCGCTCGAGTTTCTTTCCCTGCTTCCCCAGTTCCCCGAATTGGCGCATTTTCTCCTTCTTTTTCAGTAGAAGATTTATTACCTCGTTCTCTCCCCCTCCCTCCGCTCTTGTCCTACTAATGCATTTTCATCTCCCTCTATTTTGTCGTGTTTTTTTTTTGTGGGTTTTTGTGGGTTTTTTTTTTGGAACCAACAGTCGTCGGGTTTTCCGTATTTTTCAAAAACAAGAAATAGTGAAAAAAAATAAATAAACAGAAATCAAAACGTAATATTTTCTTTAACGCTTTCGTCCACAATTTTATTATTTTCAACGCATTGTTTTCTTTTATTTTTATTTTCGAACTTTATAAGTACGCATTTTTCGTTCGAGTACCTTTTGGAAAATGGCCAAATGGTTTGCGAACACCTTGAAATATTGCCTCTCGAATGCGCCAATTCCTTTTAGAAAATATTTCGACGCTATTTTTACCTTTTCTTTTCCTTCGTGAAGTATTCGAATTCGCCATCCGGCGAATTAATATTTTGGAGCTGGAACGTTTACAATGAGATTGAGATAGATGTCGAGTTTGAGGTTTCCAAAGATGATTGTGAGATAGCAGAATTTGAGAAATAGACCCTGTGCTTTGAGGTGGGTGGGGTGGGGTGAGGGGGGGGGGCGCATAACGTGATGGAAAAATCTACTCGTGGTCATTTGATCGGAATGTGCGAGATTTGTGTATCAGACGATGAGATGAGGTAAATAAAAAAACCTGCCTCATTGGACATTGGATTGACCCCATGAATCATAATTTATTGGCACTTAAACTGTTGCGGTCATTGAGAGAGAACGAGAAAATGAACACGCAATTAGTAACTGTTTGTAATTTTAGAATCGTTCGATGTTATGAATGAATGATTTATTTCGTGTACGTTAGAACTTCCGTCCTCTCTGTACAATGTTAATTTTTCAATTACTTTTTTAATACTTATTACAAATATTAGTATTTATAATGATTACGATGCTATAAGATAAGAAACTATTGATTGGTTATGAGCAATTGAGCACGGATGAAAGCTAGCGTCCATACGTATGCTTTGATAAGCTTTCTTATCAGCACGTTGTCTAGTCTTGCCGGATATCATATCATATCAGCGTATATTTCACAATATCCTTTATTGTTATTACCTGTAGAAACGAGCTTTAATTTTTCTAATCGTCTTGTTTGCAGACTTTAACGCTGGGAAATGGGACGAGACTGCATAATGCATGGACGAATCCTCCTCTGCAGCCGTTACTCTGTGTGCATATATTTAATTACACAAACGCCGAAGAATTTTTCTCCAAGCCTCGAGACCCCGAAAACAGCGACGACAGAATGAAATTAAAGGTCAAAGATACAGGACCATATTGTTTTAAGTGAGTCCTCCATAATTCTTATTCAAAAAAAAAAAAATGATGTATTACGAGTTGACTGGCGCGGTTGAAGGGAAAGGGAATGGGGATATTTATTATAACGTGTGGTCGAGGTAGTATTATGTATTATCTTTCATCGTGTTTTTTATTAAACAAAAACTGGCTACAGGTACCGAATGCTTCTCTTTACGTTATGTATCAGAAATAATTATTGAAAAATTATAATATTTTATTTCATTTTTTCGAAGTTAATAATTATGTAAATGAGAGGAAAAATTACTGAATTTCTGGATTTTTCATTCAATTGATTCAGATTAGAAGAATCATCTACGAACGACTGAGTGATCTGGGGTATTGATTGAAAAATGGGCGGTAAAATTGGTAAAATTTGACCTTAAAAATTATGTATGACTTTTCACAATGAAAAATCTAAAAAAATTTAAGAATTTTTCGCAAAAAAAAAAAGGTTATTTTTGAATTTTTTTTCTACAACAATTTTTTATAATTTTTTCTATTTACGAATTTCTTTCCAGAAAAACTTATTGAAATTTTTAGAAGTGATTTTAGAACTTTTTTTAGGAAAATTTTTGAAATAGGTATTCCTTTCTGCGGATTTATTTTACCAAAAATTAAATAAATAAATAAATAAACATAATTTATTTAATTTTTCAAAAAAAAAATTGAAGAATTTTGTGTAATGTTTCAAAATGATTTTCGAATTTTCTCAAATAGAGTAACGAGAGAGTTATTGTAAGAAGAATATTTTCCAAATGAAAAGAAAATTCATAAAATTTCTGAACAAAAATTGAAATTTTCTGCAGTAAAAAAAAATTCAATTTTTTATATTTTCTTCATTTTTTTTTTTTACAATTTTCCTTTGTAATTTTGTGGTGAATTCTAAATGATTTAAATAAGTTTTCTTAATTTTTAATTTCTCAAAAATAAAAAATATCCATAAAATTTCTGAACAAAAATTTAAATTTTCTGCACTAAAAAAATCCTTTAAAACACCTCAAGAAGAGTCTGTTGAAAATTTCTTTTTTTTTGGAAAAAATTCTCGTACCTAGGTGTATTGTTTAAAGTTGGATTTTTCTTCTAGTTATGTTGTTGTTGTTTTTAAATTTTCCTTTGAAACCTTGGGAAAAATTCCAAATTATTCAAACAACGTTTTTTGAAAAAATTCTTTAAAAAAATTTGCGAGAAAAAATTATTTTGAGAAGAATTTTCTTATAAAAAATATTCATAAAACTGGACCGATTTAAATTTCTTTCATTAAAAATTCTTCAAAAAAATCTGTTGAAATTTTCAAATTTTTTCTAAAATCGTCAATTTTTTTAGAAATTTGTTTTCAAATATTTCTTTTTAAAAAATAGTTGAAAAATATTATTTTCAAAGAGAAATCACTCCAAAAAATTCTACTTATGAAGTAGAGTGAAATAATATAATTATATATTTTTAAATTGTGAGAAAAATTGGAGGATAAAAAAATATTCTTATAAGGAATTTGAAAAAATACTCTTGAGAAATCCTCTTTTTATTTGAAATATTTTTTAAACAAAATGATGGTAGGCCTATAACGAATTCAATAAGAAAAATTATAAATTAATAATTTTTTGTATAAATCTCATAATTATTTTCATTTTCATTCAAAAAATTTCCCTCGTTGAAATTTGAAAAAAATTTCTTTTGAAAAAGTCCCTTCTATTTTTTAAAAAATTTCTTTAAAAAATCTAGCTAAAAAAATTTCCATAGAAATTCTTGGATTTTTTTCTGATATAAAAATTCGTCATTATATTCTTCAGATTATTTCTGTTGAAAATTTTCCAATGAAATTTTGTAAAAAAAAATTCTCATCACTTGTCAAGAGGAAAAAATGCGTTTTATTTTCTCTCCAAATTAATCAAATTATGAAAATAAACAGCAATCGGTCGACTCGTTCAAAAAAAACAATACGAATACGCTTTTTACGAGACTCGGATAGGAGTTAAAGGTTCCAAAGGTATCCGATATTCTCGTCGCCAGTGGTTCCTAAATATATGGAGCAAGTGCGCGGCACGTGCAAGCGAAAGTGATAGATTAATGGGCTCTCAGGGTGCATAAAATCGTTAAAATAAAATAATTCGGAATTATTATTATTTATTACGTTATCTCTGATCCATTCTAATTTTCTCGCCTGGTTTTTTGATCAATCAACGAATCGGTTTCGTAATGTTTCACGCTTGTTAAAAATTTGACATATGGTAATCATGGGCTAGGGTATTCGTGTGGCTTTTGGGTATTTGTACGTGAGATTAGGAGGAGTTTCCTATAATCAAACCGCATACGCCAAAGGAATGTAAACGAAACCGAAACTGGTTCACAAATTCGGTGACGAGTGTGGCGAATAATACTCGCGTAAGGTCCACAAGTACGTACCAATTTAACGACGACTTGTTCGAACAGGTGAGACGAAAAGAGAGAGAGAGAGAGAGAGGGTGAGCGAGAAGTACTTACTCTTATACCAGATCTCGGACTAATTAATCAGAAAAATAATGCTCCCGAATCGTAAGATAAAAATATAATGATAATACAGTCCACTCGTATGAGTTCCCTCCCCTTCAACTGCGTGCCCCTACTTCGTGTAAGACGAGATGTCTATGTACGAGTATGTTGTAATTACGGTACCGACTAGGACTCGATGCCAGTTTGCAAATACAGCAAAAAAAAATTGAAAAATACACGAACGTATTTTATGTACGTATTTCTACCTACGTCGTCGTCGTATCCGATTTCACATTCACTTTTAATTTTTAAATGCTCGTTCTGTTTTATCATTTTTTAAGTTTTATCACGGTCGAGCTGCGGCGTGTAATATGACGCCAAGGTATCGAGTGTTTGAATCCAACTTGTATGTACAATTGTACATATAATATTTTATATTCGTACGATTCTTCAAAGTATTCGCATCCTAGCGAAAATTCTTCGATTGGCAATAACAATAATATAATAATTACGCGTTTATTTATCTCCTACGTACGAGTACGTGCTACGTGCATACACATTTGACATTAGACCGACGTTCGACTACGAGTACACAATAATTCTAGTGGTTTTAATTAATTGGTACACCACCCTACGTTGATCGAGATCTTGGAGACTGACAGAGAAAAAACATTTGACGTAGAATGCTACGTCGTCGTCGTCTGTCGTAGTCGACGCCATATCGAATGGATCGCCGCAGTACTGCTTTTTTGGCACCTTCGAAAATTTGCCAAGTCCAATACTACATTGACACTCGATATTCAAAAAAGGAGGAGAGGGGAAGGTCCAACCGAAATTTTTGTAATAACCAAAATTATTCCTAGGACTTCAAGCTACAGCTTTTGTTTGAAATTTTTTTCAATTGGACCTCTCCCTCCCCATCAATTTTTCATAACACTCCGAAAATACAAATTAAAAATTAGTAGAGTGAGGGAGGGAGGAGCTAATTGAAAAAAATTCCAAACAAAAGTTGAAGCTTGAAGTCCGAGGAATAATTTTGGTTATTACAAAAAATTCGATTGGATCCCTCCCTCTCCTACCATTTCATAAAACATCAGGTAGGTACTTTTTCAAAATTGCAGGAGGGGTCCAATTAAAATTTTTTTTAGACAAAAGTTGTAGATTGAGAACCTAAAAGTAATTTTAGTTATTATAAACTTTTCAATTAGACCCTCCCCTTCCCTATAATTATGCATAATATGACTTAGATACTTACATGAATATAAAAACTGGTGGTGGGAGAGGGTCCAATTGAAAAAAATTTCAAACAAAAGTTGTAGCTTGAAATCTTAGAAATGATTTTGATTATTACAAAAATTGTGATTTGACTCCTCTCTCCCCTCCAATTTTGAATTCAAGTATCTGTATAGTATTAAATTTGAAAAATTTTCGATGGTGCCAATCCACTCGTACGCCATAAGGCAAATTTTCACGTAATTGTCGCCTAATGTGTTCTGCTGTACTATACAGTGTACATACATTTACATACTTAGTACATAGGCCTGATTAATAGCAAAACAAATTTTTTTCTCTCACTTCTAGCCTGTCACCGTATTAATATTTTACTTATTTACAATGTCATGTCATGGGTTGGCAAATGGTACCATGCGGTCATCGCGCAATTGGCAAAACAAACCGTTATTTACGTTCCGAAAAAAATACATTTCCTTCTTCGAAGGCGAAGCGACGTGTTTTTTCAAATATTATTTTACGATACGTGATGTTTTTGTGGGAATTAGACTACGAAGTGGGGTAATTTTTCTGTCAAAAATGATGAAAATTTGGTGTCAAATTTTGGAGAAATGCTCATTAGTAGGACAGGGACAAATAATGTGGGTTATTTTTTTAAAAATGTGTCAGCTCTTGACATTCAAAACAGGCGTAGGCGTAGAATTATTTCAGTAGAAAAAATTGATTTTGAATAAAAATTTTCGGAGGCTTTTTAGAATTTTTTTTGAAAAAGGACTAATTGGTTTTATCGTATAGGATTTTTTCAATATTTTTTTGCAAAATATATTTCCATAGATACCTTCTTTTTTTTGGAAAAATGTTCATCCTTTTTTTTCATAATCGTAAGTACGTACCTATTGTTTGGGTACAAAAAAATTTTCTCTCAAAAAAAAAAACAAAATCGAAAAAATCAGGTATTTCATTTCTTATTTTTTGAAATACTTCGATTCAATAAATCTATGAAGCAATTTTTTGCTAACAATTCTCAGAATTTTTTTAAAAGAAAAATTTAGAAATTTTTTCAAAAATTGAAAATTAAAAAAAAATTGACTCAAAAAACTCTCTTGAAAAGGAGTTGGTGAAGAGAAAATACAAATACCTTTAAAAATTTTCGTGGAAAAAAATCTTGTAAAAATTTAAAAAAAAAATAATTGTAAAAAAACTTTCTTTAAAAACAAAATGAAAAAAACAATATTGTGTATTTTGATTTTTATATTTTTAAAAAAATTTAAAATACATATGATTGTATTAACCAAGATTTGAAAGTAAAATTTTTAAGAGAGAAGAACTGATGAAAATTTCAACATTGAAAAAATAAAATATTTTTTAGCACATTTTTCTGAAATTTTTTAGTTTGAAAAATATTTTTTTCCATTGAAGAACTTTTTTTATAAAAAAATTTTTAAAGAGAAACTTGTAAGTAAATTTTCAAAAAAAGAAGAAGAAGAATGTAGAATAATGTAAGATTTTTTAAAATGATTTTGAGAATTTTTCATTTTAGAAATTTTATGGAAATTTTCCATGAGAAAAATCTTCTTGAAATATTTTTTAGGAAATAATTTTTTAAAAAGGAAACTTGAAATTTTCAACAAAAAAAAAAGAAGAAGAATAATAGTGTAAGATTGAAAAAAGTTAGAATTTTACGACAGATTTTCAAGAAAATTTTTTAAATTTTCAAAGACCTTAAAAATACTTGAGCTTTTCTTGTCAGATTTTAAACAAAAATTTTCAACAAAAAAAAGAAAAAATTTGACTTTCAAAAATAAACAAAAAATTTTCAATAGATTTTCCTGTGATTTTTTTTAGAAGGATATTTTGAAATGAGAAAATTCAATTCTTGTTCAGGAAGATTTTTTTAAGAAAGATTTTCTAATTTTTAAAATATATTATTAATATACCTATTATAAAAATATTTGAGAATTTTGTAAAAAGATTTTTTTACTCGAAAAAGAATCGATTTTCGCAGGCATGGCAATTTTTACTTGTATGGAGATCGCCTTCGATACTTATAAAACTTTATAGGGTCGCCGATTGATGATTTATATTCGTGAAAAGTCTTCGATTCGCGTGAAGATCGACAAGTTGGGTTGTCAGAATTTGAAGGACAAGGATACGACACGAGATATTTGACGAGAAGCGGTTAATTCTCCGTTATTTGTCGGCTCTGAAAATCATTTACCTCCGTCGTGTCGTATCGATTCGTGTACGTACGAGTATATCACGTAGGTGTGTGATTGTGTGTGTATTTCGAAGAATAATACACAATTTTGACTAGTTAGACGGGTATTTGATTATAAAAGGTACCATTAATGAATTTTTTTTTTCACGTCTCGTTTCTTATAAAATTTACCTAATTATCGAGGGTGTGTTTTTTTTTTGTTGCAATATTTCTTATTTTTTGCTTTTATTTTCTGTTTTCAGAGAAGAAATTGAGAGAACGAATATTGTGTTTTTAGAAAATGGCACTGCATTGAGCTATAACGAACGAAGAACGCATACTTTCGACAAAGATGCGTCCGTAGGAACGCTCAATGATACGCTTTTTGTTCCCAATGTACTCATTTTGGTAAGTTTTGCAATCAGATGATCGATTAAAAACTGTACTTCCTCAATAACTTTTTTTATACTAAAAAATGTTATCAAAAAATGATTCTTCAAACAAAAATTTCATTGACAAGAAATCTTTTAAAAAAATCTCTCGACAAAGAAATCTTCTATCTATAAAAAATTTCTGAACAAAAATTTAAAACAAAAAAAATAATCTTGAAAAATTCTATTGACAGAAAATATTCTTGAATGAACTCTCTTGAGAAAATTTTTCTTTTGAAAAAAATGCCTATAAAAATAAGAAATTATTCTGATAAAAAAATCGTTACAAATAAATTTTATTCAAAAAATGTAAAAAAAAAAATGTTAACAATTTTTTTTGTTGAAAAATACCTAATTTTTCTAGAAAAAAATCTTGATAAGAAAATAAATATTTAAAAAATCTTCAGCCAAAAATTTTATCAAAAACTATTTTTATGCCAAAAAACTATCTTTGAAACATGATTTTTCTGAAAAAATTCTCTTGACAAAAAATCTTGAGTATAGGTAAAAAAATTCATTACAAATAATTTCTTTTAAAAAATCTTGATAAGAAAATCTTTAAAAGAAATATTTTCCGGGAGAAAATTCTTGGTATTTAAACAAAATTGTTCTTACAAAAAAAAAAAAAAAAAAAAAAAAAAAAAAAAAAAAAAAAAAAGGTTTAAAAAGTTTCCTGTTTCCTCAAGATTTCTTGACTTTATTTTATTCAAAAAATTTTTTGACCAAAAATTAACTTGTGAAAGAATTTTTCAAAAAAAAATTTCTTTACAACAAAAATTACTTGAACTTTTTTTTTTTGAAAAATCAAAAATCTTGAAAAAATATTCTGACAGATCCTCATCAAACCTGGACATATTATTCATCAAAAAATCTCCTTGGAAAAATTATTCTGACAAAAAGTTGTTCAAAAAATTCTCTTTTTATATAATTCGATTGGAAAAAAATTGTTCTAATGAAAACATGTTGACACGAAAATCTTGAAAAAACTCTTTTGCCAAATAATCTTTTTAAAAAATCCCTCAACAAAAATTTTTTTGCAAAAAAATATCAAATAAGTAATATTTTTATTTTAAAAAATCTTGAAAAAATACTTTTTTGTTGAGAAAGTTTTTGTCAAGTGATTTTTTTCAAAAATATGACAAGAGATTTTTTCGAGATTTTTGTATCAATATCTATTTTTTTATCAGCACCATTTTTTTAATGGGTTTATTTGACAAGAGAATTTTTTTAACCTTTTTTCATCAGAATATCTTCTTGCCAAGGTGATTTTTGATTAAAATAAGTATTTTTTTTTCAGATTTAGAGAAGATCTTTCAAAACACTTTTTTTCAAAATTTTTAGAATTTTGCTGTCAAGAAAATTTTTTTGAAATAATTATTTTCCAAGTAAATTTTTTTTGGAAGAAATTTTTGAAGAAAAAAAAAACATTGTCAAGAAAGTTTAAAAGAAAAAATTTTATAGTATTTTTTTTTCTCAATTGTTTCTAACTCGAAAAGAATTTTGCTGTCAATAAACATTTTTTGAAATAATTATTTTCCAAGTAAATTTTTTTGGAAGAAATTTTTGAAAAAAAAAAACATTGTCAATTTTTCAAGAAAAATTTTCTTGACAACAAAAAATAGGTACTTGGAACTTTTTTTTTTGTGAAAAATCAAAAATCTTGAAAAAATATTCTGACAGATCCTCATCAAACCTGCACATATTTTCATCAAAAAATCTCCCTGAAAAAATTATTCTGACAAAAAGTTGTTCAAAAAATTCTTTTTTCATACACTCGTAATTCCTTGAAAAAAAAATGCTAGATGAAAACATGTGGACACGAAAATCTTGAAAAATCTTTTGCTAAATAATCTTTTAAAAAAATCTCTCAAAAAAAATATCAAAAAAGGTTTTTATTAAAAAAAAATCTTGAAAAAAACCCTTTTTTGTTAAGAAAGTTTCTGTCATGGTGATTTTTTTTTCAAAAATATGACAGAGATTTTTGTATCAATAATTCAATATCTATTTTTTATCAGCACCATTTTTTTAATGAATTTATTTGACAAGAGAATTTTTTTAACCTTTTTTCATCAGAATATTTTTTTGCCAAGGTGATTTTTGATTAAAATATTTTTTCCGTATTTAGAGAAGATCTTTTAAAACACTTTTTTCAAAATTTTTAGAATTTTGCTGTCAAGAAAATTTTTTTGAAATAATTATTTTCCAAGTAAATTTTTTTTGGACGAAATTTTCGGAAAAAAACATAGTCAAGAAAGTTCAAAAGAAAATTTTTTATTTTCTCAATTCTTTCTTTAGAATAATCAGTTAACCCTTCTCTACAAACAATATTAATTTTATATAAAAATTATTGATGATTTATCGACGTTCGATTAAATACCTTTTTTTATGGAATTTTTCAGAGCGCTTATAAAGTGGCAACGAAGAACGAAGCAGTTGACACTGGTTTCAGTATCAAACCAGAGAAGGCGTTTACTTGGGCACTTACACACAATGCGAAAATCTTGAAACCGATCAGAGTGTACGATTATTTATACGGTTACGAAGATGGCATATTCACGTTACTTAGCAGCGCCAAAAATTTATTTTCCGGAAGTAACGTGCCCAGAAAATTTGGAGTCTTGATGAAAGTAAGTGTTGCCAACTTTTAATTGAAAAAACCTCGTCGATTTGCCAACAGCCAAAAAGAGATCGACTTCAAGTTACTATTTTGTTTTACTTTCGCAGAGAAGAGGTCTGTCGAAGGATACGATTGTAATACGTACCGGAGATGGGGAACTGGACGACATGGGCCAAGTAGTAGAAATCAACAATATTACCCACTTCAACGCGTGGCAGTCAACCTCTTGTAATCTAGTCAAAGGTAGCGATGGATTATTTTTCAGAAGATCCGCCGTCCAGAACCACAGAGACGTCCAACTCTTCCACAAGGATTCCTGTCGATCGTTACCATTAGCTTATGATTCTACCGTAGATGTACGAGTAACTTCTTGGCTAATTTTTTTTATTTATTTTTTATTTTTATTTTAACGCTCAATTTTTTTGTATTTAAAGGTTGGAGGAGGAATTTCAGCGAATCGTTACAGACTTAGGTCGGATATGTTCGATTACTCATTGCCTGAAAATAATTGCTATTGTAATGTAACTAGTTCGTGTGCTCGTAAAGGTGTCTTGGATATTAGTACTTGTGCCGCTGGTGAGTTTGAGTAATTTTTTTTATTTTTGAATTTGTTTGTATTTTTTTTTTTTTTTTTTTTTTTTTTTTAAATCAACTAAGAATTTTTTCAACTCTTCGTCATTGCCTATTTTTTTATTTTTTTAAATTTATATATTTTTCTAGTTTAACTGAATCGATAATTTCTGTAATTTTTTTATCGCTCAATATTTATTTTTCACGGTATTCAGTATGGTTTAATTTAATTTTGATTTTTTTTCTTCAATTTTTTCAATTTTTTTAAATTATTAGACATTTTTTTCAACATACCGATTTGTAATTTTTTTTAAAATTATGTACGTAGCTACCTACCTAGTACCTACCCTGCTTTTAAAATCTTAATTTTTTTATTTTTATATCATTTTAAATTTAGGTTCAATTCATTTTCCTAATATTTTAAATTTTCTGTTATTATGAAATTTTTATTTTTCTAATTTTTAAAAATTGATCAACTTTTTTTGAAACTCTCAGCCATTGTTTATTTTCTTTAATTTCACAATTTTAAAAAATATTTTCTGGTTTTGATTTTTTTGATTTAGCGTAGGTATTTTTAATTTTTTTTTATTGTTCTGTTATTTCTCGTTGAATTTCATTCTGATTTTTTTTTCTGTTTTTATCAAATTTCGTAAATTTTTAGAAAATTTCATTTTACTAATAATTTTCTTCAATAAATTGATTTTTTTCAATTTTTATCTAAGAAATTTTTTTTCAATATACCTACCCATTAGTGATTTTTTTTTTGTTATTATGTTTGTAATTTTTATTCCTTTTTTTAAACTCTTTTATTTTTTTATTTCCTCTGTGATGTTAGATTTCTTCCAATTTTGATTCAAGTCAATTTGCTACTAATTTTAAACTTTCAGTCTTATAATATTATTTAATTTTTTTAATGTTTTCAATTTTTATTAGATTGACCAACATTTTTTGGATCTCTCGGCCATTGTTGTTAATATTTTCATTTTTTTTACTTTCACAATTTTCTGAAATTAGAGCATAATTTTTCAATGTTTATCAATTTATTTTAATTTTCTTTTAATTATTGATCATTTTTGTTATTTTTTACATTTCTCGATTTTTTTCTATTATCATATTTTTCGGTTGAGCTTTATTCAGATTTTTCCCGAATTTTTCAAATTTTCAGACGTTTTTACTTCACTAATTCTCTTTACTTTGCTATTTTTTTTTTAAATTTATTTTCCTCAAATTTTTAGTTATTTTAAATTAAATTTTATTTGAATTTCCAACATTTCCCCTCATTTTTTCACCTATTTTAAACAAATTGTAGTCGAATTTTGTTCCAATACACTCTGTTTTTTTTTTGTTTTTTTTTATTACCTACAATTTTCAATTTTTCGTGATTTTGAAATTTTGAATGTTCTTCATTTTTGTCACTTTGATTTTTTTAGCCTTGTTTTCAATCAAGCTCATCTTTTTTTTTTTTTTTTTTTTTTTGTTTTCAATGATTTTTTAAGCAACTACAATTTTTTGAATTTACGATTCATTCCCATTTTTTTTAATCTGGTGATTTTCCCCCCAATTATTAATCATTTTAAACTAAATTTTAATTTTTTTTTCGCTTCATTAAATTTTAATTTTACTTTAAAATTCTTTTTTAAATTTGTCTTTGAATTTTTTTCTTCATTTTTTTTTTCTTTTACATAATCATTAGGTAGATACTAAACTTATTTTTAATTTCCAGTTATTTTTCATTTAAATTGAAAAATTGTTTAAAGTTTGGTAAAAATTCAAAATTATTCTGATTTGGTTATTTTTCAAATTTTACGCTTTATTTATTTATTTTTTGAAGTTGAATCAGTTTTTTAAGTTTTACAACATTTTTTTAAAGAAATATATAAAATGTTGAAGAAAAATTTATAGGTTGGTATTTTTTTTTTTAATTTTCAATTTGAGAGTTATTTGTGTTGAGATGTAATTTTTAATTTTTTAAATTCAACAAATCTCTGAAATTTGAAAAAAATCAAAGTTTGGAATGACTTCCTGTTTGTATGAAGATTGAATTTTTAAAATAATTTTTCAAAATTCAATCAACTTTTATAATTAAATAAATTTTTGCAATTTAAAATTTATAAACTCATAAAGTTGGAATTAGGTATTTTTAAAATTCAGCAAAATTTTTGAAAAATCATAATAGCTCAATTTGCAAATTTTGATAGATTTTTTAAAAATAGGTAAAAATTCATAATTTAGAAAAATGTCAACATTTTGATAAAAATTTGAAATTTTGTAATTTCAAAATTGATGAAGTTTTCAGTATTTAGAAAAAAAAATTAAATGAGGAAAATATTTTAATTTTAAACAATTTTTCAATATTAAAAAATTGAGTTTTTTTCTTCAATTTATTGAAAAAGTTCCTTTTGAAATTCTTGTACTAAAAAGCCTTGATTTTTTTTTTAATATGGAAAATTTTTAAAAAATTAAAAAAATTCATTCGTTGTTTAAATTTTGATAAATTTTCAAGATTGAAAAACAAATTCAATTCTAATATTTTGAATAATAATGTGATCAAAATTTGAAATTTGGTCATTTTTAAAAAATGGGAACCATTTTCAAAGTTGAAATCATTTTCAAGTTTTTTTTTTTTTTTTTTTTTTTTTTTTTTTGGTTGCTAGTTTTACCCACTTTTTTATTTCCAACTTTTCCTAAATTTTTAATAATTATTTCGATTTTTGAGTGTATTTAATTTTTATTTATTTCATTATTTTTTGCTTTTAAAATTTCTGGTTCATTCTTAATTTTGAATTTCATTTTCCTGCATTTTTCTACTTCTTTCTCACTTTCAATTTTTTCCTAAATTAAAAAAAAAAAAAAAAAAATACCTAGTGTATTATTTATTTTGTTAATTCTGGTTTCTCCAATTAATGTATTTTTATTTATTTTTTCACCTGTTTCAGTGTCCGGAGCACCGATTGTAATATCACGTCCGCACTTCTTAGACTCCAATGCCAATCTAGACGAAAAGAACGAACCAATTATCGAAGGTTTCGAACCAGATATGGCCAAACACGATTTCAGAATAGATATTTTCCCGGTAAGTGTGACGAAGAAGGGTCGAAGACCGTTCCAAAAATTTTGGTACACAATTTTCTAACAATTTTTCCTCTTTTTTTATGCAGCCGATTGGTTTGACTGTGAGAACATTGATGCGAATGCAACTCAATGTCATGGTTAGTAATCCGAATAACTATTTTGAGAATCTGAATGGTATCAAAGATAAGACTATATTGCCCACTGTTTGGGTCGAAATGGTAAGTTGAGTTGACCTCGAGTCGACCCCTTTTGATATTCTATTTTTTTTTTTTACAACAAAATGATCTACGTATAATTTTTTCTTTTATTTTTTTTACGTAGAATTCCGGTGAAGTTCCTGAAAAGATGTTCTCGTTATTGTTCCACGTGACTTATACGATGCGTTGGGTAGAACTAGCGTTGAAATTGATATTTGTCGTGTTCACCTTTTTAATGGCATTTCTCATGTTTAAAATATCTTTCGTCAAGTCCTCGAGGAAGAAAGAATTCGTCATTATATCGAAAAAGAAGAAATCCAATATGATTAACAGCGTTTATGTTCCGAGCTGAGAGACAGGAGGAAATTAATGTTGTAATGAAAAAGACTGCTCTTAACCGCCATTTTATTTTGCTTTTTAAAAATCAAATGAGCGGATTTAAGTAATTTTTTAAAACTCGTGCTTCTTTTAATATTTGTTTTGCGTTGTTGTTTCATTGTTTTCTAATTGAGGATCGTTTTGCGTTGTTTTTTTTGTTTCTTTGAAAAACGAATCCTTCTCCTTGTGTTTTTTTTTATAAGTCTTCTCTCTCGGTTTGTAACCGCGACGATTCTCTCTATTTTCAGTAAGGATTTTATCTCCAACTTTAGTATCGCGTATTGTAAATAATTTTTTTTTTATAAATTTATATTTTTAGTATGATCAATTTTGTACTATAAAGCGTTGCCCAGTGAGAGGCATTTGTGATGTTTGTCTCTTGCCATTATTATTGATTGTTCGTGTAAAAAAAGTTACAACAAAAACAGTGAATTACTCGTTACACGTATTTTTAATTAGGTATTTGTAAATTAGATTATTTTTTATAATTTATTAATTAATCACACACTGCAATGTGTGTGTAGATTTCCTCGACTATCGTCTTCTAATTTTTTTTAAATTTTAAATTTAGTAATTTTTGTTGTGATGTGTAGAGTTTATTTTATCATGTTCCACGTCCTCTTATGTATCCTACGTTCGTCGCCTTGTGTATTCTTTATCAAAAAGGTTGCCATATATGATAAGATTTTTTTTTTTTTTTTAATTAGTAGTTAAGGAAACTCGTGAGTAAATAGTTACCAAGAGAGACGAATTTCATTATCGAGAATACTTTTACGAATATCATATTATGTTTCCTTTTTAATTAGTAATTACATTCTTCCTCTTTTACATAATAATATTTTCGAAATCGAATCATGGAAGACTATTTAGATATAGGAGGCGATCACACGTCATCACATTGTGCACGTGAATCACTACTCAGTACTCATTAAATCTGAGAAACTTGTAGTTTAAATACACTTTTTTTATTTTTAATCGTAAGCTAGTATGATACATCCAAATAATCAAAAGTAATTTAGAGTGATTCCCCTCCCTCCACTCCTTCTACGGATGTTTAATTTTAACGTTTGTGTAATTTCGTCGCTTATTTATAAAATGAATGTTTCCTTTTGTAATGTGTTTTGTCGTCGATTCCATTATAGAGTGATTTGTTTTACTCTTTTTTGTGTAGATATTTGAAACATGTCTTTTTTTTTCGTCCCCAGTGGTACATTCATCTATGTGTATCAGTTTCACATTCTTAGTCATGGATTTATAAGTGTATAATTTATTTGTAAATACGCGAAATAAATTATTTTCGAGAAAAATGGCGTTTAATTCAGTCCACAACGTTGTCAACGTTGAAATAACGAAGAAAAGTAGAAAACCCCATAACTTGGCGAGGATATGCAACCAAAACGACAGGAATCTGCGAAAAAAGCTCTGGTTTCATTAGGAGAATAGGAGGCTAGAGGAACTAAGACAGACCAAGATCTATTAATTGCCAACTGCCATCTGCCAAGCACCGTGTGGTGACTTGCATCTGTGTGCAGACAGATTTCGTCACCAAATCCGCAAGTACACTTCGGACTTCGTCGGCTATGTTCGAGGTTTTCAGTCTTGAAAATTTTTTTTAAGTCCAGTGCTACATAAATACTTTCCCGTTCATGCGTTCCAAAGATTATTGCCTCTTCGGAACTATTCCGTACACCTGCCTCAGTAGCCTTGAAAGCTGTAATGTCGGAGGGAGAATCGGTTGACGTGAGTGACCGGTCGCATGATTACTTCGCTTGGTCAGACAAAAAGGATATTGAGGATGTCGCCTCAGTGTGTGATCAAGTTTTAACGAAATACTTCATCGTACTTCCGGAGGAAGATAAGCAAACCTACGCTCAATTGCTGCTATTAGCATTAGAAATTTCCAGATCAGACTATTATAAATGGTATGATTTCTGAAATGCTCTTTTATGTTCGATTTTTCTCTCTCAATAAACGATAATATCCTAATTCGGACGGTTTCGCTTTATTCGGGTGGAAATCTACGTTTAAAGACGAGTTTATTATACTTAGAAGGAACAAATTGAGTTTGTGCCAGTAAAAAATAGAATGCGGCCTCGAATTTATTTAATTTCACTAATTCGATCTCTAAATACATCAAGTTTAACAATTTGTGGTTATATACAAGTCTACAAAATAAAGTAAAAAAGGAACAAAATAGAGTCAATTCGTAGGTATTATAAATTATCTCTATGTACAATCCATCTCTTCGATGTATGATCGAAACGATGCGATAACCATTGCTGTTGCAGTAATCGGTATCGTTCTTCGCTTAAGAATAGAGGTTTTCCACGTCTGTAGGAAAATCACACAAGAGTAATATAGTAAAAAGATCGTCGAGATTATTGGTAAATTGAAATTAAGTCGAAACGTACTTCAGTTCGATATCTTCTTCGCCGAAAATGTCTAAATAAATCGATCCCCAAATACAAGCTCTTTTACCGCGAATAATAATCACACAGGTTGAGCTTATCATGAGAAATATGGCAGTACCGGATCCGCAATCCAACGAGTGCTAAGAGAATAATTCGTTTCAATTAGGTAAGTATTTGATAGTAGAAGAATGAGATAGGATAGAATATCAATCAAAAGGTCAAATTACCTGCACAGTTTCGTTGATGCTTCCACGTTTACAGCAATTCTGTTGGAAACATATTAGAGCACCGCATACCAAACAAATAGCACCTTTTTGAGGAACCTGCTCGCAGTTTCGGCAAGGTTTTTCGTGATAATACTGAAAAACAAGTATAAATTATAAATTACTCGTTTCATAAGTCGACATACATAATTTTACTCTACGAACCTGAAACAGAACGCTGTATTTGCGTGGTAACTCGAGTAATCTTGGTGATTTCCACGAAACGTGCAATTCAGCTATATCTGCCACTTGGAGTTGATTTCGGGACACGTATTGTGAAAGGTCTTCGAACCATGAACTGATCGAAGAGTAATTATCGCTACTCCAAGAGATGGCATCAGTCGATAGATTCGGATTACACGATGTTAATTCTAAATATTCTGTAAGATACTGGAACTCGATCTGTTGCGAAGTGATATCTGGTAACGGGTCATCGTACATGTAATGACGAAGTAAGCTGGCTATTCGTAGGAAAGGTAGGCATAGTTCTTGAATCTGAAATAAGATGAAAAATAATTCGTAACACGATCCAACGTTAGTCGAACACCAAACGGCTCTAGTTTACTTGTAGTTCCAAAGTTTGTCGAGGTGGTTCCGTCGAATTCGTCATCTCGTTACAGTCTTCTTTCGGGTGTATCGACGAAATAGTCAATTTCATAGCGAGATCCAGCGTGAACTTTTCTAATGAACTAGCTTCGATGTTACGCATGTAGTTACGTTCGGTTTCATCGAGATGGTTTGATAATTGAACCATCACTTGGAAGTACATTAAATTATACAACGATCTCGTAACACACGTGAAATAAGCTGAAATCAAAACGATCGTTAGATTTTTATATTACAAAAGCTTGCCAGAATTCAGCCAAGTCTCGAGTTCATCTCTTACTTCGATCCACATTTGAGGGCAAATGTAAAAACATCTGAATTAGTAATTCGACGGGATCACGTAACAACATAGGTGTACTTTGACTAGAATCCGTATCACCAGACAGCATTTGTTGTTCGAAAGTACCACTATTTAATCTTCGCCAAATTTCCAAAGCTGCAGGATAGCCCAATGAACGTACTCGAGCAGTTAATACTTTCATCAAAGGAGCTACAATGATAAAATATTGGTCAATATCGAACACAGAATTTAGAACAACAAAAACAAAGAGATATGGTACCTAAACATGATCTTTTATTGACCAACGATGCCGGAGGTTCCTTTGAAGAGGTACTTTGAGATGCCAACGTCAGTAATGTTCCTACACGTTGAACTAGATCGATTTCCAGATTCGATCGAGCCACCGAAGTGATAAATTGCAGCATCGTAGAGTCTTGGCTGAGATCGTGCGTTTGCTTCAGTTGTGGGTAGGTTGATTCGATCATATCGTCGATTGATTTCTTTATGGCGAGCATTAAACAAAATGGCGTCTGAAATAAGTCGAGTTAGCAGGTATTTCCATCGAGATCGTTAAATTATTGATTTTCGTCCATTGATACTTACTGCAGCATCATCATACGAACGTTCTTCGATCGAATAATTCGTTAATTCGGTATTACTTATCAAGTCAGCTATTTTCTTAACTACTAAGTCTGGATTATCAGTTTTCGACGAATCCGAAAGAACAGAATTATCAATCAGGTCCGGTAACATCGGTAAAACGTTATTGGCCAACTGACGACATAATGGACATTGATATTCGTCGCTGAAAATATCATTTCGTTGTAATATCGACACAGTTGAACCATTCTAATCATGATATCAATAATTACGTGATTAATTCCAGTTCTTCGGCGGCCGCTTTCTGTTGTTGCTGATTCTTCAACCATTGTAAATGAGACTTCAAGCACTCCAAATGTAAATGATGACCACAAGTTTGAACATGGACTCCATTCTGCCAGCATGAAATCTAATCAAAATACATACGAAATGTTAACACCACTTTCGACGATGCTTTTAAATACGATTTTAGAAACTAACCGTGCCAAATTCTCGTGCATTGGCTAAAATCTGCTGATTCGACGAATTAGCTAAATCTGCATCGCAAATTGGTAATACTGCTCGATCGTTACCTCTTCGTTTATGACCCAATACATTCGTAGGCTGTTGAAAAATAACGTTTTAGATGAAATAATTCCACTTTCGAGACCTTCATTCGAAGAAATAATACCTGAACGAGGACAACTAATCCCATCGGAGCGTCTTGTTTACTAGGCGAAGTTTCTTTGCATATCACACAATGGTATTCTTCGAATGTTACATCTTCGCAGTCCATTTTATCGTCATCTGAATAAAATTCGAAAATATTTATTAGAAAAAATTCGCTCGATTCGAGTACAAAGTAAATCGTACCGTTGATATTTTTCTTGAGGAATTCTTCCCTTTGATGGGCATATTTTTCGATAATTTTTTGACGTCTTTCGCGGGCGATTCGTTTCCTCTCGCTTTCTTCTTTCTCTTCGAGGTCTTTCTTATCATTATCTCTGGGTGATCTTTGTGGACATAATCTATGACAACATTGCACCACTTCTTCCCTGTGAAACAGCATAACGAACGAAAATTGATAAAAATCTTGCCCTAAAGTACCATTAATGTGAGGAAATTTCATCCATTACCTGCATAAATCATCCACCATCGTGATACGTTTCAGTACCTTGGCAATGAACGCAGCTCCATCGCCGATTCTGTTGTCTAATTCTTCTGTTTGAACATTTTCAGCGTTAAATGACTCGATATTCGAGGAAAAGTTGGAATAGAGCTTCAACAGCATCGATATTATGCTCTCATTGGCGCTGAGTTTCTTCAATTGCGAACCGGAAGCAGTACTGGGGCTACTTGTCGTTCCAGAGGTACTTTTTCCAGGCTTTAAAACAGTTCAATAAATAATTTTGTTCTTTTTTTCCAAAAAATTAGGCAATTTTTCAACTTACTTGGTTTCGATTTATGATTGAGAGGTTTTGTACTGATGTTCTTCGGTTCGTGGATAAATCGATGTTTCGGTTACGTTGTTCAGCTTCTAAAGATAAAAAAAAAATTAAAAAATTAATCAAATCCAAGCTACTAGAATAATCCAAAGTTGTCCAAATCGTATTTTCACACTTACTCGAATTATCAACTCTAGAAGTAGATGGAAACACCACATATCTGATACTCGTTCTTAAATTAATCGATAACCAATCAGATGGAAACCATTTATCGAGTTCTAAATTCGTAACATCGATCCAATTTTTATTACTTTGCGAATATTCCTGCAAATTCAAACAACACACGTGTCAAAATGGTAATTTTCAAAAATTACACATTCGATAAAATTCAAAACCCATACTTTTAAAGCATCGTTGCCATTTTGAGACGGATCCATACTCAGAGCCATCTCCAACAAATACACAGCCAACGAAACAACACCTTCTGGGACATTTTTCACGTACACAGCTTTATACAAGATGATCCAAATGATCGCGTGGAACCCCTTCGACTGTAGAATACTTCTAGGATCTTGGTAAGAAGCGTTACATGCGGCTGGAATGCGATAAGGTGGCCATGGGATGACTCCAGCGGGCAACAGGTTGTTCTGCCTAATACTAGAATCGCAAATTACCACAGTAAGTGAATATTCAGTCAATTTTTACGATTTGAGTCAACTTTCACTTACTATTCGGCGAACCGGTTCATCGAGCTTTGGAAATCCTCCTTTTGGACGCGTAATAACACGTGCACAGGATCGTACAAGGTTTCCCAAACGTGTGCTTTGGGGATATACAAAGCTTGTTGAAGTGTCCCATTAACGTCGGTGATTGGTGCTTTGTAATCAGCGACCTAGAAAAAATACAATTTTGAAACGTGAGCTTTCTGCGTTCTAATTTCTCGAATAATGTATTGAGGTGTTATTGAAGATTCTATCGTCTGCTTACTTGAGCTAGAACAGCATCGAAATGTCTCAAAGGTTCGGTACCGCATCGATCTGGCATCAACTCCTTCAATCGACTATGAGGTTCGTCACTAACACACAACCAAGTTACTATTTCCGAACGAATTTGGACAGGATACGTAGCACCTTCGAATTCGTAATTCACAGCGTCTAAAAAAAAATAACCATTTGCATCTGAGTACACATTTCAAAGTGAAAATTACGTAATAACGCTACCAACCTGCTAAATTAGTTCGAATACTGCACAACATAGCTACAAACTGCAAGAAACTTTCCAACATCTTGGTATCTGTATCGATATCGTTATTCGTCGTATCCGAAATATCTACTTTATTGAAAAAATTGAACCAGTTTCTAATACGGAATCTGTAACAGTAAATTTCGTCTCATTAAGTGAATCGAAAACATTTCGAAATCAAACAATCGGATAATTACTTTTCGATCAACTCGGATATAAAATCGGAAGCTGGCAATCGTGTAAGTAAGATTTGCAAAAAGTACAAATCAGCATCGATTAACGAATTACAAAAATCTGGCTGAATATAATTCAATGCTTGTCCTCTGATTTGTAATCCATTCCGAGCCCATAATCCGTTAATTATTTCGTAAAATGCGACCTGTCAATTGATAACATGGACATATTAAAAAATCACATCTTGATGTTCGTTTGAACACGATTGGATCCTTGCAGTACTGATTTTTTGGCACCATCGAAAATTTGCCAAGTTCAATATATACTGTATAGATGCGTAAATTCAAAATTGGGGGGGGGGGGGCAGAGAGGGGCCCAATCACAATTTGTGTAATGATAAAAATTATTCATAAGACTTCAAACTACAACTTTTGTTTGAAATTTTTTTCAATCGGACCCCTACCTTCACCAGTTTTTAATATATAAAGTATCTAAAGTAATCTAAGTCCTATTATGCTGAATTTGAGGGGAAGGGATGGTCTAATTGAAAATCATATAATAACTGAAATTACTTGTAGCACCTCAATCTACAACTTTTGTCTGAAAAATCTTTCAATTGGACGCCTTCCCTAGTTTTGAAAAAGCATCTGCCTGACATTATGTGAAATCGGAGGAGAGGGAGAGATCCAATCGAAATTTTTGTAATACGCAAAATTATTCTCAAGATTTCAAGGTACAACTTTTATTTGAAAATTTTTTCAAATTAGCCTCTTCCTCTCTCACTATTTCATTTTTTAATTAGTATCTTCGGAGTGTTATGCCAAATCGGTGGGGAGGGAGGGGTTCAATTGAAAAAATTTCCAGGCGAAAGTTGTAGCTTGAATTCCTAGGAATAATTTTGGTTATTATAAAAATTTTGGTTGGACGCCTCCCTGCCTTCCAATTTTGAATTTCACGTATGTACGAAGTATTGGACTTGGCAAATTTTCATCGGTGCCAAAAAATCAGTACTGCGGGGATCCAATCGTGTTCAACCAAATCAACGTACTTGAATTCGCAAAGGGTGCTTAATAATCGACCGAATCAAATCATTCGTTGGTAAAATCTCCGACAGTGGGATATGCAACACGTTGACAGCTTGACAAGTCAGCATGGCCAAATAACGATGCAATGGAATATGAAACGAGACGGAATTTTCTCCAAATCCATCGACTGATTCGTCCACAGATTTGATCCAATTTCGTAACGAGACTAGAGAATTATGTAGCATTTTCTTCAACAGTGGAATAGTGATTTCACTTTTAAGATGGGAGAGTAGCTTCCACATGGGATGAGCACTAGCTTCCAATTCGACTAAGAATGCACCGTTGTATACGTTCGATTCAAATTCGACGTGGTCTTTGAGCTCGCGTTGAGTCATATTCATGCCTAAATGGGGAAAAAAACATCGTATGGTGATTAAAATCCCAACGAATCGAAAACAAAATTTCCAAAATCTGATAATACCTTGAAAATAAGTCAAGAACGAGAACCACATCTCAATCAACGTATCATTACTCATGAATTGGCGAGCAATCGGCTCGTGATACAGAATATTATTGAGATCGGACACCAAAGGCCAGTAACGACATTCTTTTATCAATGGTAACTCGCAATCCACTATCATAAGCTGAGTATCTTTAACAGTCGAAGTATTCGGACCTAGAACGTGAAATAATAACAAAATTAGCAAACTGTGGTCACAAGTTTGGGCATTTTTTGAATGGTCGAACTTACAACTTGATTTTACTAGTATTTTACTCATCATGTTCATCAAGCTGACTACCATTATGTGTAAAATACCAAACTCGTTGGTCATTCGGACAGCTAGGTTTTCTCTGTAGAATAATTGTACGCTGAGATGCACCACACGATTGGGCAAAGCTTCCGGGTTGCGGGTTTCTTCTAAAATCATAGCAATACGACTGTAATGCATGACGAACGTCTCCGTTAACGCTTCCTAAGAAATATAAAAATGATCCACATGAAAAATCTCAAATTACGAAATTGTGATTAATTATTTGGTAATAATTTTACTTTGTATTCGATATCTGGCAACATGTTTAATAGAAAATACACGATTTTTTCTGGAAATTCGTACTTCACGGTCCAGAAAAATAATTCTTCGAGGAAGGTATTATGGATTAGTTCCTTTCGCAGGCCTAAGCAGTCTGAAATACGATCAATAATAAATAAGAGAAGTCATACTACTTTGTGGTAGTCGTGCAATTGGAATTCGTTTGAATTACCTTTAAATTGAGCAGGAGGATCTAAATTTTTCAACGATTCCAAAGCGTCGACGTACAATTTTTGACTAGTAGCCATTTCTTGGGCGAATTGGGAATCATCTTTAAGCCAGTCTCGAGTGAATTTTTGGTATTCCTATGATCAAAGCAACAGGTTAGAATAGAATAATAAGCAGGTACCTTATAAATGAAAACTTTCTAATACCTGACGATTAATCAACGCTTTAGTCAAGACTTCTCGCATCACAGATCCCATATTACTTAATTCGATTAACAAGCTAAGGAAATTATCAGCAATGGAAACATATTTATCATCGTGACTGTTGGATCAAAAAACATAATATTTTATTAAATTTACCCTCGTTTTCATCATTTTGAGTGAAAAAACGAAAATCTAGAGATGTTTAAATCTGATTGGTTCATCTTTATCAGAAACGAATGAGATTGGTTCAAAATAAAACAACACTCAGCTCTTGAGCCAATCTCATTTGTCAATGATAAGAATAAACCAATCAAGTTGAAGAATCTCTGAGTTTGTTTTTCCACTCTCAACGTCTTCTCAAGTGAAGTGAAATACATTAATTATTACAATGGTCATCTCACCTTAAATTTCTCAAATACTTAATAAACTGGAATAAAATTCTAGGAGCCATGATAGAAGCAATTTCCATCAAATCAGGAGGTATGGCTATATTTTCCGAATCCTTGGCAACGCCATGTCTATCACAGAACCTAAATCATAAACAAACACACTCGTTAATTTCAAATAAAACCGTATTTCCAGCCAAGATGGTACTTTTGCTATATGTTTATACCCCGAAGGCTGCATAATGGAAGCATCGCCGCAATCGCAAGCACCTCCAGATTGACTTCGAAACATATTGAAGTCGTGTTCTTCATGATGTCCTCTTTGAAAACACTCGACACATAAAGACATACAAGGCGTTATACCGCAAGTCTTGCATCGATAAGCTACGTGATTTGTAGTCCATACCAATCCGCAAATGGTAGCTTTATTGTATTGTTTAACTAAAAATAAAATACACAATTATAAAAATGGCTTAATCAGTGAATTCTAATCGAGGCGTGTTTATATCGCCGAACATGCTCGTGTAAACACCGCCGCACGAAACCGAAAGATGAAGAAAGAGGCAACCATCATCAAATGCACTCACCTTGGCAGCTGAACTCATCCGGAGATTTACCTCCAGCGATTAACCACTTGATCCAATCGATATCTAATTCGATGGCTAATATTTCGTCCAATACTTTGGTAATAAGATCTTTCGAATGCGATCGCTTCAAGTACTCGCAAGCTCGTTGCTTTCCCAAAGCTAAAATTTGTTCGACTGATAAACTAGACTCATCCATTTCATCGCTCGATGTTGTCTGTAAGGCAGCTTTTTCAAAAACTGCTGGTTTTTCCACCAAGTCGCGATACTCCGGAGGTGATGGCATTTCGAAAGACAGTCTTGAGTGAATCTTCCGTCAACAACGCTAACTTTACATTTTACCTGGCGTTGGAATTCTACAGCTTTATACGAGGTAATCGCGTCTTCTAAACGATATTAAAACTTCGAGTCGATCGATTCGCGTCGTAAATTATGTGTAAAGCACCACGATCAACGATGCAGATAACAAAGAGTCATGACAAAAAGCGAACATGAGTGATTTGCAGAACGCACTGTAAAGTTTAGAAACGAAAATACCATTTAACTGCGCCTCATCACGTGTACGATGTATTATTGTATTCAACAAGTGAGAATATTTTTGGTATTAGGAGGATTAGGATAGGGAAACAACCAAACAACTCTATTGAATAGAAATAACGAGTGGCGGTGGGTAGTGGTGGGCCAGAAGATATCCACATCCATTAGCATAACATCCACATCCACAACGAGATTCACACATATAAACGTAATCGAGCAACCTTGAAAGAGAAAAATTTTACCCATTTTACCATTTTTTTTTTTTACTTTTTTTTTCAAGAAAAAGTAAAAAACATATTTTTTTGATTTTCTTATTTTTTTGGTACGAAAAATTTCTCAATTTTTTGGAGAAAAAATAGGTAATAGTCAAGAATTTAACTACCACTTTTTAGTTTTTTTGTCATAATCCGCTTCAGGACGATGTAAGGAGTCGATTCCATAAAAAAATTTTGAAAAATTCCGGGGACAAAGTAGAGAAATTTCAAATTTGGTAGTTAACGTTTTGATGAAAAAGTGAAAAACCGTCTTTAAGTATATTTTCAAAGAATTTAACTACCAATTTTCTTTGGTTTGTCCCCGGAATTTTTCAAAAAATGTTTATGAAATCGACTATTCAGATCGCCCCGAAGCGGACTATGACCAAAAAAGTGGTAGTTAAATTTTGTTAGCAAAAAAAGTTTAACTACCACATTTCTTCGATATTTTGTCCCCCGGGTTTTTTCAAAATTTTTTCATCGAATCGAATGCTTACATAATCCTGAAGTGGATTATAACACAAAGTAGATTTTCATTTTTTTTTCTTCTTAAATTTTTATTAGATAGAAGTTGTTTCATGTTTTTATTAAATTGTGTAAATACGAAAATGTTCCCTTTTTTTGTTTCTATTCTCCCCGTATTTTCATATGGTGCCTAGGGAAGGCTGAGTTTTTTTTTTTCGTAAACAATGTTCTAAATCAATCATAAATGTGACCTGATAATTTTTTTTTAATAAAATTATTGTTTATAAAAAAAAATTCAGCCTTCCCCGCGTATTTTTAGTTGGCCCCTCGAAAACAAGACGAAGAGATGTGGTAGTTAAACTTTTTTTGCTAACAAAATTTAACTACCACTTTTTTGGTCATAGTCCGCTTCGGGGCGATCTGAATAGTCGATTCCATAAAAATTTTTTGAAAAATTCCGGGGACAAACCAAAGAAAATTGGTAGTTAAATTCTTTGAAAATACACTTCAAGACGGTTTTTCATCAAAACGTTAACTACCAAATTTCTCTATTTTGTCCCCGGAATTTTTCAAAAAATTTTTATGGAATCGACTTCTTACATCGTCCTGAAGCGGATTATGACAAAAAAAGTGGTAGTTAAATTCTGGACTATTACCAAAAAATAAATAATGATCTTCTCAGTTCTCATTCACAAATTTAAAAATACTTCCAATTTTTTTTTTAAATTTGGAATGAAAATTTTAAAAAATGGAAAATAAAAATCTTTATTTTTTTCAAGTAATAGTTACTTGAAAAAATAAAGTTTGCAACGTCTTTTCTGAGTTTTCCTTTTCCTTGAGATATATTTTTTATTTTTTTGCTTTTTTCAAGTAAAAAATCACTTTCACTTTTTTGGTGCAAAAATTTTTGTAACTTTCTCAAATTTTTTTTAAATTTATGAAAATTCAGTATTTTATTTGTAATTAATATGGTATTCACTAAAAAAAATTTCAATTTTTTTGTAATCAGTTTCTACAAAAAATTAAAAAAATTTCTTCCGCAAAAAATTTTGGGAAATTTTTTATTGAAAGAGTGAATTTTTTTATAACTTTTTTTTAGAGAAGAAATTTTTTAATTTTTTTGGAATAAATAAATTCGTTAATTTTTTCAAAGTCTATAAAATTCCTCACTTTTATGGTAGGTATAAAAAATTTCATTTCGTACTTTTTTGGTGCAGAAAATCTTTAATGTTTTTTTTTTTTTTTGAAAAAAGTTTTTTAGAACTCTTACCTAAAACCTAGGTAGTGAAGAAATTTTTTCAAATTTTGCAAGAAAAAAAAACTTTAATAGGTAGGTACCTACCTATTTTCAAGTTGAAAGAGTGACATTTTTTCATAACTTTTTCCCAGAATTTTCTTGAGATAAAAAATTTTCCAAAATTTTTTGGAATAAATAAATTCTTCAATTTTTTCAAAAGTATAAAATTCCTCACTTTTATGGTATAAAAAATATTTTCTTCAATTGAAAAATTCTGTACTTTTTTTGGTGCATTTTTATTTTTATTTTTTTGGAAAAAATTTTTGAAAACTCTTTCAAAGAATTTTTTTTTTAACTTTTGTAACAGAAAAATCTTCTAATATATTTTTCAAGTTGAAAAAGAAAAAAAAATTCAACTTTTTTGAAGCAGAAAATTAAAAAAAAAAAATTTGAGGTATAAAATTCCTTGAAATTTTTTAATTTTTTGGAATAAATAAATTCTTTAATTTTTTTCAAGTAGAAAATTCCTCACTTCTTCGGTGCAAAAATTTCGTAATTATACTTTGGTACTTCAATACTAATTTTCTTGAACTTTTTTTAAAATTTATGAAATACAGAATTTTATTTGTAGGTATCCTGTAAATTTTTTTTTTTTTTTTGTAATGAAGTTTTTGTTTTTGGGATAGTTGCCTTGGATGATTTTTTCCAAGTAAAAAATTCTGCAAGTACTTTTTTTGGTGAAAAAATTTTCAATTTTTTTTTTTTAAACAAAGTTTTTAAAAATTCTTTTTTAAAGAAAAAAATTTTCTAACTTTTTCAAGAGAAAGAAATCTTTCAATATATTCAAGTTGAAAGAGTAAATTTTTTTCTATATCATTTTTGAAATAAAAATCTTTCAAAATTTTCTTGGGTAAAAAATTTTCCAAAATCTTTTGGAGAATTAATTTTTCATTTTTTTTGGAATAAATAAATTCTTCAATTTTTTCTAAATAAAAAAATTCCTTATTTTCTTGAAGAATCTTTTTAAATTTATGAAATACTGTATTTTATTAATTTTGTAGGGAGTTAAAAAAATTTAAATTTATTGGGATAAATTTTTATATCTACTCGTACCTAGGTACCCATTTAATTTTTTTGATGACTTTTTCAACGTGAAAAATTACATACTATTTTTGGTGCAAAAATTTTTTCATTTTTTATAGAAAGAAGTTTTTAAAAACTCTTTTAAAGAAAATTAACTTCTGTACTTTATAGGAAAAAAAATCTTTCAGTTTTTAAGATTGAAAGAAGTGAAAATTTTTTATAACTTTTTTGAAGTCGAAATTTTTTTAGTTTTCAAAATTGTTTTGCGGTAAAAAATTTCCAGAATTTTTTGGAGAAGAAATTTTTCAACTTTTTTCAATAAGAAAATTAACTCACTTTTTGGTGCAAAATATTTCGTAATTCTCTTGAAGCTTTTTTTTTAATGTATGAAGTACCGCATATCCAGTGAGATTTTTTTCAGAATAAGATGACTTTTTTTAAATTAGAAAATTTCTCTTTGGTAAAAAGTTTTAGAAAACTCTTCTAAAGAAGAAATTTTACAAAAGATTTTTTTTGAATTTCAAGTTGCAAAAATGAAATTTTTTATAACTTTTTTGAAAAAGAAAATTTTTTAAAATTTTTCTGAGCTAAAATTTTTATAATTTTTTTTGAAGAAGACATTTTTCAACTTTTTGAAATAGAAAAATTCTTCTATTTTTTTCAAGGTAAAAATTCTTATTTTTTGGTCCCAATTTTTTTCAAATTTTCATGAACCAAGAAGATCATTTTTCAATTTTCTTGGGAGTAAAAAAATCCCTATTTTTTTGGAATGTAAAATATTTTCCATTTTCCTTCGTACAAAAATGTCTCATTTTTTAGAGAAAAAAATTCACGTTTCTATGAAACAAAAATCACTCCCATTTAACATTTTAAAACTGACAACCCGCACCCTTCTTCACCTTTTCGAGAAAAAATCGAGATTGTTCCAATAGAAAAACCTTCGATGAAAAAATTGAAAGCTCAACTTTCATAATTCAAAAGAGAGCATTTTATACGTTGTTTGCTGAAATAATACACAAGATTTCCAAACTATACAATCTTAAAAGTGTTTATTTTGATTAAAAAAAGTACACAAACAGGAATACTACTCACAATCATTCATATTAACATAAATTTTACGTTGAAAAAAAAAATAATAAAACAAACAAACAAAACCGAAAAATAATAATACTCGTCACTAGGATTAAAAAGTGGAATGTCTAGAGTCAATTTTTTAAACGTTATAACAACCAAAGCATAATCTGCTCTGCTTCGTGAACCTACTCTGCACATTTAAGCCTTTGAAATCGCGTGCCATAATTTAGCAATAAAAAAGGTCTCTATCTACGAAACACGTCATCATTGCAATCTCTGCCTTGGTAATATTTTACAATAATTAATAGGTACACAATGTAAAAATAGCGCGTGAATTTGAACCATTGATAAGCTTAAGAATATTCACAACCTTTGTCGTCGTATATAGTAAATTACTTTTCGTTGAAAAAAATTGTTAAAAAATGATTAAGTAAAAAAAATGATTAGGTACAAATTTTTTTTTAAAATTCAATTTACAAAACACGACACTGATTGATTCTTTAGTATTTAAAAATGATATACCCATTTATAGGGCGCCAGCACAGCTTTCAATATTTCACATTGAAAAACACTTCAATTCCAAGAAAATGTCTTTCTTCTGAGATTCTAGTTGGCTGTTTCGAGCCTAAGTACCTACATAGACGTACACGATGTACGCGATGAGTATTGTTACTATAAAACAGAATACTTTATTATTACAGCTGAGCGGATGGTGACGATGGGGGAAAAGGTAGAGACAATTCTTCGTGGAAAATCAACTTACACCGAGAAAACAAAAACCGCTGAAGTGGTCACTTTTGCATTAAATACGACGTAGATACACCATGAACATTGTAAGTTGTTTATTCCACCTTTGAAGGTTTTCAACGGGGTAATCCGATCACGTTCTCGAGTTGCACAGATGCAAACAACACGTCGAGTAGCTTTTCCAATACAATGCAATTTTCTCCATTGAAAAATACTCGAAATTTTTCCATCTTCGATCTCGCATTCTTGTGCCATTTTTAGCAAATTCCTGCATCCTACGGCCGCTCAAATTCGTCGACAAATCCGTTCGCGTGTATCTCTAATTCTCTATAAAGCCATTTAAAATTGCAACTCGCACGTAATATGACTAAGCGATAAGCTGTAACGTAGTACATCTTATAAATAGGAACAATGAGTGTTTAAAAACAGCCATTTTAAACCGGTAAATTCATCTTTCGATAATAACCAACTCAAGCTTGCAAAATCAATCCATTTGCGTATAGACTGACTCGAAATCAATTCGTCGATGAGTCGTTCTTACTCGTGAAATCGATTCTTAGCAACTTTCCGATGTTTTCAAGCACGCCTTCTTCTTCGCACATTTTACAAGTAGGTACATTTCTTATGTATAAATCATTAAAATAGTCAACCCTGTAAATATTACAAGTAAATGAACATGAATACGCTTAAACGTTCACAAGCTCTTCGGAATGTAAAAAAAATGAAATAAAAATTATAAAATCTGCGGCTTCAAAAAAAAAAAAACTACCGAGATTCGAGCGGTAACATTACCACATCCTCAATTGTTTCATCACTATATGCGGATTTAAAAAAAAAATCAACCGGATTTTTCTATTGGAAATTTCACTGGGGTTTCAATTCACGTAGTATGAAACCTACTTCCTCATCAAAATCCAAATCTAGCATAAAAATTGAAATTTCCTTCAAAAACAGAAAACTCCGGATAAAAAAGAAAGCACCACTTTGATTTTTAAAAATACTCACAAACATGGCTGGCAACTTGGCAAAAATACTCAATTTTTTGAAGAAAAATTTTCATCAAATTTTTTTGGGGTAAAGATTCCAATTTTTTGCAGTAGATTGTTTTTGTTTCAAGATTTTTCAACTTTTTGGGAGTATTTTTTTTCAATCTTAAATTTTTCTCCAACATAATATAAATTAAGTTTAGGTATTGAAGGAAAAAGTTTCTCAATTTTTAGTGGTAAAAATATTCGTCAATTTTTGTAGACCCTAATCCCAATTCTTTAGAAAAAAAATTTCTCAAATTTTCAGAGAAAAAGTATTTCTAGGCCTAGGTAATTCAAATTTTTCATTAAACAAAAAGATTTAATTTTTTTCAGGAATAAAAAATTTTTTATTTAAAAAATCTCAATTTTTTGTTTCAATATTCTTGAGAAAAAAATATTAGGTAACATTTTTTTAGGTGATACTTCTCAAATTTTTTTTGAAAAATCTCCATTAAAAAAAAAAAAAAAAAAAAAAAATCAATTTTTTGGAGGAGTTAGATTTTTTTCAGAAAAATCACTACTTTGTGAAGAAAAATATTTCTCAAATCGTCGTGGGAAAAATTCCAATTTTTCGTCTCAATTTTTTCTCCAACATATTTTTTAAGTTTTTTGAAGGAAAAAGTCAATTTTTTAGGGAAAAATATTTCTCAAATTTTCAGAGAAAAAATCCAGCTCATTTATATTTTTTGGCAGAAAAAATGTTGTAATTCTTTTTGGAATGGAAAATTTTTTATTTAAAAAAAATTCAATTTTTGTTTCAATAGGTAAATAAAAAATTCCCACAACTTCTTTGAAAAATTCCAATTTTTGGTTTGATTTTTTTTTTTTTTTTTTGAAAGAAAAAAACTTGAATTTTATTGAGAAATAAAAACTAGTTGCTTTCTTCATTTTTTTGAAGGAATTTTTTTTTTCAATTTTCAGAGGTAAAAATATTGGTCAAACTTCTGGGGAAAATGGTCCCAATTTTCGGTGAAAATTTTCATTAAAATTTTTTGGGGTTGAAAGATTCTATTTTTTTTTTCAAGTATCTCATTTAAAAAAAAAAAATCTCTTATGTATTTTTTGTTTAATTTTTCTTGAATTTTTTTTAAAAATTTTTGTGGTGTATGTTTTTTTTTTTGAAAAAAACTTTCAATTTTTTGGAAAAATGAAAAATTTGATTAAGTATTTATTTTAAACAAAAATCACTCAATTTTTTTTTTTTTAATTTTTTCAAGTGAAATCTTTTTAATATTTTGGAGGAAAAAATTGGAGTAGGTAGGCATACAATTTTAAAAAATATTTTTCAACAAAATTTACTGTAAATCAATTTTTTTGAAAAAAAACTTCAATTTTATGAAAAACAAAATCTCTAATTTTTGGAGTAAAAATCATCAAAAATTATGATTTTTTTTAAAATAAAAAATCATAGAATTTTCTTTTTCAAATATTCGGAGAAGAATGAGAAAATGGGTAGAAAAACAAAACAATTTCTTATCTTATTTTTTTAAAAGTCCAATTTTTTCCTAATTTTTTTTTGTAGGGGGGGGGGAGGGGGGTAAAAATACAAACCTTTCTGTGCCATTTTTTTCTTTCAAAAATACTTCAGTTTTTTAGGAAAAACTCTCCGAGAGAAAAAATACCAACTTTCAGCCTATTTTTTTTTTTTTTTTTTTTTTTTTTTGTTGAAAAAATCGAATCTGTCGTTAGAAAAATAAAATGATTGATTTTTTTGGAGTAAGAAAAAATTGGATTTTTGGAGAAAAAATCTCTCAATTTTTTAAAAATAAAATTTTCACGTGTACGATACATAGAAATTTTTTTTTTGGAGTAGGTAATATGATTTTTCAACTTGTAAATTTTTTAAAAGAGAAAAATGTCGTAATTTTTTTAAATAAAAAAATCTTTTTGATTTTTAGAAATATTTTTTTTCAAATTTTCCGAATAAGAATCTACAATTTTCTGAACAGAAAAAAAATCACTATCACATTCAACACAGTCATCCCATTGCAAAAATCGAGTTGAACCATAAGAAATTTGAAATTGCCAGCCTTGCCTGCGTCACTGTGTATGTTTCGTTGGACAAACCAATTTTTCAAAAAGACTAGTAATAAAAAGAGTACAGAGAACAGAACGAGAAGAAGAAGTAAACCACACACACACACAAACACAAATAAAACGTAAAAAAACAAGCTATCACAATGCGCAAATCAAAAAGAAAAAGATCAATAAAACGATCAAAATAACAAGCCTAGTTACAGCAACATGTCTCCACTGGGGTATTCTTGTCTTGTGATGATATAAAAAATACACATAAAAAATGAGAAAAATTCCAACTTAAAAGTTAATATGACTAGAAATTACGTTAGATCATTTCTTCCAAAAAAAAAAAAAAAAAAAAAAAAAAAGAGTAGAGTATTAAATCTCGTTGAAATGCTACAGTATGTAGTATGGTGTTAGAATGCATCGATTTCGATATATATATTTTATTGTCATCGCTTTTTAGCTCGAAAGTTCTTCTCCCTCGAGAATTGCTTATGCATTCTGTTTTTGCTAAGAAAACAGGAAGAGAGACGAGAAGGAAGAGAAGGCAAAGTAATCAAACTCGTACAGCTCTGGCACCTGTTCTGCTGGCGAAATACGAAGTGAATTCGTCTTCGTCGTCGGCTGATTCGCTACAATACTGCTTGGCTGGAACGAATTCCTCGTAGTAGCCCGGATTAGTGATCACATTTGGCATTAGTTCTATTCGTTCTGGGTCATATTCTTCGCTTCGATCTGTAATTAAAATTATCGTTAAATTAGTACGTTTCGAATACGACCGATTTGAAAAATAATGGCACTTGTCGATGGATAACTTACACAGTGAAGTGTGACTATCACGATATAGCACGCAGCACGTGCCTACGGTTAGAATTAGTAAGGTTGTCATTACAATGGCCACTGCTGCTAGCCAAGCCCTGGTGTCGAAAGTTTCGGCACCGTCGAGCAGGTGTCTTGCCAGCTCTGAAAAAACCCAAATCATTCTGAGCGAAATTCCACTTTTTTTTAAGCTCATAAAAAATATGCTTTACCTATTTCTTGTACGTCGTGCCTCGTTTTCGCCAAGACTGTAGTAGTCTCACCAGGACCGAGTTTATTAGTAGCCCATATTTGAAATATATAAGTAGAATTAGGATTCAATTTATAAATATCAGTTTGAGTCTGCAAAAAAATATGAAGTCAATTCGTCAACGATTAATCAACTTGAACAGGTACCAATCAAACCAAACAGTCGGAAAATTATACCAACCGCGGTTGAAGATATGTAATGTGGATTGATATGCCATTCGTCATCGCTATCTGCTAATTTATAACGTATAGTTATATTGATAATAGGATACCCTCCGTCATCCTTCACTTTCCATTGCAGGACAGCCAGTACAGTCCTAGGAATCACTGTTACGTTCTCCAAAGCAGCAGGAGGAGCTAGACAAAATATGGTTCAATTATTTACCAATAAATTATAAAAACCATTGCAAATCAAAAAACGAAAAAAAAAGACATACTTTTAACATTAACCCAAAACATAGACAAAACTTGATCTTTATCACGTTCTAAACACGTGTATCTTCCGGAATCATTTTTCTCCAAGTTGATTAATAATAAGTCTCCATTATCCAAGACATTCCATCTATTTTTGCCTTGTCGGACCCATGTAACGATATCAATTTTATTCGATCCTCTGTCACAAGGCAGTGTCAAATTAGTCTTAAAATCGGCGTTTATGTTTTTCCACGAGTTCGAATCTCTTTCTTCGATACATAAAACTGCAAAAAGAAAAAGAGCAAATTTGATTACATTATGAATCGATTTTCACATAACACATACATTTTAGGGCATTTATGGTAGGATTATTATGAACTTGAAATCTAATTGAGTTAGGTCATGCGATATAATGAATTCCTATAGAACGATGCTCGAATAGGTTTTAATCAAAGGGATGGATTTTAGTATGATGAGTGATGGCCTGAAAAAAGTTAACCATGTAGGTACTTTCGTTCACAAAGAAGTGGGAATTGTTAAACATTAATTTGTTTCGATTAGTAGCCTAAGGCTACGACAAGTAATAATTATATTTTCGCGTGTATAAACAAAATAAAAGTTGACTCGTGCAGATACTTTATGCTCGATTCAGTTCGATCATACTTCATTTCGATACTTCAAAAATTGACATCTGCTAAAAGGTAACCGGAACTAATTAACTACCCTAAAGATGGACTTACCTTTAACAAAAAAATTCAACAATAAAACACATTTCGCTAAAAGTCTTGGATATATCATTATTCAAGCAAACGTAACATTCATTTCGAGAAAATTTGATCGATTCGAAGATTTAACTGGATTAAAATCTTCATACTGTTCTTCAAACTACTTATTAAAGAAATTCTAAGGTGTAAATCGCGAATTATTGCACCTGACCATTGGCGATGTAAGCACAAAAACACCCCTATCAACAACAAATTCACGCAAAAGCTGAAAGCTTAGAGATTATCGTAAAAACACAATAAACTAAAATGTCCATTCTGATTGGTCCAATTTATCCTTGAAAAGGTTGTTTGTTTTCATTTTGTGAGCTTTTATGTAAATATGGCGCCAGTATTTGGAATGCTATGAGAAGTTCAATTTTTAATGAACTTTTTGTTTGAAAAACTTTGGAAAAGTTGAAAATTTTATTATTTTTGAATTTTTTTGGTCTTAATCAAGTAATATAACATAAAAAAAATACTTTATTTGGAGAAACACAAGAAAAAATTGAAAAAATGAAAGTGAACTGTGAATCAATCAAAGTGTCATTCAGTCAAAACTTTCAGACAAGGTGCATAGAAATAGATAGGCAAAGTTCTTTTCTTTTCTTATCAAAGGCCGGTAGTTTACCAACAAAACTTTTGCTCAAAAATAGCTCAAAACTTCAAAAGTTCTAAACTTCAGAAGTTGAAAAACTGAAAAACTGTGCAGTGTAAAGCTTTATTTCAAAATGAAACAGTAAAGAAAGAGACAGAATAAAAATATATTACCAAAAAATAAAATACCGAAAGTTGAAGTGCTTATCAAGAAAAATAGTAGAAGAAACGAGAAAAAATTGATGGCATTTGCATTTTTTCCACTACCGGTTTATGAGGTTCGCAGCATCTCATTCTACCATCAGTGCAAGCAGCTTGTCTTCCTTCTATTTCCGAATATTCTTCAGTAAATATTCGCAAACTTCTTGGACACAGCTGTGGCAGAAGACACAAACACGTAGGATTTTTCTCCTTCGAAGGTATCAGTTCTTCTCTTTCTTTACTCGATGTTAAACTCACCAGCAACAGTGAAATGAATCTGCAAACGTGTAAAATCCTAGTTAAAACAAAACTTCACTTTTCACCGCAGAAAAGTAGTGTTTTACTTACACTAACACGTATTTCACCGTCATATCGAGTTTAAAACCACCGAAGATGTTTAATAAATGTAAAAATATTGTTTCAGGACACCAACAGTTCCATTCGAATATCACTTTTACACTGGAATTCGTAATCAACTTTCCAAATGGAGTCTAATAAAGTAATTTCGCGAGTTATTTCACTCGTTTGTCATTATGTAAACGAACTCGTTTTGCTAATTACCCTAATTTAACGGTTCCAGGAATGGGCACCGAATCAAACAGTTTGCACGACGATGGATATTTTATCGACGGCTTTGAAAAGTAATATAGTACCCAATAAAGAATACCTTTTGCAAGGAAGCATATTAGATTCTTCTGTCGAAGTATTACTTCATAGACTGCGTGGTTTATGCGATAATGTCGACTCCGGAGCGGAAACGTTCTCCGATCAAGAAATGTGTTTCAGTATAAGTACGTTCTAAAATTATACTGAAAATGGTCTTGTCTTTCGTTACTGATTTAATCCTTTACTCATTTTTGTTACTAGGAGGTAACAGTGTTCCCATGTTTTTACGTGTAAGACGTGCTATGGATCAGTATAATATGACGCCTAGGGATTTGCCTTACCAACTTCGATACATCGGTGAACCGGAATTGGGCACTGGTTAGTTGGTGGACTATTCAAATTACTCATTTCCCATCACTTTATAATACGATTGAAATTTTGTACAGGTGATAAAAGTAGACCTACCATTGTCAGAAGTAGCATAGATGTTGCAGTAACCCCTACTATCTTAGAATACCTGACCGAACTCGGTGCCAGATTAGAATTCGAGTATGCAGCTCGCGGATATATGTTTCGTAAAGGTCGTATGAAAATAACGGTTTCCAAAATATTCAAGGTAATTAACAGAAATCACGTCAGCTGCATTGTTTCGAGTTTATACTTAGTGGATATTTTTTAGGTATCGAATCAAGGACTAGCTAAAGCTCACGAAGATCTTATATCGTCGTCGTATCTGGTAGAAATGAGTGTTTTAGCACCCAGTGGCCAGGATGCCATTGGAGAAGATATGAAAGCATTTGCAGAGCAATTAAAACCATTGGTACTTTTGGATAAAATAGATTACAAACGGTTACCACATTCTAATATGCCTTGAATTGGTTGCCTTTCGAGTTTTTTTTTGGGGGGGGGGGGGGGACGACGATGAAAATCAATTTTTTTATTCATATATTGTACATATTTGTATAAATTTGCATCTGTTTGTAGAAAAAAAACATTTATAATCTCTATAAATTTTTATTATTTATTAATTTCACAATTTTAAAAAATGCAAAAAAGTAGGCGACATTACTGTACTCTCAAAGATTGCAATTTCTTCCTCAGTTCGTCGAACTTCTGTATTTTTCTTATGAACAAATCAGCATGACGAGTTGCTACCTTCGTATCAGCGATATGAATCATATCGTTATCGATGTAGAAATCCAGCTATTAAAAAATAAAGGCGATAGATCGATTAAAAGAAACGTATAAACTGGCAATTAAAGTTGTGGAATAATTATGACTTACTTCGGAACCAGATTGGAAACTTCCATCCAGTCCTGAACCTCCTTTAGTCCACACCATGTTCTTCATTTTATGCTTGAAACAGAGTAACTGCTTAGTTAGTTCTTTTTCCGTATCGATGTTGGAGCCGGATCTTTCGAGAACTGGTCTCATGAAGGTGGCCAATTTCGAAAGGGGAAGTGTTTTGTAGAGTTTCAAGTAACTGTAACAGAATACAGGAAGATAAATTCTGTTCTTGTAGAGCAGAGTAATAAAGAGAAGATTTAACGCTGCTACCTTCTGATGGTAGGTAACATCTCTTGTTGCTTAACTTCGTCCAAAAAGATACGCGCTTGATATTTGGTAGCGTCTCGGGTATGATCTTCGTGAATTGTTTCGGGAGAAGGGGATGTTGGGCATAAGAATTTCGGGCATGCGAATATGAAGCAGTTTTCGAACTCCTAAAAATAAATTAAAATGATATTTGCGATTCGAAAATTAGCATTAGAAATGATAAACGAATTACATCGATATCTCCGCTTTGCATTCGGGCAATCTTATCGATCAAGTTTTTATCCCTTAAAGCTTGTTGGATTGATTCGTCGATGTATTGTGGATGTAAAACCAAACAAATCGATAACAAGTGATACATCTGATCGGTTTGTTTGTTGATCTGGATAACAAAATATCGTAGAATTAGAATAATTCAACTAGAAATTGAGCAAGTTCATTATTTCGATGCATTTACTTGATCATTTTGATAAGTTCTCGCTTGGAACAACTGCTTAGCTCGTTGTAAATATAATAAAACCGAGCTGAACGTACGAATGGCGTCTGCATAACGTCTCATCATCGTGTACGCAAATCCTACATAATACGCCATAGTAATCTGACAAGCTGGCACCGAGGAATATTGACTCTGTAATAATTTTTCAAAAAATAAACGAATATTACGAAAATTATTCATGGGAAGAAACACAATCAAATAAAAGTATTCGACCTTCTTATGAATTTCAATATTTTCTAGCGCCTTAACAGCTTGATAATAATCGCCAAGCAGCGAATGTAATCGCAGCAAACCAACCAACGAGAAATATCCCAACATTTTGTATAACGAATGTTTACCAAAAACACCGGCAACAGAATCAGCATTACCTCCGCTAGCTTGAACCTATTTTCAACGAAAAAATAATAAAGGAATCAATAAATAAAAAACACATTAGAAATGGTTTGAAAGAGGCTCACCTCGAGTTGCTTTTTAATGTTGGATACATCGATGAGAGAATGCAACACATTCAAAACAGATAACACGTTCCATACACGATTGAAATTAGCTTTATCTTGTAACAAATCGATCTCTTCAATCGTTTTTTTAGGTCTGAGTTTGTACTGAGAAAAAGCTTGAAACTGGTAGACGAATTCGTCAATTAATTCCCATAGCCAGACGTCTGGCAATTCGAGCGGAAGCGGAATTTTATTCTCGCTATCAGCAACTAAAACGATATAAATTATTATAAAATGTACCTGTAATTTCCAATGAAAGTAATAAACAATACATACGAAGGATAAGATTGAATAAGTTGCAATAATTGGAGAACGAATCGAATCTTTGTTGTAGAGTAACAGAGCTACTGAGACGAGCATGAAGATGTCTGAAGTACAGTTCTTTGTAAAGAACTAAAAAGGTCTGTAAATTATAATTTATCGTATTAGAGGATTAATATAGATTGGTCCAAGTTGAAGTATAAAGTTACTTACGCGATCACCCTCAACTAGACATGAAATACTGTTTTCATCGGGCCAAGGTGTACGATCAAAGTATTCTTCGGACAATTTAGGAAACCTAAATGAAATCTAACGTTACAAAGTGCTTGGAAAATACCATAAACACCCGTTTTCTAAAGTACTTACGTGTTTTCGTATAAATCTTGAATGTCGTACATTCGCTTCTCTTTGATGGCGACATGAAAGTATTGAATGAATTGCTTGATTACTTCGGGGATATCCGAAGTCATCGAAGAATACCGATAGAATGGTCTTTCAACTTCTTCAGTATATGGTTCCAAGGTTGATGCACCGGCGCTATGGCCATAATAACCCTGCAAAATAACCGAAAATTAGAACGTTTGTTGTACAGGCTCGGGTTAGGTATATTGGACAAAGTAAAAATATGTTTATACTCACATCATCAGCCGGTTCTTCGTACATGTTGAATACACTCGATGGATACCAATTAATTCAAGGAAGCTGCTGGAGGTGAAAAATATGATTAAAAGAACTAATTTTAATTAAAATTATTCATTTATCGATGCAAAAAACACCGACATGCCAGCAAGAAAAATTCTTCCATCAAAATATTCCGATAAATTTGTTGACTTTATGGAATGGAATTGATAACTTTTTAGGCTGCATTTACAATAGGTTTAAAAATGGCGCCAATTTTTCTTTTCAATTTTATTTTGTTTAAAAAAACTCAAAATAATATTTCAATATCAAATTTGAAAGGATTCAAACATTTAAAATACAAATTTGAGTATTTTCTCCAATTTAAAAAAGTTTCAATGAAAAAAACTTGAAATTTCAAGCTCAACTTTGCAAGCTCACACTCACAAAGTCATAAAAATTTCCAATGCTTTGTTTACATTGTCTAAGAAGTTCCTAAGAAAATGATTACTCCCGGTTCAGCGTTTTCAATTATTTCAGTTTGAGTGCTCGAATTTTTTGTATATTTTAGCTATTTTCTACCGAAAATTGAATTATTTTCGATTAATTTTGACGTGATTATTATGGTGAAAAGTCTCCTTGCATATTATAATATCTCATATAAAAAATCCTTGACCTAATCAAGCCCTCACTCACATCGTTCGAGTTCGTTTTGATTGTCGTTCAAAATGTCTTTAACTTGCGCTAGTAAGTATAGTTTTTACTCTATACAAGCATATTTAACGCATTACAACGTTTATCTCAATTACTTAATGTATCAACTTTATAACTCGACGTGTTACAGTTTCCAACGAACTGCCCGAGCACCCAGTCATTTCGCCGGTATCTGGATGCATCTTCGAACGCAGATTGATCGAGAAATACCTCCAAGAAAACGGCACCGATCCGATCAACGGAAAAGAATTGACTATTGAACAGTTGATCGATATCAAAAGTAATTTACTCGTATGTTCTCGATTGTTGGAAATTCAACAATTCTCCTAACACTGTGTTACTCGGTTACAGCTAATCCTGTTGTCAAAGCTAAGGCTCCGACGACGACCAGTATCCCCGCAATATTGAAACAATTACAAGACGAATGGGATGCTATCATGTTACACAGTTTTACTCAAAGACATCAGTTACAAATAGCTCGACAAGAGTTGAGTCACGCTTTGTACCAACACGACGCCGCTTGTCGTGTTATTGGTCGTCTGACCAAGGAACTTACAGCTGCCCGAGAGGCTCTAGTTACGCTGAAACCGCAAACCGGTGTTGCTGCAAATGCAACAGCTATTCCTCAACCGGTAAGTGCATCATGGGTCATTCTGGCTCTACGATGAGCAGTTTTTAATTAACGAAAGGTGTTTTACAGGCTATAGCAATGGAAGCTGCAAATGTACCGAATCAACCTATGGAACAAGCCGGTATGACCGATGATGTAATACAAAAACTCCAAGATAAGGCTACTATATTGACTCAGGAACGTAAACGAAGAGGAAGGAATGTACCTGAAGAACTCACTTCACAAGAACGTATTAAAAACTTCCATACTGAAGCTTCGCACGTTGTAAGTATGCGATAAATTAGCCATTCGATTCGTTCTTTGAGTGGAATTCATGTTTGGTGATTATTTCAGGGTCTTCATAGTGCCAGCATTCCTGGTATATTATCGTTAGATATTCAAGCTTCAGATACGAGTAAAATATTAACCGGAGGTACGGATAAAAATGCGGTTGTATTTAATAAAGATATGGAACAAGTGATTGCCGTTCTTAAAGGCCACACGAAGAAAGTCACTAAAGTTATATATCATCCTGAAGAGGTAATATCAACCGAGTACGATAATGATTTTATCCTCAAAATATAAAATCGATATTAATCGGAATGATTTCCTCAGGACGTAGTTATTACAGCATCGCCAGATACAACTATTCGGGTATGGAACGTTGGAGCTTCGCAACAAGTCCAATTATTAAGAGCGCACGATGCTCCAGTGACAGGTTTATCACTACATCCAACCGGAGACTATGTCTTGTCGACGTCCACAGATCAGCACTGGGCATTCTCTGATATCAGAACTGGAAAATTATTGACCAAGGTATGTACTTTTCGATTCTTCTGTGCGACTGGTGGAAAGAGTTTCACTAAAAACGACCTTTTGTTTTTAGGTAGCGGATCAAGCTTCTATTGGAATTTCTTTGACAACGGCGCAATTCCATCCTGATGGTTTAATTTTCGGCACCGGAACTTCTGACTCGCAAATTAAAATTTGGGATTTGAAAGAACGTTCGAACGTGGCCAATTTCCCTGGTTAGTTGATTTTTACCAAATTAGGTTCCTCATCATTGATCAAAAATGAGTTGAATATCTATTTTTTATTTTATTTCTTTTCAGGACACACCGGACCCATAACAGCAATTTCATTCTCCGAAAACGGTTACTATTTGGCCACAGCAGCCGAAGACTCTTGCGTACGTTTATGGGATTTAAGAAAATTGAAAAACTTCAAAACGTTGGCATTAGACGACGATAATAAAAAATACGAAGTTCGCGACTTATGTTTCGATCAAAGTGGAACGTATTTAGCTGTCGCTGGAACCGACGTCAGGTACGTATTTTGAATTCGCCTCGTGAATAGTGATTCAAATGGGCAATTTAATCGCCATCTTTGGTTTTTTTCTCAGGGTTTATTTGTGCAAACAATGGCAAGAGTTGAAAGTATTCAATGATCATACGGCAGCTGCGACTGGAGTCAGATTTGGACGTCATGCTCAGTATATTGCTTCCACTAGTATGGACAGGACGTTGAAGATATATGGATTGAAATAATTGGACGTAGTCGTTGTAATATGGCATTTCTCCTTGATCCAGGTGACATTACGTGAGGTTTCGTGAACGTTTATTATAAACCATTATTTCGCTATGTTTATTTTTAATTAATGAAGATAATTTTTAATAGTATTCTATCATGAGTACGCACGTTGCATAAATGTCAATAAAATTTATCCATCTTGCTAAAAAAAAAGTACCTTTTTTACTTTAAATACCAAACAAAATGAAACAAAAGTTTGAATATTTTAGTTTTATATTTGGCGCCCTGAATCGCAGTTCAGCGTCACATAATTGACAAATTATTACGCCTCTAAAGGCAAAATTATTTGCTAATATAAACGTAACTAGTTTACAAGTTCGATCGACGATAATGAATGCAAATCATTTTCGCTTCATTGACCAAACCGATTTTTCAAATCCATCAAATATTTGCAATTCGTCACAAAGTCGTCCGTATCAAAATGTGGATTTTTTATTTTAAAAAAAGTTACATTATCTGACTCCGAAAGATCTTCAAAATGTTGTGAACTTGAGATAATTTATAGACTAAGTCGCTCAAAGAATTTTGAAATAATCGATCTTTCGCTTGTGTCAACTCTCTATTCAGAGTAATCTAAAAATTATGGGGAAAAAATCATTATTTGATTAAAACCAATTATCATACTAGTAATTCATTATTATTCTCACGTTTGCTTCTTTCAATTTCTTTATTGACTTTTTTTTTCTTCTCAGCTGTTTATTTTGATTTTTCACTCGCAATTCTAGTTCATCTATGATTTTCTGTTTCTAAAATTAATGGAATGTATTAGAAGAAGTTTCATCGTTTTTTTTTGAACGAAAAATTAATTTCTTAACTTACCGCGTTCAATTTTCTTTCGGAGGCCCTGTTAAACTCTGAAACAATTGGTAAAATGAGAATTAATGAATTTGAATAATTTTAAATTAAAAATGAATGTTTCGAACAAGATCTGTATTTATTTAACTATTTTACAAATCGCTCGTAAAAAACTTACCGGCTAATTTACTTTTGAAAATTTCTAATTTCCGGCGTATTTTTCGACCCCTGCAAATTAATCTCGAATTAATCAGGTGTCTAAAAAGAAAACATCAACTTTGGGAAAAATCTAAACGAAACGTACGTGCGAGTTATACGACGAGATCTCGAAGAAGACCTGGAACAACTATTTCTGAAACTATTACTGGAATCTGAAGACGACCCGCTCCGAAAATGTACGTGCCTGCTACTCGAACAACGAGATCTCGAACGAGACCTAGAATGACTAAATCTGGCACTGCGAGAATCTGAAGATCTACTCGAAAAAGAATCGTCCCCAGAATTTGAACTACGAGACCCCGAATGACTAGAACTAGATCTGGAACAACGAAAATTCGTAAAAGATCTATTCAAAAATGAAACTAAACGACGAGATTCTCGAAAGAAACCTCGAATAAGTAGATCTGGAATCATGAAAAAAAAATATAACCGAAAATGAAACGCACTTGCTACTCGAACTAGGAGACCTCGAAAGAGAACCATATGAACTAGATCTGGAAGAGAGAGAATCTGAAGAAGACGTGGAAGACCTACGCGTAGAACGTTTCCTCTTCATTGTGCTGTAATGAAGTCACGAGTTTGATATATTTAAAATAATCGTGAAAGAAAACGATGCTTAAAATAACTAAAATTTCAATTCACAATTATGATATAAATATACTTACGTTAAATTTCAAATGTTGTGCAATCCACAAAACAAAAACTCGAAGTTAGAATTTTAAAAAATCGTAAACACCTTAAAAAATTCACTTGTTCCAGTGAAATTAAGTTATTCTAAAAATTGCACAAATGAAGTAAATAAACACAAACAAACTATAAAATGCTGCGAGTGATAAACACTAATGAAATGTGGTGAAATGCAACTAAAGCCTCGAACACATGGCGGGCCATCGATTGAGAAAGAGAACTGAGAATAAAGGAAACAAATCAGATACTAGCAGGAATAGCAGGATCATGAAGAAGGATGGCGTCATGCAAGGTGGAGAAAGTAGAAAAGAAAACATTCTTCAGTTAGGAGACCCCACTCTTTTGTAGAAATGATAAAACAATACAAAGTCCGCGTTTGACATACTTTATTTCATCGAAAGTAGTCAAACTAGTTGCCTCTACAAATATACAACACTTCGAAAATTTTCAACATATTGAATTTCTAATTAAATCTATTGTGTTGTCGTAAATAACTTAAAAAATTATCTTTCATCTTTTCTTTTTTTTTCAACAAAATTTTCCAAAAAAAAGTATTGTTAAAAAAAATTATTTTGAAAAGAATTAAAAATTTTTTTTTTATACCTAAAAATTAAAATTTTCTCATGAAATGATTTTCTTGGAAAAAAGTCGAAGAAATTTGTCAAAATTTTGAAAAAAATTGCAAAGATCAAAAAAATGCTCATATTTTTTTCATTTCATACGGTTTTCATTGATTTTTTTTAATAACAATTTTCCTTTGTAATGTTGGGTGAATTTTTCATTTAATCAATAAATATTTATGATGAGAAGAGAAATTTTCTCATTAAAAATTTTCCAGAAAAAAATCGCGTTTCAGGATCAGGATGAAATTATTTTTTTTAAAGTTTGCAAGAAAATTTTTTATGAAAAATTTCTTGCATAAAATTCATTCAAAAAATCCCAACTTTTAAAACACCTCATTTTCCTAATATTTTTTGAAAGAATTTTTATAAAAACAACGATTTTTAATGAAAAATTTTTCAAAATTTTTTTTGGTAGACTTTAGACGTTCAATTTTTTTAGAATCGTTTGAAAATTCACTTCTTTAAAATGTGAGAAAATTTTTCTAAAATCTTCAGCAATTTCTTTTGATCTTTTTTTTTCAAATGTTCGTTCAAAAATTCTCTTTTTTTAATTTTGAGAAAATTTTGAGGAATTTTTTTTTTTTTGAAAAGGTTCATCAATTTTTTTCAATTTATTCAAACAATTTTGTTTGAAAAATCATTGAAAAAATCTTCCCTATTTTTTAAAATAGATTTTCGTTAAAAAATCTCCTTCCCCAATATATTCTGGGAATATATTTTTTAAATCTTGAAAAAATTCATTTGTAAAGGTTTCTCTCAATTTTTTCACTTCAAAAAATTTAGTAGATTTTGCAAAAATATTTACTTAAAAAAAAAACAACTTAATTTCATTCATTTCTTATATTTAAAAAAAAAAAATCATTTTAAATCTTGGAAACATTTTTGGAATGTCTCGATACGTTTGTTCTTTTAGAAACATTCTTTCATAAAAAATTGGCAATTTTCTCATTAAAAAATTCTTCTAGAAAACATCTAATTGCAGAGAATAAAATAATTTTGGAGAAAAAATCATGAGAAAAATTTTTATGAAAAATTTCTTACGTAAAATTCTTATGAGGTAGGTATAATATATTTTTTTCAAAACAAAATTATATTTAATAAAGTTTTTTCGTATAAATCTCTCATTTTTTCTCATATTTTTCTTAAAATTTTGGTATTTTTTTTTAAAACCTTCATTTTTGGAAGAAGGTTTCTTCCACTTTTTCGATTTCTTCAAAAAATTAAGTTGAAAAAAACCTTTTAGAAAATAAAAAAATCGGAAAAATCTGTCAAAAAATTCTTGTTTTTTTTTGTGAAAAATTCTTTGATTTTAATTGGAAGAATCTCATTAAAATTTTTTAAAAATTTCACGATTCTCTTCAGATTTTCTTTTGATTTCCCTTCAAAATTTTGAAAAAATTCTGAAATTTTTCAAAATGTTTTCTTTAAAAGCTGTGCATTAAAAATATTGATGAAAATTGAAATTTTCTCATTATAAAAAAAATAAAATGATTTGAGAAAAAAAAACACAATCGCAAAAAAATTCTTGCATAAAATTCCTTTTAAAAATTTCAAAAAACATTTTTAAAAATAAGGTACTCTTTTATTTTTAAAATTAAAAAAAACAATTTTAATAAAAAAAATTTGTTTGAATCTCTGATTGTTCTTCAGATTTTTTTTTCTTCAAAATAATCTCAATAAATATTGTGAATTTTCTCGAAAATATTTTCTTACCTACAGAACATCTCAGAAAAATTTGTTCAAAAGTTCTTAGTTACATTTTTCTTTCTTAAAAAAAATCCTTTGTATTTTTTTTCAATTATTCATATTTTCTTTTTAGATTTTTGTTTTGAAAATGTTATTTTGAAACCATGGAAAAAATTCTCATGTATCTTAAAAAATTTCTTTGAAACAATTCTTTTAAAAAAAATTGTTGAAAAAAGTTTATATGAAAAACTTCTTGCATAATAATTCTTTTAATATTCTATTTGTCTGAGAGACTTTTTTACGAAATAGTGTTGATTAATATTACCCTACCTAATAGAAAATTTCGCTCTCCATGAGTATAAAATTTTGGGAAATTTTTTGAAAATCTTAAAAAAATTTCTTGACGGTTCCTTCATTTTTTTCAATATTTTTGAAAAATCCAGTTGAAAAAATATTTTAAAACAAAAATATCCTTAAAAGTTCTATATAAATTGTCTTATGGATTGAAATTTTCTCAAGTCAAAAAAATTTCATTCACTAGAAAACTTTTCTACAATGGATTTCGTAAAAAAATTTTTTGTCGTTTTCTTTGTAATGAACAAGTTGAAGGATTTTCTCAAAACATAATACAATCTTGTTTAGAAAAACGAATTCTTGAAATTTTTTTTGTAAACATTTTTATTATTTTTTTTTCATTTTCACAAAATTGTTCTAAAAATCCCTCATTTTTGAAAAAAAATGTTTTTGAAAATTTTTACTTAATTATGTATTATTATGCTTTGGAAAAATTCTAAAAAACTCTCTCGTTGCTTTTCAGGCTGAAAAATCATTTTTTCTCTAATTTACAGGGGTTCTCAAATTGTACAATGATTTTTAAAAAAATCAATCGATTATCTACTCAAATGTTGAAATATTCAATCATCACTAAAAAAGACGCGAATCGGGTTCAATGACCTACAGAGACCGTGAAAATTCTCCCGACATGGTCTTTAAAACGTCATTTCTTTCAAAGTCCCGAAAGATGGCGTTACCATCAACAATAATAATACCACTTTTCGAGTTCGACATCGAACAGAAATATTTCAGAAACGAAGTGAACGTCAAATAAAATACACTTTTATTGCATAATTAATAATAATTTTCCCATTTATAAAAATTAACCCAATGCTAAACTAATTTCCACTACTTTGTTTTTTAAAGAGTATACAATTTAATATTTTTTAAACGCAGACGCGATGCGATTAAAAAATGAAAGCATTTGTTATGGAATTGATTCGGATGCCATTCTTATTCTGGCTGTTTCTCGAGACTGCGTATGTACTTCGGCCGTTCTTAAAGTAATACCGAAGATATCTTCGTGGTAGCGGTTTTCATCCTGCGAAAAAAAGAAAAAAAAATAGATAAAATAAATCAGGTGTGGTAGGAATGAGGAAACTCTCCCCCCACTGGGCAGCAGATAAATGTATCATTTGACCAAACAATGGTGAACCGTTTACGAGTGAAAAGAGGATTTAACTGACCCTCATTCGCAACAGATAGCTTTCAGCTTGTGCGTAAGTCATGCCACTCTTTTCTTGAATAATGGTACGTAAAGTTTGATATACATCTTCGGCCATTTTACAATCCCCACATACGTAGAAGTGGCCACGTTCGGTGACTATTTCTCTGTAAAGTTTTTCCGCTTCGGTTTTCATTAAATCTTGTACGTACGCCTGGAATGCGATTATTTGTGGTATAGAAAATGGAAAAAATTTGATAGATTTTTTCTTTTTTTTTGTAACAGGAAATAGTATTCTATAATATTTTATTTTATTACTTTTGGAACGTTTGGTTCTCTAGACAGGGCAAGATGGGTTTCGTTCAGAACACCTTCTTCGACCATTTTTTGCTTTTCTTCCGAGTACAGATCCAAGCTCTTTAGACGGCATCCGAAAAATAATATCACTTTGCCGAGATTATCTATCGCTAATTTAGACCAAACACGAATGAAAAAGTTAATTAAAATAAAATTATAGCAATGCAGTTTCTTAGCGGTACAAATTTAGGCGAAATATACGTACCTTGGATTTTCTTTTGAGCTGCTCGGTGTTGCCAGAAGCTTCTGAATGGGGCTATACCGGTACCAGGTCCGACTAAAATAAATGGTTTGGAAACTTCGGCAGGCAGATGGAAATTGGGAGCGCTGTAAATTGAAAATTTTTCAACACCTCGGTAGATAAATTAGTCGTTAAAAAGTGGCTGCGAATAATCGAACGTAGTATTATACTTTACCTTCTAACGAATAAGTATACGTCTTCGTTATCGGCTGTATCTTGCAAGTAATTAGAGCAAACTCCGTAATGCAGTGGTCCACTTTCGTCTATATTTTGAGGGGGAAAAAATTGCTATTAGTGACATGTGGCTTTTTTCACTCGAAATAAATCTTTGAACAAGTTCTCAATTTTTTCAACTACATATAAATCAGTTTTTGTTTTCGATTTCCATAAATTGATTATTTTTTGAACAAATCGCCCATTTTGTCGATGTTTTAAATTTTCTAATTTTGATGAATTGATAAATTGATTAGGAATTTATGAATTAGGTATTGGTAAATTTTTGAATGCATTAAAATTTTTTCGATTCGAGAAATTTTTGAATTCGATAAATCGATATCACTTTCGATTTCTAAAATCGATATAATTTAATAAAATTGAAAAATTGATTTATCGAATTCAAAAATTTCACGAGTTGGAAAAATTTAATTCCTTAAAAAATGAATTAAATTTTTCCAACTTGTGGAATTTTTGAATTCGATAAATCGATTGCCTGTTTTTTTCGATTTTGATAAATCGATATAATTTTTACAATAAATTGAAAAAAAAGTATCAAAACTGAGCTAACTAAAATAACTTTTGGCGTATGATTTAAAATCTTTTTTTTTTTTTTTTTTTTTTTTTTTTGTTTTTAAGCTCAGTTTCAAGGAGCAAAATCTCCGAATATATAATCATCATAGCTTAATTTAGAAAACACATTGATGCCGACGGCTTCTACAATGTGTTTATATAATTTAGAGGTCGAAAAAGACATTTTTAAGAACCTAAGATTTTAAATCATACGCCAAAAGTTATTTATTTATTTATTTATTTATTATTTTTTTTTCAAATATATACAGAAAGATGCCGTTGTTTTGCCAAAATTAACCAAAATCATTTAATATCCAGAAGGAATTAGAATAAACCAAAGTGGAAATTAATGGAAACATTAGGTTCTTAAAAATGTCTTTTTCGACCTCTAAATTATATAAACACATTGTAGAAGCCGTCGGCATCAATGTGTTTTCTAAATTAAGCTATGATGATTATATATTCGGAGATTTTGCTCCTTGAAACTGAGCTTAAAAAAAAAAAAAAAAAAAAAAAAAACCTATATCAAAAAAAAATATATTATTTTTTCAAAAACCATTCAATTTGTTCAACTCGAGGAATTTTTGAAAGGAATAAATCGATCTAATTTCTCGATTTTAAATTGGTAAAATTTTTGAACACATAAAAAAATATATTTTTGAATTCAATAAATCGATAAAATCTTCGATTTCGATAAGTCGATATAAAATTTTTATTTGGAGATTTTTGCTCTTCGAAACTGAGCTTAGGTTTGATGATTATATATTCGGAGATTTTGCTCCTTGAAACTGAGCTTAAAAAAAAAAAAAAAAAAAAAAATACAAAAAAAAAAAAAAAAAAAAAAAAAAGGTACCTATATCATTAAAAAAAAAAAAAACTCAATTCAGTAAATTTCGTAAAATTAGTCGATTTCGACAAATCAATAATTTTTTTTTACTTCAATAGCATTTAAAAAAAAAATTATCGAGTTTGGTCAGTAAAATTTCGATAATAAATTCGTAAATTTTTGACATTAAATTTTTAAAATTTTTCGATTTCAATAAATTGATTAAAGTTTTGAACAGACATAAAATATTTCCAACTTGAGAAATTAAATTGATGAAATTTTTGATTTCGATTAGTCGATATAAATTTTCGATTTTGTTAAGTCAATTCAAATTAAGCTATGATGATTATATATTCGGAGATTTTGCTCCTTGAAACTGAGCTTAAAAAAAAAAAAAAAAAAAAAAAAAAAAATTTTAAATTTTCATAATATTGATTAATTTTTTGAATAGAATTCAAATTCGACTTCATCATAAATTTTCTATTATACTCTGTTCGAAATAAGAGTAAAAAAAAAACACTGATCATCAACACCCTTTTGTGCAAGGAAATTTAAAATTAATCAAATAATAAACATATCCAACTATTGCTTGGAATTGTTTTGCTTGGCGAATTCTCTCCTTTTCCTTCCCCCTCACGGCCATCTGCTGATGTGTTTTTTTTTACTCTTATTTCGAACGGAGTATACAATGTTTACTCTTTTTTTTGAACAGATTAAGTACTTTTTTTTGTCAATTCGTAAATTCTTTAATAATCTATAATTTTTCAATTTCTATCAATCATTTTTTTTTTGAAAATGTTTCAATTTTGCCTACTCAATCATTTTTTTGATTTAAATAAAATTGTAAAATTTCAAACACATTTTTTAGTTTTTGCAATTCACTAAAATTTTTGAATTTGGAAAAATTGAAAAAGGTTTTGGATTTCTAAAAATAAATAAATTTTCAATTTTTTGAAAATATCACAGAATTATTTAATTCTACACACAGTTTCAATTTCGATAATTCGAACTAATTTTTCCAATTTTGTCACATTTAAAAAAAAAAAAAAAAAAATTTTAAATTTTTTTTTAGAAGATATAATTTTAATTTTGTCAAATCAATAATCTTATCGATAGTTGGATAAAATTTTTGGAATTTGATAGCTAGATATTAATTTTTTCAGAATAGTTTTTCGGTTTTTATGAGTCAATTCAAATTTCAAATTTTCATAAATTGATCAATTTTTTGAATAGAATTCCAATTTTGGACTATATCATAAATTTTCTATTTCAATATTTGCTCCATTTTTTGAACAGATTACTTTTTGGGTCAAATCGTAAATTTTTTATTAATCGATATTTCTTCAATTTCTATAAATCGACAAAACTTTCAATTTCAATCAATAATTTTTTTTTTGTTGAAACATTTTGAATTTTGCCTACTCAATCATTTTTTTGATTTGAATAAAATTGAAAAACTTTTAAACACATTTTCAGTTTTTTAAATTAACTAAAATGTTTGAATTTCGATAAATTGAAAAAGGTTTTTTGATTTTTAAAAATCAATAAATTTTCAATTTTTTGAAAACATCACAGAGTTCTTAAAAATTCTACACAAATAATTTTAATTTTTTAAACTCAATAATCTTTTCGATAGTTGGATAACATTTTTGGAATTTAATAGCTAGATATTAATTTTTTCAGAATAATTTTTCGATTTTGATAATAAGTCAATTCAAATTTCAAATTTTCATAAATTGATCAATTTTTTGAAAAGATTTCCAATTTTCGACTTCATCATAATATTTTCTATTTCAATATTTGCTCCATTTTTTGAACAGATTGTTCGAAAATTTTTTTAATAATCGATATTTTTTCAATTTTTATAAATCGACAAGACTTTCAATTTCAATCAATCATATTTTTTTTTGAAAATTTTTCAATTTTGCCAACTCAATGATTTTTTTGATTTGAATAAAATTGTAAAATTTCAAACACATTTTTTAGTTTTTTCAATTCACTAAAATTTTTGAATTTGGATAAATTAAAAAGGTTTTGATTTCTAAAAATCAATAAATTTTCAATTTTTTGATATCACAGAGTTTTTAAGTTCCAAACACAGTAATTTTTGGAATTTGATAGTAATTAATTTTTTTCAGAATAATTTTTCGATTTTGTCTTTTTTTTATAATTTTTTTAATTCGACGAATTAAAACTTGAGTTTTTAATAACTTATTACCTATTAAATTTCATAATTTTTTTTAATCAACACTTTCTTCAAATAGTTTTTTCAATAATTTTTCATAAAAAATTCACCGACCGAGAATTCTTCAATTTCGATTCCACGTTGCTTAAAAAATCGTAACAGTAAAATAAAAGTTCTCAGAAAATGGCAGAAGTAACAAGTACAATGGATACGCTCGAAAGAAGGGGAGAAAAACCCCAAGACCACTTGTTACAAAATCGCAACACGTGACACCTCTTTTTAATGGAATTCCGCCATAAATCTCACTGAAAAAATAGCCTGCCTCGTGTCATCGACAACATTTCAATTCTAACCTTTCAACTGGTCTCCCCAGAAACAGCGAAATTCCAGCACCCAAATAAATTTACCCTACCATTTATATTCACTGCTCTGTCTCACAAATCACGACCCCTCTCGAATAAATTGTTCTCTTGGAAACCAGATAATTCGAACAATTCGGCCCGTCCGAGGTGGAAAATTTCCCTTCAACGACGTCAAGTTGATATAAGTTTCACCAGATGTAAGATGACGCGAGTTCGTCGTTGTTTTAACCCTATTTTAAACCTCTCATCTGGGCCTACGGCGGGAAAACATTCTTTGGAGTGTATAAATTACGAGTATGGGTGAAATGAACTCTTACCTTGAGTATAATATGTTACGACAGCAACAGTTAGATGGATATGATTGGGGAAAATCATAGGCGAAGATGAAATGCTGTAAAATCGTGGTTGCAATACAGTTAATTGAGATACGAGCAAAGCAGCCGGTGGTTTAACCGATGGAAATTCTTGGAATACTTCTAACAAATGAGGGTATTTCGAATGTCTCCAGTCTTCGTATGTGACGTTATCCTATTATTACAATGAAAACGTTCAGTTTACGTTTAAATACTCCTCCATCGAATGGCTTAATAAAGGGCGACCTTTTTTTTTTTGGCAAACTTACCGAGGAAAGGGCAGTCAATCTATCTTTATCTCGCTGATCGGTGGCTAGAGTGGCAAAGAAACGTAATAAATTCGGAGACGGTGGTGTTGTAATATCTAAATATCTAGTCAGCAGCGCACGTAATGAGCAAGAGGGAAGTTTTTCGTGAACCATCCAGATATATTCGACGCCTGCAACAAGCGAAGAGAAAAATTTACCAAAATTATACACCGATTTGGCGCTATACTCGTAGGCGAGACGCGATTAAAACTTTCGTATTTCTATAGTATATTATGTCGATACGTGTAGTATATTTTCCTCCCCCTCTCATGTCTTCGTCGTACTCCGTAATATTATTTCCGACCATTGTAATCCCTTTTGTCATATTCGTCTCGTTGATTCTTCGCAGCTGCATGCGACATTTAGTGTCGAATACAACGTACGCTGCTTTATCAAATGTTATTATTACTGGTTCGTTGCCCCCCACTCGTCTTGATCTGCTTTTCTATATGGATTTCTCTTCGTTATAATTATACTTCTACCGTTGTGAATGAATAAAGTTGACATTTTCGACAAATTTTCCACCAATAAATGGCTACTATTGGGTACAACGAAGGTTCCAGAAGGCTGGGGAGGGGATATGAAAGTTGTAAATTCGTTTTCCACGACTTTGGGTCACGATGAGTGAAATTTTCCGAAAAATTTACTCATACGGAGTGATTCTGAAACATTCTGATGTCTTGAAAATCATGGGTATGCAATCCATACTGCGTGAAATTGAAAATTCGACTAGCTCCTAGTTTGCAATGCGGAGGGGTTGTGATTGAGCTGAATTTTTTCAAATCTAAAATTATACAAACGTCTAATATGCGAAATTAGAGGGGAGGGAAGGGTCTAATCGAAATTTATATAATAATCAAAATTATTTCTAGGATCCTAATCTACAACTTTTGTTTGAAAAATTTTTTGATTCAACTCCTCCCTCCCTCCCATTTTTCAATAGTGAGCGTCTTTGTAGTAATATGGAAAATTAGAGGGGAGGAGAGGGTCCAATTGAAATTTTTACAATAACCAAAATTATTTCTAGGATTTTAATCTACAACTTTTGTTTGAAGTTTTTTTTAATTCAACCCCTCCCTCCCATCAATTTTTCATTAATGAGTGTCTTGCTATTATAAAATGCGAAATTAGAAGGGAGGGGAAGGTCCAATCGAAATTCTTATATTAACCAAAATTATTTCTAGGATCCTAATGTACAACTTTTGTTTGAACATTTTTTCAATTAGAACACTCCCTCTTCTCTAATTTTTTATAGTAATACATGGATTACTCATTATTGAAAATTGGGGAGAGGTAAGGGTTGAATTGAAAAACTTTTCAAACAAAAGATGTAGATTGAGATCCTAGAAATAATTTTGGTTATTATAAGAATTTCTATTGGACTCTCCCCTCCCATCTCATTTCGCATATTACTACAAAGACACTCATTAATGAAAATGTAAGGGAAGGAGGGGTCGAATTAAAAAATTTTTCAAACAAAAGTGGTAGATTAAGCTCCTAAAAATAAGTTTGTTTATTATAAAAATTTCGATTGGACCCCTCCCTTCTCTGTAATTTCGTATATTAGACCTTTATATTGTGTTGGACTTGCAAAAATTCAGCTCAATCACAACCTCCGCAGTGCAAACTAGGCGATAGTGAAAATTCGGCTCTTTCGACAGTATATTTGGTACCTCGAGCCGATTTTATTGTTATTTCCTGCGCTACGGAATATTATTCGATTCGAGGCGATTCGAAGAGACGAAAATAGGCAGGAGATTTTCATCGGTGGGCTAATACTCGGAAATATGTAGCTACCTGTTGCAGTTTGCTTTTCTTTCAGCAGTTGTAACTCGACGACTTTATCGGGATTGGGCTCTTCCAAATGGGCGATAATTCCATCGACTATTTCCTTACGATTGCATGGGAAGACACCCACGTGATCTCCGGGCATGTACGTAACTCCTTCGAAGGCTAATTCCAATAACAATGTAGCTCTGTCGGTTTTAACGTCTTTGTGAAGATTTTTCTTCGACTGTAAAACAGCTTTGCTGATTTTACGATTGTGGCAACTTGCTAAGCCTGAAACGACACGTGGAAAGAATTAAATCGTCGTCGTGCAGGAAGGTCTGCTATCCAGATAGTCTAGGTAGCTTACCGTTCAATAGAGGAGTTTCTTTTGAGTCTCGGAATCGTACAGTTGATGCGGAAAGTTTCACGTCATGAAGCATTTGATCGATTTGATTCAACGTATCGTCTTCGTTTTCAAGGCAGAAAGTTTCCAAGGCGACCTGTATTCAAGTTACAAGACAACAAGAGTATAACTGAATCTATTTCAAAAAAATATTTGATAATAAGAACTATCCACTACCTTGAACACTTCAGCTGCCCATTTCTTGAAAGCAGTCTCTTGACCGCACATTTCATCTCCATTGGTAACTTTGACCAAGCGTTCACCGCCCAGTTCGCCGAGCAGGTTATCGACATAGGTACCGAAAGCGCAGAAATTTGGGTAAGCGCTCGAGCCCAAGGCGAAAACAGCGAATCGAACGTTGCCCAAGGGTCCGAACATGTCGTCATCGAAAGAGTTCTTCGATTGGCATTGCTTCTCAGTGATCGCCTGTTCGGGTAGACTGTTTGCTTTGATGAATGAAGCCGAGCTAGAAATATTTGAAACGAGTTAGCAGACATTATACGTTTTGAGACGTATAAAAAAAATATTTTTTTTGAAAGAAAAAAATCTCATTTCTTAAGATGTAGATTTTTTAAACTTTTCTGGATAAAAAATTAAAAATACCAAACTTTTTCTGAATTTAGTGGAGAAAAAAATTTAATAAAGATTCATTGGAAGAAAAAAATCCTCAATCCTTTCAATTTTTTTTTTTGAAAAAACCTAATTTTTTAGGAAATAAAATCTTACGATTTTCAATCTCTCGATTTATGGAGACAAAATTTCTATTTTTTTAAATTGAAAAAATAGACAAAAATTCTAACTTGAAAAAAAAAAGAAAAAAAAAAATCAAGAGAAAAAATCCTTTGAATTTTTTATGAAGTAATGTCAATTTTTTGTCTGTTTTTTTCAATGTTCCAATTTTTTAGAGAAAAAAATCTGTTTTTTTCATCTCTGCTTTTTAAAAGAAAAAACAAACTTGATAACTTTCGTGAAAATTTTTTTAAAAATTTTGTGAAGGAAAAAACTGTTTTTTAGTAGAAAGGTTATTTTTTATTTATTATAAAATATTTCGCCTCAGCTTGTTTGAAAAAAAAAATCAATTTTTTGAGAAAGAAATCTTCTTTTTTTTTTTTGAAAAAGTCTCAAAATATTCATTTTATTATGAATTTTCTTCGAATAAAAAATATTTCCTCCTTTTTTTAAAACAATCTTTCATTTTTTTCATAGAAAAATCTCTTCATTTTTTTAACAATATAAATTTTCTTGGATTAAAAAATGGGTACTTTTTTTTTGAACGAAATTTTTTCAATTATCGAGAGAAACATTCCTTAATTTTTTTCGAGCAAGAAGTCTTAGTTTTTTGGAAAACAAAACGTCTTTCAATTCTGGAGACAAAGTTTCTGAACTTTTTTACGAAGAAAGTGCCAATTTTTTGGAAGAAATTTTTTAGAAATTTTTCTGGAGAAAAAAAATCACAATTTTTCAGAGACAAAAAATCTTTCAATTTTTTGTTTAAAGAAAATGGTAATTTTTAATTTTTTTTTTAAATAAATAAATAAAATAATAAAAAATTATAAATTTTCTTGTAATGAAAAGTATTCCAATTTTTAAGAAAAAAAATATTTTAATTTTTTCATAGAAAAAAAAATTATCTACCTAATCTTGAATTTTTTCGGAGAAGATTATGCCTTTCAACTTTTTTTGGAGATTTTTTTTTTCAATATTTCTGAATTAAAAATATCTCATCAATTTTTGGTGAAAAAAAACTTTTTTTAAATGTAAAAAATTGATAAAAGTTTTCTCCATTTGAAGAAGAATAAACGTCTTTCTTTTTTTTGGAGAATTTTTTTCAGTTTCTCTGGTTTAAAAAATCTCAAATTTTTTGTGAGAAAATCAATTTTTTTTCTTTTCTTCTTCTTTTTTTTTAATGTACCTAAAGAAAATTTTTAATTCTTTTGGGAGACAAAACAAAAATGTTTTCAATTTTTTTTTTTTGAAAAATTAATTCTGAATTATCTTAGACCAAGAAACACCCATCTCAATTTTTAAGAAATAATTTTTTTCAGTTTTTTTGAAGACATTCACACTCTAAATTTGAAAAATTTCAACCCCCACTCCTACTACAGAACGTCTAGCTACACCCCAAAACATTCTAAGCAGCCAACCCTATCTAGAGGAGATATAGTGGTTACCAGAATTCGGTGTTTTCTTTTGCTGGTCCATTGTTCGCTTGTTGGTGGTCCATTTTCAAAGAATATAAACTTTGGGCGAATGACTGGAATTTGAAAATTAATTATTTTGAGGATCAGTGGTGAATCACAACGGCTCGTATAGGGGTTGAATTTATACTTACGTGACCATTTTCTGGAGGGTCTCCGTTTCCAAAGGTTGAGGTCACGACGAGTAATACGGCCTCGTGCTCGATACTGCTCATATCATATTCGTCCATTCGTGAGACCTGAAATTTAAATTTTTTAAAAATATTCCAAAATCTAGACATCAATTTAAAAAAATATCATTTTTTTTTCAAAATGAATTCAATATTTACAATTTTTAAAAATTTTTAAACCTTGGTTTCAATTTTTTAAATGAATTTTACATTATTTTTTTGATAAATTATTTTTAAAACTAAAAAATTCATTACTTTTCCTACTTAGATACTTATCTTCTCTGGAATATTCGCATTTTTTTCTTCACCAACTTAATCTACTTATTTTATAAGCTTTAGAAAACATTAATAACGAAGTATTACACAGACCTGCGAATGAAAAGCATGCCCGAATATTTCTCCTAATTTTTGAGCGTAAGCTTCGGATTTTCCTGTTTCGGTCGCGTACAATATAGTTGCCTTAATTCGTTTAGATAAAGCTTGTCCGAAAAGTTTGGACGTGAATTTAACAGCTCTGAAAGAAATGAAAATCGACGACTTATTAATACATTCGTAAACTCCAAAGTATAAGATAAAAGGTGACATATCGGGACGCCGGCCACGAGCGTCTCCATCTACTAGAATTTATCGAGACAATGAAAAACACATTTTAATTCGTGTTGATAAAATTTCGAATCCATCTCGCTGTGGCTCGAATCAATACAAGTACACACAACACTGGATGAGTGCTTGAAAAAAATTGATTCGCACTCGACAACACTCTATTGAGCTTAAAACGTCAAAAGCAATATTGAAATAGAACTCGACCTCTTGAAAATTACATACAAGGACAGGTATATACGTAAATAGGCTTCGCGTACTCGATATTTGACAGAATCGCAAGAATACGTTAAAATACCTTGCAATTTGTTTAAAATGGAACTTTCTCTGGATTTTGTTTGGTTTTCCACTGCCTTTGTTCTTTTTCCACTCGTGCAGTTTCCAAGCCGGTTCCTAAATTAGATACGAGTTTCAAGTGAAAACGTCTTGTTTACAACGGCGCGATTAATGGGATCGATAAATTACTTGATAATCGTAGAGTGGATGTAAAACGTAGTTACACATTTCTTGATGGAAAACCGGTGTCATTGAGGCCGATATCGGAGGTACTATCCAGACCCAATCGGCAGGACATCCGTTTCTAGACCTTTGTTCATTTTCATAATGCTTCATGAATGATTCGGCTGCGGTATGGTGGTCCATAATTGTAATATTTTGCATCTGAGAATTGACATTTCCGAAAGAAAATGTTTAAAATATAGAATACGCGTAAAGGGAAGCTGAAAGTACGTAAATAGGCTTATAAAAGTATACCCACTTGGAAACTATGTAACACGGCGACGTTCACTTCTATCATAGCTCTATCTTTCCATAAGGACATATTTGTTCTTGTATCGAGACCCATTTTACGAGCTACTTTCTGTAAAATATTAAACAAATTTCAAGTTGTATTTTTCAATACACCCGGTAACGCACGAGCAAGAGAAAAATATTTTGTAAATTGTTTTAAAGTATAGCTCGATTGTCGCGAAGAAACAATACGACACGTGAGATGTTACGATGTTAGAAAAGTTCCTTCTTTTTTTAAAGAATGTAATAAAAAAAAAAATAAGAAGCTTATAATCCGTTTATCGGAAGAATGAACACGGTATAGTGTCCGAATTAAGGTCACAAGTAAGTATTACATACGTGTGAATTTTTTAGCTTATTCGTAAATTTGCCATGAAACGGTCTATTAAGTGTTCTGAAAGCTTTAAGGGTTTACCAAGCTATTCTTGGTTTTCAATTAAAAATTTTTATACAGGGAAATCATAATACGAGCTTGGATATTGTGTAATGAACACGAGTTGGAAATTTTATTTACTTTTATGAAAGGGGTAGATATTTTTTATTATTTTCGTTCAACGAGTACTTTATGTGCGTGGGCATGTTTGCGTGGAAAAAAATCCAGTACTTCTCAAACCGTAGGGAGCTTTTCCAGTATAAAAGAAAACGATTAACGGGATAATAATGATGGCTTTTTCTTACATATGCTCATTAGGTGTTGTTATTTCCACCCGCCTGGGTGGGTAGTTCATAGAAAGAATCAACTGAATCTCTGCACTTGGAATATTTCTTTCAAGTTTCGATTGACATTTATTTTATTCAAAATTGGAGGGGAAGGAAGGGTTAAATCAAAATTTTTGTGTTATCCAAAATTATTCCCAAGTCTTCAAACTATAACTTTTGTTTGAAGTTTTTTTAAATTGGACCCCTCTCCCCACTGATTTTGCACAACACTTCGAAGATATTAATTAAAAATCCCAGATAAATAAGCGAGGAAGGTACCGATTAAAAAAATTTTCAAATAAAAGTTGTAGAGCAAGATCCTAAAAATAATTTTGGTCATTATAAAAATTTCGAATGGATCTCTCCGTTTCCTAAAATTTCACATAATATCAGGTAGATACATTTTTCAAAATTTGTCGAAGGGGTCCAATTGAAAATTTTTTCAAACAAAAGTTGTAGATTGAGGTCCAAGAAATAAATTTTTGTTATTATAAAATTTTCGATTAGACCCTTCCCTCCCCTCCAATTTTGCATAATGGCTTGGACACTTATATTATTAAAAAATTGCGAAGGTAGAGGTCCAATTGAAAAAATTTTCAAACAAAACTTGTAGCTTGAAGTCTTGGAAATAATTTTAGTTCTTACAAAAATTTCGATTGGAGCCATCCCTCCCCTTCAATTTCGAATAAATTACATGTTAATTGAAAGAAATTTCAAATTTTTCAAGTTCAGAATCTGAACTGATGGAAGTAGGTGGTGTGAGCAATTTTGTTCATGTTCACTACAAATCCGAGCAACTACTCACCCAGGCGGGTGGAAATAACAACACCCATGTTGATTAGTGAAATCGCGGTGGTTAGTTTTATAATTTGAAGAGGTTATTTTAAACTATAATCGAGTCTGTTTTGAGATCGCACGAATACCTCGGTAATATTGTAACGATGAGGATCGCATAAATCTCTGCAAGCGATTTCGGTAGACATGTACCATCCGTTGAACGGACAAGCGGTAAATTGTAATCCACCGCAATCGAACATCATGCTTGATACGGCAGGTACGCAGTACCACCGGAATCCCAAGTCTTGAAACCAGTCGTATCTGTAAAACAGATTTACTCAAGTAGACAGAATGACAGATGCAACGTTGATGAAACTTTCGTCGTATCTTTATACTTACGACGGATGACTTAGCTCAACTTCCAGTATCAATTCTGGTGGAATATCGAAGTAATCAGGATCATGTCCGTTGGCTGATAATACTAAAGGTAAAACTTCGAAATCGGTTCTTTTGCATTTCCAGCCCAATTTCAAACAAACCTATAATCCCATACAGTATGAGTAAGCATATCTACATACCTATACTTCGTTGACCAAAATCCGTACCACGATCGAAGACTTACTTCTGTAAATTCCACATTACTAGGATCACCGGTAATCGTACCGTCTGGATTTTTATAACCAGCGTAAGATAATAATTGTGGATTCCATACACGGAAGTCATGTTTTCCGTCGGTACGTTGAGCAAATATGGTAATAGCGGATCTGGAATAAATATTTATATGATTTTTACATAGGTGATAGGATTAACTGTGTTTCCGTTCATTTCGAGTTAACGTTCAAATAATTTTCGTTACGAGTTACGTCGATAAAATGATTAAAAGGTAAGTGATTAGCGAAACTAGATTTTAATTGTACGTATAACAAGTCAAATTCGTAAAAAAGTGTTCGAATGTTGATGAAAATTCGTTTTGTTCAAGTTTTCAACGACTGAACGTAAGTACTTACTTGCGATTTGCATCATTATAAAACCCAAAAGGTAACGTATTTTTTACGGAAGTGAAAGAGTAGCTTATGAAATTGTGTAAACTGAAGTATTGTGAAACGTAAGTTGAACTTATTAATGACTAATTGCAATTTATTAACTAATTAATCTAAAATTCTTACCATTTTTTTCAAAAAAAAATTTTGTAATGATAAATCAACACTAGCGAACCTATGAAACTTCAATTTTTTTATCAATACGATCTGTGATTGGCTGATTAATAAAATCAAACGAATAAATCGATAATCGATCGTATGTATTGGTATAGTTAACGTTCTCCCTAAATTTCTTCAAAAAAATCAATTTTTTCAATTTTTGTGTGATTTTTGAGCTTTATTCAAGTTTTCATAAGTCACTGAATTCATTTAACGTAGTTAAAAATCAAAAGTTTTCCGCATATCTCAAAGTAGTAAGGGGGCCCCTATACCGCACTCTCGAAATTTCTTCTAAGTCCAGACTATCGAAATTTCTTCTAAGTCCAGACTTTCGAAATTTTTCTAAGTCCAGACCGCACTCTCGAAATTTCTTCCAAGTCCAGACATTCGAAATTTTTCTAAGTCCAGACTTTCGGGCCCCCTATACCGCACTCTCGAAATTTCTTGTAAGTCCAGACTATCGAAATTTTTCTAAGTCCAGACCGCACTCTCGAAATTTCTTCTAAGTCCAGACATTCGAAATTTTTCTAACAGACTATCGAAATTTTTCTAAGTCCAGACCGCACTCTCGAAATTTCTTCTAAGTCCAGACTATCGAAATTTTTCTAAGTCCAGACTATCGAAATTTTTCAAGTCCTTATTCAACATAGTATAATATTTATTTTTTTCAAAGATAGAAATTTTTTCCAAGTTCTTATTCAACATACTACAATATTCATTTTTTTCATCTAATTTCATTATACCGCACTTCCGAAACAAATTTTTCCAAGACACAGGTAATACCGCACTTCCGAATCCAAACTTTCGAAATTTTTATAAGTACAACACAATTATGCACTTGGAGAGTGCTTTGGTTAAACGTAATACCACACTTCGAAATTTTTCTAAGTCCTTATTCAACAACACAATTATGCACTTGGATAGTGCTTTGGTTACAACTTTCGAAATTTTTCCAAGACCATAATTATGAATTCATATAATGGTTCAGGAATGAGGCATTAGTTAAATTTTTCATTATGAGTAATGTTCTAAGACCTTGCTTTGTTTTCCAAAGTCCGGAATTATGCATTTATAATGCTTCACTAATAAGGCACCTGAAATAATACCGCACTTTCAAAAATTTTCCAAAGTCCTTGCTTTGTTTTTATTCAACATTCATAATGAGTTTGTGAATATTATACTTGGTAATTTAAATTTTCCAATTCTAATGACGATGGTTGGTACCCATTGTTTTTATTCTAATGGCGGATGGTTGGTACCCGTGTGGGGAAAAAACTATAAATACCCGAACCTCGAAAACATTATCTACATAACTCGCTAACGCTTGCCTGACCACGACGATATTATTATGGTTGTTTCACGCGCTGTTGCTGGTAATCAAAACAGCTCTTTTCAGAGCTATACATTAGCTGCACTACGCACCATTGCACGCCAATTTGGCATTAAATATTATTATAAGTTTAAAAAAGCAGATTTAATTTCTGCTCTAAATAATAACACTTATGACATTAACTTAGGTTTAATTTTTCCCTTCGCGTCTGATATTTTTACTAAGGCTCGTAAACTTAGAAAAATTCCATTATGGTTGAAAAAATTTATGAACCCTATTAAACGTAAACCTAAGCCCGAGTGGCTTAAGAAGCTAGTTGTTAGTACTCCTGCACCTGTTGTAAGTATTCCTGTCTCTATCCATCTAGAAAAAATTAATACCCCTGTTGATATTATCCCATTCGAGGAATTAATCAAGTCCCTCCCTACTCCTCAACCTATTGAGGAAATTGTAATTGGTGATGATGTCCCTATTCCTTTTGACGACATTATTAAATCTCTCCCTACTCCTCAACCTATTGAGGAAATCGAAATCGAAGACCCAACTACTGAATTGCCAAGTCTTACATTATATGATGATGTGATGGAACCTACATTGGAAGACTTGCTCAAGGATTTGGACTTGACCGCATACGAAGATGCTCCAACGAATCCGGAATTTGAAGATATACTTGCTCAACTTGTCAGAGAGTTGGAAATCTCTGAAGAAGAACCACGTCTCCCTGAAGTGACATTCGAAGAAGAACCACGTCTCCCTGAAGTGACATTCGAAGAAGAACCACGTCTCCCTGAAGCGACTTTCGACCAATTACTTGAAGACTTGGAATTGTCGGACGACGACGACGACGACGAAGAAGTTTTCAAAGGAGAACGTGAGTTGGTACATAAAACGGAAGAAATTTTGAAATTCATCAACGACTTGGATTTGTCAGAAAATGAACAGGAACACATCAAGACAGGTAAGTCCTCGGAAGAGATTAGGAGGGAAGCTCCGTTTAAATATCCTAAAGTGCCGCGTAAATTATTTAACCATCCTGTTACTGTTCTTGATGAAACTTTCGTGAAACGTAAGCCCACTCGTCCCATGAAAATGGATGCCTATCATAAGAAAGTTGATACGTCCACTCCTCCCCCTCCTCTTGTGCAAATACCTGATCGCGAACCTAATACTTGTGAATGCGACATGGACCCATTTTTAGAACAACTTTTTGCTAGTAGAGGTGTCTCGGATGAAAAATTGTATTTCGGTGCTGGAAAAACGTTCCCTTTTTCCGACAATTTCTTCGAGAAACCTCGCGAACGCTCTACTTTGAAATTCATCAATATTAAAGAAACTTCATCCAATTTTCATAAGAAATTTAGTACAGTCATGAAAAAATTTAAAATCAACATTAAAAAACATACATCAAAAGACAAAGTAGACTTAATTACGAACATTTTAGATGAAGTAGTTGAATTCGCTAAGAAAAAATCAAATTTTACCTCGGGTGATAAAATGAATTTAGTAATGTCGAATCCAAAATTCTTCTATCATATTTCTACTGGTTTTGAGTGCAATAACCACGCAGAAAAATTGAAAGCTAAACTGGCCCAAATATTAACTTCTGATAAAACTGTTGACATTGAAAAATGCACGTTTGAAACACAAGTAGTTAACATGCCTCGCGGTGCTACCAACGCGAAGAGAATTATCAATTTGGCAAAAGATAAGAGGTTGAAACGTTGTATTGTTAGAATTAAAAATACTGATAATTTGTGTTGTCCGCGTGCGATTGTAACTGCATTAACTTATCATACCAACGTAATATTAGATATGGAATTGAGTAAAAGGGAAATTACCTATATCAAAGATGGACGTAATTTACAAAAGGAATTGGCGTTAAAATTATGTAATCTGTTAGGTGAATTCAACGATAATGGTTTCACGTTGGAAGACATTAAAAACGTTGAAGAACTTTTAAATATTCAAATAGTTGTTATTTGCTCTGAAAGTTTAAACTCGGTCATTTACAAGGGAAGTGCGGAGCATACCATTAAAATTTATCTCTATAAACAGGGAAACCATTTCGATGTTATAAGTAATATGAAGGCATTTTTTGGCCAATCATATTTTTGTGATAAATGTAACACAGCCTATCAAAATAAAGATAGAGGTCATGTTTGTAAACAAGACAATGAAAAAATTTGTCTTCTGTGTATGAAAACACAACATTGTCCTACGAGTAAAAATAAGATTTTTTGTAACAATTGCAATAGGTATTGTTATAATCAAGAGTGCTTCGACGAACACGAATATGGTGTATGCTACGTTGCATACAAATGTACTACATGTGGGAAAATTTGTCTTAGGGAAAACGACCACAATTGTGGCTATATGAAATGTCGTAATTGTTTGGAAATTGTGCATATGGAAACACATAAATGCCATCTTCAAGTTAAACCTTCAAAAGGTGGTCGTTGCGAGGGAGGATGTAAAAAATGTAGTTTTAAGAAATGCGTCTTAGACGACAATCTCGCCTCTAAAGTTAAGAAAAATTATCGTAAGTTAATTTTAACACACCATCCAGACAAAGGTGGTGATAAGTATAAGTTTAGGGAAATTTTCGATAGTTTTAAGGCTGCGCAAAATATTCTGAAAAATCCTACCTTGGAAAATTTACACAAAAACGAGGAAATTTTTAAAGTGTTGGGAATCGAGTGCTCCTGCAACGATGTAAATAAAAAATGTACTTATTCTGAAAAATATATCTTTTTCGACTATGAAGTGCAACAAGAAACAGGCATTCACATTCCTAACCTAATTGTTGCACATGATTTTGATGGTAATAAATTTGTCTTTAAAAATAATGAAGAATTTTGCGAATGGTTGATTTCTCCTCCCCATCGTAATTATACAGCTATTGCGCACTATGCTAAGGGTTATGACAGTCATTTCATAATGCAATATTGTGTAAGAAATACTTTAAAACCATACACAATTTATAATGGTAATAAGTTAATGTTACTTGAGATTCCCCGCCTGAAATTGAAAATAATCGACTCCCACAATTTTATTTCTGCTCCCTTGGCTAGTTTTCCCAAGACTTTCGGTTTCTCCGAACTGAAGAAAGGCTATTTCCCTCATACATTTAATACTAAAACCAACCAAAATTATGTAGGTCCCATACCTGATAAGAAATATTATCAGTGGAACACGATGAAAAAAGCAGCTCGTAAAGAGTTCAAAATTTGGCATAAAAAGAAGGTTACCGAAAATTATGTTTTTAACCTCCAAAAAGAATTATTAGAATACTGTGACTCGGACGTCGATATTTTAAGACGTAGTTGCCTAGCTCTTAGGGAAGAATTTTTGAAAATTGGTAATATCGACCCGTTTCAATACATCACTTTACCTTCGGTTTGCATGGCTATTTTCCGAGCAAAATACTTGAAACCTGACACGATCGCGGTGTCTAATACTTTCGAGTCGAAAGAACAGTATTCCAAAGCTTCAATTTCGTGGTTGAAATCTTTTGAAAATCCCAACATTCGACATGCTACCAACGGTGGTGAAGTAAATATTTGTGGCTCAAAAGTCGATGGGTATGAGGAAAAAACGCGAACTGTCTACCAATTTCACGGTTGTTTCTGGCATGGTTGTCCAAAATGCTACCCCGAGGGTAGTGCTGTAAATAATGTAAAAAATGAAGAAATGGACGACTTGCTTGAAAAAACCAAAGAACGCTCGCGAGCTATTACAAATGCTGGTTATAATTTGGTCGAAATTTGGGAATGTCAGTGGAAAAAACCACGAGTAGTGGAAGACGTAATTGAACCATTGAACCCCCGCGATGCTTACTTTGGTGGTCGAACTGAAGTTTTTAAACTTAAGGTAGATAATGAAAATGTAAAATATATTGATGTTTGCTCCCTTTATCCCACCGTCATGTTCTATGACGATTATCCTATTGGACATCCTATGAAAATTTTTAACCCTGTACAATATGACCCCACCTGGTTAGGATTTATCAAGTGTAAAATATTACCCCCGAAAAAACTCTACATCCCAGTGCTTCCGGTAAAAGTTAAGATAGGTAAGGCTGAAAAGTTACTGTTTTCCCTGTGTCGTTCGTGTACAGAAATGAAAATCGTCAAATGTACTCACAGTGTTGCTGAAAGATCTTTTGAAGGTACTTGGACTACTGTTGAAGTGAATGAAGCATTGAAGAGGGGTTATAAAATATTGAAAATTTATGAGGTATGGAATTTCAAGGCTAGTAATGAAATTTTCAAAGACTACATTCGTGACTTTATGAAAATTAAGTTGGAAAGTAGCCCTCATAACTACGCTTCTAATGAAGCTTATATGGCTGATATTCTTCAACGCCAAGGTATTACCTTAGACTTGGCAAATATCAAGCATAATAAAGTACGACGAGAACTTTCAAAATTGTGTATGAACTCGTTATACGGAAAATTCGGTCAACGTACAAATATGTCGCAGACCGAATTTGTAACTGAACCTTCTCGTTTTTATGAAATTTTATTAGATAGTCGTTTAACTGATTTGAATGTTTTCCCACTTTCCGATGAAATGGTGCAAATTTCGTATAAATTTAAAAACGAATATGTAGAAAATAATTACAATACCAACATTTTCATTGCCTCATACACCACTGCTCACGCTCGTCTACGATTGTATAGTAAATTAAGTGAATTAGGACAAGCTGTCATCTATTGTGACACTGATTCCGTTGTATATAAAAATGATGGTGTAAATACGATTAAAACTGGTGATTTATTAGGTGACTGGACTGACGAGTTGAAAGACAGCAGCGACTACATCAAAAAATGGGTCGCTACTGGGCCAAAGTCCTATCACTTTAGAACCATGAAAGGTAAAAATGTAACAAAGGTGAAGGGTTTCACACTCCACTATAAAAACACGAAAAAAATTAACGGGGAAACCTTAGAAAAAATGGTAGATGGTGAAAAAAATAATATTTTAGTGAAAAACACACAATTTGTGTGCAAAAAAGAAACGAAAAATATCCATACGGAAGAGAGTAAAAGAACCCTATCTTTCAACTTTGATAAAAGGTTGATAGGTGAAGATTACGACACTCTACCATATGGGTATTAATTTATATATCGATAATTGTATTTAAGGTTATTTTTTTCGAACGTAAAATCGTTGTCACTAGTACTAAAGACCGCACTTTCAAAAAAAACTAGAAGTACAGTAAAAATCGTTGTCACTAGCACTAAAGACCGCACTTTCAAAAAAACTAGAAGTACAGTAAAAATCGTTGTCACTAGCACCAAAGACCGCACTTTTGAAATTTTTCAAAGTCTGGACTTTCGAAATTTTTCCAAGTCCAGAACAGTAAAAATGAAAAAAAAACGATGTAGGTGTTGTGATTCATAATAGGTTGGCTAATATAATGCAAGACGCCCGAGGTCTGAAATCACTGGTTTGGACACATATATTTTTACGTGTGGGTAGAGAGAGAGAGAATATTTGGTAATTTGCATTTTTCTATAATCGTTTTTTATTTTAATGACGATGGTTTACGAAGTCGCATCGAATTTAAGAAATTCAGCTATTACTACACTTACATTGTCGTTTTGCATTTTGCATTTTGTAATTTATCAACTTCCAAGTTTAATTAGTGCGGATTCGCTAACGCATCGAATTTATGAAATGCTATAAAAAATAATTAGTACAGTCAGAAGACGGATGACATAATTAAAGTGTATTTTTTAAATTTGGGAGCGTGTATTAAATAATGATTTGAATTTTAGAAAAATGTGAAATTTATTTATGAAGCACTACTAAGTTGTTTTTCTCTTATGAAGGTATGGCTTTGTATTTCATACATATAAATGCAATTAGTGCGGATTTTTGAAAAAGTATTCATTGTCAAGGTGTGGTTTTGCATTTTGTATAAAAAAAGCTGGATGTAATTAATTTTTCAAGTTCAAGTTCAATTAGTGCGGATTTTTTCGCCAACGCATCGAATGATTTGTATTTATGAAATTTAGCTATAAAACAGACGACATAATTAAAAATAGCTTCGTTAATATAATGCAAGACGCATTTTTTTGAAAAAGTATTCAAATTTGGGAATGTGTAATTGGGCAATTCTCATTGAATGATTCTGGTTTTGCATTTAGAATGAATGTGAATCGTTTTTTCCAAGGCGATGTTCAATTAGAGCGGAGAACGTATTCAAATTTGGAGAAATGACTTGCATTTTAGAAACGTCTGATTAGGCAGATTTTATTACAAAATTATAATAATCCTTGCGTACAGCAGGGTTTAAAAAGAGTGGACGAGTGTGTTGTGAATTCAAAGTTTTCAAGTACTTCAATGTGTGATTGTGCTGAAAAAATAGTCACTTTGGAAAATCGAATAGTACAACTCCAAATCAAGAACACTGTTCTCCGACGCGATCTCCATCAAACCAAGAAGCTGAAGGACTACCTAACCTGGACGCTGGGTAGAGAGCGATCAAGAAACAGGGAAAATTTACAATTAATAAGAACTGGCAAGAAAAAAATAGGGTAAAAAATATTTCTTTAAATATTGTGAAATTTTTTAGAACATGATACATCTACCTATTTCAGAGGGCGCATTCTTATATGAAGAAATAAAGGTAAAAGAAATGGATTTGTTAAAAAATGTGTTGTTTTTTATTGACTTCATTTCTTTTACAGAGCAATGTAAAAAGAAGAACCATCCTCGGCTGAAGAAAAGGTAAAAATTTGTTTAAGTTTTAAAAATTTTATTTTCTTAAAACATTCCCATTTTTCAGATAATTGAACCAAGGTAAAAAAAATGGATTAATCTGAAAATTTATTTTTTTGAGATAACCATTTTTTTACAGAAAAGAAGAAGAACCATCCGAACCATCCTCGGTTGAAGAAAAGGTAAAAATGGTTTAAGTTTTAAAAATTTTATTTTCTTAAAACATTCCCATTTTTTCAGATAATTGAACCAAGGTAAAAGAAAGGGATTAATCTGAAAATTTATTTTTTCTGAGAACCATTTTTTTTTACAGAAAAGAAGAACCACCATCTGGAAAAGTAAAAAAATATAGATTGATCTGAAAATTGTTTACAGAAAAAGAGAAATTGAAAGAGAAATTGATGTCCTCCTCGCATGAAAGGAAAGGTAAAAAAACAGGAACTTGGAAAAAAAACATTTTTTAAGTTGCGTTTTTTTACAGAACTTTTAGAAAATATAACAATAGCAAAAGAAGAAATTCGAAAAAGACGAGAAGAATCGAATGCTCTGGAAAAAAAAGTCGCTGAAATCGAAGAATTTGTATTGCAAAAGGATACAAGAAAAGAATTTTTCAGACAGGCTGAGCGAGAGCTTCATCTATTAAAAGTATCTACAAGAATGTGAGTATAATATGTATCTTCATGTATTTATGGTAGAATATTACAGGAATCCACAGCAGTAAATTTAATTGAACGTGAGCAGTTCATTAAGATTAGAGAAAAAAATAAAAAACTATCCAGACAGTTACATTTAATTAAGGTAAAAATATTAATTTTTTCTTATTAAGATTGATAAAAAATATATTTTTTCTCTTGATTTCAGAGGTCATACTGGTATAAGCATGGTTCCACCTCAAGAAGAAGCAGCTGAAAATGAACTGCCCATGTCCACAACCTCTCAAGAAGTTGAACTGCCCGTACCTATAATGGTTCCACCTCAAGAAGAAGTAGCTGAAAATGAACTGCCCATGTCCACAACCTCTCAAGAAGTTGAACTACCCGTACCCACAACCTCTCAAGAACCTGTAACTCCGCCAACAACACCAACAGAGGAGGCAGTGATTGAGCAGTTAGACGCCCTCGGAACTCTCTCACTACCTAAATTCATCTCAGTAACAAAACTACCTCCAGGAAAATTGTACACTGTGACAAAAATTGTTAAACGTATCGAAGGGGAGGAGGGGGCTCCCTTTTCCGGGATACACCTTTATTTAGATGACGAACTCCGAACTGGACTGCCTAGTAAGTTGAACCATACATTTAAAAAAAAGTTTTCACTCACAAAAAAATATGATTTTCAGAACGACTGAATGACTTTTTAAGTAATGATGTAGGAGCTTTCGACATCTTTACAAGAACAACAAATTTTTTCATATTCGAAGGGGTCAAAAAAACCCCAAAAGGGTATCCGATGGCCATAGTGAGATTCCCGAGAATCTCACACAACAATGGCTGCTTATGTAATTCACCTCTTTGCCCAAACTGTTCATGCGCTATCAGAACGAATCCAAGGTAAATTATTTATTCATCTTGTGAAATATTCAATACTGAAAAAATATTCATTTCAGGCACAATTGTGAATGCTTTAAAGAGCTATCCATTAACAATATTGCAAAAAATATTCATTTCAGGCACAATTGCGAATGCTTTAAAGAGCTATCCATTAACAATATTGCAAAATTCAAAAAAAGAATGGAGGATTTTCAGATTATAAATCTGGAATCTATGTTGAAGGAAAATCTAACTTGGAATCTATGTTGAAGGAAAATCTAACTGTCAACAAAGAAAATGTTGAGTACTGAATCAAGAAGCTCCTTTTGTGATGGATCCATCAGAGTAAATTTTTATATGTATTAAGATGTAATTTTTTGTTTTAATTGATAAATGGGCTTGGTATGGGATTTGTAATTTTCCAAAGCATCAATATAATTTGTGGGTTAATAAGTTGTTTTTTTTCAAAAGTACAAAAAAATGTGTTTTCTATACAGCTGTCTAACATTCACCTTCGGTAATTCTATACATCACCAGGGCAATCTGTAAATCTCTTTTTTTCATTCTATAATAAAATGGAATTTTTTTTTCACGTGCTAATTTTCGCAGCTCTTTAACATTGAAATTTTCTAACAATTGGTTAGGGTTCGCCATCTCAGAGCAGAATGGTATTCACATTTTGTGGAGAGGTATTTATATCAAAATTTAGTCTTTTGTAGCTCTTGTTTGTAAAAGTGACCACTAATTTTTTCACATTTCAAATCGACCAAGGTGTATGTTATAGGATCTGTGTATCTTATACTATCGACTTTGAATATTTCAGTAGTCCATTTTCTGGTATATTTGTTGGAGAAAATGTCATTTTTTCTCGTTATTCTCACGCGATCACCAATTTTGAATGTTGGTTTCCCCAAGTCAAAACTTTTTATCGTGTACATTCTCTCGAGGATATTTTTTTCATTTTTCTTATCAACTTTGGCTGGTGGTACACCTATCGTTCGATGAATGTCTTTATTGTTGTATTCCTCCAAAATGTCAGGCAAAATATTTAGCCACTTATGATTTTGGTTAACTTCGAAATGTACTTTTAATTTTTCATTCATCGTACGATTAAAACGTTCAACTATAGACGATTTCACTTCGTTGAAAGTATGGTACATTTCGATACCATATTTTTTTAATAATTTTTTGAAAGTAGCGTTTACAAATTCTTTACCCCTATCAACGTGTAAGAGGTGAGGTTTTCGTTTTGAATTTTTTAAAATTTTTTCAAAAGCAGAGCTCACTTCTGAGGAATTTTTTTTCTTCAACGCTACACTCCAAGCATACTTACTAAAACAATCAATCACATTTAGGATGTACTTGTAACCTTTATTTTCTTTTGAAAATGTTGACATGATTAATAAATCGCCTGCCCAAATGTCATCGATTCCTTTAACAATTATTTTACGAGTTTTGAATTTTTTAATTACAGCTCTGTGTAGTTCACGTGCTTCTTGCATACTGGTACAAGAATTTCAAACACAAATGACCGCAAATAACGTCGTTTATTTTCTGATTTTGCTCAACATTATACGAAATTGTACTATTTATGCCAAAATAGTTGCACACTTCAATAGGAGGTGGAGAAGCAAATGAATCATAATATTGCACATTTTCACCTATTTTCATATAGCATACCCAATGAGTACCAATTCCGTGGGCTGAGTCTAAATTTACTACACCAGATTCGTTTTTCCATACTTTTTTAGGTAACCTATCTCTCATGAATACTCCTCTGAAAAATGGTATACGCAATTTTTTAGCATAAGATTCAATGTCAAAATTACTTAATGGAGTGTCTTTTTTTTTTTTAACAATTCTTGTAAGAGACCATTACCTTCTAAAACCTTAGGTTTTCGACTCATGTATAATCCTTTACCTTTTCGTTTCTTTAACCCATCTCCCCTCAATGCTTTGGGTTTTCTACTCATGTACAATCCTTTACCTTTTTGTTTCTTCAACCCATCTCCTCTCAATGCCTTGGGTTTTCTACTCATGTATAATCCCCTACCTTTAGGTTTTGGTTTTTTTGATTTTCGTTTTCTATTCATATATAACCCGCTACCTTTTTCTAATACTCGATGGTGTCGAATTTTTTCCTCTATTAACCGATCGTTGGTCTTCTTATTGTTGTAGGAATTGTACAAGGTACTAAGAACGCCTGCAACCACTGGCGCTGCAGCGAACAATGCCGGTAAAAATCCTCCTTGTTTAAATCTCTGTACTTGTCTCGCTGAGAGTTTGATTTTAGTCGAAACGTTGTTATTTTTTTGAGCAGCCTTGATTTTTTTAATTTGATACTTGGTTAAAGGAGCGTATGTTTCGTTCATAATGGAGTTTTTTGTGCGAGCAACATACACGTCTACATCGACACCTTTCTTATTATCCACCGCCTTTACAAGACTGATTTTATCGCTTTCATTCAAATTTATCGGATATTTGACGTACGAAGTGGTAGTTTGTGACTTTGCAATACCAGCACCCAGAGCTTGTTTGGCTTTCATAGCTGTGGTAGTTAGCCACGCCGTTGCTTTCTCGCCGAAAGACGCATCGGGAGCTTTGACTCTTTTCCACGCATCTTGTTCCAGTTTATAATCAGCGGTGTGACGATTCTTCAAATCTTTACTTTTTGAGTACGCTATGTCGTGGTACATGGCTGCTTCGTCCAATTTATTTTTAGGTTTGACATGTTTCTCCAATTTCAACTCTAAATTTGTACCAGGGCCTAAGTATTGGTAACCTGGTACATGAGCTTCGAAAGGTAAATTATTTATGATACTGTCAATTAATCCGCGACCTTGAACAGGTTTTGGGAAATAACTTTCATTTTTAACCCTTCGTCTATCTTTATAATTCATTTCGAATTTCTCTCAAAATGTCAACAATGTCATTACGTATAGCTGGATTATTATTACCAGCTTTTATTTCACCAATATCTATGTATAATTGTTCTAGAAGTTCGTCGATAGTGTTCCAACGTTTGTACTCTACAGGCGTATTAGTCAAAATTTTTGAAAGACCTTTCCCACTTACAGCAGCACCTGGGTCAACCAATGCAACATCTTCTGTTGACATTTCATCCCTTATAGAGCGATCATGTTCACTAGTCTGTTTTTCTTCGAGTTGACGTTTTCGTTGTTCTTTAAGAAAATCTACAAAAGGTTTGATTATATTTTTGTACTTGAAACCGTTACTAGACTTGATTCTTCTAGTTTTGTAGTCATTATTATGGAAATACGCGTCACTGTCGTAAACCATACGTCTGTAATAATCGAGATCTTGTCGGGTGTAATTTCGAGGTTGCGACAGTGTTAATAATTCCCATAGACCTGGAGTACCTTCGTAAAGTTTACCATTTTCCATAAGTAAATTGTCACCATCTAACACTACTTTCATGTTACCAATCATCAAATTATTACCTTCCATACGTAAACCAAAAGTTGAATCAGTTTGCACATTTTTCGCAGCGCTATAAGATAAGTATCTTGTAGCAGTGGGACCGATCAATTTTGCAGTTTCTTTAGGAAGAATAGCAAGCGGTTTTAATGTTTCACCGATATTCTGTAGCGGTTCTATGAGAGGTTTGTACTGTTCTTTCAACAAATTTTCTCGAACGACTATTCCAGTTCTGAGTTCGTCATATTTGTTATGTAGGGCACGCCCTGCTTCCAAATACTCTTTAAGTGCCTTCATTTTTGCATACCTACTCTATTTTTTTCTTACCTATTTATAATTGACTGATTACTCGATTGTTCAACGGATTGTAACTCGCTTTACGATTCATTATCATTAAACAATGAATGATGGAGCCTGCTGGTAAAGCTTGACGCCAACTGAACATAATTTTTACATTTATGAAAGATTCCTTAATGACGTCGGGTTGATGAGAACAATCGATCGCAATTATGGGATACTTTGTTACAAATGTCTCGTAATCGATCAAAGGATCAATTTCATCGGGATTCTTTTCGTAATAGGTGGATTTAAAATTTTTGAACATATGATAGATATTACCAAATTTATATTCGTCTGGTTTCAAATTCAACCGGTCTCGAGGAAAAAGTCTACTGTCATTCAATTGAGCTTGTAAATTTTCCAAATTCTCGATTCTGTACGTCGAATTATCAACATTGATACTATTATCGTTGGAACCAGGTGTCATGCAAAATAACATAAACATGATTCTAGACATATTCGCAGCCATCTCCCAAATAAACTCTGTACCCGAGCCAGGAACGTGACTTTGATAGTACCAATTGCGATATTCCATCTCGTAATTTTTACCGCTTAAAATTTCCTTTCGTACCTGAGTCTCAGCCGGAATGGAGAGTTTAATTTGAGGCATACGCCACGTTACTTCTTTTATGTTGAAGGTTTTGAGAGCCAACCCTTCCCGAGATTTAATATACAACGCGTTATTCGGAGGCCCTGTACACCTGTAAAATACCAATTTTTGAGGCATACGATAGATGAAATTTTTATAATCTTCGAAAAAGCCCATAATTATCGAAAGAGGGATCGTAGCAGTAAAATAGCCATCTTTAGAAAGAATGTTGGTATGTTTGTTGTCCGAAATTTTCCAACCAGAATTACAATAACGTCGATCATTTTCAAATGAAACCAGACCTTTCATTTGGGTCGAAAAACCAGGTTTCCTAATACTATCAACTTTTGCATCCCCGATGAAATAATCTATTCTATCAAACAAATACAAAGGACCGTTGTTAACAAAATGCACATCGTCTAAAGGTAGATCGGTTAATGTTACTGTTGTACTGCTAGCAGGAGTGCTTCCTGATGCTGTTACAGTTACAGTTTTTTCAATGGAGAGCTTACCACTAATCACTAGTAAACTCTTACTAGGTAATGTAATAAGGTCTTCATTATGAACAGGAATCGTGAATTCAGCCCCAATTTCGTCAAAATTCTCAGAAATTGGAGGTCTGTAGTCGTAAAGTTCACAACTTTCAATTATATTATCCATCGTGTTTTATATAGTTTTTACAAAATAGTAGGTCTATTTATGCTTTTTTCAAACAATGTTCAAATTTATTTTTATATTTACATTTTCCATCGACATCTACAACCAAAAACCCGTACTGATTCCTCCAGCAATGATCGCACAATTTTCTAAAATTTTCAAATGATAAATCCGTCACATATTCGTTGTACACTTGTCTCAAATTGACCACATCTTGTCGAAATAAAATCAAATAATTGAAATTTTCTCGAATACCGCTTTTTTTAGGTATCTTTACGTACGCTTGGCTGAGATAGAAACATGAAATATTTCTATGTCGCCCTCGTAGGAAGAAATTGGCTATTTTATTTTGGTTTTCCGTTAAAATATCGTCAAATATGATCGAAGAGTCTTTTTCTATTTTTTCAGGTTCTGGTAGGTCGTCCGTATTCAGAATACGTTTAAACATAATTTTTTCCCTATGCTTTTTGTTGTATTTTTGTATCAACTCCTCCAGTAGACGATATTTTTCTTGATACGCTGTTTTCGAGCATAGGTACAAGTTTTTGAACTGTTTCATATGTACCAAAATTGTGAGTAAAATGTTAGATTTTCCAGAGCCACTTGGACCAAAAATTCCACACCTCAACACATTCGGGAACATTTCAACTACCCGTTTCTCCTGAGGTGTGACGTCGAAATTAATTACACGTATTTTTTTCATTTTTGAGCTAATTTTAAAATTTACCATCATTATGTATTAGTTATCATTCATAGGTGTATTGGGGTGTTTCATTTCTAGGCGGAACTTCGTCTACTCCAAAACTTTCTTCAGAAGTAGAAGACGAGGTGGTTGTCTTTTTTTCTACACCTTTAACATCGAGAAGGACAGCCATATTTTTGTTACGATATATATCGACTAGACTTTTTCTTCCAACCTGTTCAAACTCGCTGCTACGCGCACTCAAATAGTTTGAAACGGTCTTACTTTCATCATTGATTACAAAAAATACACCATCATTTCCTCGATTTGAAAATAAATTTTCCTCGGGTAAAGAAGTAGTTTCAGAATAAGCAAAATATAAACTGAGTGTTTTTTCGTCGTTTGTATACAAGTGTATATTCGAAGTGTCTGAGGTGTTCATGGTTAAATTTACAGAATCGTCAAAAATTGCGTATTCTTTGGAAACCAAGAAAACAGTGTAGTAAGGTCTTACAAAAAAGTGAGTGTAATAACCATTACCGCTAACTATTTCACTTTTTGATTCAACACTTTTCACTTTGTGAACGTATATACCTGCAAAAATATCAGCTTGACCCATTTCTCTTAGTATAGGATGGACATTCACGTTTTCCACATTTTGAGTGTACGAATCCATCAGTATCTCGATTTTTGAACCATCAGACATACTCATTTTCATACGCTTTTCTATCGCAGAAACACGTTTTTCGAGTAAATCTATTCTAGTTTCCATATTTCAAGGGTCTAAAGTCCAAAGTTAACGTGATTGGTTCTCCTCGGAAATCTATCAAATTATTGTTTTGGTTGGTAATTTGAATAACGAGTTCGTGAATTTTGTCAGTATTCACGCTAAAATAGCAAATTGGATTCGGTTCTTTGATAATTTTTGCACCAACTTTGCTAGAGTCTAAAGGGAAATCGTATAGCGTATTTATGTTCCTTTTTAAATCCTCGATATTGGATCTAACTAAATTGCACGTGATTTTGATTGTATTTATATTAAAAATGTCCACAGGTTTATCCGAAAAAACAACACAATTAGCAGGTATCACTTGTTTAGAGAAACCTAAAACTTTACCAATTGAATTATCAGGCGTGAAATCAATTTCAGCTTTTGTACAAGTTATTTTGATGTTTAATAAACGTCTACTAAGACTAAGTCGTAATACATACCTTATTCCTACTTCGTTGGTATTCAAATAGTTTACTATGTCATCTATTTCATAATAACCAGTAGGAATTGTGATATTATGTGTAAGTTTTTGTTGTTTACTGTCAATGAGAAGTGTTAGAGTGTTGTTGCTTTCATTTATATTATAAACTGTGTTCCAACATACAAAGTGTTTCAAACCTACCTCATAAGGTCCAAATAAAGGAATGCCTTCTGAGTATTCTCTAACAATTTCAGATGTATTACTATTTAACGAAATTTGAAAAGGTGAACCCATTTTTAGGACCTATCAAGCTCAGTCTGACGACAGTACTCTTCCAGACTAAAATACGATTTCGCAAAAGTTTTAATTCTACCAAAAAAGCCTCTTTTACCTCTATTTATGCACTGTACTTCGCAAGAGTTGTAAGAAACTTTAGTTTTCAAATTTTGTAAAATAATTGTACTCATGTCTTCGAGAGAAAAATTTGGTTCTTGCTCCTCCCACTGTAAGGCAGGACTAACGTCGTCGTTATCCACAAATGTGTAACTTTTACCAAAATTTATTCCCAAAGTAATGTTTTTACCAATAAAGAAATGTCCATGAGCTTTCACTTGATTACGATTGTTTTTGACAACGTAGAAAAGCGGATTTCTGGCGACATTATTTACATCTACATTATAAGGGTCATTATCAGTATTATTCAAAACTATTTTAACCTCGTACTTATTCGTTGGGTTGGATGGCTTGTAAAAATTACCATGCATTACGTCTTCAAAACTAACAATAGTTTTAGGAATGCTTTTCTCTGGTAAAATGTACAGGTTGCATACCAGAAGAGGGTATTTACTTGTATCTTCACAAACTTGCTCAGTTTTTGCCAGATAATTATAGGTGTCTTTGAAAGTGATACTAGAAGTGGGTTTTGGTAAAACACCTACATGTTTTATTGAACCAATAGTGGTTAAGGTTAATAAAATTACATCGTTTCTAGAAATAACGAATTTTTCAGGGTCCCATTCAATTTTTAGAGGATATTTTCCGGGGAGGCGTTTAAATTCTCTCGTGAAAGAGTCAGATTCGCTATCACCCGTGGAGACTAAAGCATTAATTTGATTGTATGTTACCGTATCAAATTCAACTTTCAGTTTGAAATCATTCAAACTGAATTTATCAGTAAAAATGAGTTCGACTTTTTTTTCAAAGTGAAGTAGACACGAAGAACGTTCACCAACATCTTTAAAGATTACCCATCCTCCGTGTTCGGAGTAGGGAGTTAAAGACGAGGTGTACGATAAGAATGCTAGAAAAATTAAAGCCAACATTTTTTTCAGTCCTATATAAAAACGGTCTATTTATAATTTTTTCGAACACACTGTCGATAGGAAATCGTTTTGACTAACGCACAGCGAGAGAGAAAACGATGTTTTTTATGGTTGGAACATACCAAAAGATCAGGGAACCTATACCCAATTTTAGGAGGAGGTGGATAATACCTATCCAAGTCCACAACTCGTACGTTTGAGGGAAGAATTTTTTTCAAGTACGCGACCTGTTCCGAGCCTTTTGAGTATACACAATGAGAATTTTGAAGAAGCGTTTTCATCTTAAACAGAGCCTTCTCTTCGCTTATTCCGTTCGAGTCCCAAGGAATACCGTGAATAAACTCGGTCACGTAATCCACGCGTTTTTTCAACTCGTCGTTCAAATTTTGGTATGTAATAGGCGATCTGACCATAAAATGGTGGCACCAATTTGTCTCCACTCTAGCAAGACAGACTTCTTTCAACACAAATTCATTTTCCAAGGTTTTGAAACCTTGCAAGCTGACAGTGTAAGACTTCATTGTGCAAAGAAGTTAGCGAGTGAGTCAAATAGACGGGTCTATGTATAATTTCTCTCAGTGAAAACCAATGATTAAGTTCACAAAAGCGACGTAAATTTGCTCTCGAGATTTCACATTGGTGAAAATAATTTTTCCATTAGCAAATATGATTATTGTAACACCATTTCTATAAAATCTCCCAGGGAATAATTCTGGTTTGTAATCCACCAATTTTTTTTCACGCTCGCAAAAATCTGTCAATTTTGCCTTCAGATTTAAATGACCGCTGGCAACGATATTTGTAATTTTAAAGTTCAAAAACTTTACAGGGAATCCTAATTTTTGGATAATTCTAGCATACCTACGAGCGGCAATTTTTGAATTTTTCTCGTCTTTGGTGCCAGTAACTACGATTTTTCCTGTACCAAATATCAACGCTGTACTTCTAGGCTTTTTTAGCCTCATAATGACAGGATTGAATCGTTCGGGTTCGTACTCAACATTGTAACTATTCGAAGCAATATAATGCAAGTCCAAAATACAACCTAGGTTGACAGTGGACATGATATTTTGCACGATAGGTAGATCCATTTTTGAACAAAGTAGGTAGTATCTTGCCTTATTTATACCATTTTCGCCTGTTTTCGCCTATTTTCGTCTATTTTCGACCATTTTCGACCATTTTCGACCATTTTCGACCATTTTCGACCATTTTCGACCATTTTCGACCATTTTCGACCATTTTCGACCAACTTCAACCAAAATCGACCAACTTCGACCAAAATCAACCAAATTTTGACCAAAATCGACCAACTTTGACCAATTTCGACCATTTTCGACCAAAATCAACTAAATTTCGACCAATTTCGACCAAAATCGACCATTTTCAACCAATTTCGACCAAAATCGACCAAATTAGCATTGCTATCTTTGAAAAAATAAATATTATGGTATGTTGAATAAAACAAAACAAGGTTCCGTACTTAGAAAAATTTGAAAGTGTGGTATTAGGTGTGTGTTGGAAAAAATTTGATATCTTTGAAAAATAAATATTATGGTATGTTGAATAGAACAAAACAAGGTAATACGTAACACCTTGCCTTATATTAACGAACCTATTCATAAATACATAATTATGTTGAATAAAACAAAGCAAGGTTCCGTACTTAGAAAAATAAATATTATGCTCTACTGACCAATAGAAAAATTTTGAAAGTCTGGACTTGAAAAATTTCGAGAGTATTTGTTATCTTTGAAAAAATAAATATTATGCTGTGTTGAATAAGGACTTAGAAAAATTTTGAAAGTCTGGACTTAGAATAATTTCGCAAGTCTGGAGTTAGAAAAATTTGCTATCTTTGAAAAAATAAATATTATAGTATGTTGAATAAGGACTTAGAAAAATTTATTTCGCAAGTCTGGAGTTAGAAAAATTTGCTATCTTTGAAAAAAATAAATATTATAGTATGTTGAATAAGGACTTAGAAAAATTTCGAAAGTCTGGACTTAGAAGAAATTTCGAAAGTCTGGACTTGAAAAGATTTGCTATCGAAAGTCTGGACTTGGAAAAATGTCGAAAGTATGGACGTAGAAAAATTTCGAAAGTGCTGTATCGAAAGTCTGTACTTGGTAAAATGTCGAAAGTCTGGACTTAGAAGAAATTTCGAGAGTGCGGTATAGGGGCCCCCTTACTACTTCTCAAAACCCAGCCAAAATACAAGCAATTTCCTGAATTCTTTTTCAGTACATGACTAACACCATATAGAGCACGCCTTGTACTGAAACGATTACGTCATTCGATTGCAATTTTTTGCAACGTTAGTTCTTGAAAAAGCGGCATTTCGGCGTTTTCGGTAGTGTTTAGTGAATATTGATGAAATTTGCGCGAAATTAGTGTATAATTAAACGAAATATTAGTTTAATTTGGATTGATTTGACTTTGTTAATGTACAATTACTTAATTTGAATCGCGTTAATCCTTCGACCAACAGTAACCAACGATTAAAGTATACCAACGATCTAGCTCTACGATGGCGGACGCTAAGGTAAGCCGAAATTAATCATTTAATAGTTAAATAAAGCGCAATCCATTTCCATGCATACCTTATATTTCCTTTGTTGGTACTGTACTTAATATGATTACAAATAGCTTCGAACATATTACTAGTTGTGGTAACGCTTCGACAATCGAACACCTGTGAAAAGAAAAACATTCGAAGTTCTGGTCAGATAATTCTCATCCAACGAGTTTCCTCTTCGTAGTGCATTATTAATGATGAAAAAAACAGCAGATCTTTCACTCGAGTGAAATGCTGAGAGTAAAAAACTGGGAGGAATTTAGTAACGAGTTATTAATGAATTTTGAGATGAGTACCTATTCTCGGATATCAGAAATCTGCACCGGTATAATATTAACTACCCCTAATATTCGCTAACATTTATCACAACATTAATAAATTATAAATGGTCGGAAATGTAGTGATATTTTATTTACACAGATTATACGGTGTTTAGATTTAAAAGACTACCAGTACATCGATTAGCCCTTTTTCATAATAAATAAGATGTTGGATACAGTCCCCTGTCAAGTGTTTCACTCCGTATTATACAAACACTACAGTTGAAGTATCCACCGGCGATGGCAGATTTCAATTTGTTACGTGCTTCAGTCAACCACCGCAAATCAATTCGTCCAGTGCTTTTCTACTTCTATTAAAGTTACCTGTAATTTCGCCCATTGAATTCTTCCAATACAACGTGCTGCATTTCTCCATGCCAATTTTGCCCCGAAAACTAATTCCGTTTCGCTTAGTTGATAAGAACCAGTATTTTCTATGTCTTTTTGTACTTGTTCCCATCGTGTCAAATGTGCTGGGCTGTTGAGTCTGTAAGAAAAAAAAGTAAATACGATATGATTATAGAATTGCACGCTGAATTGGTTGTTTTGTGGATGTGCAAAGTTGGGGCGATAAAACGTTGACTATGTTGTTTGGTTTTATTATCGAGAAAATAATAATAACAATAAAAGGCAAGTGTTGCTTTTTAGGTATACTCGTGTCGGCTGATACTTCACGAATGGGTGTGGAACAGGCTGCCTTAATATTCCTGCAAATTCTGCAAAAGTCTTGCTTTTAATTTCAACCTCCTGATATCCTGCAAATTTTTTGCTTTTTGGTTATACTTATTAAGTTGAATCTCTTGAATTTTTTGCATATGATAGCAAATTCTGCCAACGCATTACGTCGAAGATCTGGTCTTGCTTTTTTCAAAAGTTTTCAAATAATAAATAAAATTTTCGCCCTCGCATTCATTTTTTTTTTTAATAATACCTAATGAAATAATGACATAAAAAAAGACTATAGAAAGTTATGATTTTGCCAAAAACTTATCATTTTTCCGGATAAAAACCTCTAAAATGCCAAATAGCAACTTCACAAGAGTAACTCCCAGTTGTGCCAAGTAGTCCTTTGGCACGTACCTAACCTTTTTCCAGGATTGAATTCCGAATCTTCTTAAAATAAAAAATATTTCAATTTTTTGAAGTGAAAAAAATAGATAAAATAGTAAAAAAGAACTTTTCCTTTATTTTTAAAAATCTCAATTTCGATAAGTAAAATGTATGTTTTTTCAAATTTTTGACTATTGATAAAAAAATGTTTCAATTTGTTCGAAGAAAAAAAAATTTAGGAGAACCTCATCATTTATTTGAAGAAAAAAAATTAACAATTTTACAGCAAAAAAAGAAAAAAAAAAATCATTTTTTGGATTAAAAATTTCCTAGTTTTTTTGAAGCAGAAGAATAAAGATAGAGATTCACCATTTTTTTAATGAAAAAAATTACTTTCATTGAAGAAAAAAACCCAATTTTTGAAGAAAAAAATTTCTTAAAAAATGTTCTCATTTTTTTGGAGCAAAAAATCTAATAATTTGCTTGGAGAAAAAAAACTTTCAATTTCTTTGAAATAAAAATATTTTTTGAAGATAAAAATCTTTCAACTTTTTATGGAGAAAATTTTTCTCAAGTTGAATAAGTAGGTAATTATTTCTCATGTCTGATTATAGTATTTTTTTTTTTTTTGTAATTTTTGGAGTAAAAAAATCTATCAATTTTCTTGGAGAAACTAACTTCCAATTTTTTGAGTGGAGTTTAAAGTTGAAAATGTTTCAATTTGTTCGAAGAAAAAAAGTTTTAATTTTTTAGGGAAATAAAAAATAATAATAACTTGGTCTTTTTGAAAAAAAAATTACGGGTTTTCGGCGAAACAATTATTTCCTTTTTGGGATGAAGAAAATTCTTTAGTTTTTTGAAACAGATGAAAAATTATAATTTTAGAAAAAAATGAAAAAATGAATCCGAAAATTTTTTTATTGTTGAAGTTTTTTTATTTTTATTTATTTATTTATTTGTTTGAAAGTGAAAATTTTCTCAATTTTTAAATAGGTACCTTAATCTTATGGGAGAAAAAATCTTTCAATATTTTGAAATGGAAAAATATATAGAATTACCAAGGGGGCCCAAAAGTTGAAACCTACAAAAGGCACATCACACTGAAAGAAATGGGTTTTGAAATTTGGTAATCGTTCCTTTGTGTCAGGTAATTGTTCCCAAAAATTCGGTAATGGTTTACATTTTTTTCAAAAAATTTGTTAAATTCCCCAACATTCAAGGAACTATTCCTGAAAATTGGTAGTTGTTACCAGAAAACTTGGGTAATAATTACCTTCAAAAAATTACTGGGAATTATTACCTATGTATGAGGCATTTATTTTCAACTAACCAATACTGCAACCCTGATAAAAAGTAATGATTGTGAATTTTGATGGGTAACCATTCACTTCCAGAAGTAGGCATTTATTGCTTCTTATTAGAAGTATTCATTCTCGAAAAAAAGGATTAAGTTCCCAACGTTATCTACTAATTCGTCATTTATACAAAATTTCAACACTTATTTTTGTTATCAGTATAGAAATTATGAATTTTTTTTCAGGTATTTCTTTCTTTATAATTACTTTTGAATCGTAATTGATGAATAAATTCTTCAAAACTGAGGTTTAGTAAAAAAATTTCTTATTGAAGGCGATTGAGGTGAAATTGTGTAGAAAAAAAAAATAGTTCAATGAAATTAAAGAATATTTATTCAAATCACAAAAGTATGGTTGTTTTTTTAAAACTATTTCCTCAATCCTCATAATTAAAATAATTCTAAATCGACGAGCAAATTTTTCTTTTTCTATATTTCAACTAAATAATGTTACAGCGAATGGAAACTTCTGTCATCAAAGGCATAATAAAAATTGTGGACAAAATCAATTGGTCTGTATACTAATCTAACAAAATTATAAAATATGTTCCCAAGTTTATAATATACAAGTTTGATGAGAGTAAGATGAGAGGTTTCTCAAACATTTGTTTTCTTCTTCAAAATGATTATAAAAAAATCGTCAGGTTATTTCTTAAATTTTTTAAAATTTGAAACGTAGAATATTTTCAAAATTTTGTTCAAACATGAAGTATTCAAAATTGTGTCAATCACAAATTTCTCGATACTTTATTGAATCACGAATTTTTTGAAATTTTGTTAAAACACAATTTTAATAAACGCACATACTATTTCAATAATTTCTTGAAAAAATTCCAATTCGTTTAAAGTAATAAACCACAATCAAGCACTCAAACTTGAGTTTACAGGTTGGCAGAGTGGTTAAGGCGTTGGCTCTTCAAACGGAAGGTCCCGGGTTCGAATCCTACCAGATCCATCACCACGAAGAAAAAATTTCCGAGTTGGTAAACCATTACCGAATAAGTTGTGTAAATTTGGGACATGATTTGAATTTTCTGAATCATTCCCCAACATAGGGGAATAATTCCCTCCGAGTTGGGAAACTAATACCAAAAAGTTGGGAAAAACTGGGACATGATTCGAAATTCGTGAATGATTCCCCAACACTGGGTAATAATTCCCTAGTTGTGTATGGGACGATTCCATTCGGTAGGAATGGAATTGTTCCTTATCATTATTGATTAATTCATTTTTGTTGGGTAATGGTCACCTTAAAATTTTAATAATAGTTGTCTTACATCAAGGAACGATTATTACCACTGTTGGGAAATCATTCACGAATTTCGAATCATGTCCCCGTTTTTCCCAACTTTTTGGTAATGGTTACCCAATTATTTATTTCAGTGCAGGGGCACGAACTTGATGTATGATGAAAATTTGGGCCCCCCAGCCACATTTGGGGGGGTCTGTAGCCGGGTCAACGTGAAAAAAATGACCCTAAAATCCACTTTTTGGGCTCTAAAATGGGGTGGGGATGACTTAGGGGGCTGAAATTTGAATATGTTGGAGGTAATTAGGGTTCTCATCCCTGGGACAAGTTTCAAAAAATTTCATGATTTTGGGGCTCCTCCGCACCCTCTCAAAAAGGGGTCATATCCCTAATTTTGAGTCAGGGCCCCAAAATTTCTATAGCATCAATCCGCCCGGAGGGGACCCCGAATAGCAAGTTTGACCTCAATCGACCCATTAGACTCCCCGCCAGAGTCCCAAAAGTAGCGGAAACATTACTCATATATATATATATAAAAATATGTGACATGTGACAGATCGTCATCTTTCGGTCCCAAACGTCAACAAATGGGGTCAGAACTTTTCTACCCCCCTCCTTCTAAATCAGGGTCGGACACAATAGCCATCATTTTTTTTTTAATTCGGCTAATTATAATTTTTTTATGAGAAAAAAAAACTTTACTTTTTTAAAAGAAGAAATCTTTTATTTTATTTTTTTATTTTTTGAATTGAAAATTTCTCAAATAATTGAAAATTTTCTCAATTTTTTCGAGTAAGTAAAAATATCAAATAACCTTTTTAAATAAAATAAAAATACCTAGGTATATTTTAATTTTTTTTTTCGAATCAACTAAGAATTTCCAAAACTGAAAATTGAAAAAAAAAATCAAATCTGCTTGGATAAAAAAAATCTTTTAATTTTTTTAAAATAGAAAAATTCCTCAATTTTTTGCACAATGAAACTCCTTTCTTGGTACATATGTGAATCACAATCTCTCCCTCTCCCCCGCCTCCGAAACAGAAACTTTTAATCTCGTTGATCTCATTTTAAGTCTGGAGAAGGGTGTCTCGAACCTTAAAACCCTTCTGGAAAAATGTTTCCACACTTCGTGGCGTGTTTGCCTCTGTCATTTGGTATGTTTTCAATGAAATATAGCGCAACGCGCCGATATAAAAGATGCTTACTTATTCAAGCTAGTAACGTTCATTTGTTGCATTCATGTCGGCTTTTTAATTTATAAATTAGCCGTGTACACTTATTGCGGTAATGGGTATTACGACGAGGATGTGATGCGTTCAACCAAGAAGCAAAAGGCGTCTATAGGTGAAAGTTTTCACACCCTAAGAAAGCGAACGCGGTTGCTGGGCTCGGGCAAATAAAGATTTTCGGCATCTAACATCTATTTTGCTGTATAATTTATTACTCGAACTGTCTACGTCTTAATTACCTTTCTTGATTATGTGTCTTTTTGAATTTACACCAGAATTCACACGATATTTTGAAAGAGCCTGGTGTAATTTGTTTATGACGAGGTGCAGCTTTTTAATTACTCGCGTGCAAAATTTTTCACGCCTTCGTTAACATGGTAAAACGCTATATAAGGCGCCGCAATGTATGCTGGAAATTCGCTGCTGTACTTACTCGCGTTAAATTCAAGACAAATGGTTGCATACGTGAAAGTTACACCGAGTATTTTTCTTATGACGTATGAAAATGTAGTAGATGCATGAAAAGGTGGAGTATTTTACCGGCAGAGTTGCCTCGTTTTCGCAACAACTTTGATCTTAAATATAGATACTACGTGTGAAAAGGTTTTTGCACGATGGCTCTTTTCGTCTTCGATGTAATGTTATTACACTAGTTTCCTTTTTTTTCGCAAATTTTTTCAAAAAATACTTTTATGTGGGGGAGGAAGAATACAAAAGGAATACGTATTTTTATAGAGGAGTTTTTCCAACCGGGGTGTTTCAAAAAAAAAGTTCAAAATTAGTAATTCATTAAGAAGAGAATATTTCCCCCAAGTTTTTCTTCACCATAGCGTGAGTTTAGTGGAACGTGTAAGGCTAAATTAATATCGCCTATGCCTATACCAAGTTGATAAGTTGTGTTGTGGTTTACATGTGTTTATTATACTTTGAATGGTATGTGTGGATCAATTATGACAACAGAATAAGGAAACTGTAATATGATTGTTGTTTGGTGGCAACGCACCATACAACGCCAACAACTGCAAAACAATACGCTTTTATTATTTAAACTAATTCTACGTGTACTCGAAATCGATCTCGAAGGAGATGGGTTATTTTATCAGCGTACTCGTGCCATACTGCCTACGTATACCTAAAGCTCTGATAATTATCACCGTGTATAAACTGTGAAATATACTACGACTCTCCACGCTCTCGTTTTGCCTTATTTGAAAATTTTTAATTAAAAACTCACGAAAGGTGATTTTTTTTCAAAGCAAATGTATAGCTTTGGGGAAAATTGGCTCGAAGATGGGAGGTTTCCTTTGCATTGGAACGAAGTAAGTTCAAAACAGATGGTAATGACTTGAGGCGAGAATGTGAATTTTTTTCTTATAAGAAATCGGGGTGGAAGAAGTTATATATTTGTAGTGCTTGTGTTTATTATTTTTTTCTAAAAATAAAAGTGATGGATTATCTGAGCAAAAAGTAAAAAGATATCAATTTATTCGGGAAGGATTTCGTGATATTTTTCCGGGTTTATAGAATTCAATCTATTTTGGAAAACATTGAGATCGAGGAATATAGGTTGCGTTTTAATAGTAAGTTTTCGAAGTACGTTCGAGTAGGTACAAAATCGAATGTTGTCGAGATAATTCGTTGGTTTCGTAAAATCTCATTATTGTTTGAAAAATCAAGTTTTTCATTCGATTATTTCCTTATTATTATTTATTTTTTCACCAATTGTAATTTGTAGGTACATGAATTTTCAAAATTTCTTTGAGCTACTAAGTAATTATCATTTTTTTCAATTCTGAGTTTTTTCAAGATTTTTTTTTCGATTCTATGTGTTCTGCTCCTTGAAACATTTTTTAATATTTTGGAAAAGTATTTACATTTTTAAAAACGCGGATTTTAGTAACTTTGTCTTATCGAGTTGCATCGAAAAAAATGTAGAGCTCTTTTCAGTTGCATTAAGTACCTACCTAAATTTAATCATGAAGCTGTCCAGATTCAATTACACTTTCGAGATAACTTATCAGAACGCCATTCTGTTTGCTTCGATACTTGATATAATTTACCAAAGGCTATGTGAAATAAGATGGTGTCTTGAGAACGATTTTGGAATAGTTTACGAAGAAAAAGGTGGAAAAATAGAAGTTCCTTGAAATTCGTCGCATTTTTTATTTTATTTTATGAAATTTCAAGGTGGTTATTATCGTGGATTAAGAAAAAAATATTAAAAAATGAACTTTTTCAAAAAAATTTAGTGACGAGCTTTTTACAATATTTTAGTTGAAAATAAAATTTCTAATTTTTCAAAAATGAAACCATAAAATTATATTATTTGATGTCATTTTTCGATTCTGTCTGAAATCAATTTTTTATTTAATCACAATTTTCTCTCCATCAACTTTTCAATATTTTGTTCAATAGACGATAGTCAATTTAGTAAATTTTTCAGGTTGAAAAAAAAAACAATTTTTTTTAATCTATGTCTTTTTAAGAAAAATTTCGTTGAATTTTTTTTTTTTTTTTTTTTTTTTTTTTTTTTTTTTTTTTTAGAAAAATCTCTTTTTAAAATTTTGTTATAAAATAAACCAATATTTTTGATTTCTCAAAAGTTTTAATGAAAATTAATTCTAGATAGATTTACTGAAAAATTTCCCATAATGAGCAAACTGCTTCAATAAATCCATTTTACGAGTATTTTAAATTTAAAAAAATTTCTTAATTTTTTGCAATAGTTTATTTTTTATTATTTTTTTTACAATACGTATAAATGTTTCCAAATTTTTAGCTACGGGTTGTTTTTAAATTGTTTATTATAATTGACAATTTTTGAATCTTTTAAAAACATTTCTTTAAAATTTTATTTGAAACTTCTTTGAAAAACCAAAATTGATTTTTTTAAATTTCATGAAATATTTATTTCTTGATGGTGTGGCTTTTCTATTTTTTCCCTCGGTATAATTTTTCAGTTTTGTCCTAAATCGATTTCTCAAAAAAAATTATGTTCTTTTCATTTTTGATAAAAATCAAATCCTTTGAATATTTCAAAAATTTCGTTCAAATTAGGTATGTGTTTCAATAAAATAATTTTTCAAGTTTTAAATCATTTTTTCACATATCTTATTAAATTATTCCTCCCAATAACTTCAGCTAATTTTTTTTCAATTGGTTGATTTTTTTAAATTTTGTTTCATTTTTTTTTTTTTTTTTTTTTTTTTTTAAACGCCATATACCTACAGCAACTAAGGCTAGAGGCGTATCGTGAAGGAGGTTTAGTTATGGAAGGATCGTAAATTATATAAGGGAAGAAGGGATTTTAATTTTATAGAAGGGATCGTAAACCAGTTTTGGAGAGAAAGGATAATAAATTTTCATTTGTTTTCCTATGAAATATGTAGTATATTTTTCAAAAAATCGCATAATAAATTACTTCGCTGAAGGTTCATTTCCCATTTGTTGTTGTTGTTGTTGTTTTTTCAAAAATAATTTTCAATTTTGTTTTGAATCAATTTCTTGATAAATTTTTTAAAAATTCAGCTGAAAAAACAAGTTTTTGTAAATTTTATAAAAATTCGGTTAAAAACATTATCCCTTCAACTCTTCAAAAATTTTCTTGCGATAAAATTTTTTCATAATTGCTTCTTTGCTCGTTGACTTTCAAAACTTCTCAATGTTACAATTTCTCTTTTCTTTTGTCATTTCAAACCAGTTTTTTTTTTCAAGAATCCACCTTTTAGGGAAGAAATCGAATTACACCCTTGAAAATTTATTTACCTTTCAACATTTTAAGAAATTCTTGCGAATTTTGTAAATTGTGTACTTTTTAAAAAATTGCTTGAATATTTAAAATGTTTTGAAATTTTAAAAAGTGACCAAATTTCAGAGTCATATCAAATTTTTTATTTCAGCAAAATTGTTAAATTTGTAGAATTTTGAAAATTAGCTTTATAAATTTTTTTAAAATTCCCCATTTTTGAATTTTCGTAAAATTTTGATTGTTTCGCTAAATGTGAAAAATTATCAGAAAGTTGATCAAAAAATCATTATTTTGTTTCAGTGGTTGGGTCAGAGTTTTTTTTGAGCTATTTTCAAATTCATTTTTTTCAATTTAAAAAAATCAAATTTTAAAACATTTATCAAATTGACAAAAATGTTTGGTTATTCGTGTTTTTAAAATCGTTTATTTTCGTTTATGAAGGAGAATTTCTGATTTCTGTTAATTTTTTTTTCAGAGGGTCGCGGTCAGGTAAACTCTCATTCGATACGATTTTCTCATGGTTTTAACATTGAGTGAGTTTTTTGTAGTTACTACGTTTAGTTCATAATTGTACTTCATCGATGAGAAAAATTCCAAATTTTGTAGTAAATTGATAGAAAAATATGATTTTTGGTTATAAAATTGGACATCCTCGATTCATTTCGGTGAAATTCGGAACCCCCCCCCCCCCCGGTTTATATTCGGAAATTTCTGATTTGATTATTTTTGTCCTTTTTTTTGGAGAGTAGCAAAGGGGGTATTTTTATTAGAAATTAATTTCTCGTGTTTTTTTTTTAGTCGAATATTTCTTTCTCTTCTTTTTTCAAAGCTATTCGTAATTTTATTTCCTCTATGAAAAAATCTCGAAATTTGTAATTCAAGTTAAAACATAAAATCACGATACAATCTTTCCAATCTCCAACTAAACCAAAAAAGAAAAGATAAGACGAATTAAAAAAAACAAAGGTATATTTACTTAGTCGAATTACTCGAATTTTCCATCACCTAAAATCCTCTCTTTCGTCTCTCCTCTCCCCGTCTCTCGCGTTCGCTAAAGCTACCACTTTAGCACGCTAACTCCCAGCCACGTATACGCCACGGTCTATTGCACCTTCGTCAGAAACTTACCTAGTTGTATGTATATATGTACCTAATAAGGGCAGTAATTATTCTTCAATGTTCAATTACACTTCGCCGCACCTCGTACGTAAAATTGTAAGGTAGAAAGTTAACAAAAAGTTGAATACGTAAAGTTGCCAAAGTTTCTATTAAACTTTACCCTTCGTTCGGTTTGTTTGCGTCGCCACCGTCAGCGTACCTGAGGCGGCGAGTATTTTAAAACTACTCTTTGAGACCAAATTATATCTACCGCAGCATATGCGAAATAATTATAGCGGAGTTTTATTACAAGCTTCTTAGTGCGAATGCTATGTGTAGGTGGTTTTATAAGGTATCTGGTGCGAATTCGCGGTACAAATATTGGTACATTTATGTATTTACTCGAGTAGAACTCGTAAAGAAATACGAGTAAGTAATTAACTAAAAGTTGCATGTGGCTTATGCGAGTTTTTCAAAAAATAGAGGAAAAAAATTATGATGGTTTTGAGGGCAACAAGATGGAAAGTTTTTAATGAGACTATTCTATATTTGAAACGCGAATCTATCGCGGAATCATTTAAAAAATATTTTTTTAAATGAAATATGTGTACGAAGAATCGATTTAAATTTTTTTCCCCACCGAGAAATGGCTATTTGAATTATTTCTATATCACTAAATACGCGGAGTAGAATTTTTATTTGAAATGGGTAATTTTTGATTCACGATGCTCTGAACAGGGAAGAGAGAGAGTGGAGGTGTTTCTGTCTTCTTGTCCACCCTTTCATCGGGGTATCATGATGGTGTGCATGTTTTTCTGCTGCTTTTTTCGTTTTTCTAGACAAAATGGTAAACGTGGGCGAGACTTTATGTATATTTTGGGCGATAATGTTTTCATTACGATGAAAATTAACATTTTTACGTGGTCGTCGGCGGTGGGTAAAAGTGAGCTACGTCGCGCGCGTAAAATACAAAGTACTTTTTGTCGGGGCGAGTGTCTTTGTCATAGCTCATTTGTAATACAAATGATGATAACTGAAGAGTGAGTGAGAGAGAGAGAGAGAGAGAGGCACGTCACGACAGCCTTTAGCTTTTCGCAATGACGAGCTGCAGCCTTTAAAAAGACACGTATACGCCGGTTTGTTTTTATTTTAATTTTTTTTTACGACCTCATGCTGTTAATTGTTGCTTTTAAATAGCTCTTCGTCGTCGTCGAGAGCGGAAAAAAGACGTGAAAAAATTCGGTTTCATCGACTTTTGCCATAATTTTGCAGGTCGGCATTTGCCATTCGGCGATTCTACACATTTGTCGAAAAAAAAACCTGCACCGAATAAGCTCTCGTTCGAGGTTGCATGCATCGGAGCGAAGTTATTACTTTTTAGTAACTTAGTTACTTTTTTCATGCTATAGGTTACTTTTAGTTACTTTTTCACACATTTTGTTTGGTACTAAGAAAAATCTGACTTGAAAAAAAATACCTAATACCAATACTTCCATTAAAATTCAAAATTTCTCGAAGCACGGTTTAAAATTGAAAAAATTTTTGCTGCAAAAATTTAGAGATTTTCTTTTCAGAAAATTTGAAAAATTTTATTTAACTAAAAATAAATAAATAAAATAAAAAAAATAAATACTTTAAAAATTTATTAAACCTTTTTTTAAAAATGAGATTTTTTCTCTACGAACTCGAGTGTGTTGAAACGCAAGGGAAAAATTTTTGTGCTCCAAAAAAATTGAAAATCCTTTTATATTTTTAAAATTGGGATGAAAAATTGAAATTTTTTCTTCTCTAAAAACAAGAAACATTTCTTTAGGAGGGGGGAGGGGGAGGGCATAAAATTTTTTTTGTTGAATGCATAGCGTTGACAAGCGGAATTTTCTAAGACCTTTGCATGACGTCATTTTGATTTTTCATCTATGAAGTTTTGAAGAAAAATTGGAAACTAATTTCATCTTGCTTTTTTTTACAAAAAAATTCATTTTTGATTTTTGAAAAATAGAATGCATGGAGTTTTCCAAAAAAATATAATTTTATATTCATTTTGCATTTTGATGATGTCATTTTGTAAAAATTGTTGATAGATTTTTTAGAAAATGAAAAATTTTTAGTGTCAAAATTGAAGAAAAACACGATTTTTGCAGCCCCGTTTCCAGAAAAACTATTCAACCCACAAAACTTTTTCTTTGAATGTTTTTTATTCAGTAGAGTTTGGTCTGTAGTCTGACAACAGAGTTTTGCAAAATTTTAATTTGCTGACGATTTCTTTCGAGTTGACTGGAATACTAGGGTGAAAATTATGAGAAAGTTTGATACAATCGGAAGGAAAGTAAAAATTTTCCAAAACCCTCTAGTCAGACTACAGACCAGACTCTACTGGATGAAAAACATTCTTAGAAAAATCTTGTGGGTTGCGTAGTTTCTCTGGAAACAAGGCATTAAGCAAAAATCGTGTTTTTCTTCAATTTTGACACTAAAAATTTTTCATTTTCCAAAAAATCCATCAATAATTTCTACGAAATGACATCAAAATGCGAAATGAATATAATTTTATTTTTGCATTTTATTTTTCAAAAATCAAAAATTAATTTTTTTTGTAAAAAAAAGCAAGATGAAATTAGTTTCCAGTCTTTCTTCAAAACTTGATAGATGAAAAATCAAAATGACGTCATGCAAAGATCTTAGAAAAGTCCGCTTGTCAACGCTATGCATTCAACAAAAAAAAAAAAATTACGCCCCCCCCCCCCTTAAAAAGAAAAAAAAGTAACACATTTTTACTAAAAAGAAGAAGGTAGGTAAGAGGTTAGATTTTTTTTGAAAAAATTGAGATTCTTTTCTCCACAAATGAACGACTTTTTCTTCAAAAAATCAAACTTTCCTCTCAAAAAAATTGGATTTTTTCAGTAGATTTAGGTAGAGATTACTTCGTCGAAGAATAAAAAAAATTCTTCTCGCTGAAAACTTTTTTTTAATGAGAATTTATTAGCAATTGTTTTATTTAAAAAAAAAAATGATCAAAGTAGGTATTTTAAAACAATGTTTGAAAATTGAAAATTATCGCTTATAGAATAGAGGACTCCTCAAAATCGAAATATAAAAAAATTGTTTCAACTCGTGAACTTGAAATTCTTTAAAAATGGTATTTTTTTTTAAATAAGAAAAACGTTCCAAAATCTAAAAATTTAGAAAAATTGGAAATTTCACAAATTGATTTTTGTTTTTTGGAAAATGAAGACCTTTCAAAAAAATTTTTTTTTTGTACCTACCTCTCGTTTTGCAAACCACGCAAAAATTGATTTTTTCAATTTATGATTTTTTTAGGCATTATAATTTTTATAAAAACTTGAAATTTTTATTTGAATAAACGTACTTTTTTTAGAAACAATTATTTTTCAAAATTCAATTTTTTAAGAAATCAAACTTTTTGAAAATTTAAAAATATGACAACTTCAACAATATTTAAAAAAATTGAAAATTGATCATAAATTTAAATATTTATAGAAATTGAAAGTTGTTTGGAAAATAAAAACTTCGAAAAGGCAAAAAAAAAATCAAAAATTTAAAATTAGAAAGTTTGAAAAAATAAACAAATTGTTTGCAAATGAAATTTTTTCAAGAAATGATGTTTTTTTAAAAATAAAAAATTATTTGAAAACTGAAAACTGTTTCAAAACCAATAATTTCTCAAAGTTCGAAAATTTAGGAAATTGAAAATTTCAAAAAATAGTTTTTGTTTGAAAATTCAGTATTTTCTTTTTTTTTACAAATTGAAGGTTAGATAGGTTTATGTACTTTAATATTGAGAGTTTTTCAAGAATTGAAATTTTTTATAAAGTAAAAATTGAAAACCAACTAGGTCAACGATTCAATTAAAATTCATTGTAATTATATAAAAATATGCATATTTTTTCATTGAAAATTTCAATTTTTTTTTTCTTCAAAATTTTGGCCGTTGATTTTAGGAGTTGCAAAACGTTAAAATCAGCAAAAATATTGGAAAAACTGGTATAAAGGTTGGGGGGGGGATGAGTCATTATTAGAGTGGCAATGAAAAAAGTTTTGGTTACTTTTTTCCATAATTTCGTTTCTTTATTATTTTTTTTTGTTGAAATTTTAGGTTGAGTTACTTTTTTTTGTTGCAAATTTCGCTCCGATGTGTGAGGCTGATTAAAAGCTGCTCGCCTTATAAGTGATGTACTATGCCTCATGCCTGGTTGTCTATCGCGTATAGGAAATCCTTTTCAATTAAATTTTGATTTGCAGCCTCCTCCGCTGACCTGCCCGCTCTTTCGGTATTATTAAATTACTATAAAACGGGAAACGAGAAACGACCTCGTTAGGTTAAAATTTAAAATAGCCCCGGCTTATTCTAAACGACCATTTATACGTACAACAGACCACCACACACACGACGTATGTTAAGCTTTTAATTAGTTTGTAAAATGTCCCCCCTTTCCATCACCGGTGCCCTGTTCGGTGTAAAGGATTTTCACGCAGATGTCCGGGTATCCGAATTGTGTGAAAAATTTGCCACTTTGTACGCTGCATTTCACTTCAGGGAAAGAGACTTGATCGGTGTGGTGAACCAGAAATGATGCTTGGCGATTTTCGCATGGTGATAAAACGTGTGTCCTTGGATGGCGAAGAAAGAAAATACTCGTACTACGAACAAGGCTCAAAGTTAGGCAATAATATTAACACGGTTTTTGCGGCGGTTTCGTTATGCAAATGTATCGACATATACGAGTACGAATGTCACATTCTCGGGTATATCATGGTCCTACCCGAAGATACGACTATACGACGCGACGAGGGTTTTGTTTTCAAACACTCCCTTCTACTTGCCCCGTCTCTTCGGGCAGACTCGACTGACGGTTTTAGAAGTTAAACGCGAGCGAGAAAACGAGCGCCGACCGTGTAAAATATGATGGTATTTTTGAAACGTTACCGAGTCTCGCGTGACGCCGATAAAAATGGGCAGGGTTGGGTCGGCCGAATGGTCTCGCATCTCGGAGTACATTTTTATGAGGCAGATAGCGAGAGATTAATATTTTTTAGCCGGTTGTGCGAATTCGACTGCCAGGCCACGGATTGCCAGTGTTAAGAAATGCTTTGCTGGAGGATGGTCACGTCGTTTTGGTATTTACGTAGTTGCGATGTATGTTTTGTATATTTGGGACGTGTTACAAGTGATAAATGCGTCGGGAGTGTTGGGTGCGGGGGAGAGGAGAGAGGTTGGCGAAAAAATGAATTTCGTTTTTTGGAGTGTTTTTGTGATTTTTCTAGGTCGAGTTCAATGGTGAATTTTGATGGGAATTTTTCAAGGCGTTGTAAAAATGTTTGGAAAAATTTCATTTCGAAATGAATTTCTAAGAAATTGTGTTGAAACAAAATTTTAAAGCATTGTTTACCTAACAAAATTTTTAAAAATTTAGTAAAGCTGCAAAAGAAATTCTTAAAATTCTGTTTATAAATTATTATGCTCTGAAATGAATTTTGACAAAAAAATTGAACTCAATTCTAAAAAATTTGCTTTGAAGTGATGAATTTTAAAAAAATGAAAAAATTTCATTATTGGGTTAAAAAATTACATCTACCTATTTTATAAATTTTTTTTTCAAAACTCAAATTGAAAAAAAAAAGATTTCTGAATAAAACTTTTAATAATGTTTTTTGAAAAAATTTCAGAAAAAGCGCAAAAAATTGTAGGTATTTTGAAAAAATGTAGGATCATTTCTTTATAAAAATAAATTGATTTTTATTTCAAATTTAATTTTAAAAAATTTGTATTTGAACAATATTTGAAAAAATTACTTGAAAGCAAAATTTCAAAACATATCTAAAAAAATTGTAAAAAAAATGAAAATGCAGAAATGAATTTAAAAAAATTTGTATTGTAAAAATCAGTAGGTAAAATTTTCAAAAAATTGAAAAATTTGCTATTGAAATTTCAAAAAAGAAATAAAAACACTTTTAATTAGAAAAAATTACTTTTTAATTGAATTTCAACACATTAATTTGTATTTTAAAACAAATTTTAAGAAGAAATTAGTACCTAAGCTTTTAAAAAAATTGAGAAAATTGCTATTCTGTTTCAAAAAAAAAAAAAATTCCTGCAAAACTAAGTACAAAAGATTGGAGAAAAGTGCTTTTGAAAATTTCAAAATAAATCTGTTCAGAAATGAAATCCATTTTTTAAAAACTGAAATTTAAATTTTTGGTTTGAACAAAATTAAAAAAAATTGCTCTTGAACATGAATGTCGTAAGAGGTAACGGGGATGAGGGGATTAAGGCCCATATTTTAAAAATTTCCTTATTCGAATATAAGTAATAAGGTATCCTTAAGACGTTCCTTAAGATTTTTTGGTATTTTAAAACGTTCCTTTTTCGAAATGAGGTAAATGGAATAAGGAAATGAATAAGGTACCTCGCGAGGTACCTTAAGGACACCTTATTGTATTTCGATAATTCTTATCAGAATTGAATGAACTTTTGAATGATTTTTTTTTAAAGTTTTGTAAAGTTTTTATTTTTTTGAGAAGTTCAGAATAGTTTTTTTTTCAATATGGATGATCTAATGAACATTTTAATGCTTAATGAAATTGCAAAATTCCCAACCAGGGTTCTGCGAGATCGCAGTAACCCATTGAAACATTACAATGATAATGATTTCCTCACTCGGTTTCGGTAAAAGACGCTTATGAACGTGAATACAATATTGTACATACTTATTGAGTAATTTCAAATTATTTACGCGGTTGAGATGTTCATTTGAAGGAAAAACAGCAGTTTTTTTTTATATTTTAAAAATTGGAGAAATAGGTATAAAATATTTCTACTCCAAAAAAATAGGAATCCGAGCTTCTTTCGATGTATTTTTGCGGAGAAACTATGTTCACTTTTAGATCTTTACAGCAAAAATTCACGCAAAAGATAAAAATTCGTTTGATAACACGTAAAACCACGCAAAAAAGAAATATGAATTTCACCATCAGTTATCACAAAACGCGCGCAAAACCAGCAATATGCCAATGCTAGAAAAATACAGCATTTCTATTGGTTGTAATATCCGAGACTCGGATGAAACTGTTTGGCAACAATGCACCTTCACAAACCTTATGAATAAGATAAGGATAGTTTTAAAATACCATTTTAAGGAACCTTATTATAAGATCGTTTTTAAAATACCGATTTTCCTTATTCCTTGCCTTAAGGAATAAGAATAAGGAAATATTAAGGAAATTTTTAAAATACGGGCCTAAGTCATTAATAAAGGCATAATTGAAAAATTTTGTTTGTTGTTTTTTGGGTTACTTTTTTCAATACAAAGTGACTTGAGTTACTTTTTTTTCAAATTTCATTTTGATGCTCGGAAATTTTTAGTTCATGTTCGGTACAATATTAAAATTTCCAATTCTCAATAATATAATCTAAATTTTTAGTCACTATCAATTTTATTTTCAATTTTCTATTCATTTTCTGACTGGGTGGGGAGGGATGGTCAAGATAAAATTAGATGTTCTGTAGAAAAAAGTCTTGATTTTTGCTAGGAAAATTTTATTACCTATTCTTAATTCAATTTTAAATTTTCTCAATACTTACCTATTTACAATTTTTCACTTTGTACAATTTTCAGTCATTTTTGTTTTTAATCGATTTTTTTGAAACGTCTAATTAAACTTGAATTAATCTGTGGTAGATTTTTTGCATTGACGTAGTCAAGTTTTCATTTTTTTACTTCTTTGTGCCTCGTGGGGAGGGTTGGGGGCGGTAAACTATTTTCAACAAAAAAAATTGTGATAAAAGTCTGACTTATTGCTGAGGAAATATCGTTTCTTTTCTTATTAATTTGGAAATATTTTTTATTATTACCTACTTACTTTTTTCAAAATTTTAAATTTATTTTCGTTTTTCAATTTTTCAATTTTTTCTCAATTTCAAAATTAGGTAATTTATTTTTTATTTATTCGATTTTTAATTTTAATAACTTTTCTTTGTGCAAAAAATTTTAATTGTAAATTATATACAATTTTTAATATCGTCCAATTTTTAAACATTTTCAGTTTATTTTACTCTACGTATCAATTTTATTTAAATTCAAAATTTGATAAAAATTAAAATTTCGATTATTTTTAAATTTTATTAATCTATTGAAACTTGTTCAATTATAAATCTTTAAAATTTGAGAAAATTTCGAAATTCAATAGAAATTGGAGTTTTGTCAGTTTTTATAATTTAGAGAGATGCTTGCAGCATATAAGATTCATTTTCAATATTTTGTTAATTTCAGCATTCTAAGTTGTTTTTTTTTTTTTTTTTTGTGCATCTTTAAACGTTGGTCAATTTTTAAAATTGAAATTTCATAATTTTCAATCTTTTCATAAGTTTTTAGAATTTGATCTGTTACGTTTAATAAATTTTTACGATTTTGCAAATTCAAAAATTATTTACGTCTTGTAAAAATTTTCGAATTTAATTAAATTAGTGAAAAATTTGTTTCGCTCTGTAGTGTACATAAGAATCAAGATTTCTGCGGTGGGTACGTATTTTTCGCAGTTTGAAGTCAAACAGTTGAAGTTAAAGTTGCTGCATGTTATAATAGTACTACTTATACAGTTTACGAATCTCAGAGAGTTTCTCGTTGTACTTACATACGAATTCGCTTCACTGTACGATTTACTCGCCGCTGTGTTCTGTTGCGTTGTGTTTTATTTATACACGAAGATAAGTTTAATCTTTTCGCTATTTTTTTAAACATCGTAATCCGTTGTTAAAGCACTTTAATGCCTCTGGTGCTAAAGACGACGAGAATAGGGTAAGATGGCAGGGTATAGGGAACGCTGCGCTGGTCCGAGTTTGGGACCAACAATTGGAAATGTTTCTATGTTTTTTTCTTTTTTTTACGTCGCATTTCTTGGAAGAATTCTATATACGAGGAGTTTGATGCAGCGAAAATTGAAACGTTTCGAAAGATTGGTACGCGCGTGGACACGCCTTTCAGTGTTTTTCGTAGGTAATCGATTAGTAAAAAATTTTCAATACGGGGTAAATTTTCAAATCCTATAGATGTGCGAATCAACTTCCAAGTACATATTGGCTCAAAAAGAGGATACGTAAAACCAACTTGTTACTTTGCTGCTGGATTTCATCAATGGAGGCGAAAATTTAGTGCAAATTGTGCGATTGGCAACGTGTATCTTTTTTATAGTCGTTCGAATCGAATTTACAGAAAAATAATAATAAATTTACGTCTCGAATTTGTACAATATTTCGATATTACAGACGTAGGTGTACCTTTTACACAACTCATACGAGCACATTCACGAATCTTTTCAAAAGACCAGTGTGGAAATGATGTGTGAAGAGAGGCGGGGGCGATGGCGAATTTATCGAATTAGTTCTATCAATTTGAATAAGTGTTTGGCTGCGGTAGCCGCGTATATTGTAACAAAAAAAAAAAAAAAAAAAAAACGAGTCGAACGTACCTATTCAAGAGATGAGAAAGTAATTTTTATACGTGAAGTATTCGACGGTTCAAGGGTTGATTTGGCGGCGTGTTTGTTGAAAAAAAAAATGCTAAATCGAATTCGAATTCGACGAATCTTCGCGAAAAAGGGTGGCTTTTTCACCTCTAATAACGAATTAACACCGTGGAGGGTCATTAAGCGGTCGAGAGCTCTTGAATTGTGGTACGTGCCGCAAGCTCGAGTGCTAATGTCTGTTGTTGTAAGCGCGGTTTGGATAGGTAAATATTTGGTTTATTTTGATTTTTCGCGAACGCTGCTCGCGGATTTGGAGTGAGGCCAGATATTTAATGGTTTTTGATGGTTTGTATGTGGACTGTGGACAGGGACATTCTATGGACAAAACGTTAGGTGTGTTGATTTGATACCAATCAATATATAGGTGTGGATTAGGGTGGAATGATTTTGACTTTTTTTCCAAAATCGAAACAGCCTACGGCACAAAAGTTGTGTTTTGGTGTCAAAATAACGTGGTAAAAATTTGAGCCCCCTCGGTCAATATTAACCCATGCTTCAGGGGGTCCAAAGTTTTCAAATTTCAGTAAAATTTCTCATATAATAAAATTAAAAAAAAAAAAAAATTAACAATTTTTCAGAGGTCTAGTCGATGGTAGGGGTCCTCTTGGTGACCCAGAACCCGGTCATCCATCAAAAAATCGCATAAAAGTATAAACAGGGGTTTTCAAAATATCCACATTTTTGCATAATTACACCAAATCAAGAAATGCGCGAATATTTTTATTTTTTGAGATATGTTGCATATTTTGATGTAATATCTTCAAAATGAAAGGGAAGTTCCCTCACCACCACCCCTCCATAGAAAATGGGACATTTTGCTATGAAAACTTTGTCTTGTGTTTTTTAATGAAATTACTCATTTTACCTACTTTGTATTAGGGCAAAGTGAAAAAATTATCACTCTAATTACTATATGCATGAGAGCGGTTCATTTTGTGTTGAAAACATCCCATCAGAATATTAGACTCCTTCCTCAAAGGCGCAGGGCGTTAGGGATCCTCAAAGTGAGGTCAGTTTTGGAAAAACAAAGTTTTCATGGCAAAATGTCTCATCTTCTATGGAGGGGTGGTGGTGATGGGACTTCCCTTTCATTTTGAAGATATTTTCAAATATGTAAACCTCAAAATATGCAACATATCTCAAAAAATAAAAATATTCGCGCATTTCTTGATTTTGGTGTAATTATGCAAAAATGTGGATATTTTGGAAACCCCTGTTTATACTTTTATGCAATTTTTTGATGGATGGCCGGGTTCTGGGTCACCAAGAAGACCCTTACCATCGACTAGACCTCTGAAAAATTGTTAATTTTAAAAAAAAAAAATTTTATTATATGAGAAATTTTACTGAAATTTAAAAACTTTGGACCCCCTGAAGCTTGGGATAATATTGACCGAGGGGCTCAAATTTTTACCATGTTATTTTAACACCAAAACAAAACTTTTGTGCCGTAGGCTGTTTCGATTTTCGAAAAAAAGTCAAAATCATTCCACCCTAGTGGATACGAATTAGGGTTAATTATCAGCATCAGCGGTGGAAAATGTATTCTGCCTAAAATACCTACGTGTGTTTACCTGATTACCTGGGTATCGACATCGAGTTGTTTACGTAGAAAGATTCGATTTTCAAATAAACATCAACCTTCCATGGTATTTGTTTAACGTAATGCGAGAGCAGAGTTTCATATAACGCATGGGTATCGTATTTACGATTTGACGTGCATTAGTAGCGAAGGTGTCGCGATGCCAGTTTTAATTTTGATGTATGTTATATTTATAACTTATAAGGCGTCATTTCCATTACCGAATATCCTTCGTAGTATAATTATCATGGAACTATTGAAGATGTGCGAATATTTATATGTGAAGGGGGAGAAGCATTTTTCATGATTTTCAAGTCGAATGGATTTTTTTTTTTTTTGAAAAAGGATGAACAAAAATTTTAAGTTGATTTTGACCATTTTTGAAATAATTTGTTTGTTTTTTTTCCTTTTTGAATCTTCAAGTTTTTTTATTCACTTCTCAAAAGCATATTATTTTGAAATAAGAATTTTTCAAGAATCTCGTCTTAATTTTTCTGACGATTATTTTAAGCATTTTCCAGAATTTTACAAAAATACCTAGTAACTTTTATTACATCAATAAAGATTCGAGTTCTGTATAGATTTTTTTTTTTTAATTTTCATAGAAAAAAAACCTTATTGATTAAAAAAAATAAAAACGAAGTTCTCACTCAAAAATTTTTAAATTTAGCCAAGAATTTGTCTGCAACATCAAAAAATAATGTGAAAATTTGATTTTGAACCGAACTTAAAAATAATGTGTTTGGGAAAAAAATTCAAAAATTGTGTGATGATAAAATTTCATTGAAAATGTGTTTTAAAAAGACACATTCATAATGATTCGTGCATGAACCTAACTTTTAACAAATTATTATGTTCGAGTTTTTTTCAAATGTTCAAAATATCTACCTAGTCCTGTTTTAATGAAATTTGGTAAATGAACATTATGCTTTTAAATGGAATTTAAAATCGCACCTATGTTAGAAATTAATGAATATAATTTTTTCAAATGCTCAGTTTTGAAAATTTTGGTTCTGAAGAAATTTTTTTTTGAAAGTTTTTCTTCGAGTAAAATAAACAAAAATTATACAAAATTTGTGCTAGAAGAAAATTTACAAAGATTTAATGTTTCAACATAATGTGATGTTGAAAATTTTGAAAATTATTCATGGGTACTTTTTTGATGAAAATGGTTTCGAAATAATTCATTTCTCATGCAAATTCATTTATTTTTTATTTCAATTTTTTTCCTATAGAATCTATAGGAAAAAATTTTCAAAAAATGAAATCTATAGTATAGATATTTTTTTTTGAAAATAATTTCTTCGAGTAATTGAAATTGGGGAAATGAATCGTCTCAAAAAAATTGAAAAAAAAAATTCTTGCAACGAATTCTCTCAAAAAATTAATCCTTCAAGAAAAAAAAAATGTAGGTACTCATATCTTCAGAAAATTAGAAAAAGATAATTAAGTATACCCAAAAGTCATTTTTTTTTTTTTTTTTTTTTTTAGAAAAAAGTCATTAAGTAAGAATTGATTGTTTTTGAACATTAATTTTTATTGATGACTACTTTCTTTCAAGTTTGATTTTTAGAAAAATTTCTTCGAAAAAAATTTTGGCCAGTAGAAAATTTTGACTTGGTCTAATCTTTTTTTAAACATTTTTTTTAGCTACTTTTGTAGGAAATGTAATTTTTTTCTAGATTTTTTTTTGTTGAAAAATGAGTTTCTATAGACAAATGAAAAGAAAACTGGAACATTTTTCAAATTTCTTTGAAATTAAAAAAAAAAAAAAAATCTCTTCAGAAAAAAAACAGTTGTATTTTGTTTATTGAGTATATTTTAATGTTTATTCAGCTAAGATTTTTTAGTGAAAAAATTCACAATTTTTTATGGATTTAAAAATAGTAATTTCTGAAAAAATCTTCAAGTAAGAATTGGACATCATTTTATGAAGAATTTTTATTGAAGATGAATTTTTTCAAATTTCTTCAAATTTTTTTCAATTTCTGCAAAAAAATCTACACATTCTAAAATTTGATTTGTACGAGTCTTCTCTTTAGATTTTATTTATTATTATTATTTTTTTGAAAATAATTTCTTTTGACGGATAAAAAATATTTTCTCAAAGAATCAGAAAATTGAGGGTGTGATGCAAAAAAATTCTCCTCATCTCACAATTCTTTTTCATTTCATAGGTATTCTTATCAAAAATTACATTTTTTGAATGTTTCTTGAAAAAAAAAATGAATGATGCAAATTTTGACTCGACTAGTTCTAATGTTTTTTCAGCAGATTTTTTTTAATTGAAAAATTTGCTTAAGTATAAATATTTTTTTTTTGACAAATGAATAAAATTCTCTCAGGAAAAAAAAATACCTACTACCAAAAAATGCAGCTCTTCGGAAAAAAATCTGTTGGTAAAAATTAAGAATAAAACTTTTATTTGAAGTAAATTACTCATTTTCGATTTTTATATTCAGTAAAAATATATTTTTTGAAATTTTTATTGAAAATAGGTAAAAAAAAAACTTTTACACGTTGCGAACCTTGATCGAACCTATAGCCTGTTTAAATAATTGTAACTTACTTGTAAGTAAGTATTTCAAATGATCTTTCAGAATGAAAAAGACAGCCATTAAGGGCCGAATTCATAGACGTATTTTGAACTTAGTGCTAGTGTTAGTTAGTAGACTTGAGTAAGTCCAAGTACAGGAAATCCTGTACTAGCCCTTAAGTATGACTTGACACTTACTTAAGTAACACTTGGTGACTATGAAACGAAATTTTAACGAATTTTCTTTGTTTTTATAAGTGTCACTTGGCACTAACTTATCCAAGTGTTACTTGGTACTCAAAGAGAGAACTATGAATTCGGTCCTTAAGCTAGTACACTTGGCAAAGTATTACTTAGTACTTGAGTAACGTCTATGAATTCGGCCCTAAATGTTTCAGATAAAAAAAAATTCAGAAAAATTTTGATTTGAAATTTTCCTTTTTTTACATTTCCTATTCCATTTTATTTTTTTTAGAACATTATTTTTATGAGAAATTTTTAAAAATTTCCAAAAAAAGGAATTTGAAAAAAATAACTATAAGTGATTTGAAAAAGAAAAAAAATCGGTGGGGAAAAAAACTTTGGTTCTTTGAAATCCCAACTTGATCATATTTAAGGACTTTTCTTCAGAAAAAATTTCATTTCAAAAAATTTCTCCATTTAGAAAAAAATAGTTTTTCTTAGAATAAAAATTAAAAAATCTAGAAAATGAAGAAAAAAAGGAGCAGAGGTTTACTGACCCTGAGGGCATTCATCAAGATTAAAAAAAATCAAGGGCATCTATCAATCTTTAGACCATTATGGGTTCTAGATCACTTAAAGTTTAGATTTAGCCTTGAAAAAAATTCCTCTGGAAATCCTAGAAATGAACTCAAAAAAGTTTGCCATTTCAGAAAAAAATCTTTAAATACGGATTGATTTTTTTTTTAAATTTTTTTTTTAGAGTTTTTATTCAAAATAAATTTTTAGTTTTCATTTTTATTAGGTAATTGGTTAAAAATTATTTTTTAAACATTTCAAGTAATGTTGCAAATTTCAACTTGGCTAAGAATGGCCACCTGATGAATAAATAAGTATCTACGTAAAAAATACATCGTATGGTAAGCCACTTCAGGCTACATTTAATGGTTGATTTGGATGCTCGTGTTGGTGGTTGGTACACCTACGACATATTCTTACCTTATAATAACTTACACCTTTCTGTAGCCAGCCATCTCATACAGCTCTAAAATCTGCATGCTAATAAGCCGGCCGAAATCGAAGCGGCGAGGTGGATATTTTCGCGGCTATAAATCGTAGACTTAAACGCGTGCACACGGATGAAACGGTAATACCGAGGTTTTAACGGAATGACGTTAACTTCTTGGAAAAGCCTGCTCGAATATACTCCAAGGAGTGGTAAAGGCGCGGGTAATATGTAAAGTTGTGCGAACTTCGCATCCGAACCTTCGTTCGCTGCTCGCCATTTTCGGCGCAACGTTCAACGTCTCGTCTATATCGTGGCTGGCTGGCTACGAATTCTGCAAAATTTACAATTAAATACCAGGCGTACTTCGATTCGGGAAAACTTTTAGACAACTTTCAACACTCCATACACGTAATACTACGAAACCAAATTCGTATATTCGTTCTTCCTGTTTTAATACTCCATCGTCCGCGTCGAACAGGTACGAATGTTTCCCAAACCCTTTTTATATGTATATCCGCATTGCCAGTCATCTTCGACGTACTCGTATCATCATCCTATACATACTAAAATAAACTCGAAATTTCGGTGCTTCTTCCACCTCTACCACCGCCCCCAGCACTCCCAGCAGGTCTCAAACATCATAGCAGAATACTTGTTAATTTTTTACGAGAAACTCGGAAAAAGTCGTCAGAAATGTATCGCTATTCAAACGTCGTATTGCGTTTCGTTTACGCCTTCTCGTTCTCCGCGTTCTTTTGACGTGATTCCTAAACGTGACAACTATGCATTTAAAATAATGAGATTTTATTCTCGCCTTTAGGAAAAAGCCACCGTGTATCCCATCCCATTTTCGGTCACCGCTATGAAGCCGACGTCACGGTTAAGCGGATTGTTGTAACGCAAATGATAATTTTTTAACATACTTTTCCACTGCCTTTTCAATCATTCGTGTTAAATATTCTCTCTCGAATTTGTGGCAGACGAACTATCCAAAAAAAAAGAGAAAAGAAAAGAAGGAAGCTTAGTTTCGTATTCTTGATTTCCTCTCTTCTTCCATCGCGTCTTCATTCGTCTCTTTCTTTTTACGTAACTTGAAATATAATCGTCCTAGAGTGGATAATTTTATTATCGAATGATTTTTTTTTCAACTCGTTTTTTTTTTTTTGTTTTGTTTGGAGGGTTGAAAAATACTTTCGAAAAAGTGATGGAAAATATTTTGAAAAAATTTAATAGCAGAGTGATTCGAAGAATTGCGAGCAAAATGCGAATGTACGAGCTGAAATTCGAGCGATATGAAAATATATACAAAACCGTGTCATTCTTGTCAAATGTGAGCATGTATTCGATTCGTGAAATTAAACTCTCTATGAAAATAAAGGCTAAGGAGAAAAAAAGCACATGCTATTTTCTTGTTGAATAATTCAGTCAGTCGTTCGAGAACGATTTGAATTAAATTATAAAGTGGGAGAATTTTATTCTGCAAATATGTTCAGAACCATTTTTTTTTGTAGTAAAATTTTCCTTATTACAATTTATTACCTAATTATTATTCATAGGAAAAAATTTTCATCTTGAGAAAAAAATTGATTATTTCGTCTACATTTTCAAAATTTCCAGTTTTATTGAAATCATGTATTTAAAATTTTCTTTCAAAACAATTAAACCTTTTAATTTTTGACGAAGAACATTTTTAGCATTTTTTTTGAAAATAAATAACACAAAATTTTTGATTTTGAAATTTCTTTCCAGTTTTGTAAAAACAAATCCTTTCAAATTTTGATGAACATTTTTGGAATTTTTTTTTGAAAATTACTTTCTCAAAATGTTATGATCTTATGAACAATTTTGTTAATTTTACTCAGCTCTAAATTAAAAATTGAAAAAACAATAAAAAAACATTACATTTTCTTTATTTTTTTGAAATTTTTTTTTGTCATTTTCATAATTTTCATCTTTTCTGTCAGGTCATTTAGTCTGCCTTTTTTCTCTCCTGTCATGTCATTTATATCTGTTTTTATTTATTTATTTATTTATTTTTGTAAAGTATGTTTTTTTTTCATCATTTTTTGTTACTTTCATCTTTTTTGTCACATTTAATATTTTTATAATTTATGTCATTGTTTGAATTTTCTGACAAAAATCATTATTTTTTCACTGAAGATTGTACTTTTAGTCTTTCTTGTCATTTTTTTCATTTTGATATTTTCTTAATTTTTGTCATTTTTTTGTAATCGTTAAGTATTCTTTCCATCATTTTTATCACTTGAGTAATTTTGTTTATCACTTCTATGGCTTATGTCCTTCCTATACCATTTTTGTCATTTTCCTATTATTCTGTCCTTCTTCCGTTTATTTTTTATTTTTTATTTTTGGTAATTTTTCTGACTAAAGTATTTTTTGTCTTTTTTGCCATTTTTGTGACTTATGTAACTTTTGTTTTATCGGTTACCTACATTTGAAATTTTTGTAATTTGCTTGATTTTTGTCTTATTTTTTCTGTCATTTTTCAGTTTTAATCCTATTGGTACCTATGATTTTTGTCATTTTTTGATTTTCGAATTTTCTGTCGTTCATGTCACTTTTTATTAAAAAATCGAATAAGTCATTTTGGTCTTTTCTTTTATTTCTGAAATTTTGATGATTACATAAGTTCTGATATTGTTTTGGAAAAATAAAGAAAAAACTACTTGAGTAATTATTTTTTTCAATTTTTATGAATTTTATTTTTTCAGGGAAATTCTGAAATATTTTCTTTTAAAATTTTTTTAGACGATTTCTTGTTAAGTAAAAAAAAAAAGGTTTGATGGAATTTTTCATTTTAGATTTTCTGTCATCCATGTAACTTTTGGGTTTTTCTGTCAAATGTCGTTTTGATATTTTCTGTCATTTTTGCAATTTTGATGATAAAAAACTTTACTTTTTCTGATCTCGCTTAACTTTTCTTTTTTTATTGGTGAGGATGTTGAAAAATAATTTAGGAAAAATATTTTCAAACAATTTCATTAAAAAATTTTCGTCGCCCCCTCCATCTCGTTCTCTAAGCCCAAAAACATATTCAATTATCCATGTAAGAAAAAATTGAAAATTTCAAAAATCAAAATTCCTATCGATTTTGTATTGCACTTATATGTATATTGTATGTATATACCTAGTTTGAAAATTTGTTCATTCACCCCCTTCGCTCTTCCTTGTTTTCGACTAATCAAGTTTTAAATTACCGTAAGATGGGGTTACTTTGGCTCCAGGGGGTCACTTTAACTCGGGTGTAAAAATAATCACAAACCCAAAAATGGTATTCTGGCACGCGGGTTATAGTTACGCCCTATGGCCAAATTAACCCCATCTTACGGTAATTCTTAATTTTTTTTTGGTTCGTCCGTCGAATATACTCACAGTTTTGTCTGCAGGCGAGAATAAGAGAATGGGGGTAAAAATTGGTACTTTTGACGTATTTTACGCGGGCATTCGAGAAAAGAAATATAATTAAAAATAACGACATCTTAATGAAATTCTAGCCGCGAACGTCGAATCATTATAGGTAGATATTTACCTCGATTTCGCCTCCCTCCGCCCCCTTCTTCACCGTTTTGAAAACCTTTTCCTTATCTCGTAATTTCGTTAATTTTCCAACAACGAAAATACTGTAGGGTATTCCAAAAATTTAACCGGTGCTGGTGAAAATCCGCCATCGTCAATGTGTATACAAAAGCATCGCAAATTACTCGTCGAATGTTGGCCATAGAAAAAGAGAAAGGAGTGAGGAGACCAGCCCGAGGGTTAAATTTGATTTTCCTTATCTGTAGACTGTATACGAAGGCTATGTGCGTGGTTTAATTATATCGACGATTGAAACGTGTACAAAAGAGGAAAAAAATGTTAGAAAAAGAGAAACGTTCGTGTTATAAAATTTTTAACATTTTACCGTAGCATCTGCCGCAGGGCGAATCAAACGAAATCAATGAAAAATTCTCTGTCGTCTTCGTAGTTGTTGCTACATTTCTGAAAATTGTTCTCTGTGTCCTGTTTTTTGAAATTGTACCTAAACCTATCACTTGAAGCGCGTCATCTTTTGCATTTTATTTTCACGATTCGACGAGGACCTTTGCTGAGTAATGAGTATGGACGAAGAGGAAGACGAGGGGAATGATTGGAAGTAAATTCAGAAAGCATTAGATATAAATTCTTCATCAAATTAATTTCAAATCGAGCTAGGTGAAAAGTTGACATATTTTTTTCACTAGAGATTATAAACGGCAATAAATCGAATCGCTGATGTCGTGTTTTGATAAGAACGAAATGAAATTGAAAAAAAAATGCAGTTGGGAAGTGAATCGTTTTCTTAATTAAAGATAATTACTCGAGGGCAATGTAACGTTTTTTTATATTTTTATTTCGATTAATGGAGATTTTTTCCATTTAGAGTCCGAAGCTGGGAGATAGAGAAAGGAGCAAATGAAGGGAAATTGATATTAGTTAATGTAATTGGTAAGGCAGGAATTTATTATTCATTAGTACTCGTATATATTTTTTGGTGTCTAAATATGAGTATATTGTATTAAATTTTTTGAGCTTCATGATATTGGGACTGATTTCATTTACGAAAGTTATGAAAGGATATTATTCAATCATGTTGAAGTCAACGTCAGGAAAATATTCTGCAATCTTTTTCAAGAGAATTTCTTGTACCAAAAAATATTTTTCATACTTATATACTTACATTGAATTTCAGTAAATACGATTTTTGAATTTATTTCATGGGAAGTTTTAAATTATGTACCTTTTTTTTTGCATCTTCATTTTCAACAGAATTCTTTGTACCAAAAAAATTCTTCCATCATTTTTTGCAAGAAATTTTTGAACTTGAAAAATATCTACAAACATTATTTGTAAAAGAATATTTTTCAAAAAATTTGTAAAAATTGTTGAAAAAAATTTTCGATGAAATTTTTGATTTTTTATCACGAAAATTGTATCTGGCCAACAATATTTTTCAAACATTTCTCAAAAGAATTTTTGATTTTTTTTTCAAAAAAAAAAAAAAAAAAATATACTGTCGAAAAAATTTTGAAAGAATTTTTTATAAAAAAATACTTATTCAGTCAAGTATTTATGGGTAATGGTATATTGTTTTTTTTCCAAAAAATTGTTTGATTACCTACATGTTGCAAAAAGATAGTGAAAAAATTTCAGATTGAATTTAAAATTTTTTAAACAATTTGTTTGATAGAATTTTGGATTTTATCTTTAATTCAGGATATTTTTCGAAACATCTTTTTTTGGCCATTTTTTCCCCAGAGAACATTTTGTGGCAAAAATATTAATTCATTCATTTTAAAAATTTTTTTTTGGATTTATTCAAAAATTAGAAACTAAGGTATTTTTGGGTGAAATATTGTGATTTAAAATATTTTCTTTAAGATTTTTTTGCGCCAAAAAATATTTTCTGAGTTAATTTCAGGGAAAATTTTTAAATATTCATTTTTGGCAATTTTTGTTGGTATATTTTACCAGAGTGCATTTTTCAGAAATTTTCTGAATGAATTGAAGAAATGAGAGAATTTTTAAAATACTTTGTAATGAAATTTTTGAATTTTTTATTTGTAAGAGAATTTTTTGTATCCGCCAAAATATGTTTTTCCATAATTAAAAAAAAATCGAAAGTCATTTTTTTGCTAAAGAATATTTCAAAAAAAAAACACGAATATTTGGAAAGTATTTTGAAAATTGAAAAAAATTGTTAAAATATTTTGAAAATTTCCAGATTGAATTTCTGAATTTATTTCCGGGAATTTTTTAAAATATATTTTTTACATTTTTTTTCCAAGAGAACTTTTTCTAGGTACGAAAAATTATTTTCCCAATCATTTTTCGAAAGATTTTGAAGATTTTTTCAAAACAAAACCAAGCTTTTGATTCAAAACAAATTTTTTGAGAATTTTTTAAAATACTCGTATTGAGTATAAATTTTACGTTTTTTGTAAAAAAAAACGGCGAAAATACTTTTTTGAAATTTTTGTATTTATTTCAATTTTTTTTTTCAAAATATTCATTTTTTGTAGTTTTTATTTTTATCTATCAGAGTTTTTTTTGAAAGAATTTTGATTTTATTTTTTGATTTAAAAAATTCTCTGAAAGAATTTTTGAATATTCAGAAAATACTCGTATTGTCTAAAATACGTACTTACTGATCACATTTTTTGAATTTTTTTTTTCAAAAAAAGTTTGCGTTCCAAAAAAGTTTTCTCAAAACTTTTTTGAAAGAATTTTTGACTTCATTTCTGGAAAATTTATTAGCTTATAGGTAGGTATTTATATTTTTTTAAAACAGAATTTTTTGTAGCTTTCAAAAATTATTTTTCAATCGTTGAAAGTTTTTGAATTTTCTCTATTTTTTTTTTTAAATTAAAAAAATTTAGGATTTTTGATTTTTTTTTTTCAAAAAATTTTATACCTGTAAAGTGTTTTTTTAAGGGATTAATTTTTTACTTTCACAAAGAGATTTTTCTCACAAAAAAATTATTTCTTCTCGAATCGATTGTATTTTTCAAATTACTTGCTCAGTTATACTTTTTAACATTTTTCCAAAACATTGCCCTCTTGAAAGTACATAATTCTCAAGATAGAATGGAAAAATTAACTTCCTAAAAAAGGAAGCCTCAGGAACAAATTATGCTAGAAAATATTTTTTGTGAAAGGAAATTTTTGTATGTCCTTCCCCCCCCCCCCATCGAAATATTATTGTACTCCCATTGTGTTAATCAAATTCAATCAGTAGCATATTTTTGAATAAATAATACATATTTGTCCATTTTTAAAAGAATACTTTAGCATATTCAACAGAAATAAATGCATTCTTCATCCTCACGATTACATATAGTTTGTCCTTGCCCTAGTAACTGGAATTACTCAGAAAGAGGTACCCCTGATTTTCTGTCGTTTCACATTGAGAAGACGTACGTATGGTACCCACGAGAGATGGATTGAAGAAAAATGAGCAGAAGAAAGAAAGCAACGATATGCACACTCTATGCATACGTATACAAAGACGTCTCAAAAGTCTGAGATTCTTGGTGCGAAGGCTGGCGCGAGCGACAATGAAGACATACGAGACAACAGAGAACAGACACAGTAAGATGACGAGGAAGACAGAAGAGCAGGCAGGTTTTGTCATCGCTGAAAATCAAACGTTTCCATCTAGAATTTTACTTTTTGCCGCCGCGCCGTTCACTCGACAGCGCATTAAATTTAAAATATTCGGCTTTAAGATAAGTTTGAAGCTCTTTTCGACTTGTGCTAAATAGTTGAAGGAGCGACGAACGAGCGAGCGAAGTCTGGCATGCCGTTATTTTATGTAGAAATAATAATTTTCCGCAAAAGAGAGAATAGGTTGGAAATCGTGGCGTTCATATACCAGAAGAATATCCAATTTGCATATTGTTGCGCCCTTCATCGCATCTTGGCTATGATGCCTGTTTCCTCGATTCAATTAAAAGCGCCAGCAGTCAATTGTACTACGAGAAAAACAAACAAGATGAGAATTTTTATCGATGAGATGTTGCGTTGTGAGGTGACATCGACGAGTGTTTTCAGATGAGTACAATTAACGATGAGGATTTTTACACGATCGTGCTGCTGCCTCCTTTATATGGCTCTCTTAAGTTAGCTTCGTCGAAATGGCTGGAAAAAAATTTTATTTAATAAAAACGGACACGTGTGAAAGTTAGTTACAATTTGGGGTGTCACTGGTGCGCGACTCGCGCTCGCGAAATTTATTTGATTTTTATTTATTCCGCTTCATTGTCGAACATACGCCTAAAGTTATAAAATTCTTATAACCGTAATGAAAATATTTTTATAGCGTCTTTATTGCGGTATAAATGAAAATTTCATTTCCTTTCCATTTCGACGAAGACTACACAGGGGGGAAGGAGAGGCAGCTACACCTACAGCAGCATCTTGACACTCACTCCGGTCACTCTGTGAGAGATTTTCCTGGAACGTACGTACGTAGGTACGATACGGATTGAGAATGGCGAAACTCTGGACAGAGATGATAACTCGATACGACGCACCAAATCGCGGTCAATTTTTATCACAGCTTTTTCAAAACTAACCGCGTCAGGCAAGCAAATCGAAAATACAGCGCGACGATGTGCCTCAGCCTCAGCAGCACCAACCACCTTTCGTTCGTATTATGTTAATTTCACCTTCGTTTCGTTTCGCTGAAGCGTCGCGGCGGCGAAACAGTGAAAGGGTGTCGAGAAGCGAATTCACGCTGGAACTGCCTTGCTGGAAGTCACACAGACGTCGGAATTAATACGTAAGCGTATGCGATGTGGAAATCCTCGAAGGATTTAACAATATAGCGTGATTATTTGACGATGATACGGATACGATGGCAGTCGGGTCGGGTATCTGTGTTCTAAGTACCTCAATGGTACGATGTGGATGTGGATATGGTTTTAGTATTCTCGCATCATCGTGGACCACGTGCGACTGTTGTTAAGCTGCGTTGAATATACGAGTATACGACGGTGTAATTATTATGTAACACGAATGTCGACCATTGGTTCGGCTGGGTTGGGTGAACGGTGCGAAATAGCACGAGTTTGAATTTTACGATACTTGACGTCTCATATACTTATGCGCCAAGATATAAGAGAGAACGAATAATAAGAGAGGCTCGAGTTAGTGTTGTTGTGAGGAACGTGATCGCAAGTATGATTTTTTTTGGGAATGAAATCATTCGAGATTAGGTTTTGGAGTTGTAATGTTTGAAAAATTGATTTGGAAAATTAGCTGAAATTACAAAAAATTAAAATTTCAAAAAATACCTATTCAAAAATTTGATTTTTTAAATTTTTTTGAAAATTTAGAACACCTAAAAACCAGGTATGTACTAAAATTCGCCAAGTTTGAAAAAGTACCTATGTATTTAACGAAATGAGGCCCATCGAAAATTTCTGAAAATGTTGCACTCTTCAAATCCATTAAAATTGACCAATATTAAAAAATTGACACCTCCGAATAATTTGGAGATGTCATTTTTCAAAGATTTTCAGATAAGTGATCTTTCAAAAAAAAAAATGATCATGAAAATATAAATGTACTTAGGCTTTCTTTTTACAAAAGTGATCAATGGTACTAATCTCTGAGCGTGGATACAAAATTTACCTTTTTTTTTTTTTTTTTTTTTTAAATTCTCACTTTTTGATATTTTTTTGAAGGTATAATTTTTCGAATTTGATCCGTTTCGATGCTTTCCAAGTCTAGAAGTTTGTTTATGAAAAATTGAACTTTCGAAAAAGTTCATTTTTCAAAATGTATGTTAATATAATTTTCTTCAAAATTGGTCATTTTTTTATATTCTATAATAATTATTCTTTCAAAACGATTTAAAAATCAAGATTTATTGTCATAATTGACTAATTCTAAATTGTAAAAAGTTCTGAATTTTCAAAAATCATTTTTCGAAATTTAAAAAAATGTTTACTAATAAAAAGACCATTTTTTTTCGAAAATTTTAACTTCACGAAATAGTCCTTGAGGCGTAATATCTAAAATTAGCCACTTCTAACGACTTTCAAGGAACCTGAATTTACCAAAAAAAAAAAAATAATAATTGAAAATCAACTTGATTTCTTTAAATATTTTTTATAAAACAATATTTTATCTGATACCTAATCAATTTTTTAAAGAAGTGTTTTTTTAAATGCAGTTTCGTCAAATTTTCAATTCTTACAAGAAAAAATTTTAATTTTCATGACATTTTTGATTTCTGTAAAATTCTTGATTTTTTTTATTAAATTTTTAATTTTTTAAATGTCTAATTCTTGTGAAATTGTGAAATTTTCAATTTTTGCACAATTTTTAATTCATTGCAAATTTTTTATTTTTTTAAAAGTTCAAAATCTTGTAAAATTTTGAACTTTCGTGCATATTTAATTTTTTTTTAAATTCTTATTTTCATGAAATTTTCAGTTCTGGTAAAATTGTAAAATTTTCCGTTTTCGTTACATTTTTGATTTTTTTGTAATTCTTTAACTATTTTCATCGAATTTCAAATTCTTGTGAAATTAACAAATTATCAATTTTCATAACTTTTTTTTTTTTTAATGAATACCTACCTTAATGTTTATAAAAGACTTGATTTTTTGGAAAATTCCAAAAATTTTCAATTTATGAACAATTTTGAAGTTTTCTATTTTCACAAAATTTCCAATTCTTGTAAAATGGTAAAATTTTGGATTCGTTTTGAAATTTTAATATCAAGTGCCTACCTACTTACTTATTTCTAAACATTGTAAAATTAACATTAAAATTTTTATTGCCCCTGAATTATCGTTAAATTTCTGTTGGAATCTTTAAATTTTAAATTTTTCCAACATTTTCAAATTTTTGGGAATTTTTTAAATACAATTTTCAATTTTTAAACCATTTTGGAATTTTTTGTTTTTTCACAAAATTTCTAATTCTTGTAATAAATTTTTGATTTTGATCAAAATTATTTCTAATTTTTCTGTAAAATTATCCATTAATCAATTTTCATAAGATTGATTGTTCTCAATTAGTTTTGAACTTATAACTCAGTTGAAATCTTTAAACAATTCAATTTTCTTGACATTTCTGATTTTCTCCAATTCTTATAAAATTCTAGAATCTTATATTTTTGTGTGATTTTCAATTTTTTGAAAATAATTATTTTCCAATATTGGCTTTTTGGAAATTCTTCATTTAATTTTCATCGCAAAGTTAACTCTAGAATTTTCAAATTTTCTGTCTTCTTAAAAAATATTCATTGTTTGTATTTTTTTTTTGTAACTTTAAACCTTTTTTAAAATACCTAATTCTAATTTTCAGATTTCGTAATTTTTTTTGTTGGAAATTTTTTGTTTGCGTGAAATTTCTAATTAGTGTAAAATTGAAAATTTTCAAAATATTCGAATTAAGTAATTAAAGTTAGTATAGCAAGTTCTCCGATTTTCCAAAACTTTGAATTTCGTTCAAAAATCGATCATTAAAAAAAAACAGATTTATAATAAAATTTATCAAAAGTGACCATTTTTCAAGTTCGATAAATTCTTAAATTTTTCCTTCAAAAATACGTACTATGTAGGTATTAGCTACTTTTCAAAAAATTATTACTTGTGCTTCATTTAAACTTGATTTTTTGAAAAATCTCAACTGAAGGCGTAATCGTTTAAATTAATCAAAGTGCATCATTTAAAAATTGAAAAAAAAATGAATTGAAAATCCGTTTTTGAAAAAATTAATCCTCTTGAAATATATAGTTTAGGAAGTGGAATTTCTTCAAAATGGGCCCATTTTAATATAGTTTTCAAATTTTCTAAATGCTTGCATATTTTCCAAAAAAAACATTTTTCGAATGATTTTTGAAAAATTTTAACTTTTTGGACATATCTGAAGATATAACTATTATATATGTACTTCTTTTCATTTTTTTTTTGTTGAAATTATTAAAATCTGATGGCTTTTAATAATGGAAAATTTTTGAAAATTTTTTCAACCTAACAAATGTTTTTTTTTTTTTTGTAATTGGTCAGTTTCTCACGCATTCTGAATTTTCAAAAAAAAAAAAATACTAGTAATTTTTTTTAACTCGTGAGTGTGAAATTTTTTTGAAAAATTTTCAACATGAAAATTTATTTTTAAAGGTGAATTTTTTCCGAAATTGATGAATTTTATCAATTTTTCATGTTGAACCATGATTTAATAGTTGATTACAAATTTTGAAACTTTTTGATGGTACTTGTTTAAATATTGCTGAATTACTTTGTCAAGTCATACCAGAGCATATTTTAAGCAATTTTCACTGGGCGGCACAAATAATTTTAATAAATGACATTTTCTTCTTGTGTCTAGGGAGAGATGGGCAATTTTCAATTTAGGGGGATTTTTGGAAGCTTCCGGCGCCTTCAATAAAAAATCCTCGAGGGGGTAGTTCATTTTTTTCGGAAAATTCTATAAAGCAGTGACAAATCAAAAGGATTTTCCCAGGGTCATAAATCGAAATTTCTAAAAAATGTCATTTTTCTTCCCTTATTTTAAGGTCCCTAGATCATCATTATAAAAAATAATCCAACATTAGAAGTACATAATGCCCGAGCGGAGCGAGGGCGAAAATTTTTGAAAAAAACTGTTATTTTCAATGAAAAAATGTGCATTTTTTGCATAAATTTGAAGGTTTTCAAAAAGTTTTGAATGTGCCTAATCATACTTCACTGCGTGGCACTAATTCTTCACTGGGCGGCACTTGTGCCGCCCAGTTTATAGCTTAAAATATGCTCTGAGTCATACAGATGGCTGCTGAGAACAAGTATTCGTTCGCTTACCTTTTGATTGCTGTATAATACTGATCGAGGAAATCTTTGGCCATTGGTAACACTTCTTCTTTGGATCGAGCGTACGAATTCTTGAACGTCGTCGGGTACATAATACTGCCCAGACATCCTTGTTCCGAGCATGCTGGAGCCTGTAACAAGAAGAAAGGAGGGAAGCAACGGTTAAGTTAATACCCATCGACGATGAAACTTTACGCGACACAAATGCTAATCATTGTTTAGTTATCGCGGAAATTGAATTGAATTGTTGCAGCGAAAAAAAACGTAATACGAATTTCCTCATCTTATTTTCGAAATTGTTAAAGGTGTTTGAAAAACACCCCGCACATACATTTTCCAGACAAAGTGCAAGAAAAAACGAACGTTCGAAATTAAAACGGTGGTAAATTTATTTACGTTTGTGATCGGAAGGGGTTGCAAGTGCGGGGTACGAATAACGTATACAATACGTAAGGGAGCCTTGTACGAGTAAGGGCTTTTTTCCTTCGAGCTTGCGCGAGCTTTACTGCTGACTCATGCGAGAAACGTGACGGTCTCGAATCATTGTTTGGGCATTAACGCGTACTAGGTAATCTTTTTTATTTCGACGTATAGTTACGCGTGTGGTGAGGTATACTATAGTATGTAATATGCGAGCTGGCGGGACGAGGAGGGGGTATTCGTGTGAAAACACGACCAACGACGACGTTAATTTTAATACTACTTATCAGACATGCGTAAAAACATTATTATACTTTTAGCCTTTAAATAGGTATAAAATTATTCCGGTCTTGTTCGAAAATAACGACTGCGAATGTAAATTTGCATTTATACAGGCTACGTTACTGGTTTAAAGAGCTATTTTTTAAGCTGTTAATACTACTAACTGTATAATAGTATAGTTCTGTTGTTCACAAGGCGAAATCTATAGAATGAGGCGCGACGAGGCGGCACAAAAAACACGAGATAGAGAAAAAGAAAAGAAAAAGGCAAAAGGCGAACATGGCAAAGGCAAATGAAAAATAAGAAAAAAGTAAAAACCGATAAACATTATCTGCCACGACGAAGGCTCTACCCTGTAAAACCGCATTAACACGACGTGGATGGTTAGTCGCGCCCGCCCCCTCATCTTTGTGTGTTTTTTCCCATCGTCTTGGCAATATTTTAAATTGGTAAAGTGAAATACACCACCCGACCCCCAGGCCCCCCCACTCTTGCGGCGGTGAATTTTAAATTAAAATTTTAAAAACAACTTTTCTTCTCTTTTTAAAGGTTCTCGCGTACACGACTAATTATTTTTAATGATTAATTTTATCCGTCTTGTGTTTTTTTTCTCTCTTCCTTTCCCCTCCATTCCTTCTTCATCTTGCGTTTCGTTATTAATATAGTGTATATACACGGGTCTCTGCCTTTAACCCTCCACCCTCTCCGACCAGCCTTGGCCATCGGACAAATATCTAGCTGTTTCGATGACTCGGATGGGTATATACCTACACCTCGGTCTGCGGGGGATCGCGGTTCTGAGAAGATGAATGGAGTACGAATGGCGTACTGTGTTTTTTTTTTTCGTTCGTTCTTCGCTTCTTATACTCTTACTTTATTATACGCGTTCCTGAACTCGAATGTAATTGAAATATTACGTAAGGCAGCGTTCGTATATTTTCTCACTTTTTCACTTTTCACTTTTCTTTCTATTATGGTGTTAATTATTTCGCTCGAAAGGAGCGAGTGGATGGGCGAGGGGGAGCGGAGATGGTCGTGTGGTTTCGATTTCCGGTGACGTGTCTGTGGCGAGAAAGGGGTTGAGGAATTTTTCCTGGTATTGAATTGAGGAAATGTATCTACGTACGGAAGTTTTACAATTTTTACGGAATTATGGTGAGATTCAAATTTATGGAAAAATTAGTTTCTAAAAATGAAAATTGAAAAATTTCACATTTTACCATAGGTGAAAATTTTTCAAACGAAACAAAAACTTTTACGAAAAATAAAAGTCTTATAAAAATTGAAAAATTCACAAAAATTGAAAATTGCAGTTTACACAATTTTAGAAGAATTTAGAAAGATTGATTTTTTTTTTTTTTAAAAGGAGCATTTTTTATGACAAGTATTGAAAATTTTAGTTTTACTTGCAAGCAGAAAAAAATTACGAAAAAAATAAAAATTTCAAAACATCTAAAAATATTACGAAAATTGATAAAATTTGATAGAAATTTCACAATTTTAAATTACAAAAAATCAAAAGTTGAAAATCAAAAATTAAAAAAAAATTTTATTGGTTCAAAAATAGAAAATTTCACAATTTTACAAGCATTATTATAAGCATAAAAAAATTTCAAAAAAATTAAAAACAAAAATTGAAGTTTACGAAGATAGAAAATTTGAAAATTCTATACCTACCTAACTTTGATAAAAATGAAGAATTTTCAAAAAGTCAATATGGGCAAGTTGAAACTTGTAAATTTTTTCCATTTCGTATGAATAAAAGTTTTTTATAAAAATGAAAAATTTCCAAAAAATTGAAAATTTTACAAAAATAAAAAACTTCTCCAATTCATAAAAATCACCCATCTAAACAAACTTTTATAATTACCTTTACCTTAATTTTTAAGAATGTAACTAAATTAACTTCTAATATATATACTTAATACTTACATACTATCCTAATCTTAAGAATGTGCCTCTAAGCATAGTACTTTGTATATGGCACAATAAATAAATTAAAAAAAAAAAAATAACATTTTTTATAATATTGGAAATATCGGGAAAAAAATTGAAATATTTCAATTGAGTTAGAAATTTAACATTTAACACTAGGTAACTAATTGAAAACAAAAATTTTATAAAAATTTCCAAAATGGTTTAAAAATTGAAAATTTTATTAAAGAAAAATTCTCAAAAATTTGAAAATGTTAAAAAAATTGAAAATTTGAAGATTTCAACAGAAATTTAACGATGATTGGGGGCAATAAAAATTTTATGAAAATTGATTAGGTTTTTGTTAATCTTAGGAAAATTATAAATAAGTAGGTAGGTACATTACATTTATGTACTTAATATAAGTACTCGTAATTACGATAAAAATCAAAATTTTGAATTGAATCTAAAATTTTACTATTTTACAAGATTTGGAAATTTTGTGAACAGACAATCTCAGACAACTCTAAGATGGTTCATTGAAAATATTGTAAGTAATTTTACAAAAATTAAGAATTTTGAAAAAAATAAAGTGTATTTAAAAAATAAGAAATAAAATGTTACGAAGCTATTGGCTATTTGTTAATTTCACAAGAATTTAAAATTTGATGAAAATAAAGAATTTCAAAAAAAATTAAAAATGTCACAAAAATGGAAAATTTTACAATTTCGCCAAAACTGAAAATTTTATAAAAAATAAAAATTTCTAAAAAAATGAAAATGGTGCAAAAGTTCAAAATTTTGCAAGAATTTAACTTTTACGAAAATGAAAAATTTGCAATGCATTGAAAATTGTGCGAAATTTGAGAATTCCACAATTTTACAAGAATTAGGCATTTTATAGATTAAAAATTTATCAAAAATTAAGAATTTTACAAAAATCAAAAATTTCATGAAAATTAAAAATTTCATGAAAATTAAAAATTTTGCTAATATACCCAAGCATTGAAAATTTAACGAAACTGCATTCAAAAAAATCAGAAATTATGCGAAAAACTCAAAATTCTAAAATGTTATAAGGATTAGAAATTTTTTGGAAATGAAATTTTCAAACAAGAAAAAAACTTAAAATGGATATATTGAATAATATTGAAAATTTCAAAAGATAGAAATTTCACAAAAATTAAAATTTCCAAGAAAAAGGGTTCGAAAATTGAAACTTTTACAATTTAACAATTTTACCTATTTGTATATACAAGAGTCAAAAACTTTATGAAAATAACGTTTAAAAAAATTGATTATTTGATAGTTTTAGGCCTACACAAAATTGTGAATTTGTTGAAAATATAGAATTTCACAGAAATAAAAAAAAAACTTAGTTGCTGGTACATGGCGTTAAAAAAAAAAAAAATAAATAAAATGAAAAGTTTTACCAAAATTTTGAGAATTTGATGAAAATGAAGAATTTCAAAGAAGTAAAAAATTTCTTGAAAATTGGAAATTTCAGTGGTATTGTTGGGGGGGGGGGGTCAAGGGGGTCCAGACCCCTTCCCTTGAAGAAGAAAAAGTTGAAAAATGACGAAATTTTAGCTTTTTAATGCTCTTTTTTACAAAAATGTTCACTTTTTTGGTCAAGACACCCCCCCCCCCTCCCCCTCTCCTTACATGGCTGTCTGGCTACGCTACTGGGAAATTTTACGAAATTATATCAAAAACAATAAAAAAATATGTTAAAAATATTGAGATTTTAAAACAATTGGAAACTTCACAAAAATTTGAAATTTTATGAAGGCATCGACATTTCTAAAAAATAAGGAAGAGTAGAAAACTTGAAAATTTTACAATTTTACTTGAATTAGGCATTTTATAAAAATAAAAAAAGTTAGAAAATTGAAAACTTGTCAGTTTTACAAAATTGAAATTTAAAAAAAATTATAGAGATGTCAAGAAAATTAAAAAAGTTTTACAATATTTTAGAAAATGAAAAGTTGAAAAAAGTTTAGCAATGTTACAAAAATTTTACGATAAAAATTTCAAAAAAATGAAAATTTCATGGAAATAAAAAATTACGTTAAAAAAAATTACTCAAGTCAAAGTCTTTATATTACTATTTCACAAAAATTGAAAATTTTACGAAAAAAAATCTTTTATTCTACAAAAATTAAGATGAATAATTATCCATCGATTGGATATTCGTCTCGCTTTAATTATGCTAAATAAAATCTACACTCAGCATTATACAAAACGATTTATTCGATACTCGCTATAGGGCAATTACGTTCGGCTGTGGCTGCGAATTATCGCAACCGAGAAGACGAGACGAGGCGAATAGAATTTATAAAAGTGGGCACCTTGGCGTATACAGGTGGAAAAGCGCGCGTTGAACAAAATTGTTGCTTCAAAGGCCAGCAGCATCGCATCGGAAGCAAACAAGGGTGCCGCCGGCTTCGCCTCCTCCTGCGAAACGTTGGCGCAGAACCCGCGGTGGATTAAAGATGAAACATTCTTAATCATTGGCGCGACTCGTGCACCGCGAGCGAAGCGAAAGGCGCTAACTTTAATGGATTGCTTAAACCATACGTATAATTTCATTTTATACTTACGTCTCTCTTTCGACGACCGAGCTTACGTATTTAAAAAAAAACAACGAAGAAGAAAAAAAAATCTCAACTCAGCGTGGGGAATTTCCCTTTTGCCATTTCGACGCTACTGCTATAGTATTGTTTTTCGAGGCTTTTTACCATTTTAAAATAATAATACGGTTAAAGTGTGGCGGAATTTTTGAAGAGGGGCACCCCCACCCCACCCTCGTCGACCGGGGCAAAAACTCCCACGGCGCACCATCTGCTGTCCTGATTAAATATCCACCTAATTTATTTAGAATTTGATTAATGCCTTATTATTATGTTACCATTTATATTCGACGCGTTTCCGCTTGCAAACTTTTCATCCACCAGTCGTCGGCTGCAGCGTGTTGCTCGCGTATACTATTTTGCGAATTTTATTCTCTATTATAAACTTTACAGCTCTTATTTTGGTCGGTATTTTTCTTCTTTCTATGGTATAATCTCCCCCCAGCCAGCCCCCGGTCTTACGGCGTGTTTGGCGACAAGCGACACTATCGCTGAATCAGCCTCTGAACTTCTGAAGCGTGGACAGTCAAACATAGCATGTTGTGAGACGTAAACACGTGTACGAAACTTGCCATCCTTTCAGGAAGGACATTTTTAATTTCCATACGTATTTTGACAAGCGAGCTAGAGCTCTCTCTCTCTCTGGTTTTTCAAGTTCGATTAAATACGTGGCATATATTACGCTTAAACGCGAGTTATACGTGTACGAGGAAGCAGAGTATACGACAGCACGCCGAATATATGTATAGAGAGAGGGAGGAAGATCCATGTATATAAACGAATTGTAAACTCAAAATATAGCTTTATGTAGTACTATATACGAGACGACCGACGCAGATAAACACACACCAGCACACTACGTACCTTACAGCATACTCTCTAGCACCACCCTGTATGGCAAGAGCAAGAGCACGAATACATTAAAAACATAATAGAATATATAAAGGTTGAGTTCCCTCTCTATGCTGCTGCCTCGTCTCACGTTCGTGTCGAGGTGCCCTCTGCCCTTTCTTGCCTCGCCGCCTCTGTATTCTCAAGTACTTAGATTCGGACGATTGCATAGTATGTTAGTGACATGCTATAGACGTTCGAATGGGATTACGTACGTTTGTTGGTGAATTTTTTTCTATAAAATTTATCCCCTTACCCAAGAGAAGTACTCTCTCTAGTATTACGCTGCGATTTATCGTGTCGACGAATATGCCACCGCAGTCCGCAACCTGCGTCTTCGACCTCTTTATCATGTACCCACTCATGTTTTATTCGTATATGTATCATAGTCGTATACATTGTGAATGAATTAGGTGAAGTGATGGGTTCCTTTAAACGTTACTTGTTAAAAACAAATTTTATCGGTCTTTGATTTTATTTGTATGCCAGATGAAATATGTTGTAAAATCTTTGCAGGTCTGCAGGGCTTATTTTGAATTATTGTTGTTGTACGAGCTTCAAAAAATTGCCACGTAGTTTGAAAATATTACAGTGAAAAAAAAGAGGTGAAGGAATTCTGAATTATATTTTGAAAATGACAAATTTTCTATGTTTGGATTCTCCAATAACAGTAAATGAAATTTTGTTTGAAAAAATCATTCTGTTTTTAAATTTTTTTAAAATTATTTTTATTTTTTCATTTTTAAAATTATTTTTTGAAAAATTAATACTTTATTTAAATTTTTGTTCCACCGAATTCTTCGAAAAACATTTCTTTCATTGTTGAAAAAAAAGAATTTTTCAATTTTTATAAACATTTTAAAAATCCTTTACTTTGTTTTTATGTAACAATTTTTTTCAAGTTTTGTCAAACTTTTTATTGTGAGTAATGTTTTGAATTTGTTCAGCATTTTTTTGTGGATTTTGTTGCAGAGCACGTCATTTTTGGTTTTGTACAAAATATTGAAAAACATGTAGTTCAGGACTACTTATTAAAAAAAAAAAAAGAGGTTCAAAGCATCGACAAAATATTAAATTATAATTTTTCCAATATTTTATTCAAAATAAAATTTTCTAAAATACCTATTGCCAAAAAACTTTTTTTTTTAAATTCTGTCCAGAACGAGTTATTAAAATTGAAAAGTTGTAGGTCAGGAGTACTTATTTAAAAAATATATATCAATAAAATTCTAAAAAAAAAAAAAAAAAAAAAAAAAATGTTTATTGACAAAATTTTGAAAAATGCTTGCAAATTCAAATTATTATTTTCAGATTTATTAAATTACAATTTTTCCAATATTTTGTTTGAAATAAAATTTTCTAAAATTTTGCCAAAAAACATTATTTTTTTGAAATTCTGTTCAGAATAAATTATTCAAAATTTCATCAAAAAATATTTTTTTAACTTACAAGAGAACCTTGGCGACTTGTCAACTTCAATTGAGCTGAAATTTGGCTCACTGAAAGAGCATATCACTCAGACTTCAGAACCCTCGATTTATTATCTCAGTGACAAACTGAACGAATTTATTGGGGAGAGGGCAAAAATCACTGAAAATGCCAACTAAAACACTGCTACAATGACTCCCCCAGTCCCTCTGAATTCGATGTAATTTCGTGTTGAAACTGACATGTTGAAATTGTGCGCGAATTACGTGTAAAAAAGTAATTTTTGGGGGCAATAATGTGGGGTTTTGGGGATCGAGATGCAATCAAATTTTGGCAGATTTTATGTAGTGATAATAAAAGGACATACATTTACGAGCAACTTTATGAAGAAAAAAAAATTTCCATTATTTTTTTGGGGTGAGGGGAGTGGTCATTTTTGGCCTAATTTGAGTAGTCTGCAAAAAATTATAATTTACTAATTTTGTAAGAAATTTAATTGTTCACAGTTTTTGTATAATTTTTTTTTTAGCTTTATTAGGGTCTTTGATAGGTAGTTTCAGAAATTGTTAACCAGGATTTCTGGGAGGGGGGGATATTGAAAATACACATTTCTTCGAAATTTTCATTTTTTTGACCAACTTTCCATTTTTTTTGGACATTCCAAAAATATATGTGATACTTATCTTCTTTCTCCTCTTCTTCAAAATAAACCAGAAAAAAAACTGAATAAATACGATAACTTCTTTATTTCAACTTCAAAAACAAATTGAAGTTTCTAAAATAATTCAACAAATTGATTCTGGAAAATACTAAAAAAAAAAAAAAAAACTTTTAAAAAATTTTGAAATGTTTTTTGATAATAATTTGAAAAATTTGTAAGCATCTGACAAAATTCTTACCATCTTTGTTTTTCAAACAACATTTAGAAAATGAATCAAAAATTTTTAAGAAACGTAATTTTGAATTGAACTTCAAAAAATCGTAACTTGATAATCTTTAAAAAATTTATTTTCATCCAACCCCCTTCAAAATTATTAGATCGATTTTTCCACCGATTTCCCTTTCGAATCCAATATTTTAAAAATTGAGAAAATTCAAATTCTTCAAAATTTTGTTCAAAATATACGTACCTACTTACTTTTTTTTTACCAAAATGTATAAAACTAAACTTAAGTATAAATTCCAAATTTAGTAAAATTGAAGATTTTTCAGGACATTTTACGTAGACATTTTAAATTTTTTTTTCAATTTCAATTTTCTAAAATTCTTTGTTATTTTTTCTTCTTCAAATTATATATATGTGTATGTTACGCCTAAATCGTGAAATTGCCTAATCCGTGAAATTTTCCTAATTTGCGAAATTTTCAACTTGAAACGCTTCTATCATTTTTTTTAGTCGACAAATTTTTTCCCCCAATATTTCAGCTCAAAGTACAAGCTTTTAGCTTTGATTTGAAACAAAATTTTGTCTGTTACCTCAAACAGAAAAATTTTTGTGACCGTTTAAATTTGAGAAGACATCTAAACTCATTTATGCGCTAAAATTTTTTCTAATAAACTCAAGAGGGTGAACTTTTTTTTAAAACAGAGCAGAAAGCATGTACTTTGAGCTGAAATATTGGAAAAAAAAATTTGTCGACTGAGAAAAATGATAGAAGCGTTTCAAGTTGAAAATTTCACAAATTAGGAAAATCTCACGGATTAGACAATTTTTTTGCCTATTTCATGAATTAGGCAATTTCACGATTTAGGCGTAACGTATAATATACAATAATGAAAAAATTATTCTGTTCGAAATTTACGAATCATTTTTACTTCATCCAGTGTTTTTTTATCACATTTTAAAAAACATATTCATCTAATTATAGTTTTTCATCATTTTAGCTCTAGTTGCTATTGATTAAATTTTATATAATTACGATTTTTGACATTGTGTTCAAAATCGTGTTGTTTTTTTTTGTTGAGAAAAGAATAGGTAGTTTTGAATAAAATTCTAAATAATTATGAAAAAATTGTTGTTGTTTTTAAAAATAAATTAAAATATGTATTCAAAATCACATTTCTTAAAATTTTGTCAATTTTTTTCCCAAATTTTATAAAATGTAGCTCAAATAAATTGTTCAAAATTTTACCAAAAAAAAACAAAAGCAAAGAAACAGTATAATTTTAGCTGATTTTTTTCTTCGAAAAAATCAGCTATTAAATTTGACCCGTTGGTAGCAGTGGGGGGTGGGAGTGATATTTCTCGACGTTTTATGACAAAATATGACGATTGGCACTAATTTCGCATTTTGGTATTTCTTTATATATAACTATATATATATGTATGTATGTATAGACCAAAATTTGTTGGTGCGATAACTCGAGTTATAATTGATGGAATTAGTTGAAATTTATGTCAATGGTAGAGAGTGATTGGGAATAGAAACGTATTGAATTTGAGTAAAATCGGTTCGCGGGTTCACGATCAAAATTTTCAAACCTCATTAGCTCCTTAAATATGGCAGATGGGTGAAATTTGTTCATAAATTTTTCTGTAGTAGTGATTGAGATTTAACCAAAAACGTAACAATAACGTTACAGTAACGTTATTTTAACGTTATTAATCTGGTATTAATGTTGTTATGACGTATCTATCATTTGTGTGAAAAAACATCATTATAACGCTTCAATAACGTTATTATAGTAACGTTACTATAACGTTACTGTAACGTTATTTTTGCATTTTTCGTTATATTTCATCAATAGCATCACTACAATACGTTTCTATAAAGTTATTGTAACGTTATTGTTTCGTTTTCGGTTGAAAAAAATTTGTTCATAATTTTTTCTGTAGTAGTGATTGAGATTCAATAAAAAACGCAACAATGACGTTACAGTAACGATATTTTAATGTTTTTGAACTTATGTTATTGTTGTTATGACGTATCCACTATTTGTGTGAGACTTCCATCATTATAACGCTTCATTGACGAAATGTGTTCGATTATTCATTTCTCACAATTTTCTTGTGTCCAATAACCTTTATCAATTTATGGGAGTAGGTAATTAAATATTGAAGAAAGGAAATGAATTCCATCATAATTCAGGATCAGGTAATTTTATAATTGAATGAAAGCTACAATGATATGACAGGAGTGAGAGACATTCATAAGAACAAGAAAAATAGAAAAAAATCAGCTTGTCTACCGCAGATGCTGCGGTAGAGTTTTTTTCCGTTATTTTTGAGAAAAAAAATCAAAGTCGAATTGTTTGGATCTTTTTAGAAACGATTTTTAAAATTTTGGCTGAAATTGATGAATTGCTTAGAATTCATAGTGGTTTCTTATTGTAATTTTTTTTTTTAAGCATCGTATTTAATTTAATTCAATGAACTTTCTCCTATTCAAAATCGTGTTTTTATCAATTTTGACGAATTTCATAAGAAAATAAATTTTTTAATATTGTTCAAAGACAAACTGTTCAAAATTTTGTTCAAGCACAAAATTTTTCAAAATTCTGTCAAAAAACAGTTTTTTGTTTCAATTTTTTTTCAGAAAGTAATTTTTTCCCCTTTTTGTCGAAAAACATTTCAAAATATTTTTCTTGGACTTAATAAAAACTCTAATTTTAGAGTGGAAATAATGATAAGCACATAGTATTTTTTTTTACTATATCCTTTTATGCGAAAATGACTTTTTATTTTTGCAATAAATTGAAAGTGATATGAAAATTCCTGAAATTCCGGATAGGCATTTTTATGGAATACAAAACAGGATACTCCGTGATTTCGTTCAATTTGAGCAAAATTTTGATTCATTTTATTTTGTTGTTCTTTTTTTGTTACTACTCGTACGTTTTCGAAATTAATTTCCACTAACGCGTTTCGTTTGTATTTGTACCCCAGGGAAACGAAGCCAAATAAAAATAATTGGATGGTTGCATTTCTTTATTCACAACTCGTTTTTAATAAGTGGTGTTTGATGTATAAAATTTAAATTAATTTTTTTTTTTTTTTTTTTTTTATTCCATGAAAATCTTTCACATACACTATTTAGTAGACTCAGTCTACGCCTTTTTGATGATTCGGAGAAAATACTCATTATTAAATAATAATATAAGTATTCTTTCTCTCCTCAAACCTAATCATTTTTTCTTGATCGATTTCATTTTTTAATGCTTCATTTTTAATTTCGAAGAATTTTAAAAAGCGTGATAAAAAATTTATCAAATCAGCGACATTTTGTCCAAATTCGAAGGTTTATTGAAAATTTCAAAATTTTTGCGGGAAATCATTTCCTCGATAAATAATGTTGAAAGTGGGAATACACGTAAGATGTAGGGTCGTAAATGTCACCCTTCCATCTCTTCTTATTCACGAATGAATCCGGACTTTTAATGACCTTACCATAAAAACGAGCTGGAAAGCGATCGTGTGAGGTTTTTAATGACCAACAAAACAACATTATGAGCACACTTCTCGCAGAGCACGTACGTGGGTTACGTACACCATATACACCCTGAGCCTGAGCAGGTTAATTCTTGCCGGAAACGAACCGTCGCTCGTTCGTTTTTGCAAAGGCGAAAGCACAGGCTCGTTGCACGTCCTAGTTCTCCTTCCTTCCCTTCTTCCTTCGAAGTGAACCAGAAAAAAAAACACGAAATAAATACGATAACTTTTTTAAAAAATAGCTCGGGCCGTGGTTAGGTTCTACGCTAGGGTCCCCGCTACTCGTCTGCGGCTCTGTCAATCGCATAAGAAAAAGGTAAACTCGAATGGAAATATCCATTTAAAAGGGCTCGACGGCGTTATAATTCGGTATTGTGTGTCATTTATCACCAGCGGGCTATTTATCTGACTTTAATAAACAAGCGTCCCCCTCGCCACCCAAAATACCCACGATGTGGCCGCCGCTGCCATCGCCCAAGTTGACCAAGTCTTCAAGAGGATACCATTGCCTACCTATGTATGCCTATATACTTTTGTACGAGAGAATGTTGTTTTTATACGAATGAAAAGTTTTTTACGCTTTTGACGCAATATTCGTTGGCATATGGTACCGTCGGATCGGTTGTTTCGCTCGGAAGACGTGAGAATAGGCGTTGAAAATGTCGATATTATCTGCATACTGAATTACTGAGCTCCCTGTTCGCTCTTGTCGATCCTCCAAGTATAACCAGGTAGAAAAATCTCGGGTATTTCATATGCCTCGAGACAACTTCGCCCAAGTCTGTGATCTTTAGTACTGTATTCTATTGTTTCGTTAAAATTTTTCTCATTTCCGTTTTTCCTCGTTTCGTCTCCTCGACGACGTCGTCGTTCGTCGTATCCACACTTCTCCCTCATATCGACGTGTCTTCGCTTCGTTCCACCTGTAATGTTGTACCCCTGCACTGGTCACGGAGAACCCACCACCGAGCCAAGCAGCCCACGAGATGCACACAGACGATACACTGGAGAGTCAAAAAGTGATATATAGATGTTAAAGTTATCGTACGAAGCGTTCTAGTATGAAGCTCTCCCCCCACCCCATCCTGCTCCTCACCATCACAGCATCATGCTTTTACAATCTCGCGTTACGTATCGTTAACAAAGCAAATTGCCAAGATTGTCAGGGATTTTTCCTCATCTCTTTATTGTTTTCAAGCGTGTTTGTGTTTTTTTTTCTCGGGTCAGTTGTTTTTTTCTTTTATGTACCTACGTTTTTATTGTACCTCCTTTTTTTTTTTTTTTTTTTTTTGCAGATTGTCGAGACGAGATGAGACGAGACGCTGTGCAGAGGCTTGTGTAGAGCAGTAGAAAACGGTAGGATGATGTTTTTCGATATAATTAATTAAGAACTGGAAAAGCTAATCGATTAGATTTATCCGTAATTAGTCCTGGTTGTACATTAATTAACTCGAGGAGGGTTTGTTCGAGGAAAACAGAAGGCAGAAGTGTAGTTTTAAGGAAGTTTGTGGGGAAATTGACAGTGATTTGGTAAACGATTAATTTGTTTAAGGAAAAAAAACAGTTTGAATATCTTATTCGTGATTTTTTTTCAGTGGTCTATTTCGGAGCTCAATTTACGTACTGCTTTTTTCAATGAATAATTTAATTGTTACCAATTTTTTGAATTTTGAATTTTTCAGGATTTAGTGTTTCCACATGAATCAATCCACAAAATTTTCCAAATGTTGGGTATAAATTCCATTTTTTGTAAAAATTTCATTCATTTTTTGATTTAATGGATTTTTTATTCATTTTTACATTGATAAATTTTTTACCATGGTAAATTTGAAAATAATTTTATCGACAATTTTTTTAATTTTATGAATTTCATTTTTTCTTCAATTTTTAGTCATTTTGATTTCATTTATGATTCGAATTTTTTTCATTTTTCATGAATTTTCCTCGGTTTTCCTATTTTAATTTCTTTGTGGGGTCGATCGTTTATGAAGTGAATTTAAAAAAAATTTTCAATCAATAATTTTTTCAATTTTGTGAATTTTTTCTTAATTTTTTCCAGTTTTCACTCATCATTGATTTAATTGATTTTTTCTTGCATGTAAAATTTCTTAAAATAATTTTTTCAATCATAAAATTTTCCTGATTTTTTTTTATTTTAATTTTTTTGGGATTTTAATTTGTTTCTAAATAGATAATTCATTTTTGATTTGATTTTTTTATAATGTTTCCAGTAAAGAATTTTTTTTTTCATTTTTTAAATTTTGTTTTTTTGAATTTTCTGGAGTTTTAGTTGTTTCTGAACTAACGTGTAAGTAAATTTAAAAAGTTTTCAATCCACATTTTTTTTTTTTTTTTAATTTCACAGGTTTCATTTCTTTTCAATTTCTAGCCATTTTTGACTTTTTTTTTCATGTTACTATTTTTTTCTTCATTTTTTATTTAATCATTTTTCCTGATTTTCTAATTTTAGTTTCTCTGTGGTTTTGGTTGTTTCTGAAGTGAATTAAAAAAATTCAGATCAACAATGTTTTCAATTTTATGAATTTTAATTTTAATTTTTTTCAGCTTTCAGTCATTTTTTTTCTTTTCAATTTTTCATTATTTTGGGGTTTCTTAATCGTTTTTAAATGGGTACTTGGTATATTAATTTCCTATCATTTTTGTTTAAATTCTGTATTTTTCAATTAAAATTTTTCAATTATTTTTAATCTAGTTGAAATTTTTTCTTGTTCAACTAACTCCCTATTTCTGTTCTTTTTTTAATTTAAAATTTTTATAACTTCTATTTTATTTTATGAATAAAATTGATTTTTTCGACTGCATGTTGTTTCCAAATGAACTGAAAAAAGTTTCAGTAACTTTTTTCTACTTTTCACTTTTTCTCCATTTTTGAATTCTTCCCAGTGCAATATTTGATTTTTCGCAATTCGAATCTATGACTATTATGAAATAATAATAAAAAAACTCAATCAACAAATTTTTTAGTTTTATGATTTTCAGCCTGTTTAAAAAATGTTTTCAATCATTTTTGATATGATTAATTTTTTCTTTCATTTTAAAAAAAAAATTGATTTATGAATTTTTACCAATCATAAATTTTAATATTTTGGAACTTTAGCTGCTTCTTGAATCTTGATAAGTTTCTAAAAAATTCATTCAACAAAAATTGTTAAATTTTATGAATTTCAATTTTTAATTTTTTCAATTATTATTTTCGATTAGGTACCTAAATATGTAAATTTTTTCATTAAAGAAATTTTTTTCAATTTTTAATTTTTTTTTCTTTTGGTTTTTATACCTAACTGGTTGCTTCAAATTGATTTCAATTTTTCTATATTTTCCCATTCAAAAAAAATCGATTTTAAATTTTAATTATTTCCTTACTTTTCAAATTTTATTCTATTCTGAGCATTTTTAGATTTTTTCAATTTTTTTCGAATTTCGATTTAAAAAAAATTGTAATCAATTTTCTTTAGGTATCATTTTAAACTGAAATGTAATTTTTTTCTATTCCAAAATAGTTGCGATGGATTTTATTGTATTGAAATGAAAATTATATACTTATATCAATTTTTTTCCAAGTATTTTTGTTTGACCCCGGGGGGGGGGGGTGTTTGTTGATTAATCAATTTTAAACAAAAGTCCATGTCCATAAATCTTGCATCAAGTCCTGTGCAAGTTCTGTTCTTTTGCGGTGACAAATTTCAAAGAAAATTGAAAATTCGAATTCTGAAAATTACATAAATCGACTCTAATTTAATTCTAGACAGTTTTGAATTACATACGAAGACGATATCACGTGTACCGAAAAAAAAGTAAATTAAGATAGATTTTGCGTGAAAGTAGAAAATTGTAGGGTCAAGTTACCAATAAGAATGAAATAAAGTAGGTAATAGAAAAATGAAATAACCAGGAAAATACGACGAACAAAAGGTACTGTGAAGATCAATTGACCAACCGAAAGGTGCAGAAAAAAGAATCGGCAGTAAATAAGAAATATTTTCTCTCCGCCCGAGTCGAATAAAAATATAAGCGAGTGGGGATAAAAAGCGTATAATATAAAGTATGTGGTGACTGGTGAGTGGGTCGAAATCTGGAAAAAAGTGTTGGTTGAAAAATAAGACAAGATAAATACACACACCAACACGTCCGTTGAAATGTTTTCGCTTTCTAATCCCATATTCATCGTTTTGCAAAATCCTCGCGCTGCGTTCAAGCGGAGAAATCTCTTTATGGACGTTCAAATACCGCATCATCGATGTCTATATACGAATTGGGGCTTACTTTTTTTCTTTACTTCTTTCTTTCTTTTTGACGAATGGGAAAAGTTCTTTGGCACATGCGTTGGTGAAATGAGTGAGAGTGGAGTGATCTTGACTTGAATTTTTGTAAGGTTCGGTTTTTTGAATTTTTTTTTGATTTTTTATCTATTTCAGTTTTGATAAAAAACACTATTTTTGTTTAGAAATGTTGAATTTTTTTTTTGAGTACTTAACAATTTTTGATTTTTATTTTAAATTTTGTTGTAAAAGTTTTATACCTAATCAAAACATTATTTTTACGCCTCTAGCCTTTGATATAACTGTACATGGCGTTAAAAAAAATTATTTTTGTTAAAACTCGATTTTTTTTTAATTCGTTGGTTTTACATAAAATATAAATGAAATTTTGCTACATTTGATTTGGCAGTTTCAGCGAAGTAATTATTATTTAAAAACACGTCAAGTTTGAGTTTTCTTTTTGCGAAAGCATTTTTTTTAATGTCAACTCTCGAAATTTGTGGTTTCGTCTTTTGGGAAATGTGTGTACGATTTATTTTTTTTTTCTGTTTAAATTTTTGAAAAGCGGGGTCCTTGGGCGATTTTACTTCGTAATGTAATGGGTTTATTATGCGAACAAGTATTGCCTGCAAGCCACGAGAAGAGAGACTTTTTCTCGACGACTACCGGTACTTGGTGGAGAACTGAATGAAGGACTTGAAAAGAAGCGTAATTAACCTTTGTTCGTGTAGTTTACATTGTTACCTCGTAGGTTTCGAGTTTTTTTTTTCTAGTCTATTTAGGTATTTTTTCGACTGAATGGTTATAAATATTTAATGCGAGACATCGGCAAAAGGTTGCTCGGTTCCTTCGAGAAATTATTACGTGCACCTCTTTACACTATTCGTGTACTGCAATTTGCCCTCTCTTTCTTGATTAGTTCCGCCTTGAGTTAATAACGTTAAAAAAATGGAGAAAAACTTTCGTTATTTATCCGTCTTTTTTGCCTTTTATGTTTATAAGAAATTGTTTGCATTTTGAAAGCGAAGCTCGAAAAAAATTACTCGTTGATAAACGGTTTTTTCTCATTTCATTGAAACGGTCATGATGAAAAAATTTTTTCCACTTTTTACATGTAATTTTTTTTTACAAGGCGTATGCATAAAATATGCTTTCATTTAGCGAAACAACGTGAATATTTTACGAGTGTACGTTTAAAGGTATGAAAGATCAGTGCAGGGGTCGGGGTGACCTGTCGTGTAAATAAAAAGCGTGTGTAATGTGGCACCCCTCGCTCGTCAGCTCCTCGAAAATATCTGTGCTCTGTACTCTTTGCCTTTGCAACCGTGCAATTGGTATGGGAGCTGAGTTGACAAATACTCTTATTATACGTAGATATACCTACGAAGGTGTTTTGTTCACATCTTGGTCTTTGTGTCAAAGGAAATGGGAACTGTGTCAGTGGATAAGAGTTAAGAGGTAATTTAAAAGGGTGGATTGTGTTAGAACGTAGGTCAGTAAGTAAAGTATCTCGACTTTTGATTAGAGAAATCGATCGAAAGATTTCAGAGCCAGGTAGTAGGCATGTTTTATCATTACTGTGTATGGTAGGCATCTTTGCGAGTCACTTTTATTGTGACTTTGTCTCTACTCTACGTTTTGGTCATTTTTTGTCCCTATTTCGTTCAAAGGTCAGTAAAAGTACCAGTTAACAGATCGATTTTTTTTAAATGTATTTTCTATCTCAGACCAAGAGATTGAGTTTGCTTTTAAAAAATTTATTGGACTGTTCGGTTTGTTGAAAACTGCTATACACGTCGTCATGAGATACGAAACAGATGTAAAAACTATTTCCTGTTGTACAAAATCCAAAATTATCAAAAAAAATCTCATCAATTTTTATTTTTTAAGGGGGGCATAAATTTTTTTTTTTTTGAATGCATAGAGTTGACAAGCGGAATTTTCTAAGACCTTTGCATGCCGTCATTTTGATTTTTCATCTATGAAATTTTGAAGAAAATTGGAAACTAATTTCATCTTGCTTTTTTTTACGAAAAAAATTAATTTTTGATTTTTGAAAAATAAAATGCATGCAGTTTTCAAAAAAAGAAAATTATATTCATTTTGCATTTTGATGATGTCATTTTGTAGAAATTATTGATAAATTTTTTGGAAAATGAATTTTTTTTACAATTTTTAGTGTCAAAATTTGAAGAAAAACGCGACTTTTGCTTAATGCCCCGTTTCCAGGGAAACTATGCAACCCACCAAACTTTTTCTTAGAATGTTTTTTATTCAGTAGAGTCTGGTCTGTAATCTGACGAGAGGGTTTTGGAAAATTCCCCGATTTTATCAAACTTTCTCATAATTTTCATCGTTGTATTCCAGTCAATTCTTGAAAAGTAAAATTAAAAACTTTTGATAAATCTACAAAAAATCCCTATTTTTTTTTTTTTTTTTTTTTTTTTTTTAAGGAAGTGCTTCAAAATTTTCTTGGAAGAAAAATTGAAATCTTATCAAAACGTTTTTAATAATTTTCCAAAAAGTCGTTCGCCTTATTTTGACCGGCAATAATACTTTATTTCAAAAAAAAAAATCAAAGGCTTTTTTAATTTAATTTTTAATTTTTTTTCTACAAAATTTTGAAATATTTTCTTTCAAAAATTAAAAAAAAAGAACTGAATTTTTGATTTTTTTCAAAGAAATTTTAAAATATTTTCTATCAAGAAAAAATATTTGATTTTTTGCGAAAGAGAAGGAGTATCAGATTGCAATTTTTGTCAGTAAGTAGGAACACGCAAATTTCTTATTTCTTAAAAATTTTGGTCATCAAATTTGGTCACTATTCTCCCTAAAAAAAAAAACCATTAAAGTTGTTGAAGTTTTTCTGAAAATAATAATCAAAATACCAATTTCTTTAAAAAAGTAGCAGATTTTCTGAAAATAAAAAAAAGTTATTGGAGTTTTTGAATTTTTCCCAAAAAAACTTAGGATAAATAAAAAAATGTGAAATAAGTTTTCAAGTGAGAGTGTAGACGTATTTTTAAAAACTTCAATATTATTTCTAAAATTAAAAAAAATGTGTGTTCCAAAAAAACTTTATTCTCAAAAAACTGTTCTCTAATAAGTGAAAAAGTTTTTTATTAATTTAAATTTTTTCCTATTGAACAAAAAATTTCTTTAATTTGAAGAATTAAAAATTTTTGGAAAAAAAAATGTTGTCTAGGTGTTTTGCTAAAATTTTTCAACTTTGAATTTTAAAATTTTGAAAAATATGCATACTTACCTGATAAAAAATTCCTAAATATTCTTTTAAAACCTAATTTCTTCAACTTTTTCAGTTTCATTCATTTAATTTATTTCAACCATTCCTTCAAATTTCTTTAGTTTTGAAGAATTAGTCTAAAAAAGAAAATTGAATTTGTGATTTTTTCTATATTTATAATCCTGACTGCGAATTTTCAGATTTGCAAAAAATTGAAATTTTGAATAATGCTTTTATTTATTTTAGCTTTTTTGCAAATAATAAATTTTTTCAATTTACTTATTCTTTCAAAAATGTTTATACCTAAATTGTTTTACTATGAAAAAAATCAGCTAAAACTCTTGAATATTTTTTCTGAAATTTTGAATTTTTTTTGTTCTGAATAATTATTCTTAAAAAATTGTTCTCGAATTAGAATAAAAAAAGTGTTTTCTTGTTTTTAATTTGAAAATTTTACCTCTTGAATATTTGAAGAATTGAAAATTTTTGGGGAAAAAATGTTTGCTATTTTGATACAATTTCTTACCCACTTAATAAAAAAAAATCTCTGAATAGATACCTATTAAATCTAATGTACTTCTTTATTTTTTTTTTCTTATATTATTCACTTAACGTTTTTCACTTATTTATTTATTCATCATGTTACAATATTCGCTTTGTTTTTTTTCATCATGTTATATTATTCGCTTTACGTTTTTCATGTTATTATTATTAGTATTAGTATTTTTCTGTTTAAAACTATTTTCTGAGTAGTATAAATTGTATAGCTGACGTTAATGGCCTAGACGCCGGGCGTCATTAAATAAAATAAAATTCTATTCTATTCTATAAAACCCAATTACTTCAACTTTTTCAGTTTTATTCATTTAATATTTTCTTCAACCATTCCTTCAAATTTCTTTAGTTTTGAAGAATTAAAATTTGAAATTTTTTTCAATAAGGTAATCCTGACTAAATTTTAGACTTGCAAAAAATTGAATTTTCGAAAAATAACTTCAATTTTGTTTAATTTTTGCAATTAATAAATTTTTTCAATTTATTTTTTCAAAAATTGAAAAATCATTTTAAAAAGTACCTGCTATTTGTAATTTTTTTGCATTCAACAATACCTTCAATGAAAAAAATCATCTTAACAGTTTTTCAAGCAATGTTCAATATTTATCAAAATAATTTTTTCGATGTATCTCCAATTCACAGGAAAATTTTATTCTATAATTTTTTCAAAATCGATTTTTTTTTATTTGAGTATTTTTTTTAATCGCTGTAATTGCACATAGATACTACCTACCTATTTTGTGAATCAGAAACATATTTTTGAAGAAAAAAAAACCTGTTTTACCTTTATTAATACATACTTGTCTTGTCTTGTCCCTTGCTTAGGCTTAGGCATCATTCGTCATTTTTTCGATTAATTTAGTCATTGTTGTGTCATTGAAATCAATGTTTTAATTGAATTAATTTTTTTTTCAAATCAATTTTTTTACCATTTTTTACGTTTTTTGAAATATTTTGACGATTTAAATTTTTTTCAGACCATTAATATTTTCGTGATACTCATTTATATTCGTCATTATAATTTTGATTTACGCGAAGAAAGGGAAAAATATAGTTACCCCAGGAAATCAAAACTTCACCTCGATTACAATACGCGAGTACAATGAGCTGCGAGCCAATAAAACGATGCAAATTGCAAACTACTTATTATATAAAAAGATACCGTAATAATTCACCTGTAAGTCTGGCAACAAAACCTTAGAGAGGCGAATATACTACGTACTTCACTTGAGGAATGAAGGGGAACCAGCGAGAGAGAGACAGAGAGGTCGCTGCGCACCATCGCAGATGAATTTAGTCCGCGGGGAAATTTCAAATAATATAAGGACAATTAAAAAACTCAAACGAAAGTTTATTCGGCGAATTTTTTCTTTTTAACGCTCGCGTCTTTGAATTCGTAAGCCTGGAGTGTTTGCTTTCACCTTTTTTGTCTACATTTTTTTTTCACATTGGTTGGACAAATGGGCTTCGGGGCAAGTCACATGAGAGATGCTAAAATGACCACATTTGATGGTCATCTTTAAAGAAGAAGATACCTATATAAAATTGGCCAGTGAAATTATACCGATCCGAAGGCCATAACGGGTTCTCTATAATTGAAAAATAATACCCATTCGACAAATCTATGAGTTATATTCTTGGTGATGGCGCCCTCGAGAGAAGCGTATAGCGTACCTACTGCTGCTACTACCTATCTATTGGACGATGGCAAAGATGTGCACGCGGCAAAGTTTGGCATTCGGATCACGAAGGAATGGCTTGGACGATGGTATCGAATCGAGAGAGGAAGGTTGTGCTTGTTGTGTGTATTTATGCGATGAAAAGCCGGTCATAGCCTATTAACGGTGGAAATGTAATTACAGAGGTTTCGAATAACGAATCAAAATACTACAAAAAAAAGAACACTGCAGAGAGAGCGAGTTAAAGAGAAAAAGAAACTAGTTAATCGAATTGTGTTTATTGTTCGACTACCGGAGGAGCGACGTAAAGGGGGTCGTTTTGCCAGGAAGCCGTTAAATTAACCAAATGAACGCGACGTCATCACCTTTACTTTGGCTCTGTGTCTGTGTGTGTGTCGCGGTCGTCTCTATCGATTCGTATTCGATACGTGTGAACTTAGAGTTCTTCTTTTGGGTACGAAGTGGTTAAAAATTATACGAAAAGAGGACACCTGTGTAGAGTAGTGTGGAGCGAAAAAAAAACATACCTCGGATTCCAACCAAACTCACAGAAGTCATTTACTTTAAGTTGAAAACCTTCCAAAAAAAAATTGAGCCCTCTACCTCTCAGAGAAGAGGAGCTAGGCAGGGTGTCTACAGGTCATGAAAATCATAAAAAAGTCATGAAATTTGAAAATGGGTCATGAAAAAGTCATGAATTTTTCAAAAAAATTACTAGGTCATGAAAAGTCATGAATTTTACTCTTCGAAGTCATGAATTTTCAACTTTTTTTCTTCAAAATTTTTCCAAATTGTCATAAAAAAATTTCATTGAAAAATTCTTGAAGAAAAAATTGGAAAAAAATTTATGAAAAATGTTTGAAACATTTTATTTAGCAATTTGGAAATATGTTTGAAAGCAATTTAGGTACTTATCTTGAAAATTTTTAGAAAAAATTTAGGAAAACTCAGAATTTTTTTTATAAAAATACAGAAAAATCTGGAAAAATTTTTTTACCTTTTAAAACTCAGTTAGTGAAATTTGGAAAAAATTTGATAGGAATTAGGTATCTATGTAAAAATTTTTAAAACTGTTGCATCTTCTCAAAAAAAAAAACCCGCATACCCAAGATATTATTGTGATTTTTCTGAAGAAGAAAATTAATTTTCTTGAAGATTTTTTTTCCTAGGGATAGAAATCTTTATTTTTTGGAAAACCTTCCCCATTTCTTGGAATTATAAAAAAATGAATTTTCGGGTACAAAAAAACTTTAAAAATTGTTTTGGAACAAGAAAATTTTTCACGCCACTAGCCTTAGGTAGTTGCTGTACAAGGTGTAAAAAAAAATCTCAATTTTTTTCAAGTAAAAATAGTTTTTAAACTTTCGCAAAGAAATATTGTTTTGAAGTAAAAATATTTTTCCAACTCTGGAGTATAAAATCTCAATTTTTTGTTTTTTTTTCAATTTTCTAAAAAAAGGAGTAGAGTTTGTTTTCTGGAGAAAAAATTATCATTTTTGGAATTAAAAAAAATTAATAACAAATTTTTTGGTTTAAAAATTGTTTTGGAATAAAAAAAATCACTCAATTTTTTTGGAATAGAGAAATCTTCCGGAGTAGAAATTTTTTCGAAGGAAGAAATTTCAGGGTTTTTTGTAATAAAAAATATCCAAAAAATTTTTTCCTTTTTTTTTGGTGAAAAAATGTTATAAATTTTTTTTATCTGTAGGTATTTTTAAAGCTTTCTGTGGAAAAGTTCCTTAATTTTTTCCTTGTGAAGAAAAAACTTTGTTTCATTTTCGAAAAAAAACTGAAATTTTTTTCGAACAATAAGTAATTTTATAAATTTTTAGCATCTTTATTTAAATTTTTACAAATAGAAAATTTATCTATTTTTTCTAGTTGAATTACTCAATTTTCTAATTTGAAAAAAAAAAACTGTTCCACCAAATCTTCAGGAATAAAGAATTGAAAAAATGTCATGATTTTCGAAAAATTGTCAAAATCTTCAAAACGTGAAAATTCGATTAGGTATTTGAAAATTATTCTTCAAAACTATCTTTGTCACGTTTCAAAAAAAAATCAAAAAATTTGAAATCTGTGTGAATGCAAGATTTAATTTTGTATTTTTTTTTTATTATTATTTTTTTAAAAATTCGATTGTTTGATTTTTGAAAAAAATGTCATTTATTTGAGTGGCAGTAGAAAAATTTTGGTTACTTCTTTCCATAATTTTGGTTGTTTTTTTTTTGAAGTTTTAGGTTACTTAAGGTACTTTTATTTTTTCAAATTTCGCTCCGATGCATGAAATAGCGAAAAACTATGTTTTTTTGTTTTTTTCGAAAGTGACCCTACTTCGAGAGCGCCCAGCTCCTCTTCCCTGAGAGGTAGGGAGCTCAATTTTTTTTGGGAGGTTCTCAACTCAAAGTAAAGGAACTCTGTGAGTTTGGTCGAAATCCGAGGTATGTTTTTTCTCGCTCCACCTTAGTGCAGAGGTGTTTCAGGCGGAACGACAGAGACGAGGTAAAGCTTTATTTACGTTGCAGTACTGCGAAGGTAGGGTAACATTATAAAAAAGTGCCTCAAAGGCTTTCAGATTAATCATTAAATGACCATTAGCCGCAATGGTCATCGACAATGAGATGTACAGAAGGGTGGAAGAATGTGAAAAATCTCGCTTTTAATACGTTAGCTATGTTACTTCTTTTCTTTCACGGCCAACAAATTCCAAAAGTTAAGAAAAACTTGGCCAAAGGGTAATAACTCACTGATACATAATGATTAGCTCTTTATTATAAGTATCAACCACTCGTGGATCGATTACAATTCATCTTTTTTTTTGCCCACGTGTCTGAAAAAGAGAACACGAAGCATCTTTTCTTTTTCTTTCATCGGCGAATTTTACAACGACCTTTTTTCCTCTCTATACCTACCTATCTTGGTTTGCTGTAGTAATAACTTTTGCATCGTTGTCGTCGCTATAAATATGGTAAGAATTTTTGTCGATTTATTCCAAACCCATATACAATATACATACACACGCGAAAGTATGAAAATGCTGGCAGGCGCACAGCACAGAATGAAAAATCCAATTCAACTAAGCCTCTAGTCTATACCTCTACATAGATATTTAGAAATTTTTTCCATCATAAATGAACCCCGAGTTACTTACGGAATCTTTGACACGGTATCACGAGGGAGTGAGGGAGAAGAGAGGCTGAAAAAGTAGGTAATGTAAACATTGGCTCGAGAAAAAAGTAATCAAGATGCGAAGAGGAAGAGAAGAGGAGAAAAAAAGTTACAAGGGCTTTGTTCGCCTGTTGTGGGATCCGCGACCGACGCAGGTACCACGGTAAGGTATCGCGAATCGATCAAAATATCCGTCCGAAAATTTGACAAATTAATGGTAATTTAAAACCACCGCAGAGGGGATTTCATTTTTAGTGTTTCGTGTACTGTACGATGCATGCCTGTTTTTTTTTTCATTTTACTCGTCCCGTCCTGCTATTGGTTTGTAAAGGTTTACCTTTTCTCTGGTGTAGTATGAAAACAAGGGTGAAGGGTAATTTGGGTCGGGTGTGTCTATTTTGTAAATCTTGTAATGTAGCCTTTTTTTTTTGGTCAAGTTGTTGTTGTTGTTGTTGTTGTGTGTGTGTTTTTTAAAATTACTATATTTAGTGCAGTGTGTTTACACTGAAATTCAGGGTTACCTATCTCTATGTAAATAACGTTTTAGCATGCTGAAAAAATGTGATAATTTTTGTTTGGTTGTGGCATATCAAAAAAGTTGTTATATCTTGGAGGAAAGCTTGTATGACGAGGATTTGATTTTTGGAATAGAAAAATGTAATTTTTTTTGAATTATTGAATTATTATTTTTTTCAAGTTGAGTAACGATGTAACTGTGACAAACAATTTTTTTGAGACTTTGGCAAACTATAATCCTGATTAATGACAACTTTGAGAAATTATGAACCTGACAAATTTCAATTCTGATGTATTTTTTTCCAGAAATTTTTTTTCCAAATGTTTCCTCTTCCTAGTTTTTCTAAATCTTCAATGAATTGCTTGACAATTTTTCTAACAAGGGAACCTTGCCAACTCGTCACCTCCAATTGAGCTGGAATTTAGCTCACTGAAAGAGCATGCCATCCAGACCTCACAACCAAATTTTCATCTGCCGAAGTTGATTTTTAGATTTTTGGCAAATTTTTTGAAAATGGCTAAAACTGCATCAAAAAAAACATTTTTGAAAAAAAATAGTAAATTTCAAGATAGAGTCCTGAAGTCGATTGGCACCATTTTCGAAGCGATCTGAAGCCTCCAGAAAAGGTTGACTTTTCTCCAGCACACTGGAATCTCTCCAGACGGCAAAAGTCAACATTTTCTGGAGGCTCCAGATCGCTTCGAAAATTGTGCCAATCGACTCGGAGGTCGACTTTGAGGGGTAGACGTAGTTTCGAATGATATGCTGGAGAAATTGATTTTTTGGAAAAATTTTTAAGTTGTCAAAAAAACTCGTGCGAACTCGTCGCCTCGGATTTTGGATTCATTAGATGGCATCATACTAACGTTAGGATTAAATTTTAAGCTGTCGAAGTTAATTACAGCGCCGTCTGGAGCTATTCCAGTGTGCTGGAGAAAAGTCAACTATTCCTGGAGGCTTCAGATCGCTTCGAAAATGGTGCCAATCGACTCGAGAGGTCGACTTTAGTGTACACACCGATTTTCAGGATTCTATCTTGAAATCTACGATTTTTTTTTCAAAAAATAGTTTTTAGGAGGCGGTTTTCGCCATTTTCAAAAATTCACCAAAAATCGAAAAATCAGCTTCGGCAGCTAAAAATTTGGTTGTGGGGTCTGGATGGCATGCTCTTTCAGTGAGTCAAATTTCAGCTCAATCGGAGGTGACGAGTTGGCGAGGTTCCCTTGTAAGTATATTTTTTCTTAATTATTTGAGAAATCTCCCCCGTCCCCAAAATGATTCTTTTTTAATTAAAAATATTTCTACTCGCAAGAAATGAGAATTTCTATCCTACAAAAAAATTGAAAAAATATCTAGAAAATTAGAAAAAATTTTGCTAAAAAAAAGTCGGAACATTTTTCGGAAAAATTTTTTCTCCAGAAAAGTCGAGAAATTCTTTTCTTGAAAAAGAAATAATAAAAAATTGAAAAATTTTCCCTTCAAAAAAATTGAAAGATTTTTTATTCAAAAAAATGATAGATTATTCATCCATATAGAAAAAATTTTGAATTTTATCAAAAACTAAGAAGAGATTGCTGCCCAGCGAAAGGAGGGTGAAAACTCTTAGAAAACCGAATTATGATTCATTTGATGATAATTGTTAGACGTTCGTGAACGATTCATTCAATGTTGTATTTGGTTCCATATCTTTTATGCGCAATTTTTCACAAACATTAATTAAACACGACTTGAAACTACGAAAAATTAATTTCATCTCAAAAAGTCTTTATCAGAACTTCTCACGCAATCCCCAAAAAAATCAGCATTACCAAAATGTTCAAATTTTTTCTACGTTGTGTAAAATTTTCACAACCCTTAAATAAAATATTTCTCACCACCAAAATTAAATGTTTTGGTCCACTTGGAAAATTTTCACTAGTATCCCCAGCTCGAGGGAGTGTAATACGTACGTAGTAACCAAAAAAAAAAAAGAGGTGAAAATTCAAAAATTATATTATACGTAGGCGATTCGAGTGGGTGATCTTGACGATGAATTTTTTCCCTCGCACGTCCGAAGATATGGCACAACTGCGGTATGGAGGCGATGGGGTGTTCCTTCATCACCAATTAAAATTCGGACGAGCTTTCGGCGGGTCCATTTTTTTAATTTTTTTATTTTAATTAAAATATAAATTCGCGGCATATGTAGCGAAACTCTGGTCGTCTCTCCAGCTCGGCTGGTGCTGTTGGCGAAACAAGCTTGTCAAATAAATTACGCATATTAAAAGTGCTCTCTATTTCGCGACCTTACGACGACATTTTCCTACTTGGCATCCGGCAATGATGTATTTAACGAGCCTTCCAGTTCCATGCTCGTATATAAATAAGCGGGGGCAAAAATATGTACGAATAGTACGGATGACGAAAAATACTACTTACAAGTGTTTTCGTATATGAATTATATAGAAAAACATTCACCGGCTGTAAATTCCTATATCAGGGTGTCCAACTTTTTTTGTTAGAAAATTCATGACTTTTGCATAAACAATATTAATTCTCTATTTTCAGGGACCCCCTCCAGCATAAGCGTAACTTGGAAGAAATATGGGGGGATTTCCTACATTTCTCACCTATATTTTGTGGTAAATACTAAATGGCTTATTAAAAAAATTATTGAGGGAAAGGACGAATGCGTCTTGAACCCCTAAGCTATGCATATGCCCTCTGAGATTCCTTTTTTTTCTGGTAACCAAAAAAATCTTTGCAATTTCAAAAAAAAAATTGGAATGAATACTTGGAATTTTCAAGGGTGTAATTAAATTTCTTCCCTAAAAAGTGGATGATTGAAATTGTTTTTATGTTGTAATGTGAGAATGATTTTTTTTGGGAAATGAAACAAATAATTTTCACTCAAAAAATTCTCCTAAAAAAAATTTCAACAACCTTTTCAACAGAAATTTTTTTTCCATCTTTTTTGTTTCTTCCCAAAGTTTGAAAAATATTATATTTTTATCTATTTTACTATCAAAAAAATTGATTCCCAAAAAATTGAGATTTTTTTTTATTTCAGAAGAATTTTTAAAATTATTGTTCGAAAAAAATCCGTTTTAAAAAATCCTTGTTTTTTTTTATCGTAAATGAAACAAATTTTTTTCTTCGCAAAGAAGAAGTTGAGAAAATTTTATAACATTTAAAAAAAAAGAAAAACAAAAAATTGGATATTTGAATCGGCTAATGCAAAAACAGGTTAACTAAGTCACATTTTTTTGAAATTTTAGAGGAGACGAAAACACGTGTGCAATACACTTTTTTTTTACCTCCTGTACATTTTCGATGACTTTTTAAAAATTGTACTTTACCTGTTTAGTGTTTTTGCATAAGCCGATTCATTTTTTATTCCAAAAAATCCGGAAATTTCTTCCTCCGAAAAAATTTCTACTTCAGAAGATTTAAAGTTTCTCTATTACAAAAAAAATTGGGTACCTAATTTTTTCTGTCCCAAAACAATTATAAAAAATTTTAAACCAAAAAATTCGTTTTTAATTTATTTTTATTCCAAAAAATGAGAATTTCCCCCCAAAAAACAGAGACCTTTCTCCCCCCAAAAATGAAAATATTTTTATTTGTCAGAAAATTGAAAAAAAAAATCATAAAGTTGAGACTTTATTCTAGAGTTTGAAAACTATTTTTACTTCAAAACAGTTCAATTCCAAAACGATGAAATTCAGATTTTTGATTTTAAAGAAATGAGAATTTTTTCGCGAAAGTTTAAAAAATATTCTTACTCCAAAAAAATTGAGGGTTTTTTTAAACGCCTTGTACAGCAACTACCTAAATCTAGTGACGTAAAAATGGTTTTTATTCCAAAACAATTTTTAAAATTTTTTGTACCAAAAAATTTATTTCTTTTTTATTTTAGAACATTATTTTTTTTCATTCCAAGAAATGGGGATTAATGGGGATTTAAAAAAAAAAAATAGAGATTTCCCTCCCCCTTGAAAAAAAAAATTCTTCAAAAAAATAATTTTCAAAGTCACGATATTTTATGTTTTTTTTCTTCTTTTTTTAGAGAGTGCAACAGTTTGAAAAAATTTCACTTTTAAGCGAATTTGTAATTTTGCCTAAGTAATATTATCAAAAATTCATGACTCAAAAGAGTAAAATTCATGACTTTTCCATGACTTTCATGACCCATTTTAAAATTTCACGACTTTTTCATGACTTTCATGATTTTCATGACCTTTAGACACCCTAATATATACGTTGCATATCCTACAAAGTAACGGCAGAAATAATTTCCTCGTTCTTCAAATCCGACCCCTTTCTTCTTCGTCTCACCCCGCGTCCCTCCCTACCCGACGCTTTCGAAAACTCGTATTTTTGTTGCAAGCTGCGAACCGCGGTTTTTTTTAATTAACAATATGAATCGACTCCTATCATCGGCATAACATCTAGCCCTCTTTCTTCGCTCCACTCTCTGCCTGTCTCTTACGATTTCGCTGGTGCGAAAATTAAGCCGAAATATTAAAAATTAATTACGCTCATTTTTTACGTGTAAAATTGAAATTTTCTTACAATACTTGTTGATCGGTCAGGTATGTAATTCCGCCGCTATATCTAACACCTCTAGCAGTTCATTTTCTTGAACGAAATTCGGCTGATTTATTTATAGGTATAAAAAAAATTACCTTGGGTTTTTTGGTTGCCTATATACCTAATCTTCGCCTCGTCTTCCAGCTACACCTAATATAAGCTATCTTGTTATCTCTCACGCTCATTTACGTAAAGGCTGCGCAAAGATTTCCATCTATTCGTATTTTCACTTGCCAAAAAGTAATCTCAACCGAAGCGTAAAACGTAAGCTGTTCTTTGCCACGCCATACACAAACCTATCAACCGTATAACAAAAAGCACGACGACATGTCTAACGTAAGATCCGGAGCACGACGTATCGCTTACTCTCTGCATCTCTCTCCGGCGCGTACGTAACGTACGGCCCGGCCCGGCCTATGCTGTAAAATACACATACAGCACGCGGCAAACCTTGAAATGACGCGCGCCTCTGTATATATCCTATTACATCGCGATGGTAGGTAATACCTGTGACGATTTTTGTACTATCTCGAAACGAATTCTAGCTCGTCTTTGTACGTTCTACTACCTATCTCTATTTACACCAACAAAAAGACAAATACAAAACTTATAATGGATTTAACATCCGAAATGGAAAATCATTACCTCGCCCACGCGCCTCCTCATTCCATTGCCTGTATTTTCATCATCACCCAACGTAGGTATAGACCGCGAAACCGCGATGCCATAATAGTTTTATACGAATAAGCTTTTATTTACCCGGCCTCCCGATGAGTATTTATATCAACGTATTTACCTACCTATCTCTTTTTCTCCTCGTCATTAAACCCTGTCACAGACCTTACCCTATGGTACTTATAAATACATATACTACGTACTTACTCGTACGAGGGACGTGTGTACCTAAAGTTCAAAAGACGCGTGCCAAGAGCATTACCTCGTTACAAAAGCGACAAAATACTCTACAACCGAAATCCTATCCTATATATATATATGAGATCATATACATATAGTACAGATTCCTTTTTAAATCATCAAACCATGAAATTCGTCCCATATATCCAAAAGCGACGAACGCGAACGACTCGATTACGTCGAGACTTATTATACCCGCAGCGCATGGGGTCCCTATTCGTCCCCCTGGCCCCCTCCTATCGCCGAATATAGATATACTTCGTTGCGTTTTAGGAAGGGTAAAAAATTATCTAATTCGCGAGTCTTTCAAACGAGAGTTTATAATTTAATACGCGGTTCGAGATTCGGTAATTTAATTGGAAAAATGATATAATATGAAATCAGAAAAGCTTTTTGAGTTGAATGGAAACGATTTTGATATAAAAGCGAAAATTGAGTGGAATTTTCTTCCTGGCAAGTAAATCGTCTGTTTTTCTGGTAAAAACACGAGAAATTTCGTGATCTTTATTCGTTACAATATGCTTCGTAAAATTGAAACTGTTAAAATTCTTATCGAGGTAGTTTTCCACTCGATTCAAATAGCATTTTTCAAATTGATTTACATTTTTCAGGATCATTAAAGCTGCACTAGGTTTGTCAGATTCATATTTTCTTCAAGTTGATATTTATTCAAATGAAGCTGAGTCTAAAATGTAAATTCAACCTCATTTTCATGTTTGGCATGCTCGATTCATAAATGGAAACAACACCCATATTGCAAACTTCACCTCGTCTTGAAAATGGGGTGATGGGTGCGTCATTGCCCCTAAATAGGCAATTATGGGGATGGGGAAGTTTCTCAATGTTTCGGGAGTAAATTATGTACCTATTTGAAAATTTTTTGAGAAAAAATTTCCCGACTTTTTTGGAATAAAACAATTTTATATTTTCCTTTTTTCTTTTTTGAATGAAGGATCTCCAAATTTTTTGAATAAAAAGTCTTTCAATTTTATTGTAAAGAAAATTTTTCATTTTTTTTAGAACATTTTTTGGAGTATAAGAACTAGAATAAATAGTATTTTTTATTTACCTACATTATTTAAGAATTTCTCTTTTTTTTTGTTGAAAATAGGTGACTACTTTTAAATTTTTACTTAGATAGAAGAATACTTTGATTTTCGGAAAAAATTTCTCGGTTTTTTCTGAAGTGAAAGTGGTTTTTTATATTTTTTATGGAAGAAATTTCTCGTTTCTTTATTCATTTTTTATTTTGGAAAATCTTTCAATTTTTTGTATTTTTTTCAAATTCTTTTTCTAGAATGAAATTTCTCTTATTTTGGGAGTGATTTTTTTTGATTTCTTGAGTTTTTTTGTTTTTGTTTTTCTTGATAAAAAAATTTCTCAATTTTTCAGGTGTTATAATTCCTAATAATGTAGGTAAATATTTCTCATGAAGAGGATTTTCAAATGTGTTTTTTTGGATTTTTAAAAAGAATTCCATGCCGAAAAGGTGATTTTTTTTATTCCGAATAATTTTACTCTTGAGAGATTTTTATGTAACTTACGTTCATCTTCCTCCACTTTCCAAAACTACAAATTTTTAGGTAAATTTCAAAAAAATTGAAAGATTTATTTAAAAATTATTAAATAAAAAAATTCATTACCTACATCTTCTTTTAAAAATGAGATTTTGAAATTGATGTTTTTTTCTCAAAGAATTAAGATTTTATTTTTCTCTAAAAGTAAGAGACAATATTTCTTTTAAAAAAAAGTACCTGGGTAAGAGATAAGATTTTTTTTTTAAAATTGAGATATTCTTTCTCTACAAATGAAGGACTTTTTGTCCAAAAAATCGAAGTTTCCTTTAAAAAAATTGGGAATTTTTTCAGAAGAATCTAAAGGTTTTTTCGTCGAAGAATAATAAAAAATATTTCTTTCCACTAAAAACTTTTTTTTTTTTTTTAATGACAATTTATCAGCAATTTTTTTTTATTTAAAAAAAAGTGACCAAAGTGTTTGAAAATTGAAAATTATTACTTAAAATTATGTAGAATAAAGAACTTCTCAAAAACTAAATATAAAAAAATTGTTTCAGCTCTTGAATAACTTGAAGGTCTTCATAAATTGGATTTTTTAAAATAAGAAGAACGTTCCAAAATTTAAAATTTTTGAAAAATTGGAAATTTTACAAATATTGATATTTTTTTTTTTGAAATTGAATAGGTACTTTTAAAAATGAATAATTTTTTATACCTACTCATTTTGAAAACCACACAAAAATTGAAATTTTTTCAACTCATGATTTAGGCATTATAATTTTTATAAATTTGAAATTTTTTATTTTAATAAACTTATTTTTAGAAACAACTATTTTTCAAAAATTAAATTTTTTTTAGAAATCAAAATTTTTGAAAATTTGACAATTGATAACTTCAAAAATTTAATTTCTTTTAAACCAAAACTTTTTGGATGCTAAAATCTTTTAAAATTGAAAATTGTTCATAAATTGAAATTGAAATTGAAAATTGTTCGGAAAATGAAAAATTCGAAAAGGCAAAATTTTTTCACAAATTGAAAATTGAAGAGTTTAAAAAAATGAGCAATTGTTTGCAATTGAAAATTTTTCAAAAATTGTCATTTTTTTGAAATCATTTGAAAACTGAAAACTGTCCCAAAGCAAATAATTTTTTTAAGTTTAAAAACTGAAATAAAAAATTTAAAATTGACTTTTTTTTTTTACAAATTGAAGGTTGTTTTTCTAGAATTGAAATTTCCTGTAACGTAAACATTTAAATTTTAAAAATTGGAAACGAATTAAGCCAACGATCAAACTATAATTCATCATACCTAGTTACACAGAAAATGGATATTTTATCATTAACAATTTCAAATTTTTCAAAATTTTGGCCCTAGATTTTAGGAGTTGCAAAACGTCTAAATCAACAAAATTATTGAAAAAATGGTAATGAGGGGTGGGGGTTATGAATAATTATTTAAGTGGCAATGGAAAAATGGAAAAATTTTGGTTACTTTTTTCCCATGATTTTGGTTGCTTTTTTTGAAATTTTAGATTACTTAAGTTACTAGTTTTTTTTCAAATTTCGCTCCGATGCATGTTTCTGTGAAATTGAAAGAAAAAAAATTGTACCTACTTTGGCAAGTAGTTACTCTACGGGTAGACTATTATACTTGTACTTATATATATATGTATATGTAGGTGGATCATGATGGGTAAACTTTATTGTACACACCATGCAGGTGCAGGTACTACCAATGCAATTTATATGGGACAAGATTCATTATCTGTGCAAGTTTTGTGTGCACCGGCCGATGAAACGAGAGTATACGAGTAATGGAAAAGTTAACCGTACTCTGTGCTGTGTCTGTATATGAAAGAGAGAGCCAACCAAGGGATGGGGTGCAGAGAGTAATGACCGAAAATTTGTGCAGAGCTTTCTGAAGTATTGAAGTTTGACACGGCGTGGCGTAATGTGTTGGACGAAGAAGAGGAGGTGAGAAGAAAACGGAACAAAAGGGCGTCCGGTTGGATGCTGGACGAGGTATTTTACAAACAAATCTTGCCGAAAAGGAGACTACGTGGTAAAATGAGCGAATAAATCTCTATTTCGGTTTAGCTTATTGTTAGCACGGGTGTAAACGAACTAAGGTGTATAGTATATGACCTGGAGCACCTCCCTCTCCCCCACCCCTTTCTCTTGGATAGGTAATATACTATAATATATTTTTTCATCACGATTCTTCGCTGGTGGCTAAGGTCGGTAGGATATAAGCTTCTTTGTGGTAGCGATTGATAAGAGCTTTAAAGAAAACGACGACGATTCTTTATCGAGGCCGAAGGATACGGAGTCGCAGCAAAACGAGGAAGTTGAAAGCAGCATGCGGCAAAGAGGAAAGAGATGCGGCTGTCGGAAGGAGCAGCGTCGAGCCGGTTAAAATGTCACGTCGCAAATGGCTCTGGGTTAAATTTTATAATTGACGCGACATGGCCGTGTGCTCGAGACACGGCTGCAGGAAAAATACGATATTAATTCGGCGTTAATTTAAAGAAAACGCGGAGCATACATATGGAAAGAATGAAAATAATTCAACCGTGCCGTTAAAATCTGGGAACAAGCAGCCGTTCTTATAAGAGTTGTAAAAAGTCGCTAGTTCATGAAAAACGAACAACAAGCCGAGGGAAAGCCCGGCCCGGGCGGATGCGGAGTGGCAGCATTTCTTATATATTTTCAAATCCCTTCGCTTCTCTCGGCGTTTTCCGTCCTTATCGCATTTTCGGCGAGAATTCTTCGAAGCGTTTAAACGAAATTAAATTTAAAAGGTTAATTAAAAACGAAATGGTCCGGCGATGATTTTTTCGACGAGGCTGGGCGTCATCTCGTATTTGTTTTCGGATGCCATTCGGCGTGGTTGTCGAAAAACCAAACGTAGAGTACCACGTTTTAATTAGAATTCTTTTAGAATTCTCTTTGAGGGCGTTAAATTCCCATATTATGCATCATACGTTGTACCTATTCTGTCTCAGAATCACGTGCATTATTGTAAAGGTTCATTATTGACTTTCTATATTTTTTAGGGAGAAATTAAAATGAAACTAAAAATTGAAGAAGATAAAGCTATAAACTAGGTATTTAAAAAAAATAGAAATTTTTAAAAATTGAAAAAAAAAATCAAATTGAAAGGAATAAAAAATTTTGAGTGTTTAAAATAAAACGAAAAATCGAAAAAATAAATAAAAAAATGAAAAAAATCAGCTAAAAAAAATTGTGTATATTACTTAAATGTAATTTCTCAATTTTTGACATTCACTGAAAATGAAAATTTTGAAAAATTCAGCTAGGGTAGGATTTTGCATTAGATCAAATGGTAGCCTATGTTATTGATTTAGCAAAAATTGCCATTTTTTGAAAATAACTAAAAATAAAATTTTTCACAAAATCGAAGTTTTCAAAAATCTCAAAAATTTCGTCAGATGAGGATTTTGCAATGGACCTTAGGCTAGCTTTTTTCATTGGTTAAATGCGATTTCTCATTTTTTGAAATTTACTGAAAATAAATTTTTTACAAATTTACACAGGGAAGGATTTTTTATTGGATCAAATGGTAGCCTTTGTTATTGATTAAATGCAATTTGTCATTTTTTGAAGATTACTTGAAAATAAAAATTTTCACAAAATCAAAGTTTTCAAAAATCTCAAATACTCATCAGAGGAGGATTTTGCATTGGATCTTAGGGTAGCTTTTTTCATTGGTTAATGGTAATTTCTCAATTTTTGAAATTCACTGAAAATAATTTTTTTGAAAAATTTAGCTAAGGTTGAATTTTGCATTAGATCAAATGGTAGTCTCTGTTATTGATTTAAAGAAAATTGCCATTTTTTGAAAATTACTAAAAATAAAATTTTTTACAAAATCGAAGTTTTTAAAAATCTCAAAAATTTTGTCAGAGGAAGATTTAGCATTGGATCTAGGGTAGCTTTTTTCATTGGTTAAATGCGATTTCTCATTTTTTGAAATTTACTGAAAATAAAATTTTTTACAAATTCACTCAGGGTAAGATTTTTTATTGGATCAAATAAGTAGCCTCTGTTTTTGATTTAACAAAAATTGTCATTTTTTCAAAATTATCAAAAATGAAAATTTTTACAAAATCGAAGTTTTAAAAAATCTCAGAAATTTCATTAAAAGGAGGATTTTGCATTGGATCTTAAGGTACCTAGCTTTTTTCATTGGTTAAATGCAAATTCTCATTTTTTGAAAATTACTGAAAATATTTTTTTTTACAAAATCACTTGGGGTAGGATTTTGCATTGGATCAAATACTAGCCTTTTTTTTTATTAATTAAACGTTATTTCTCAATTTTTGAAATTCACTGAAAATAAAAATTTTGGAAAATTCATCTAGGGCAGGATTTTGCATTGGATCAAATAATAGCCTTTGTTATTTATTAAATGTAATTTCTCAATTTTTTAAATTCACTGAAAATAAATTTTTTGAAAAGTTCAGGTAGGGTAGGATTTCGCATTAGATCATATGGTAGCCTCTGTTATTGATTAAATTGTCGTTTTTTGAAAATTACTAAAAAAATAAATAAGAATTTTCACAAAATCGAAGTTTTTAAAAATCTCAATGTCCGAGATGGATTTAGCATTGGATCTTAGGGTAGCTTTTTTCATTGGTTAAATGCAATTTCTCATTTTTTGAAATTTACTGAAAATAAAAAATTTTACTAATTCACTCAGGGTAGGATTTTGTATTGAATAAAATGGTAGTCTTTGTAGGCTAAAGGTGATTTCTCAATATTTGAAATTCACTAAGAATAAATTTTTTGGAAAATTCAGCTAGGGCAGGATTTTGCATTGGATGAAAAAAAAATTGTTTTTTGAAATACGTTTTTCAAACGAAAATCTTGTAAAATAATTTCTTGTGAACTTATAACATAAAATAATTCTTTTTGAAAAAAATTTTAGAAACTTTTTTAATGAAAATCAAAGAAACAAAATTGACGAAATATATTTTTTTAAATTGGGCAATTTTTTGTAAATTGAAAAAGGTATGTAGGTAATGAGATTTTTAATATGATTATTTCAAAGGAATTTCGAAATAAGTATACCTATATTTCCTCACGAGAAAAAATTGTAAAATTTTTCAAAAATATCTATGCTTCAAAAAAATTTTGTATTTTTTTTTTAGAAAAATTATGAATCTAACTTTTCAGAAAAAAAGTCCAGACGATTTTTTGAGAAGTATATTGAAAAAATTTATGATACTAAAAATTCTTGATTTTGCCCAACGAGATATTTCCGCAGTTTTCAAACTTCAAACACATTTTTTTGAAAAGAAAATCAACTTTTTTGTCTTCAATGGAAAATATTTTTTAAAAGTAAAACTGGAAAAATGAGGAAAATGCCTAGTAACTTCAAGTGACTTTTGAGAGAAATGATCACAATAAGTGAAAAAAGTTATCGTCCATTTTTTTGTTTATTCTCCCGTCGAACCCCCCCACCCCCCTCTACCTCTAAAAAAGAAAATACTTTAGGCAATTTCAAATCTGATATAGAACACATAATGAAATTTTCTCTTTTTTTGAAAGGGGGGGGGGGATCAATAATCTAGGAAAAATTTGGATTTCTTGAAATTTTTTGACCAAATGAAAAGTCTTGAACAATATCAAATTCGAAGAAAAGTCTACATGTCCGAGAGAAGCGTGAGAAGATTTTTGAAAACATGAAAAATACTGATAATCAAAAATTCGGGTTCTTCCTTCAACCCCTCTATTTAGAAAAATCAAATTTTTGGGAAACTTTTGAAAAAGTTTATGCATTTTTTAAAAAAATTTCTCAAAGATTTTTATTAAATTCAATTCGTGGCACGGTTTTAATAGAATGGGAGCGAAATTTGAAAAAATATATACAATTTTCATTAGGCTAATCCGATTTTAGGGATTCTAAAATTTCATACCTATATTTTGAGAATATAAGAATACCTATTAAATAAAAACCAATTATCCTCTTTTTGTGATTTTTCGTCAAAATTTTCAATTATAATAATAAAAAAAAAATGAAATTATTTCGTATTTGGAAGAAATAGTAAATTTACTCAACATCATCTACAACCCATTAAAGATATACAGCTCAAATTCACTTTCAAATTGCAAACGTAAAATTCCGCCATTCCTTCATTTTTTCGTTCCAACATGGAAAAAACTCTCCCAACCCCTCCCTTCGACGACAATTTCTTTCTTTCTTCGCGATGTAATAATTCCACGTCTGTATTCTCGACATTGCATCGATTAACTCGCTTACTCTCTTATCAAACTGACAGCATCTGTAAAAACGTTAAATTCCTCTACGTCGCATCCCCCAGCGGCAGCCGCTGCGGCGCTAAAATGAGACACCTATTACGACAAAATAAATACGACAAATAAAACCAAACGATGCGAGAACACGTTACCAAGAACGAAATGAAAATGTAAACAAAAATGTTTCCATCTCTCTCGAGTACTCTGTACAGGAAGAAGGTGGAAAAAAGCAGGAAAAAATTACTACGTTCGAGATTCGAGATTCTCGTAGATAGCAGGCAGGTACCCCTCTTCCTGCTCTATTTTCGAATGTACCAACAACAACAACAACAACAACAACAACAACAATAGCAAGAACTTGTTAACATGCAGACCACGCATCGCGAGCACAAAATCGACACTTCGTCAAATCGCGCCAGTCAACAATTTCGCTTATATCGAAGATTCCCCCCCCCCCCCCCCCATCCACATCCACATCCTGCAGTCATCCAGCTAGGTATATTATAGCGAAATATTGTACTCGCATCTCGCCTTTTTTTTCTCTTCCTTCCTTCCTTACGAGTAAAGGGTACGAGGTATTTGTACTGCATGTTTCACTTTGACCCGATATTTCGCCTTTGCCTTTGCCTTTGCCTCGGCTGCCACGCCACACATCAGGCCCCTTTTCTTGGCACATCTTTTTTTTCACAAGCACTCTACACGTAAAACGAACGCATTCATATCGTAATTCGAAAGCTATACACAACAATCATGGTTTTTGAAATGCATTTACCGCATCCTTCATCCTCACCCTCGCTCATCTTTCCTTTTTTCTTCATATCTTATCCGTTGAAGGAAAAACTTTCGGCCTGGTGCGGTACCAACCCCAACCTCTGGCTCGTTCAACACATCTAGTAAATTAAACGCCGAACCTCGCGTCAAGTGCGAGCAAAAAATCCGACTATATTTTTCTATCATCTTGTATCTTTCTATCTATTCCACGAGTATAATTCCAAAGCTGGAGAAAATTTCGCACCTCTAAGTTAACCTTTCGTTTCGTTTCGTTTCGTTTTTGTTTCTACACACAACTCTATGACTTTCATTTCCGCGCCCGACGAATTCGTTTCTCGGCAATTCCAGTTTGCCAACATTATATAATGGTATAGTCTCGAGTATCACAATTCGTTCAATTTTGTGTCTTGATTGTGTGCATGTACCTACCTTCCTTCTCTACCTACTTCTACATCTATACTTACGTAGATAGATATGTGTTCGCGCCTCCTCGTCTCCTGTATAAGAACTTTGAAGAAAAGCACGTCCGAAAATATTCACACTTAAAGGTAAAAACTTTAAAGTCGGATATGAATTTCCTCGCGATGAGCTTTCTTGTTGGGTGCCGCGCCGCCGATATAACTAAAGATGAACGTGTTGTACATTTAAAACGCGACCACGTTTCCTTTTTAACAGGGCCGTTTATAATCTACCCGTATGTACGTGTAAAATAGCATGGCTAGGTAGAGGTACCTAGTTAAGTATGGCTCTATCTTGCTCTCATTCTACATTCGAGTTTGCTCCAGCTCGGGCGTTTCTAAGCGGAAATATTCGCGTATTTTGTTCATTAAAAGCCTCTATAAGTACGTATCTGAAGATTTGCTTGCTATAGTACGTTGGCATAGGTTTAGAAAACTTTTAAACCAGTTTGTAGGATGCCCTTTCCACGTTCATATGATCTTTTATTGACGAACTAAATGTAGAGAATTAAGTGAACAATATTATTATGAAATTTAGAATAGCTTTTGTAACTTTTTCACTGTGTTCTGACCTTCTGGCATCCTCCGGAATGACTAAATTTATTTATTTATGATCAATAAGTTCGAAATATGAACTCCTTAAGAGAAAGATTCTATTGGAAAATTTGTCGATGATCTGTTATAGAGACGACCCCTTCGTTTGCGAACGAGTGGGTCGTTCGAGTGTAGACCAAAAAGCAGAACTTTTGCAGGACTTTTGATTGAATTTTTCAAAATAAGGAATATATTATTCAAAAGTTCAAATTATGAACTAAATTTTATTTCAAAATAGACCAGATTTTTAAAAACGTATTTCAGCTTTAAAATATTCAGATTTTTAATGTTTACCAACTTTCGAAAAATTTTATCACATAGGTACGAGTAAATTATTTTCTACACTTCAAAAATTTACCAAGTTTCGAAACCTTAATAAATTAAAACAGTAAACATTACCAAATTTCAAATTTTAATAAGGTTTGGAAATGTTCCAAATTTTTATTAAATTTTTTAAAAATCTGTTAAACTTTACAATTTTTTGTTTTAAATTTTTTTGAAAATTTATAGCTGACTTCAAAAATCTTGGAACTTTATTAAAATTTAAAAATTACCACATAGGTAGTTATTGAAATTTTTACCTCACAGTCTTGATCTATTCAACCATAAAGTGAGTTTACTTGTATTGTGTATAATAATAAACAAAATCATTTTAAAAGTACCCCCCCCCTCTTGAAGTTATCTCATTAAAAAAAATTCACGAGAAAAATCTCAGAAAATATTTTTGAAAATTCTTAATTTTTTTTTCTAACAAATTTCTAAAGATTTTTTTAAATCTCAAATATTTTCTTTTGGATTAATCCTTCTCCCTCTGAAAAATTCTTTCTGTTTCGTGCGCGATTTCTTCTTCGTCAAGAGCCTAAAAAACCAAAATATAGCTTTGTACATATCCCATGAAAAAATTTTGAAGAGAAAACAACACAGAAGTCATATTCTCAGAATTTAATTCATATAATTTTTTTAAATTGAAATATCGAGAAAAAAAATTCATTTGCTGCCACCCTCCCCCCCCCCCCCAAGTAGTGAAAAAGTAGCGAAAAAATCAAAAACGAAAATCGAAAAATCAATTTCGTCTATTAAAAAAATAACCAATTTTTTCTTCATTAGAAATTAATTTTCTCAAAATTTTCGCCCTTGCTGCGCTCGGTACTAGTTTTATTTAGAGGAATTTTCGCTTTTTTGTTTTTTCGAAAACAAATGAATTAGTAACTTCTAAATAAAAAGGAGAAAATAATACAAAATACTTTTATTCTGACCTTATCCCCTCAAACCCCTACCTCTGTTATGAATGAAAATTTTGAAAATAACGCGAAATTAATGCAAATAATTATGATAGTGGAGTTGAGAATTTTCAGTTGAAAGAGTAGATTTTTTGTTGTAATTTTGAACTTTTGAATCAAAATAATATTTTCCCTTCTATTTGAAAATTCTTCTATAGATAGTAAAATATTGGATCGTAAATTTTTTTTTTGGGGGGGGGGGAGGGGGTCGCCTTTTTTGGGAGATATCAGTTTTTGCGAGAGTTCCTAATTTTTTGTAATTTAATGGTGTAGGGGTCACTTTTAGGATTAGATTAATTTTTGTGAGAGTCCTTAATTTTCTGTAATTTTTTTTGGGGGGGAGAGGGGCTGAAAAGTTTGAACGTGGTAGAAAAAAAGGTAGTAAAAATAGTGATTTTAGAAAAAAAAGTAAGGTAGACACCATGTAAAATATATTATTAAGTATATAAATATTGAAGTAGGTACCTATTCTCAATTTTTTTGAAAAAAAATCTTGTTTTTTTTAAAAAAGATGATTTTCATCAAATTGTGAATTTCTTTAAACTTGAAATTTCATTTGAAACGTTGAATTTGAAAGTAACCGTCTGATGTGTAGGTAAGGTATGAAATAGAATGGTGAAGTCGTTCAAAAAAAATATGCAAATCGTACCTTTCGTACCTAATTTTACATTTCGTCGAATAAGGGTAATCTGTAGATATGTGTGCTGAGAAGGTAAGGTACGAATAAGGTGGACGCTAGACGACCACATCCCTCCTCTACTTCCCAATCTAATGTCTGTACTCTCCAGTCGTGGAAATTCTTGATCCCTATTTACGTGTGGTGGCGAATTTCGCAAACTTCACATTTCCCTTATCCTTTATTCGCGTAGAAAAGAATGAAAATTAACCGAATCGCAACCATATAGCAAAAGTTCACGGTGCCAAATGCCAAATAAAAGTTCACATAACTCGCATATATACGATATACCCGCGCGATTATTCACTACATTTAATTGCGGCGTTTACTCTTGTTTTGAACTTTTAGCCGGTAGTTGGATGTTTAAAGTTTAATTATTGTAAAGATTGTGTACGTTTAGTGGCGCGTGGGGAGGCGGGCGTCGTATTAATAATAATGTTCGCGTAGCGCTGCTCGCTTAATGAGTATAAAATGTACACTCATGTACGCTCCAGAGTGAGCTTATAAGTATAGGCTATATCAGTATGGTTTTTTATCGTACTTATTTCTCTATTTTATAGAAGAGATTGAAGTCGTCGTGATGCATTTCGTGGTTGGTAAGCAAATTGCTTGTTTTGTAGAGTCCCGCGTGCTTTGTCGAGTTTAATCGAGTTCAAAACGAAGGATGGATGGAGAATGGTCGAAGGAATGAGACGAGATGGTGCAGTTTTGTTCGCCGAATTCGAAGATGTGGTGATTTTTTCGAGTAATGAGTGATTTGGGGTTGGCTGCGATTGTGAAGGAATTGCATGATCAGAAATGAGGGATTCAAGTTAAAAATAAAGTTAGCAGTATTAAGGAGGGGGGGGGGGGCATAAAAAAAATTGTTGAATGCATAGCGTTGACTAGCGGAATTTTCTAAGACCTACGAGTATGTACGTATGACGCCATTTTCAGGGTGTCTACAGGTCTTGAAAATCATGAAGAAGTCATGAATTTTTCAAAAAAATTACGAGGTCATGAAAAGTAATCAATTTTTTTCTTCGAAGTCATAACTTTTTGATAATATTACCAGGGCTAAATTACAAATTCGGTTGAAAGTGACATTTTTTCAAACTGTTGCATCTTCTCAAAAAAACAACAAAAAAAAAACAACAACAACAACAACGTATAAAATATTGTGATTTCTTTGAAGAGAAAATTAATTTTCTTGTAGAATTTTTTTTCAAGAGGATGGAAATCTCTACTTTTGGGAAAAATCCATATTTCTTGGAATGAAAAAAAGACTTTTGTGGGATTAAAAAAAATGAACTTTTTGGTGCAAAAAATTTTAAAAATCGTTTTGGAATAAAAAACATTTTTAGGTCACTAGCCTTTGGTATGTGAGTGAGGTAGTTGTTGTACAAGGCGTTAAAAAAATTCTCCATTTTATTGAAGTAAAAATAATATTTTTCAAACTTTCACGAAAAATTCTTATTTAATCAAAATCTGAATTTTATCGTTTTGGAATTGAATTGTTTTGAAGTAAAAATATTTTTCGAACTCGAGAGTAGGTATAAAATCTCAATTGTTTTGGATTTTTTTTTCAACTTTCTAAAAAATAAAATATTTTGAGGGTCTATGTTTTATGGAGAGAAAAATCTCACTTTTTGGAATGAAAAAATTGAAAACAAATTTTTTGGTTTAAAAATTTTTAATGATTGTTTTGAAAAAAAAATAATTAGAAATCCCAAATATTCTGGAGTAGACATTTTTTCGAAGGAAGAAATTTCAGGATTTTTTGAAATAAAAAATATCGAAAAATCTTTATTTATTTATTTATTTTTTTTGTTTAAAAAATCTTATAAAATTTTCTTATGTGAAGATATTTTTTAAAATTTCTGTAGAAAAGTTTCTCAATTTTTTCTTTTTAAAGAAAAAAATTCGTTTCATTTTCGAAAAAACACTGAGATTTTTTCGAACAATAATTTTAAAAATTCTCCTAAAATAAAAAAAATCTCAATTTTTTTGGGGATATTTTTTTTTCTTTGATAGTAAAGCAATAAAATAATCTAGTGACGCGGTCGCGTCACCCCCGCCCTCCCCATCCAAAAGTAAACAAAGCGACCGCGGCACTATATTATATTCCCTAACAATTAGAGGGCTTAAAATGGCAACTTCCGATCGATTTTTCGAGGTTAAATACTCGTTTAAATAAAAAAATACCAAGAATAAAAGTGTCTTAGATTTTCGAGTACTTCATTTTGGTACCAAAACGAGATTTCTACAATCGAAATTCGCCATGTTCCAAGTATGGCAGATTTGGTGAAAATGATAAATTTGGAAAACATTTGTTTCAATCAGCACCCAGCAAAAACGGCTGGACCGATTTCAATGAGATTTTAGATGTAGGTACTGTTCACTGTAAGATTGTGTGGAAAGTTGAAAAATTTTGAAAATTTCGAAAATTGCTCCTTCACCCCCCCCCCCAATTGGGGCCCCAAAATTTCGAAAATGGGGGTCGAAATATCAAAAGGCACTTCTCGGCTTTGGACTCTAAACGCATGCCAAATTTGAGCTCAATAGCTCAATTAGGGAGATCTGTAGAGGTGGACTAAGATTTCGAAAAATGGCGAAAATTGGGCAACGCGTATTTATAATGTAAATTAACCATAATTCTGATTGCTTTGGGAATATCAAAAGGCACTTCTAGTACATTTTTTACCCGATGTTTCAAGATTTTTCTTTTTTAAATAAAAAATATTATTTGGCACAATGCTACTAGGGTTAGCAGGAGGGCGGGAACTAATTCTTTTTGAGAGAATTTTTTGGGAGTATAAAATATTTTTCAAACTTTGGGGCGAAAAAAAAGAAAAAGAAAAAAGTGTTTTCTGTTGAAAAAGTTGTTGAAAATTTTTTAGGAGTATTTTTTGCGTGAAAATGTTTCGTTTCATTTCCAGGAAAAAAAATCATTCTCACTTTACAACATGAAAACAGTTTCAAGAATCCACCTTTTAGGGAAGAAATCGAATTACACCCTTGAAAATTCCAAGTATTCATTCAATTTTGATAAAAAAAATTATACCGTATAGATTTTTTTGGTTACAAAATAAAGGGGGTCTTCAAGGATATAGGCATAACTTGGAGGGTTCAAGGGGCATTCGCCCCCTCCATCAATAATTTTTTGATAGCTATTACCGTGGAAATTTTTTTTTGCTCCTCCCCATATTCATTCCAAGTTTTATTTATGCTTGAAGGGGGCTCCCTGAAAACGTTGAAATATTGTTCGTGAAAAAGGTCTTGACAAAGTCATGAAAAAGTCTTGAATTTTCAAAAAAAAAAAAAAAATTTATGTATACACTCTGATTTTGATTTTTTATCTATGCAGTTTTGAAGAAAAATTGGAAACTAATTTTGATCCTTAAAGAATAAATGCATGGAGTTTTCAAAAAAAGAAAATTATTTTCATTTTGCATTTTGATGGTGTCATTTTGTAGAAAATATTGATAGATTTTTTGGAAAATGAAAAATTTCAAGTGTCAAAATTGAGGAAAACACGATTTTTGCTTAATGCTTCGTTTCCAGAGAAACTATGCAACCCACATAATTTTTTTCTAATAATGTTTTTTATTCAGTAGAGTCTGGTCTGTAGTCTGACTAGAGGGTTTTGGAAAATTCCTACTTTCCCTCTGATTTTATCAAACTTTCTCATAATTTTCATCGTAGTATTCCAGTCAACTCGAAAGAAATCGTAGGAAAATGGAAATTTTGCAAAACCCTCTCGTCAGACTACAGACCAGACTCAAGCGAATAAAAAATATTCTTCGAAAAATCTTGTCTAGAAACGCCATTAAGCAAAAATCGTGTTTTTCTTCAATTTTGACACTTAAAATTTTTCATTTTCCAAAAAATTTATCAATATTTTCTGCAAAATGACACCATCCAAATGCGAAATGAAAATAATTTTCTTTTTTTGAAAATTCCATGCATTTTATTTTTCAAAAATCAAAAATTAGTTTTTTTGTAAAAAAAAAAAAGCAAGATGAATTTAGTTTACAATATTTTTCATCAAAACTGCATAGATGAAAAATCAAAATGGCGTCATACATAGAAAATTTCGCTTGTCAACTCTATGCATTCAACAAAAAAAAATTTATCCCCCTTAAAAAATTTTAAAATTCGATTTTCCATAAATTTCACGCAAGTTTCCTTTAATTACCCAGTATCTTGTAAAATCTTAGTTATCATTCTCGTTGATAACCTACCACTCCTCTTTTCTCTACTGACAATAGAACAGTAAAACTAAAAAATTAAAAACTTACCCAGTGTAAGAGATTTTTAACACGATTTAGAAGAAAACTCAGTACAAACAAAATAAGCAACAAAAATTACAAGGCGTTTGGTTCGACGTGAATTTCAATGTTGGTAGCGTTGAAAAAGAATTTAAAGTGTTCATTTTTACTAGATGTGGGCTGAAGAAGCCCGTATTTGTATCAATAAAAAAAGAAGAAAGGAAGGTAAATGGAAAAGGGAAAAAGGACGACTAAGACGTCGCGATTGAAAATGAGAGAAAAACGTTTTTTAAAGGGCAATGGTGACGATGGTATCACCATCGCATCGGTTTGTAAATTAATAATAAATTTTTTCTATAAACGCGTCGATAGAAGAAAAATTTAATTTGGTTAAGTAAACAATCAGTTATATAATCGGGGAAAAGATTTAGCGTAACGGAATTGGAACGAGCGAAGGCGACGATATCGTCCCATTCTATGCAGTATCGCATTGATTGGTTGTGTAAGTACTGAGGACTGCTGTTTGTTCCGGTGTAGTACTACGATGATGACGATGGAAAAGAGGAAAAACGAAAGTCGGTCGTGCCGGAGATAATTTACTAACTGTAGATTAATGTCGAACAAAATTACCCTTAGAAAGAGGTACATACTATCCTTTATGCGTACGAATACCTAATAATGGAGAAATATAAGCGAGCTAAAGAGCGGAGAGTTGACGGGGAGGGGAAAAACTGAACGGTAAATTAACGTCATAAAATGACACGTTTAAAATTTTTTTCAAAGTTTTCCGCTAGGGTTGAATATTTAACTTACATAACCTTCTCTTTTTTTCCTCTCAATGTGCCTGAAATGCACGGAATTCCCTATTTCTCCCTCTCTAGGCGAAAAAAGAGAGGTGAAAATTTGTAAATACCTCAGATTTTTACGCTTAACGAGTAAAAAAAAAAGAAAACGAAAATATTTTCTATATTCTTGGTAAAATATTCTAAACAGCTCGGTGGCATAAATGCCATCGAGGCGTTTACTAGTATTACAGACACGGTGTAAAAAAAATGAAAAAATGAAAGAAATTTACGCCAATGTAATAGCAGCGCTAATAACCATAAAAACGAGAACGACATATTGTTTGCGGCTTGTTTTTCATTAGCCCTCAATGAACAATCAATTAATTTGCATAATGAACAGAGCGAAGCGGAGTGAGTTTATTTTGTAAAAGGCCGCATTGTGTCGGCCCCTCAAACTGCGTTAGCGACTGGTGAAAATCTGCAAAATGATAATCTCTGGGCCGAAAACTCCTATGCGCTGATTAATATTACCATTAAAATAATACACTGTTTGAATACAAACGCTTGAAAATGTTTTATAGTACGTCGTACGTCGCTCACCACCTGAGCTGGGCCGCGCTTATTCGATGTCAAAACAAACGTCAACTTGAACATTTTGCCTTTTTTCAATTAGTCTTTAGTCTCCAGCATTGGCATCGTGTATCGCAATGCAGCGTCTAATTTTATAATTGGTTTCCTGGTTTCTGATGTTTTCCCTAAAATTGCAGTATGGAATCGAAATCGGCAAAATGACTGGAAATGAAAAGAGGGGATCCCTACAACAGGGATTTAACGATTTAGCATTTATTGCCGAGCAATTTTTACGCTATTCAGTTTTATAACCCGGTTATGACGGTAATTAGTACGAGATTCGATGACCGAGAGATGAGCCAGATAGTCTCTTGGGAGAAGAAATGTATAAACGGGCGGAATTTTTTATCCCATTTTTTCCCTCTCTGTTTTGTTGTAACAATGATGTAATTTTACATGATTTTTTTTACTGTTTTTACAGGATTTGGGAAAGTACCAGGATAGTAGGAAGCGGAGCTGTAATGGAATGGAGAAGAATTTTTAGAGGTATGTTTTGAATTTTTTCTATAAAATTTATTCACACGGTAGCGTGTTGTATGGAAAATGCAGCTGTGCTGGAAAATTACCCTGTTTTAACGAAATTTCTACTCCAAATTGGTAAAAAATTGTCATTATGTGGACCGATAAACTCAATTACTTAAAATACGCGGGCAAAAAAATGGTGATTGAAAATTTGAAAGGAAAAATTCTTCAGGATTATGATCAATTGATTGATAAATTATTTTTAGGAAGATTTGGAAATGGTTATGTAGGTGCCTGACTGCCTGTCCACCTGAATTATTTGAAAAGAAGTTGTCCTAAAGTATTAATGATCTTTCCACTCCACTTTTCAAAGTTTAAGAAAATTTTGTCTAATTTTTTTGAATAAATCATATGCTTCAATAATGTGACACTTCAGATAAAAAATTAAAAAAAAGAATTTTCCCTCGTTTCCTCAGAATATGTATGAATTATTCATCTGGGGAAAGTGTAGTAGAATGAAACAAGGGCTGATCACACCTGTTTGATAGCCTTAGACCTGTTGAATTTTTATGCTAAAGGGCACAAGTACAATTTTATATTTCTACAACTCTATGACAAATTTCATCAGGTTCATTCATTTATTGACCCATTACTTGATTTTAAAAAAGTAAGAGCTAATTAAAGTAAAAGACATTTTTGATAAGAAAATCTTTCCCTGACTCCTGAGAAAAATTGCCAAGTAGTATTCAAAAAAAAAAAAATCTATTTACGCTCTGCAACAAAAAAGATTACCTAAAATATTACGGTTCTGTACTTCATTTTTGGCCCAGCTAAATGATTTGGCCCATAAATTTGTGACTCTGTTGCGGACCAAAAAAAAAGACAGCTGTCATAATGTTTGTAATTGAAAACATAGGTAGGCTACATTATGAATGAGACTATTGGGATCCCAAGGATCAAGATTTGTGAGATACTGAAAGTGTCAAAGTTTGCTTGCTCTATAAACCAATAGTTACCTAGAGAGAGGGATAACAGCGTTCTGAAAAGCTGAAGTTGAGGGCATTAAATTTGTATTTAAAATAGTTTGAAAAACGAGAAAAGAAATTATTTTGACATATTTTTGTCTGACTTTTAAATATTTAGGTAGCTGAAATCAAGTAAAGTAAACTGTCAGTTGATCACGTTTCTTATAAGATGCCTCTCATTTCCTAAAAAACGGGAAGTACTCATAAATTCATTAAAAACATACAAAATTTGTGTCATTTTTTCAAATGTTAGCATCTTACTTTCGGCTTAAGGGTGTAGTTTAGTAGGTAAATGAATAGGTAAAATTTATCAATTTTTGTTGAGAAAGTAAGAAACTACATCAAAGCTAGTTGGCTAGTGAAAGAATTGATTTCATTTTTGGATATGTGGTTCAGAAAGGTCGCTCTGGAGCCCTTTTTTTTTCAAAATTCTACTTCCTTTATTTATTATATTGATTTAAACATATGAAATATTTCCTTTCAAAATTTTGAAAGATTGAGAATTTTTTGTAAAATATCACACAGAAAATTTTTTTTAAATGAAAAAGAAAACTGAGAGATTTAAAAAAGTTGAAATTTGTCTTTCAAAATATCCGAGAATTTTTCGACACATTTTTCTGAGGTACACAAATACAAAAATTTTAATGTTTTTTTCTCTCTTTCAATTCAGATTTTTTTGAAAATAGGTAGCAGTGGCATAGAATTCACTAATTTTTCTCCTATAAAAAATTCCTAAAAATCAATAATTTGGTTGAAATTAAAATATTTTAAATTAACAATAATTGTTCCATTCGTCTTCTGTCCACTCAAATCATAATCTTCTTTAAAAGTGTACGATATTCAAGTAGGTTGGTGTTCTATGTACGAGAATCGTTTAGGACATAATCTACTATTTTTCCCTGTAAGAGGGAAATTTTATAGGGAGTTGAATTTTTAGGATATAATCCACTGGGTTTCCCTGTTGGAGGGAAATTTTACTCGCCATAAAATTTTTTAGGATATAAATGATATAATCCACTCTTTTTCCCTTTTTGAGGAAAAAAAGGAATTAGGATATAATCCATTAGGACAAAGTAGACATCGCCAATTTTATGTGGTGAAAAACATGATCGTAATTGATTTAGCGCAAGATCGCAAGTATAACTAAAAATGCGCAACCATGTATTTTTACATATTTTTGTATTACCTATTTCCTCATATTTTTGGAAGCTAAAAATTGTATTGCCTAAAGACGGCATACTTGTAAATGAGGCACTGTGAATCAGTAAAAAAATGTGCTATTTCTGACGAAAAGCACGTGAAATTCGGAGTTTGAAAATCAAATCTAGGGTGATTATGTGATATTTTTCGCTTCGTGTCAAATAAGTTGCCTACTCTACGGTTCAGAAGGCACGTAGGATTTATACGTCTATTTCACATATTATACCTTTTTGAAAGAAAAATACAAAACAAACGACTTGAAATGAATTTAAATCAATCGACCGTGTGTGTGTGTATATTGAGCCCGGGGGGGGGGGGGGAGGGAGATATCAAAATTGATCCGTGCAATTTTCAAATTTAATAAACACGTAGGCGACACGTATCTTATCATCGTATATACTTAGGAAAAGTATCTATGTATACGAAAGGAAAGCTATATACACATTTGGGGAAAATAAAGCGCGATGAAGTGGCACGATGGTTTGGGTATAGCCGAGTTCGGCTTCGTCGTCGTGGTTGGCCCGACGACGAAGAAGAAGGGCCAAAGGCAGGGAGCGAAACTGTTGTAATTTTATAATACGAACGTGTCGGGAAATTTTTATAGGTTCGGTTTCGCATCACGCACACGTCATAAGTTTCAGGTAGTAGGTTCATATATATATATATATAAGTACCTTCATGTATGTATATGAAGAAGGAGAAAATTTTTAGACGTGTATGGAGCGCGGATATATGGGTGAAAAGAGACAATGTGATATACTATTTTGTGGAAGATGTGCAACTCTAAAGCACGAGGTACCATATGTAATATGTAAGAGAGGTGCTAGTCGAGTCGGTGCTCGGTATTTATGGAATGGAAAAGGCCGAGAAGTCGTTACAGATTAAATAATGTAAATTGCCGCGACGATTAGTCGACGCTCGTATTTCCTTTTTGCGCTCCGCAGCCGCCAAATTTCGTGCCTTAAATAATCGAAAAGCTCGCCCTGCCCACGCTGCTCCCGCGGGCAACGTGCGAGAAAACAAACGAATAAACTTGATAAGTACACGTTGCGAAATTAAACGACTCGAATGCTCTGCTACGTAAAAGTGAATTTAAATGGCATGTATGCCAAATGTGTCTGTAATCTGTACATGGGTCTTATACTATTTATGAGTAGTTTATGAGCGATGCGTGTCCCAGCATCAGGTAACTACGTCTTTTTCCCAACAGAAAGATGAAGCTGCGGCCGTTGTTGCAAGCAAAGGTACGTCGTAGCTTTTATCTTAAGTTGCACGTCGAGTCCGCGACCACGATTTATTATATCGAGCGTATTTAAAATATTATACGGCATTAACGTTATCGAAATTATTTTAGTTTTCGTTAAATTTAATTTCGCACATTGTTAATGGCGACGTTTATACTCGGTACGTGATTCTTTTCGCGGATTCGCACACGCGAACGTGCAGCATAAGGGAGAAGATGAGGTACTAACGAATGTACGAGTATCTGATTTTTATTCGTGGTTCGTTATTATAATGGATAATAAGTTGAAATGCGAACGTTATCACTTATCAAGCGCCGGAATTGGGCAATTTGTGGCAAAAATTTATCTAATTACAAGAGGCGTTAATTTTGGAAGTACGAGTGGGAACAGATTTATAGGAGGGGGGGGGGGGGGGGGGGTGACTGCAGCGATGTTTTTGAACTATGCGGTTGGTTGGTTCGTAATTACATCGAGATTTTCAATGGTCCTCGAAACTTATATAATTCTGTAAATAATTGAAAATTCAATAATCGAGTACTTTGTCGGGGTCGTCGATGTGGCGGGGTATGCTGCGATTCAAGAATAATTAATAAACTTATCGTTTTAATGAAAACGTGCTTTAGGTTAACCTACGTGACAAAATACCTCATGTCGTACGATAATCTGCTGTGTATGATATGTACTGTCAGCAGGATGCGAGTAATACTCCAAGATGTAGCTAAACTGTCTGATTAGATATTAGGGTGGAGCGAAAATCAAAAATTTTCGGTTTTCAAAATGTAATAAATTTTTGAAAATTTGCAAAAAATTCCAAAATGTTACAGAATGGGTTTTATGCCTTTGGTTGGCAAGTATTATCATCGTTATTAATATTTTTTGAAAAAAATCCAGAATTCATCTGATCATCGCATTTATGAGACATTAAAAAAATGTCATATTTTACGTTTTTTTAAAAAAAAAATCAAAAAATGTATTAAAAATTGAAAAAAAAATTGTAATTAAAATGGGTTGAACATACACAGTTTCGCCCAAAAATACAATTTACGACGATTTTCCAACTTTACCTTCATTTTCAGGAACCAAATTATTTTCCTCATTTTTTTCAATTTTTCGTAGTTTTTGAAAAATTCTCAAGGGTACGAAACAGATGAAAAATCGCTGTAAATAGTCTTTTTGGGCAAAACTGTGTATGTTAAACCCATTTTAATTACAATTTTTTTTTCCAATTTTAAATATATTTTTTTAATTTTTTTTGAAAAAACGTAAAATATCACATTTTTTTAATGTCTCAAAATGCGACGATCTGAAGAATCCTGGATTTTTTTTTTTCAAAAAATAATAATAACGATGATAATACTTGCCAACCAAAGGCATAAAACCCATTCTGTAACATTTTGGATTTTTTTTCTTCAAATTTTTATGATTTTTTTTTTTTAATTTAAGGGCTTTTGTACGATCGGAAGATATTATTCTATTTGAAATTTTTTTTTGTTTTTCATGTATCCTCAAGACGCAACTTTTCCGTGGTATTACATTTTGAAAATCGAAAATTTTTTATTTTCGCTCCACGATATCACTATAAATGTGGGAGTTGGTTTTGGTTGAAAAGAAAAAAATGAAAAAAACTCGTCAATTTTTTTTTCAAACATCATAACGCATTTTTTGAAAGTACCTAAGGTGGGCAATCGAGCCTGGGGTTTCTTCTTTTTTATGAGATTTCAAGTCTGTATGAATGAAGATGAACCGGGAATGGTAATAAAGAAGGGAATACCCTGAGGGAAGGTTTCGAAAGGAGAAAGAAAAAAAACTAGCTCGATGTCTTATTAAATTGTCGTCCGATTGTCGGATTGTTGGCTGGCATTGTTAAACAGATTTCGGAGTTAGGTGGTGAGCTGGTGACTATAGCGGTGTTTAATGCAAACCGACGATTTTTTTCATAAAACGAGGTGTCGTTTAATGAAAAATGTCGACTAGTGTTTGTTTCTTTGTCGCGAGTATAATAAATTAACTCGACAGTCTGCGGAGTTGGTGACCTGGATAATTGGACGAAGTGATGGAAATGTGTGTCGTCGGTGTAGGGCGAAGAACCCGTAAGTGCTCAGTGGGTGGGTTTTTTTTAAGGGGGTTGGAATTGGAATTCGATTGTTTGGTATGTTTTTACTAAAATTTGCATGTTAGCTCGATACATGAGTGGAGATTGTGTGATTAAGTTTCCTACAAAATCTGGTTTTTGAATTCAACTAGGTTTCTTTTTTTCTTTTTTCTTTTTTTTGAAAATTATGGAATTTAATATCTACTACAGTTCGTCATTTCTATGAATTTTTTCGAATGATTTGAAAACAGTTCATTTTAATTTTTTCCAAATTTTATCCATTTTAAGTTTTATTCCATTTTTTTTTCAAATTTCAGTCCTCAATTTTCAATTTTTCCCAAATTTTTGGCGTTTTAAATTGTATTTCATTACTGTTTTTGATAAGTACTTTTATTTTTCTGTCAATTTTTTAATTATTATTTTTTGAAATTTTTGAAATTTTTATTTTTAGATTTCATTTTTTTCATTTTTTAGAAATTTTCAGTTTTTTTTTTCATTTCAATCTTCTTAATTTTTTGCTGATTTTTTCCTAAATTTTAGATGACATATTTTATGTTCTTTTTTTTACATTTTCAAATGATTTTTTAAAATTTTTGAAATTTTTATGTATTTTATTTTTACCTATTTTCAATTTGATTTCATCAAAAAAATAATTTAAAAAAACAGCTTTATTTGCCGATTTTTTCCAAAATTCGTGTATTTTTACAATTTTTGGCCTTTCTTAAGTTTTTTCTTGCTTAAAATTTACAAAAATTTACAAAAATTTTATTTTTTCAATTTTTTCGATTTTTAACAATTTTTAATTTTGTTTAGTCTATTTGTTGATTTTCCGAAATTTTAGTCATTTTAAACTTTGTTTATTTTGTTTGATTAAAACTTACAAAATTTTCATTTTTCTAATTTCTATTTTTTTTCTTCTTTTTTGTCTATTTTTAACAATTTTTAATTCAATTTCATTTCTTTATTCAGTTTGTTTGTTGACTTCTCAAAATTTTAGTTATTTAAAACTTTGTTAACTATTTATTTGCTTAAAATTTACGAAATTTTTATTTTTTGTTCAATTTTCACTTTTTTTTAATTTTTAACAAATTTTCAATTTGAATTATTTTTTTAAAACTTTATTTAGTTTATTTGTTGATTTTTCGAAATTTTATTCATTTCAAACTTTGTTTAATTTTTAGCTGATTTTTTTTTTAAATTTTATAGTGTTCTTTTATAACTTCTCAAATGATAAACATTTTCAAAAAATTTATTTTTTCAATTTTTCAGATTTTATTTTTCCATTCATTAGCAGTTTTGAAGGTATAATTCATTTTTTTTTTTCAATTTTCAGGTTTCTTCATGTTTTTCTGATTTCTTGGCATTTTAGTAGTTTTAAACTTCATATTTTTTTTATTTTTTGTTTTTTTGTACTTACCAAATTATTTGGTCTTCTTTGTTTTTGTCAATTTTTCGTTTGCATTTTTTCAAACTTCAATTTTTCCACTTTTCAGCATTTCTTTATAATATTTAAACAATTGTTTTAAAACTTTTATAATTTTTTGTCAACTTTTCAACAAGTTTTTTTTTTAATTTTCGAAGTTTTCATTTCTTTATTTTTTTTTTCAAAATTCATAATTTTTTGCTAATTTTTCCCAAAATTTAGTCATTGTTCTTTAACTTTTTTCAACTTTTAATTTTTTCCAGTTCGCAGTGTTGATTATTTTTTGTCACTTTTCCCTAATTTTAGTAATTTTTAAATTTTGTTTCTACTTTTTTCAATACCTATATTCGGTTTTCTTATTTTTTGATAATTTTCTTCGTTTTCATTTTTATTTTCATTTTTTAGACTTAAACTTTGATTTATTTTTGATGTTCAGCTTTTTTTTACCTATTAAATTTTTTCGAATTTTCTGTCTTCTTAATTTCTTTGTTGAGTTTTCAATATTTTTTTGTTTAATTTTTTTCAATTTTTAGATTTCAATTTCCAATAATTTTTTTTTGAAGTTTCAGTCATTTTTAATTCAATTTTATTTTTTTGATCATCAATTTTTCCGTGTTGTTTTTTCAATTCCACTTTTTATTGAGGTTTCCATTTCTTTGAGTAACGAAATGTAAACCTTAACCGTCTCTTTCTTTCAAATAATATGATTCTGTTTTGACAGTAGATAATACATAATAATTATGTAATGTATCAAAGACGAAATAATCAGTCGATTTTCATAAGCGTGTAATTTCTTTATACGCAATTCTTTTATTAATTATCAGAATAAAATTAATAATTTATATTATTTTCGAAGATAGGAACGGTAGCCGAATTGATACAAGCGATAGGTACTTCCCTCAGACGATTTATCATCTCTTATCATGCTCACCAGTTACCACAACCCCCTTGATCCTTTCGAATCTCAGCTCAAAAGTTAACTGTAATGACGAAATAAAATATGTATTCTGTTTTTAAAAAAAGGCGTAAAAATTGAATTTCGAACGTATTATCTTTTTTTTCTTCTTTTTCTTCTTCTTCTTATTGGGTAAAAAAATTTGTATGTTGACGAAACAAATTCTGTAGATTTTTCTGCACAATTTACCCAAAATGAAAATGATTTGTCTCCCTTTTTGCCAAAATTTTCAAACTGCAGATCACAAAGTCCTTTGAAATCCACTTTCGATTTCCAAAAAAATTAAAATCAATTTTGAAAATCTTGTTGAATTTTTCATTTTACTTTGTGTAGTCATATTGGCATATTTTTGGGGGAAAGTATGTAGATACGATATTCGACCTTCACGACCATTTTACTCGCATTAATTTTCCTGTAAAATGTTCAGATCGTTTTCGTGTACGTACCTACGAAAGCGTCAAGATATTAGGTAATGAGAAATACACTTTCGAAAAAATCAACCGCACACAAATATCAAAAACCTGCCGAAGTATCGGAAGTTTTTTGAAGAAACGTACACGTATTATAGACAGTTTTCAGTTCCACGTATTAAGTACGTAAAACAGGGTCCTGTTTTTAGTATTGACTTATATGAACGGTTATGCCCCGAAGTGTTACGGCCTTTAGGGTCCCATTTATTATTCCCTTCGTTACTTTTTCGGCTCTTTTCATATATATTCGAGCTCTACAGTATAGTATAATGTTCGTTCGATACCTATGTCATTTTTTTCTTCGCCAGTAGAAGTAGAACTGAAGAAAGTGGATTCTAAAATGTATAGTAGGTGTCGAGAAGAAAGCGAAAAATCAACGGTTGAAAAGTGCTTGTCTACGGTGTTGTTTGACTTTTTCTTTGGAAAAAAAGAAGACTAATTTTTCGAGGTGAGTTTTTAATATCCCGAGCGGCACACTCGATCGATAATATCGGAAGATGTAACGTATCGATAAAAAATCGTTTGAAAATCTATAGATGTTCTCACGATATTATAAAGATTTATCGGTACAACTTCATAGGCAAAAAATCTAAGAACTATCGAATTCGATATTATTAAGATTTTATGACGATATTCGTCAACGATACTATCGACAAAGAATATTAAATTTATCGATTCCGATTTTGTGCAGATATTTGAAACTACATTATCGACAAAGAATATTAAATTTATCGAATTCGATTTTTTAACGATTTTGTAGAGATATTTAAAACTATATTATCGACAGATTATATGAAATTTCTCGACTTCGATATTTTACCGATTTTTTTACCGATTTTGTAAAGATATTTGAAACTATATTATCGACACATAATATGCAATTTCTCGAATTCGATTTTCTAACGATTGCGTGAAGATATTTGAAACTATATTATCGACACGTAATATGAAACTCGTCTGGAAGTACTAAACTGGCTATTATAAGCGTTTTATTGCTAATTCCTCAACGATAAGGTATGGCATAGTGGTTAAGGAAGAGGATTACCATGAAGGAGGTAGATGGTTCAAGCCTCACGGGTGGCAGATTTTTTATAATTTTTTTTTGACTTTTTCTGAAATGATCCTCTTACCGTAACATGAATAATGTGTTTAGGCATAGTTTAATGTATTAATTATGCTAATTAATGATTTTTAATTATAGTAAAAAGCTAGTAAAAGACGAAAAATCGGAATAAAAAATCGATAAAAAATCGACAGAATATCGAATTTGATAAAGTGTCGCAAAAGTTCCGCCTAAATCGTGAAATTATCTTTCGATATTATAGATATACTAGCGGAGTACCCGTCGTTCCGACGGGTAAAAAATTTAAAGATAACATACTAAAATTGTTTACCCGTGCAGTCACCCAGTTACGGCAGTTATTTTCAATCTTTAACATTCATTGACATTTTAAATTGAAAAATTTATTGGTAGGTACCAATTTCCAATTTTCATCATAATTATTAGGCAATTTTTTCGTAGGTTTTTACCCTAACTGCCGAACTTCTGGAGTAATAGGTACTTCATGAATTTCGTGGAAAATTCGAAATTATGAATTGAATTATTTTTTCGAACAAATTTTTCCAATTTTTGGCACATTATAAATTGAAATTGATCAATTCTAGAAAAAATTCATTCATTTTGTGAGAATTGAAATCTATCAGTCGAACATCTTACGTCGAATATGCCTGTATAGGCTAAGTTCCTGTAGACAGCACTATAAAAAACCGTACTTTTGAACCATTTTCATCAACTTTTATCAGATTAAAACTTTTTTTGCTGAATTCAACCCCACAACTCTTAACATTCCTTAAAAGTCCGAAAAAAATTCATCCATTTTGTGTAAATTTAAATTTTTGAGCTGAATAATTATTCTGAACCAATTTCTTCAATTTTCAGCATATCTGACAGTTTCTTCTTCGTGTGATTCAACCCCACGTCAACTGTAGAATAATTAATTTTGAAAAAAAAATTAATAATTTTGTGAAAGTTTGAGCAACTTGTAAAATTCAAAATAATTCAATTCCAAAAAAATTGAAAAATGCAATCAAAAAAAATTTAGAGCTTTCTCAAATGTTTTAAATAAGTTCGCAACTTGAAAAATTAATTCCAAAAATTTCCAAAAAAATGTTTTAAAAAATTTCGCAACTTGAAAAATTCACAAAACAAATTCAAAAATTAAAAACATCCTCTAAAAAAATTGAATAATGCAATTGTCATGTCATAAAAAATTTCGCAACTTGAAAAATTCAAAATAATTCAATTCCAAAAGAATTGAAAAATTCCCAAAAAATTGAAAAATGCAATCAAAAAAAATTTGGTGCCTTCTCAAATGTTTTAAAAAAGAGTGCAACTTGAAAAATTCATTCCAAAAAAATGTCATAAAAAATTTCGCAACTTGAACAATTCACAAAACAAATTCAAAAATTAAAAAATTTTTTAAAAAATTAAAAAATTCAATCAAAAAAAATTTGGAGCTTTCTCATTGTTTTAAAAAAGTTTGCAACTTGAAAAATTCAAAAAAAAATTTGTTTACCCGGGGCTCGAACCGGGGTACCCTAGATGAGGATTGGGGCTCTTAACGACTCGTCTACTACCCATGTTTTGAAATTAAGTCGAATTTCAAAATACTCGATTCTTCGAAATTAATAAACTTTGAACGGGTTTTTCTCAACTTTCCGGGCAACTTTTTTCAAACCTTTTGCGCCTAAAACCTAGTCCTCGTCGAGCTCTATACGACGCTATTCGCGGATTCAACGCGTATTCAGCGGTTTTCGAGAACATGCGTGACAAAAAATCCGGCTTCTCTCTTTTATAATAATATATTGATGAATATTGATGATGATGATGATGATTGATGATGATTATCGATAAAATATCTTACTATAATCTCGAAATTTTTGCTAACTATAATTCGTCGATAATCTATCTATATATCGAAAGATAATTTCACGATTTAGGCGGAACTAACGCGACACTTTATCGAATTCGATATTCTGTCGATTTTTTATTTCGATAATTTGTCGATTGTGCTGCTCGGGATACTTACTCGGATATAAGTGGGTATTAATGAGCTTTCGTCTGGAAAGGATTTTTTTATATTTGTGCATGTTCTAAACAGAGAGAATTTTTAATCGAAATGGTAGGTATGTGATGAAGTTGAGGTGAAGGATTATTATTATAGTGACTGGCTGGTGGACAGATGGGGATGCAAGGAGTTCTTTATCGTATTGTGTGATGATTTCATAATTATTGAAATAATTCTGAAATTCGAAAAAAGCTGTATTTCGAGTCGATAGCTTGAGCTAGATGTTTATTGAACATACAGTGTGGAAAATTGCCACAGTTAGGGAGAAAATTGACACAAGAGAGGTGAGAAGAGAGAATATAGGTAGGTACGTCCACGTCCGTGCGCATACCTATATAGTTCCATTGCTACAGTCAGATGTTAAGTCGTAACTAGAGAGAAATTCGAACAACGTGCACAAGTTGTCAGAAATTTTGATAAGAAGTATCAACATTTCCAGATAGATATAGGATAAAATGGCTCGGATACCTCTGGCGTGCTCATAACAATACCTAGAAATCAATAAAAGTTTAATTAATTTCAACTTTTAATTAAATTTAAATTAAATCCATCTTTCGTACTCTTATTAGACAATCTGTCAATAAATCGAATAATATAACAGTGGAATGAAGAAAAAAGTGAATAAAATAAAAAAGTTGACTCTCTTTCTCTATCTCTTCATGCCTCCCCCAATTATCCTTCTCTTTCTATTGCCTGTATATGGATGGGTTCGGGCACACGATTTGTATAGAGGTGGGTAAGCGTGGCATCGAGTCCGCGCATCTGAAGATATTCGAAAAGAATAAGTTTTCGTGTAATTAATCTTATTCGGGATACAAAAGCATGTCACATTACTTGACGGTATATTTCGCACAGCGGCGGTGTCTAATGCCACAAAGAAGATTAACTTATATACGTTTAATCAATATAGGTATTTTCCCCCTTGTCTGTTGAATTCGCGTTTCACCAGAGCAGATTACCTATGTACTCGGTTCTACATTTGGTCGAGGCTTAATCTGCCCTGCATCGATGACAAAAAAATATTCCCAATTGTCATTTCATACACGACAGTCTACAGAATTGGAAAGTTCATTGGGGGGGGGGGGGTTCAAAATTTTGAAAGCAACAAAAATTAGGAAGCAGGACGAGGATCACGTCCGAGTTATAATCCCACACGCGATTCACCCAACGATCAATACCTACTAATCTTAATTCTGTTTCGATAATTCAAATATCTGGTCACAGATACCTATACGAATTTTAATTGGGACAGATTGTTAAAACATATACAAGAGCGAAAGTTCATCCCAATTCACATCCTATCCGCGACTTGCCCTAGGAGAGAACTTGTGAACGAACGGTGTGGGAGGCAGAGAAATTACGTATTTCTTTATGACGACAGTCGCCGCTCCGTTAATAAAATTTAAATTGGTTAGGTAGCCGGAGCCTGTTAACAAAACAAAAGCTAATTAAACATTACACCGTTTTCATTTTCATCGGCGATGAAAAGATCAACTCGTGACCATATCGAATCAAAGAGTTCCGCTTTAATACCGTCGAAAACAAAGTCTCGGTGTCCTATACAATTTTTTTGATTTATTGGTGATGATAAGAGCTTCGTGGGAGAGGATTTGAAAAGGAGGGGAGATTGGAGCGAGAGAAGTGAGAAATACGAGTAGAAGGTTGGGAAATTGGCGAAGATTTCGGGTTGATTTTCCGTATTATTGGAGGGGAAATTTTGAAACGTTTCGAGGATATTTTCAATTTATTTGTACATATGATCGAGATTTACAGATTCCTTCAGTATTTTTTTTTTTTTTCTGAGAAAATTTTTAAAAATATTTTTCCAGTTTGTAATTTTTTTTTTCTTTGAAGAATTATTTTTCTTCTTAAAATGGTTCAATAACTTACAGGTATAAGAAATCGATTTTTTTCAAACAAAAAACTTAAAAACGATTTTTTCAAAGTAAAGTTCAGAAAATTTTTGATGAATTTCTTTTCTGAAGAAATTTTTTTTACAAAAAAATGTTAGGTATTTCTACGATCTTTTTCATAAGATTTTTTTTTGAATTTAAAGGGCATTATATCCAGACTTTTTTTTAGAAGAATTCTTTTTTGTGAGGAATTTATTATATTTTTCGAACGAATATTTTTTCAAAATTTGATTCCTCTATGCTTCAAATTATTTTTCGTCAACAACTTTTTTCCAGAAAATTCAGTGTTTTTTTTCAGAAAAAAAAAATGAAGAAGAAGTTTTGATTTTAAACGAATCTAATTTCTGAGATTGCAGGCATGTTTGCGAGTCGCTTTTTGAGATGTATTAATTTAAAATTTTCACGAAAAATTCAAAAAAATTCAATTTTTAAAAATACCATCAACAAGAAATCGTGTAAATTTTTTTTCTGAAAGCATTCAAAAATCTTATCAGCTTTTTTTTTTCAATTTGTAAAAAAATTGTCTGAAAAAATCAAAATTTTGAGAAATTGAAAATCTCTTCCAATTTTTTAAAAGAAATTTGAGAAAATAGTTGAATTTTTTTTAAAAGAAAATATCTCAAAATTTTTCTGAAAAATTCTAATATTCTATACAAATTTTCTTCATTAATTTTCACAAAAATGAAAAAACATCAATTTTTTTTTTTTTTTTGAAAGGGAATGTTTCAAAATTTGTATGGAAAAATTTCAAATCACATTTTAATAGGTAGGTAGGCAAGTTTACAAAAAATCTTTTAAAAAACGTTTTTTAAAATTAAATTTTTCTAAAAAAAAATCAGAAGTACCATTAAAATGTTTTTAAATTTTTCGAAAAAAATATTGGCAGATTTTTTTGTAAGCATACTTTTCAAAAAAAAATTTCAGGATAATTTTGAAATATTGCCATTTGAAGAATAATTTTTGGAAGATTTTTTTGAATTGTTTTTAAGAAAATTTTGAAGTATGATTACTTTCCTTTAAAAAACTTGAGATAATTTTTTGTGATTTAAAAAAAATTGAATATTTTTTATTTTTTTGGAATTTGAGAGTTTTTTGGCGAATAAGCTTCAATTTTTTGAAAATATGGTGACTATTTTGTCACTAGATATTTTCCCCAAAAAAGGTCCCTAAAATCAGATACGTAATATTGAAAACTGAAAATAAATAGGTACTTATTATGTCAGGGTTTATTTTTTGAAGGAATTTTCCAAAAATTATTTTTTCAGTTCTTAATTTGAAGAATAATTGTTCATTTTTTAGACGATTTTTCTTTTTTAGTATAGTTCTTGATGGCTGCGAGAATTTTTTTTTGAAACCTCCTCTCTTATGATTTTTCAAACTATTTTTTTCCTTGTAGAATTTTTTGATGTCTGAAAGATTTTATTTCCTTGGAAATTTTTTTCTATTTCTGAGGTGATTCATTTTCACATACCTTAGGATTGACCAGAAAAATTTTCTTAATATAGAGAATTGTTCATTTTTATGCTTCTTTTTCCTCTTCTTTTTTTTAAAGAATCTCTCGTTTTCTGGGAAGATTTTTTTTCAAGTCACTTACGTGAGGTGATCTACAATTTTTTGAGGATTTTTTCAATTTAATTCAAATAATTTTTTCAAACGAATTTTTTTCGAAATTAATTTTTTTAAATTGGAATGTCTCGATTTTTTGTTTCATTTTTTTGAGATTTTTTTCTCTCATTGGAGATGATTTATTTTTTGAAGAAAAAAAAAACTGTCAACTCTGTTCTAAAGATTTTTTTCCAAAAAAATTATTTTTTAAAAGCTATTTTTTTAAGAAAAATCATGTGAATTGTTGTACCTATAGGTATTTTAGACGACTTTTTTTTTGAAGAATTTCTTGGTAGGTATCTGAGATGATTTATTTTCTGCAAAAATTTATTCAGTTTCATAAAGAGAATTCGTTTCCTAGAAATTAATATTTTCAAACAATTTTATTTTTTAGATAAATGTAGCGACTTGTTTATTTTTAGTCTTTTTCTTTTTTTGATAATTTGTTGTTTTGTTAAGAGAATTTATTTTTTGAGAATCATATCTACTCCCCTATCAAAATGATTTTGTTTGCAATTTTTTTCTTAAAAGTATATGCATTTTTAAAAAAATTTTAGAAAGTAATTTTTTTTTTTTTTTGGACATACACTCCAAAAAATTTTCTCTGTTCCATTCAGAATTTACTTTCAAAAAATCATTTTTTTTTTTCTAGGGGAATTCAATTCTATAGGATTTTTTTCTTCTTCTGAAATGGTTCATTTTCGAAGATGCGAGTTTTTGCAATTTTTCAAAGGAATTGTCAAAAACATTTTTTTGAATACCAGATTATTTCTGAACAATGTTTAATTTTTTTATGTTGAAGTTGTTTTCTCTGAAAGTTTTTTTTCGACTCATTGTAGGATTCCTTTTCTATTAATTATTTTTTCAAACGATTTTTCAATGAAAATTTTTTGTTTTCAAAGAAGATAATTTCCGTGAAGATTTATTCACTTCCAAGAAATTTTTTACCTATTTAAATAAAAGATAATAATTTTCAAAGGATTTTTTTCTACTCCATTTATTAGAATTTTCAAAAGAAATTTTCTCCTTTTTCGAGAGAATTTCATTTTTACTGAAAAAATGTTTTTTAAAAAGATGTTTGATCTACCTATATTTTTGTGAAAATATATTAGAAAAAATTTTCAAATTAAATTACGTTACTATACGAACGCACCCCGTTTGGAAAAATTCTCGAACCGAATTATTTTCGTTTTTCTGCATCTTGTATACCGTACCCAGTCGCAATATATCGAAAATCTCGCTTCTATAAAATATAGGAAACATTTCTCGTCACAATTTGACATGTCACCCTATGATATTGTTTATAAAACGAGACGCCATACTAAACAAATAATATACGCTGAGAAAAATTACTACACTGACGAAGGAGGCTGCTGGAAGTGAGTGAAGGGGCGATGAAGAGTGAAATGCATCGCCATTCTTTCTTTTCTTTTTTTCTCGCTTTTTATCAATTTTACGCTAGTGAAATATTTCCGCTTATATCGTACTGAGGTATGACTTTTTATAGCTTACCTTTGATAACTTTTTCCTTCAATAACGACTCGTACCTACGATTTCTCTCTATATTGCGTTTTACATTTCCCAAGGGATTATTATCGAAGTAAAAAAGGTAACATCTAGTGTTCTTAAATTCTTGAGAAAAATAAAAAAATTTAATGTATTTTTACTCAATGTGCAGTGTCTTTTGCGGTCTCGGTCTTGTGTTGGCATCGCGTCGCATATCAGAAAGAATCCTCGTATATACGATCATCTTTATTATGATCCTTTTAATTTTATCTCTCATTTTTAGGTACTTTTCTAACGCCGATAACTAAAGCTAGACTGTGTGGGTTCGGGTTGGCTGAAGAGGGCAGTAGGCTGAACGAGGAGCGAATTGCACAAAAGTGTGAAATTACGAAATGTCCACGAAAAGAAACGGAAGCCTCAGATTAGTGGTGGATATTATTGCCTTTATCGAATCATATACTAGGCCTACTCTATCAACGATGCGTTTCTGGTAGAAATTTGTAGAAAATTTTCAAATTGGTTTTTCTCGTTTCAATTCGTGGTGGAATTTGGTAAAAAAAAAAAAAAAAAATTAACCCGGCTTTAGAACCGTCTAAAAAAATATCTCAGCCAATAAGTAAGAAAAATTCGACGTTAATATTTATTTACGCGCGCGGCGATGATGAGAGGTTAACTACTTGTCTAGCCTGTTTATCTTAGCTTTAATATTTACATTTTTTCAACTAACAAAATATTTTCCTTTTACCGGCGTACCTACGTTACACGTTACGTAACGTACGTATACGTCGTAAATTCGTAATACCTCTTTGCAGTCAGAAGAATCGATGTTCGATGAGTTTATTTGAGTTGACACTTTGAGATTATTTTTTAGTTTTTTTTTTCACAACGTGGTCGTCTCGCTACGAGTGTGTGTAAGTTTGCTTAGGTATTTCGAATTATTTCACTTATATTGGTCATTTTACTTAGTCATGCGTGGCCTTCGTGTATATACGTATTGTTCCGTGTAACTCGCTACTTATGTATATGTTTACTTCTCCTGTATAAATGTTCTCGGTTTTTTACGAGGCGAAATTTTTTTCTCGATATTATGGCTCAGGGATCAATTAAAAAATATTTAGAAATACTCATTTCTATGCACCAGCCTGCGAACTTTATGTAGTAGAATTAGCATTCGCTACACATGAAATAAATTGGAAAAATTTTCTGCTACCTAAAATTTTTATTTTATTTTTTTATTTTACAACAACACATGGATTTTTTCGTCAAATGTGTTGACACTCTCTCAAAATGGCAACCATGTTCTTGTATAATGATCGCTTCTTTGAATACATGTTTAAGCGCCAAAATTTGCCAAAACCCTATCAATAAGTATACCCTTCAGTTTTTTTTCGGAAAAGAAAACTTTTCAGTTCATTTTTTTTCAGAGTAAAGGTATATTTTCTTAAATTCTTGAAGAAAAAATCGCAACTTTTTAAGAGAAAAAAAAAACTGGAATTCTTTGGAATAAAAAATCATTCAATCCTTTTGGAGAAAATAATTATGATTATGAATTTTCTTAGGATAAAATATAATTATTTATCTCAATTTTTGTCAAGTAAAAAAATTGGTAAATTTTTTTAAATTTTATTTCAACAAGATCTTTTAATTTTTTGGAAGAAAATAACTTCCTACAATTTACTTTTTTTGAGAAAAAGAAATATTTTTGAATATTTTGAAGAAAAAAATCTCAACGAAATTCTCTTGAAATGAAAATACTCAATTGATTTCTAGGTACTTACATTTTTTTTTTTTTTTTTTTTTTTAAATAGGTATAATTTAATTTTTTTGGAAGAAAAATCTTTTACCTTTTATGAAGTAAAAACATCTTATTAGGTATATTTTATTCATTTTTTTTTTTTGAGAAAAAAATCTTTGAATAGAATTTTTTTAATGGAAAAATATTTTAATTTTTCGAAGGGAAAAAATATCAATTTTTTGACAAATAGGTAAATCTTGATCTTATTGGTAGGAAAAAGTCTTTCAGTTTTTTGAAAAAGTAAGCAAAAATTTTTTGGAGCCAAAATCGACGAATTGTAGAATTTTTTAAACGTGTGTGATGCGTAAGTTCGTAACAAACACGACTTTGTCGTTCATTTCCCTCACTCAGGTAGGTTCTTTGAACGTTTCTCATTAACAAATTGCTGATAAATTTTTATTAAATCAAATTTGGAAGAAATTTTTTTAAAAATTGAGAGGGTTTTTAAAAAAATCAAGAAATTTTTCATTGAAAATGTTTTGCATTTTTTTTACAAATTAATTTTATTCTGCAAAGAGATTTTTTCAACGCGAAAATTTAAATTCTCGCTTGGATTTTTTGTGAAAAATTTTTGAATTTTTTTTTTCTTTCAAAATACATATCTAATAGTTTCCAACAAAATTCGAAAAAAATGTAAACGCATTTTTTGAAAAGAAATTCTTCAAAGCATTTGAGAATCTTTTTCAAGATTTTAAAAATAAATTTTAGAAAAAAAACATAAAGAAAAGACAGTGTTAAATTGGAATTTTTTGAAGAAAAAGAATAATTTTTTATCATATTTTTCTAAAAACTTTTCTGAGGAAATTTTTTCTTTTTCGTGAAAAAATTTCAATTCTCATTGAGAAATTTTTTAAAGAACGTTCTTTTTAGTAATAATGTTTTTTATTTTTAAACAAAATTTTTGGAATGCATTTTTTTTGAAAAAATAATATTTTTCAGAAAATTTTATAAAAAAAAAAAAAAAAAAAAAAAAAAAAACTTTAAACACGTAAGCACTTAAAACTCAATTTCAAAAGTAAATTAAACTTAAAAACGCCAAAAATTGATTTTTTTAGCAAAATTGAATTAGTCGATTTATCTATTTATTTCTTGTCTAAATCGAAAATTGGTCGTTTCATCAAAATCAAAAAATTAAATTAATGGACTTACCGGAAATGAAAAATTGAATTACCTGTTCAATTTATCAATATCTTTTCGTTTGAATCGAAAATTAAATTAAGTATAAGTGTAATAAAAATTGATTTTTCCATTATTAAGGTCGATAAATCGAACTTAATTTTTCTCTTGCAATTATCTCCCTTTTCTTCTCTCTTTCGTCCCTATCAATCATTGTCTTCTGTTTTATCTCTAATATATGTTCCTGCTGCTTTTTCCTTCAATTATTCCTCTTTTTTATGTATACCTTCTCTCTTCTTCCTCGGTTTTCTTTTGGTTTCAGTCCAGACAATGTTTGAAAATGTAATTTCTCCACTATTACAGGGATGTTATGATATCGTATCGATATATCAATTAAGTATCGATACTTTCCAGTATCATGACATCCCTGCTTCAGCGATAAATTTTTTCATTGTACTTTATTATTTAAAAAAAAAATATTTTCTCCCTCGAGTTACATTTTTTCGCAAGGGACACATTCTACTGACCCCTCCCCTACCCGGCTCTCCATCCTTACTCGACTTGAACATATTCATGCGTTGAGGTTGAACGACGAAAAATATCTAATTTATTTTTCGTGCTCGACGATTATTATTTTTTTCTTTATTGCGGTTGATATTTATAATCGAGAAAAATTGAGAAAATTCTCATTCTCTAATATCTACAAATTCCTCAAAATTGTATCAAAGTACTCATTCTGTTATTTCTAAAAATTTCAAAGTTAATTGAAAAGTTTAAGAAATGATCGTCGCATCAAAACACCTTTGAAAATTTTTCCAATCGAAAGATTTTGACAAAAATTCGTCCCTGAGACGGGCATTCTGCTCGTTCCAGCTTCAATAAAAATATGACTGAGATAACAAAACGAAAAAAAAAAAATGAAAAAAATCGTACGTGTAAATTTACCAATAAAGGTAAAATCGTCCTTTTCTGTTGCGTATAAACTCGAAACTCGATTTATGAGCGAAAGTTTTCGTCCGACGGTGAATAATTGAAGAGCTTATGTCTTATATTGACTAAAAATGGTTCGGGCTTTTATCATTATTCGCGACGAGAGAGACGAAACGAAGGCGACAGAAACACATCTAGGATATCGAACTTGGGCACGAGATGTGAATTCTCAAACAATTGGTATTAAATTTTAAAGTGTAAATGCAATTGTCTCGGTGCCAGGTGTTTCCTCCCCCACCCCACCCCAAAAATGACGACCCGGATTCGTATTTTTACGACTTTTTATACGGTTGTTTATTCGATGATTGGCCGTGTAGATATTATTGTATTAAGTGAGCATGTGAGGTTAAATATTCGGTTGTGATTTTATCAATGAAATTCGAAATAAGCCTGGTATTAAAATCGCATTCGGATTCGACTCTGAATAAATTATCGCTTTTAGACGTATAAATCGAACGTGAGTACCCGCAAAGTGCGAAATGTTCATTAAGTAACGATTAAAATTTTGTTTTTATTTTGTTTAATTATCGTAAGTGTGATTATTGCGACGGATTTACACGATGTGTCGTGTAACAGGCTGTGCTGTTTATTATTGGAGTATTTTTCCCAAAGAGGAGAGGGGGAATTTGATCTTGAAAAAATACATAGATTACAAAGAGAGGGTATTTTTGTTGAGAATGACATAATCATAATTGGAACCTAATTCTCAAAAAAATATTTATTTATTTACTTAAGTAAATTTATTCCTCTCTAGAATCTATCTCACTGACAAAGGAACTTCGCCAACTCGTCACCTCCGATTGCGCTGAAATTTGGCTCACTGAAAGAGCATGTCCTCATAACCAAATTTTTAGCTGCCGAAGTTGATTTTTCGATTTTTGGCGAATTTTTGAAAATGGCTAAAATCTCCTCCAAAAAAACGTTTTTTGAAAAAAAATTTGTAAATTTCAAGATAGAATCCTGAAAATTGGTTTGTACAATAAAGTCGACCTCACGAGTCGATTGGCACCATTTTCAAAGTGATCTGGAGCCTCCAGAAAAAGTTGACTTTTTTCCTGCGCACTGGAACTGCGCCAGATGGCGCTGTAATTAACTTCGGCAGCTGAAAATGTAATCATAGCGTTAGTATGATGCCATCTATCGATTGACGTAGTTGAATCAAAAATCCGAGGTGACGAGGTCGCACGTGTTTTTTTTGACAACTTGAAAATTCTGCATTTTTAAAAAATTCCCAAAAAATTAATTTCTCCAGCATATCACTCGAAACTTTGTCTACCCCCTAAAGTCGACCCCCCGAGTCGATTGACACCATTTTCAAGAGATTCCAATACTGGATAAAATTCAACTTTTCCTAGAGGCTCCAAATCGCTTCGAAAATGGTGCCAATCCACGCATGTGGTCGACTTTAGTGTACGAACCGATTTTCAGGAGTCTATCTTGAAATTTACAAATTTTTTTTCAAAAAATGTTTTTTTGGAGGCGGTTTTAGCCATTTTAAAAATTCGCCAAAAATCTAAAAATCAACTTCGGCAGCCAAATTTCAGCTCAATCGGAGGTGACGAGTTGGCGACGTTCCCTTGTGAGAAAGTGTTCCAAAAAATAAGAAAAAAACACGAGTAAATTTTTTTCAAAAATTTTCCACTCCCATCAAGGCATAACTAAATTCGACCCCATTCGATCAATTTTAGGCCAATTTCACCCCAACCGAGGATATTCTATATTTACCTATCTACGTATAATCGAAATAAAGTATAAAATACGTATCTATTATAAACTAAACGTCGATTTAATATATTTTTCCAGAGGAATGAAGCTGATCAAACGACGCGTAGATAATTTCATCGCGAACTCGAATCAAAGAAAACAAACAAAAACATCTTCATGACATGGGAGGTAAACTGATACAAATTTTTATTATACATTAACCTAGTTATAACCTTCCCTCGTGTCTCTCTCAACTTATTCGCTTATTTGTCTCAATTCTCGAAAAGTTTGTATCGTTATGGAAATGGCAGGGTGGAGAGGGGGAGCCCGAAGTTGAGTAGAAAAAAAAATCAAGGAGAGTCTAAGTGTTTTTTTTTTCTCTACTCTTCTCGGATAATTTTTTCGAACGAATTCGATGGCGACGTAATTTATGATAAAAGTTTACTACAGGTACGTTACGTTACCTACGTGTACTCGGGGTTTGTTGAAAGATTAATTTCATCTTCTATCGTCGCCTTAATAATTCATAACTCTAAACTTATGTACTAGAAGGGTGAGTTTTTTGTATCTGTGAGTTGGGAAGGCTGCATAGAAGTCGATGTAAATTTGGGTAGACAAGATAGGGGTGATAATTTGATTAAATTTGGTTGAATTTTTTTCCTTTTTATTTTATGTGATGTTGAAAGTGAATGGATTAGAATGATGTCGTGAGAAATTGTATGAGAAGTGATTAGGATAATTTCATTTTTGGGTGATTTTCATGCGATTGTGGGATCAATTTCGATTTAGATAGATTCGAATTTTCATTCTTTTTTTCATTCGAATATTTTTTTTTCAGTATCTCTACTGACTTTGCTAATTATTTTTGATAGGTATCAAATGAAATTTTCTATGAGAAATTTCAAATTTTGACTACGATAGCTCTTTTATTAAAAAGTGAATTGAAAAAAAATTATTTCAGTTCGAAATCGAATAAAAGATACATCTTTGGTGATGTAAAGAATTTTATCTGTTTATGACATTTTTTTCTCCATTTAATTCATCAGAAATTTTATTGGTGATTTTTGGGATGCGTCTGATAAATTTCTTCCATTTTTTATCTGCTCATTTTTTTGAATTTTTGTTTAATTTCAAAAGTGGATGAAAGTAATTGTAGGTTTTGTAAAATTGAAATAATTTCGATTTGAGACTTTTTTCTGCTCTTCTCACTGATTATGAATTTGTAAATTTTAATTGTTTTTGATGCTGTTTTTTTCTTTTTTTTCTTTTTTCATTGGGGAAATTTACACCGAAGTAGGTAAAGGTTTTATGACTTTTTTCCACCTTTTTTTAGAAATGGTTCCTACAATTTTTTTGAAAATTAAAGATCGCTTTATTTGCCAACTTTGTACTCAAAATCATTAACTTGAAACTCAAAATTGCCAACTTTCTAATTTTTCAAAAATATGGGGAAAATGTCTCCTCAACCCCTCTGGTAGCTACACCCCTGGTTAAAAATCTCGATTTTTGGCTTGTTTTCAAAAGTGGATTTTCTTGATTTAATTTACATTTTTATTCATTGATCAGAAAAATTTTCCTAATGATGAATGAATAAGTAAAAAAATGAAAAGAATTTGAGATCGTAAACTCGAAATAATTCGATCGATTCCGGCATATTTTTCAAATTTTTAATTTTTTTACTGGTTAAAAATATATCTTGCATTAAAAATGAATCGAATTTCAAATTTTTGTAAACTTTAAATACTTTTATCGACTTGGTACTTTTATTTTTCCTTGTTAAAAATTTAATTTTTTTCAATATAATTATTTTGAAATGGGGGATTTTGGAATTTTTAGTCGAAACATTTTTCGAAATAATTTTTACCATTTTAAAAAAAAAATTCGCTTAGAATCGCAATTTTTTAGATTGTAAAAATTACGTTTTCTCGATTTGTTTTAAATTTTTAACTTTTCTATTACAATGATTTTTTTTAAAAATCGTCTTTTTGTAGTCCTCCAATTTTTATTAGATTTATTTTTGGCTTTGATTTTAATCGTACCAAATTCTTTCCTTCAATTCATCGTAATCTTATTCTTCCTTTTCATTGCCTTTTTGTACGTTCGTTCATTCATTTCCTTATGTGGTCATGCTTTTTCCAATTTCTCCGACGTATTTTATGACTGTTTTCCCTTTCCGCCATGTCCATATCACGTATAGTATGCGACGAGGAAGATGGATTTTTACTCAGAAATTATTTCTGCTTTTACTGCCTTGAGATAAAGGTTAATTTTTATTTTTGTTATTGCAATGTTATGACTGTTATGAGATTTTTATTGGTGAAAATATTGTATAGTTTCTCTATGAAAGACAAATAAAAAATAAAATATAGTTTCCATGTAAAAATATATCGATTCATATTATTGTTTTTCTGTGAAACAAAATAATTAGAAATTTACGTGCTCAAAATAAACGCCATGATCAAGAAAATATGTTATATTCGCTTTTGAAATTGACCTTTAAAAAATTCCAAAAAAATTTCGCTGAATTTTGAAAATTGCTCCAATTTTAAAATTTTATTAAAATAAAGAAAATGTCGAAATTCTAAAATTTATCCAATTTTGAAAATTGAGTTTTAAGCTGAATTTTAAAATTTTAGTTACCTAGATGAGAAAAGTTGAATCTTTGTAAAGCCGAAATAATCCACATCAGTTCGAGGCCTGGTTTTTTTTCGCATTGCTGTTTTCATTTCCAGGTTTTACTGGTATAAGAGAAATTTTAGCATTAAAAATTGAAAGAATGCCAATTCTTTTTAATACTCGAAATAAGTTTATGACTTGATGCATTTTTTTTTCGTTAGAAAAAATGTTCTGATTTTTTTTATTTTCCTTTTTTCCATTTGGAAAACGTTGAAAATTTTTTTTATTAAAATAATTATGTTTTTGAAAATTGTTTTAGGTAATTTTTTTTTCGAAGTGCTTCTTACAGGTTTGCCAAACTTATTTTTTCTTGATCTTTTTGGAATTTTTCATGATCAAGAATGGCGATAATCAATTCGAAAATTGACATTTTGAAAATTTTAAATTTTTTTTGCAAACTTTTAAATGTTCGCAAAATTTTTAAAATTGCTAACTACAATTGAAAAAAATTGATTAAAAAATTACTGAATTTTATCACTAAAATTTTCCAAATTTGGGATGTTTGTTCAATTTTTTAAATTATAAAAATTTGTCATAATTTGAAAACTAACTTTTTGACGATTTTGAAAAATTTTACTAAATTTTAAACATCGATTCAATTTCAAAAAAATTTGAAAATTTGAAAATTTACCATTTTTGAAGTTTTTTTTTGCTACCAAATTATTATTTAGTAGGCAATTATGTATTCAAGTGACTGGGGATACGTTTATGTCGAATTTTCATTTTTTTTCTGGTTCATATTCGAGTGACTCAAAGTACATTTAAATCAAATTTCTAATTTTAGGGTGGCTCTTATTTTCTGAAATTGTTTAATTTTTTTCGAAATGCTCCTTACAGTTTTGCCCAAATTATTTCAGCATAATATTTTCTCGATTTTTTGAAATTTTCAATTTTTTTATTAGAAGGATTTTTATAAAATAAAATAAAATAAATGCCATGGTCAAGAATGGTGGTAATCGTTTCGAAAATTGACCTTTTGAAAATTGAAATTCTTTTTTTCAAATTTTGAAGAGTTCACAAAATTTTCAAAAATTGCTGCCTACAATTGAAAAAAAAAAATTACTTAATTTAAGAGTTTTATCACTAAAATTTCCCAAATTTTGAATGTTCGTTTAATTTTTTAAATTGAAATGAACTTTTTGAAAATTTTAGAAAATTTCAAACATTAATTCAATTTCAAGTAGGCTATCATTAAAATTTGAAAGTTCACCATTTTTGAAGTTTTTTTAAAATTTTATTTTTTATCAAAATAATTAGTTAGTAGGTCCAGGTCCAGGTATTAAAGTGACTCAGGTACATTTATATCAAATTTACAAAATTTTTTCTGGTTCATGTTCGAGTGACACAAACTACATTTAAATCACATTTTAAATTTTGGCGTTTCGTATTCAAGTGGCCCATGGTACGTTTAAATCAAATTTTTATTTTTATATTCTGGTTCATATTCGAGTGATTCAAAGTACATTTGAATAAAATTTTACATTTTTGTGGTTCATACCTAACTACCAAATTTTAAAAATCTACTAAAATCAGTTTTTTTTGGTGCTGTTTAGAGGGGGGCCATTTTCACTCGAGCCCGCACTACACCTGATAGTTTACGTAATTTATTGTGACGCAGTTCTCAATTCGTCAAACTTTGGTGATTTCGGATACGATAATCTTCTCTGCTTCCCCTAATTTATCGAGGTATAAAACGTCGATAGGTGTTTTATTGTACTAAAATTTTGTACAGTAATCCTCTCAACTGGTCCATCAAAAATTTACTACCCTGTACTTACACTAATTACCCACCATTACCGTCAATTTTTGAATTAAAATAACACAAAGCCAAAAATTATAACTAAATTTGCAACAAAATGAAAAAAAGGTGTAAAATTTCAATTTCAAAAAAAAAAAAATTTGAAAACATTTCAATTTTTTGCAATGTTGGTGTTGTCAAATATTTGCAAAAAATTTATTGAATTTTTTTTTTGCAATTTTTGAAAAATTTTCTTTCAAAATAGATTATGAGAAATATCTAATTTTCACAAAAATTCCAAAACATTTGCGTTTAAAAAATTTTCTAAAAGTATTTTTTGCAAAATATTTCAAATTTTTGAAAATTTTTGAAAAATAGTCCCAGGTTTTGCAATTTTGGCGTTAAAAAATATTTTAAAAAATGTTTGCAATTTTTGAAAATTTGTCTTTCCAAGAAGCCTGAGAGAAATTCCTATTTTCCACAAAATATTCATGATTATGCCTTCAAAAAAAATTCCCAGAGTCATTTTTGGAAAATATTTCAAAATTTGTAATTTCGACTTCGTAAAATATTTTCGAAAAATATTTCTTATAAATAAAATTACTGTTAATTCTATTTTTGCAAAAATTTCGCAAAAATTCAACGCTTTAAAAATCTGTATGCGTAATTTCGTCTGTATAAAAAAACTTATGAGAATAATTTTTACAAAATATTCACAAAAAATGGAATTTTTTGCACTGAAAAAATGTTGAAAAAAATATTAAGTAGCAAAAATTTGAAATTTTGCCCTTAACAAAATATTCCAAGAACAATTTTTACAAAATACTGGCGTTTGGCGATTTCACTTTTGCCAAAAAATTTTCAAAATTTTTATTTTCACAAAAGACAAATTCTTGATACGTAAGTATTTCAACATTTGAATTTTATAATCCTACTTATGCGACAAAAAACTTTTTTTTTTTTTTTTTTGTAAAACATTGACTGTAAAAAAAATGGGGCTCTAAGAAAAATATTCATTCTTTTTGAGAGAACTGATAGGTGTATTTATTAAAGGTGCGAATATTTAATTTCATGAATTGGAAATCAAATCTACGATCAAAGGTATTGGTAGGTACCTTGATGACCTGTTATTATAGCGAATATTGAACTATAGTTTCAAGTTCAAGAGAACTTGCTCTACGATTTTTTTTTTGTACAAAATACGTAGTATAGGTAATTCATACATCGAATGGATCGGTGACCACCGTGATGGCGAATAATTGTTATTATTTTGATCGGACAAGGTCCTGTAATTTTTCCTCCTCAATATTCTAACAAACTATAAAACACTTCGACGAAATTACGTACTATTATAATGGAAAAAAAAATAATAAACGAATAATGAAAAAATTACCTGAGTCGCTGCGGACGACTAATGAAAAAGAAAACACCTAAATTAGAATTATTTTACGGATATATATACACGATTTTTTTTTCTATTTTCTATATGGTCGTGTTAGAATTTTGAGCGAGAAAAACTAAAAAAAAAAAATTGATGGAAAAATTAACATACGTAGGTGTATAGATGGATCTAGATGAAAAATTTACCTGTTTAGCATTCAAGTACAAACTATCGAAATATTCCTGGTTATTTGAATAATTTTTCAAACGAATAGGTAGCTTTTTAGTAACCGGCCCATTGAGGGTAGCCGACGACGACGTAGACGACGTAGACGACGACGAGGTTGATATAGAATCGGATGTTGTAAGCGCCATATCACTACTGAAAACCGAATGCGTTCAACAGAGCCGCCGATTGAATCTTCTTCATTTTCAAATGTTGTAGGAAACCCCGTTCCGCGTTCCGCGTCGTCCTCGATTCATCTGTGTGCGGGGCCGGCGTCGGCACGCGGGGTACGGACGAAAGCACGCGCCAAAATAACACGGCTACTGATAACAGCAACGCCAACGAAAGCTCGCGAAACGTTGCGTTCGCTCCGTTGACGCGCGCACAGATGTCGATGAGTAAAAAAACACGCCGAGCACGCCACGCACGTTAATTTTATGTAAATATTAATCGGATTTGGAAATTTTTTTTCGATAAACGTAAGTACACAAATTTTTTACGTACGTTTGTATAGCGAGCTAATGGACGTATAAAACGTAAATGTGAAGCGAGCTTTAGGCTGGCGATGCGGGATGGACTCGAATAAGGCCAGAATCGCGATCGAGGACCGACCAAAAAAAAATCACAAAAATACGTAATGACGATACGACGACCTAAGCTAACCACATAATAAGCGACTGAACGACCGAAGTGTGCAATATGCCGAACATTTTTATAGGTGCTCTATCCGCGTCCTCGTCGTATGCATTGTGCATCCATATCGACTATCTACGTATTTTTGGAGGTAATTTTTATGACGTGGCCTGCGTCGAATATCGCGCTCGCCGATCGAATTGTGAAATTTTTTCAAGAGTGTACTTAGTGCCTGGTACTTGTGACCGAGTTAGCTATTGTTTTGTCTTCGGTCGTGGAATTCATAAGATACTATACACAGAACGTGGTCTTCGTATTGATTGGAAAATCCCGAAAAAATTCAACAACCGAATAGAAAAATTGCAGACGATCGCGCAAGTATCCTATCAATACACGAGGAAACACAACCGAGACCAACAGGCAACTGGTTCGAGCTTGTAAATACGTGTTTGGAGATTGGAGATGAGAGAGAGAAGGAAAAAAAAACACAAACTATAAAACTAAACAACATCAATATATTGAATATACACAGAACTGGGTATCCTATCCAATGATAATACACTAAACATAGATACTCGTAGAACGACGCAGCACACAGCACACATACGACCGACGATACTTATCTAATGTATACAATTTTTTTTTTAGTCGAGTTTACTCTTCGAAAAGAGGATGAGCACGCGAGCGAGGGGAGAGGAGGGGAAACAGGGGTACTCGGGAGTTGGGAACGGCTTCATTCACTTATACGAGTATGTAGTCGTCGATTGGCAAAAAGTAAGCCGAATCGAACGAAACGCTAGCTCTTGAAAATCACGCCGCAGCCTTGAAAAATTAACAGGAAATCTTTGAAGAGTCGCGAACTTACATAAATTGGTGATATCGCTGCAGGTGAGATAGATAAAGAGAGGCATAGAGGCAGAGGCAGAGATTGCATAGACGAAGAAGGTAATTTATTCGTTGTGTCTGTCGTGCGACGTGAGTGGAGGTGGAGGGCAGCTCAGAGATCTTTACTCGGGAACATACTTTATGACAAGTTTAATTTTAATATAATACTCGGTACGTGTGTGGTGGACTGTGGGATTGGATGTATGGCTATGGCTGAGCGAGGGTTCTTGGAAACATTATAGTCGTTTGATCAACAATGTTTGTCATGAGTGATGTAGGGTCCTCTCTGCGAAGTCGTATACGTGAAATAAAAGATGTTGTAAATTTACGAGTCCCTCTGCATTGCCACCTTGCCAGAGCCGGAATTGGTCGTCTTGGATTTTGCACGCAGATACAGCCACAGGTATAGGTACGACTTGTAGTAGGTGGCCAGTGTTGATTAATTGGTTTAGGTGAGGTCATCGAGTCGTACTGACAGAATTGGTCCCGGATCGACGGATCAGGATGTAAATATATAACGATGAGTGACGTAATCGAGACGAGCCGCCGATTTAGTTAGTAATGAATGAAGTACAGGGATTAGCATAGCACGTGGTTTGAATTCGAGGAAAAATATGAATCATGAATCCATGGCCGAAGTGGGAATATTGGAGCGGCAGAATCGTAAAATTTTCGACTCGAACTGAAAATTGTCAAGTATTGGAGTGGCAAGCTGCCCCATTTTCCTCTCTTTTGGTTCAGCATTGTCGGATTTTGGTTTTTGGTACCTCAGTTTTGTCAATTTTTATCAAATTTTGATAGAATGTCAAAAAAAGGAAAAGAGATGGAATTGAATGAAAATGTAGACGAATAAAGAGGGAAATAGAGGCATAAGGAGGAGAATGGATTAGTACCATGCTGCAAAATAATAATGGAGCGATGTCAATCATGTTCTAACCTTTTTCCCTCCAAAAAATCGTTTTTTGAAGTATAAAAAATGTTTTTTTTTAAACCAAAACTGTAAATTTGATTCTAAATAAAAATTTTCAAAATGTGCGGCAAACCAAAATTTAAAAAAAAAATACTTATTTCCAACAAAATTCTTAATAACTTACCTACCTACTGTTGTATTACCTAAATTACAAAAAAAAAAAAAAAAAAAAAACTTCCAAAATTTTGATCCACTTCAACAATAACATGGAAAAAATCCAAATTTTGAAAAATTTGGATTTGAACAAAATTATAAAAATTATTTAGTTATACCTAGTTATAACGAATTCTGAAAAAATGTAATTTTTTTGATTGTTTTAATTATCCATATTCTTCCAGAGACGTAGTCACCAAGGGGAGTCAGAGGGACGCTCCTCTCGATGTAAAAAATTTGAAATTTGACAATTTTAAGTTTCAAGTTTGCTATTTTGAGTTCAAAGTTGGCAAATTAAGCAATAATTTGATTTAAAATTCACGTGACCATTCCTAAGTAAAATAGAAATTCATTAACTATCTAAAAAAACAAAAAAAAATCGCAGAAAATTGGCAATACCTTGTACGCTTTGGTATTCTTCAAAATTAAAATTTGAGGCTAAGTAATTTTTTCTGATAATTGTTACGAGTGAACAAGATTTTGAATCATATACTTTCGAACAAAATTTAAAAATAAATGTTTTCAACGAATTGAAGATAAAGTGTTTGGTCAGAATTTTGAAAAATATAAAATTTTTCAAAAAATACTGTGAAACAAAATTTTGGAAATTGCAAAAAAGAAACTGTTTTCATCAAATTAAAGAAATTAAAAAAAAATTAAAAATACTTTTCAAACAACATTATTTTTGAATAATTTATTTCAATAAAAATAAACCCAAAAAAGTGTTGTTAACAAAATTGAAAAAAATTAATATTATACATATATTTTTAAAAATTTGCTGAAAAAACGTATTTTATCAAAATTTTGAAAAATTGCTCCCGACAAAATTTTTAATAATACCTACTTAATTTATTTTTAAAAAATGAAAATAAAAAGTCTTGAAAAAATGTGTTTATTCGGGATTTTTCTCTTAAATGAGAGAAACAATTTTTTCCCAAAAATATAATTATATTAAAAAAAATGAACGTTGAGAAAATGAAAATTCAAATAAAACTCCAAGTGGAAGAAACCTATAATGAAAAAAATCAAAATCAAACCAAAAATGATAAAAAAAACTACTGAAAAATCATAAAAATTGTAAAAAAAATTTAAGTAGGTAATTAAAAAAGTTTGAGGATTTAAAAAAAATGAATCAAGTATTATAAAATATAAATTGAAGTAATTCTAAATTTGAACGGTTTATAGAAGAATCGAAAACTGTACCTAACATTGAAATTGAATTAAAATTGAAAATTCATAGTTGGAGAAAAGTAGAATTCAAATAAAATTACAAGTTGAAAAAATTATCAAATTGAAAAAAATTAATTTCACTTCAAAAGGACTAGAAGATGGAAAAAATAATTTTTCAAAAATAGGTACTATTTTTTTTAGTTTTGATGAATTTTTCAAAATTTTCAAATTTTCAAATTTAATTAGGAAATTCTTGAAATTGAATCGCAATATTTAAAGTTTTGTCTGTTTTCAAAATTCAGAGGAATTTTCAAAAAATTGCTCAGAGGTAAAGGCGACCATTTTTCCACCACTGACGTCACAGTGTTACACATTAGCACACACACTCACAATCAAGACTACCTATTACGTTAAGTCTATATCTATTATCTACCTTGCGTTTTTCATAAAATAAAATTTTGAAAAATTAATGTGAAACTTTTTAATTTGATGAAACTATGAAATCTAGTGATTTTTTAAATTACACATAATTGAAAAATTTTGATTCAATTCTTGTGAATTTTTAAAGGGCTACCTAGTACCTCTACCTAACTATAATTATAGTTCAAGAATTAATTTTTTAAAGTTTAGCTAAAAGTTTTTTTTTTTTTTTTGAAATTTCGAACTCAAAGACAGATTGCTTTCTGATAAAACTAAAAAAAAAATTTACTTAATTTAAATAAATAAATTATATATATTAAATTAAAATTTTTTATTAATAAAATAAAAAAAAAAATTATTATTATAAATAAAATTTCAAAAGATAAATTTTAAATTTTGAAAAAAAAGAATTAAACTTTTTTGAATTTTGTGAAGCTAAAAAATTTTTACCCATTTTTTTAAAACATGTAATATTGTGTTCAAAGTTTTAAAAATTTCGCGATGTTGAAATTTTTTTTCCGATGAAAGTGTCTGCTTTCTTTTCTCTTTTTTTTCATTTACCGAATCATCTTGTGCCGAGGAAATTTGAAAAATTATTCGGCAAATGGACAAACCGAATCATTCATCATTCGATCGATTATAGTTATCGAATGAATAATGAAAATCGAAAAATTGATCAATAAATTCAACTGTTTCATGAATCATGAGAAAATAAAAGAAGAATTTAAAAATTGAACTTTTCTTACGAAATTTCAAAGAATTGACAAATTTTGAGTACTAAAAGTGAATTTGAAAAAAAAATTCCAACAGTAGTTTTAAAAATGGCCGATTGAATAAAAACAGTTGAAAAATTTCTTTTGAGGAAAAAATAGTTTTTCAACGAAATTTTAAAAAATTAGACTTTTCTGATGAATTCCTGATTTGAGATTTTTTTTTAAAAAAGAAAAATCATATATTCTGATAATTCAAAATTTCTCCAAAATTCAAAAATAAAACCAATTGAACTATTCTAAGATAACCAGACTTGATTACCAAAAATTTTAAGATTTTAAACCTATCCTTAAGATAGTGTCTTTTTGAGGTAAACGAAACTGACTAACCAAATTTCAGTTTATTTTTTAATGTGAGAGATATAATTCGAATATGAAAACACGGAGATCATAAAGGTGCAACCATCGAAGTATAGATCCTCTCATTTGTGATTTATTGTACCTACTTACTTTCTGTATAATGTTCAATGATGGATATAATCACATACCTATAATATTATAAATTATTATTAATGAATTTTTCCACCAAAAAAAAATCCAATAAAAATTGCACAGTTTTTGGCTACACTATTATAATTCATTTGAGGGTCAATCTACGCATTAAATTCGTATAAGTCATGACTCCGTTTGAAAATCGCGAAAAATTCTTCATTACTAATCCATACACTTTGATGATGGCGAAATACTTCACCGTTTGAGTTTGGCATAACAATATCTGAATGTTTTTTCGCCCTTTCACCGAGCAATACCAAGGAGTAAAGTAGACTGCCGTTGATACTTCCATTATCTGATTTCAAAAAAATCTCTTTTTAATATTTTAAATAATTTCTCATTAAAACGTACAAATGGGAAATTCTTATGGTAGATATTTTACCGAATTTTCCAAATTCTGGCCAATCCAGTAGAACAGGAAAGCTGTTAATATGCACGCCAATGTACCTGCCACGTATTTTAACATCAGCGCGAATAACAGTTTTTCCTGAAATATGTACCAAAAACCAAGGTCAGTTTTTTTTTTCAAAATACTTTTTAAAGAACGATATCATGAGAAAAATATGAAAATTCTTCTAATGATGATGATGAGCTTACAGATAAGCAGATGTATAGGACAGCTATACCATAAAAGAACGCCACAGGTGTTGCAAATGAGCCAATCACTTCGACGAACATTTTCAAATAATTAATAAATCTGAAAAAAAAAATTGCCAGTAGGTTATAATAGGAAATTAAATATACCAGAAAATTTTAATAAAATGCTCACAAAATGATTTCTTGAAACTTGCGAATACCACGTCGTACAACGTCGTGGAAGGTTCGATTCCATTGATCGAAACTTTTACCATCCCCTGTGCCTTTTTCCATATCTTTGATAAGGTTACACGATCGATTATGCAATTCATCTCGTAAATCGGCCAGCTCGCAACAACATACCATATTCCAATACAAAATGACTGCGAAAACCATTGTTAATGTGAAAAACGACATACCGATGGCAAAAGTTGAAACTCCATTGAAGAAGAAGAAGAATCCAAAATTGCCATACTGCTTAATAAACGGAATGGGCGTCAAATAATAAAAATTATTCTTCACTTTTTCCTCGGAGAAAAATAACACAACGTCGAAGAAACAAACAAAAAGGTAGATTACAGAGAAGAGGTAATAAGGTCCCATAAACCATACAAATATACCCTTCAGATCTGCGATAATTCGACTTTGCTTCGAATTCACCGATCGATCGTTTCCATCGGCGGTTAAAATTAGATCGACTTGTGTGATGATGGCTTCGATGTGATCTTTGCAAATGTACGAAATGAGGGGAAATCCGAAAGATATCACGTTAATGCTACCGACCATATTGGCTGCGTTCAACATGTTCATAATATCGTGGTCTTCGTCGTATACAACGTAGATTAATGCCAAAATATACGAAATTACCAGCACGCTGAAGACCGAAATGTACCAGAGGTATTTTACTCCTGGGTTCATCTTGTCGGTGAAGTAGATTTTGCCGCAGAAACAATAAAATAAGTACATTTGATTGGCTACCGTGCTCTTGTAACCGAATATGTTCTGCGATCCGCGCATCTGGTCGATGATTTTTTTCAATTCTTTGAATAAAACGTACATTTTATCAAGTGATCATATATGAATCACCTCGAAAAAGTCCAACGAAATAGATAATAAAAGTACACAAAGCATCACCTAGTTCACCTACATATTTATCTTAGATATCAACTGAAATTACTACTCACGAACCCATGAAATGTTTCCAACTTAATTCCAACCGTCAATTTGAAATAGAAATAGGAAGTTTTGAGGCTCAGACGTAATGCTGAGTTGCCGACATTTATTTTGAAATTGATAATATTTATTATGGCAAATATAATGGATTTAGAATAGATACATACCCATGTGTTTGCGTTGTGCAATTATTCAGCCAAAACTCTAACAAGAAAACAATCAAACAAGACTGCAAACGAGGGACAGAATTAAATTATACTTCTATAATATCATATTTTCGTCCTTCAAAAGCTTTTTCTCAACACGCTAACGGCGGCGTCGAGTTGAAAAAATAAATATTTGGAAATAAAGTTGGCCTCAACAAATGTTTTTTACTGTTTCAGTACTAATTCGAATTAGATATTTAATCGTGTCTATTGCCTAATCGTATTTCGAACAAAACTTCTCAACTTTTATTCAAGGTGAGGACAAACTTTCGTAGAAATTAATTTTTATAAATCGAAAAGAAAGTTTTTTTTTCTTTCAAAGTTTCATCTGAATAATATAAATGAATTTTGTTGAGAGTAGGTAAGTATATTATTTTTGTGGACAAATTGTAAAATTTTCAAAATTTGATAATTTGTGAACTTCGATCAATCTTTTAAATTGAATCAATCTTTTAAAGTTGAATAGATACATTTTTAAAATTTTTAGCGAAATATAACTCAAAGGTAACATTGTGCTTATAGCTTTTGCTGCTATACATACATATATTGCACGTTGAAAAGAAATATTGATCAATTATTTATTTTTGAATTTGGCCTTTTGAAATTGAAACACAATTTTTGATCAAAGTTGTAATTTTTTCAATTTTTAAATCTATGAAATTCGAGTGAAAAATTGATTTGGTAAAAATTCAAAATTGGAAAAAATCAAAATTTTACAAAATATTGGCAATTTTTAAATTTTAATCAATTTTTGAAATTCAGGAAAATTTTGTTTAAAAGTGCTTATAAAATTAATGAATATTCAAAATTAGACAATTTTTAAAAGTAGGCCAATTTTTGCAATTTTGAAAATTTTAATATTCAGGGTGTCCAATTCACAGTGGAGTCAGTTATTTTAAAAGTTGGGAAAAAAATCACAAAATTTTTTGTTTAGTACTACAATCAATTGCCCACCTCCCCCAAAGTGGTATAATTTTTTCATTTTAAAATAATTGACTCCATACCTCGTTGATACACTTTTAAAACTTGGTGAAAACTCGAAATGTTTAATTTTTAAATTTTAATAAGTTTTCGAAGTAGCTTATTTTTTTTTAGAAATTAAAAAAAAAAGTAATTTGATAAAAATTTAAAATTTGAGTAAAAATTAAAATTTTTGGTCATTTTTTAATTTAAACAAAATTTATTAATTGGACCGATTTTCAAAGTTTAATAAATTTCTACAATTTTTGAAAATTTTATAAATATAGTAAGTATAAGCTTCAAATTATGGTTATAATTTTATGAAATTTTTGAAGTTAAAATAATTTTGGAAAAGATAAATTTTAAAAATTCAGTACAATTTAAAATTTAAAAATTTTTCAAGTTTTTGATTGAAATTTGAAATTTTACCATTTTTAAATTATCAAAATTTTGTAAAAAATTCGAAATGGTCATTTTCAAACTAAGTATAGGTAATAAATTTTTAAAATTAAATCTATTTTGAAGTTTGATAAATTTTTACAACGTAGATAATTTCAAAAATTTGAAAATCATGTGAATTCAGAAGTTCTGCTTTTTGGTTTTGAGTTTTTGATGGACACTCTCTTTTCGTAATTTCAATTTTCATATATTTTTTTAACTTCATTAAAATCACCAAACTTCCAATTTTGGAATCTATTTCCCTCAATTTTTTCTATTTCCTCTTCTTCTTCAGGAAAATATTCAAAAATTAGTTGAAACTTCTTGTATGCTATTTTATTTTTTTATCAATATAATTATAATTATTAACATTCATGTTATTTTTGCAATAGGTAATTTCCTAAGTTTGAAAATCATTTGAATTTATTAAATTTGAATTTTGGAATCGTTTTTATATTGAAGGAGTCGCGTTGCAGGTCAGAAGTTCTACTTTTTAGTTTTGAGTTTTTTGTTGGACACCTTCTTTTTGTACTTGATACTTAATTTTTTCAAAATGGAAATTTAAATGTTACAGTTTCAGGGGCGATAATTCGTAAAATTTTCTAGGTGCTGCTCGTTTTTTTTTTTCTTGAAGAGGAATCCAGTTGAAAATTTTTAAATACCTACCTATTGAATGTGAAAATGATTTTTTTCTATTCCAAAAAAAAAAATTGTCCAAAAATTTAGAAACTTTATTTAAAACAAAATTGAAAATTTTTTCTCTTGAAATTTTCAAAAATCGTGTGAATTTTTTACTCTGATAAATTATCATTTTTTTTTTTTACTAAAAAAGATTTTTTTTTCTTCGAAAAAAGTAAGATTTTTTGCGTTGAAAAATTGCAAGAATTTATTAGGTACACCAAAAAAGTTGAATTATGAAAAAAAATCTAAAAAAAATTGAAAGACTTTCTTCTCTCTCAATTAAGATTTTTTTCCTTTTTTTTTTTTTTTTTTTTTTTTTTTTTTTGGCGCTTTTAATTACCAGGATTATCGCGCCCCTACAATGAGGTTTAAATTAGATTGTAAAGATGGGTTTTCTTTAAGAAGGTTATTAGTCGATCTATTTTTTCTACATTGTCGGATGATAATATTTGGGGGTTTATATCATATTGTAAACGTTGGTTTGAAAAAGAGGGACAAGAAAATAGTAGGTGATTGATAGTTAGGGTATTTGAAGAGCAATAATGACAGGTGGGTGTTTGTTGGATTCCTTGGTATAAATGATTATGGGAGATTCTTGTATGACCAGTACGGATTCGCGTTATGATAACTTCGTCAGTTCTATTAGTATTAGGTAGGTTTTTCCAAGGGAGAGTTGACTTTTTGTGCATAAATAATTTGTTTGTTGATTGTTGAGACCATTCGTACTGCCATTGGTAGAGTGTTTGTTCAAATAAATATGATTGGAAGTCATGTGGTATGAAAGAGGCTAGTGTTGAGGGTGTGATTGCATTTTTTGCTAGATTATCTACATTTTCATTTCCAGTGATTCCTATATGGCTCGGTATGTACATAAAAATAATTTCGATTTCTGATTGTGACAAAAAATGGTATAGATTGAAAATTTTTTGAGTGAGGGGGTTTTTGTTGGAAATGTTTTGTAGAGACATTAATGAGCTAAGCGAATCAGTAATTATTATAAATTTTCCAGATCGATAGGTATCGTTTATATGGGTCATGCAGTGGAGTATAGCCATAAGTTCAGCTGTGTTGATCGAAGAGAATTTAGGTAAGGTGAAGGTAATGATTTTTCTCAACAAAGTTAAAAGGCTGGAAAATGAATTAAGATAAACGTACATCATCTAAGTACTTTTTTCTAATGAATAATTCAGTTTTTTTTTTCTCTGAAAATTTAAGAAATATGTAGGTATTTTTAGGTGTTCTAAAAGAAGTTTAGATATTCTCTCTTTCTAAAAAATTAAGACCAAAAATTAAAATAAAATACAAAAAAATGAGATTTTTTTTTCTTTAAAATGTGGAAAGGTCTTATTTTGCTCCAAAAAATTTGTAATATTTTTTACCTCCTGGAAAATTAAGACATTTTCTCGTTCCAAAAATTGAAAAAAAAATCAAAGAAAATGAAGCAAAAAATCATGGGTTTTTTTCTAAAAAAAATGAAAACTTTTTTCCTCCTTGGAAATTAAACGATTTTTTTATACTTTAAAAAATTGTAAATCGTTTTACGCGGACTCCAATCAATCAGCATGATTTTTTTTATTCTGAAAAAATTTATAGAAAATTTTTACTTTAAAAAAGTTGATTCCATTTTTCTATGTTTTTTGGGTAAAAAAAATCCAACTGGAGAGTATTTTTTCAATGTAAATAATTCTTAAAGCAGGAAAATCAGATACGAAAATTACGGTAGAGATCATTAGATTTTGATTTGTATTTTGAAGATTTGAAAAAAATTCAAAAAAACAAATTTTCCCTTATTTTGCAAAATTTACTTTAATACGTAGACAACTTAATAATATCATTACAAATCACAGAACAATAAATTATAAGTAAAGAACCAAGTAAAGCCAAAAAAATTCCATTTCATTCATTGAGAATCGTCATAACTCGCTTGAGAAACATAACTGGTCTAATTTATCGTAAAATTTCTTCACGAAAGTTTTTTGGCCAATGAGACGCGAATTTCGCAAGATAGGTCAATTAAAAGATGCCTTCGTCGAAACACAGGAAGCTAGCAAAGTGTTCGCGAATTTCGAAATTTTCCGCGTGTTATCGACAATCCGCCTAATTTCACATTTTTCTCGTTGATCTATTTGCAAAACACGTACGAAACAGGCGTGTGAACTGATAAAAGGTGTATAGACTGCAGATACGAGGTTTGGAATGTATCCAAGGAATTTAAAAAAAACCTGCGAGTTTTCTTTTTCACTTGGGTGCAGTTTCTCCGGTCTTAGGGTAAAATACACGACGTCTAGAAAAAAAAACTGCACAAACCGCGTCAAATGTCATTTGGAGAAGAAAAGTTACGATTTTTCGCACCTGAATGGAGGAATCGGGTCAAGAACCGGAGTATTGTAATGAAATGAAACATCCTATCGTCTCCTTTTTCAAAGAGGGAAACGCCCGATTGAAACTTACTCGTCTGAATTTGGCGGCGAAAAGACTAAATAAATCATTCTTATGGGGCTTTTTTCTTTGGTTCTTTTTCTAAGCACAGTTTGTACTCGTAATTTAAATCAGAAAAAAGTTTGCAGCGAAAAAATGCAGTATCAGTTTTGTGAATTTTTCGAGAAAAAAATCTGAAAATGGAAAATTATCGACAATCCGCTTTGGTCTAGTTACACAATCTATATAATTCAACCATTCTCCATGTCCTCCACGAAAATCAGCTTCGTTCCAATAGTTTACATATTTATATTGAGCGTATTGTTTGCAATCTGTGTAGTAGAAGTGGAAGAAATATGAATTTTAAACACTTTTGACAAAAACAAAAAAGAACCCAATACCTAGTTTCTGTCAATGTTATGAACTGATGAAATAGACAATAGTTATGCATGCAGCTAGAATTCATTATACAGGGTGTTCTGGATTGAGAGTAAAGCCTTCCAACCAGTAACTATGCAACTCATGTTGAGTCGATGTAAGTATGTTTGCCTAACCTCCAGACTTCAGGGGCTGAGTTATGCTCATCGAAAAAAAAACTTTTGTTTACGCTGAGTGTTTTTAACCTTGCGCTTCTCGACAACTACAATAGTTAGAAAGTTGCGGTTTGCGGCATCAGATGGCAAATTTTGTGTAGAATTTTTTCATGGGTCTGGTAATTTTTGTAGGTGGACAAAGAAGTCTATACCGAGCAAAATATTTGAAAAAACATCAGCAGGGTTCGGAAATAGTCTTTATTCTCTTTATTTGTCTTTATTGTAAAGTTTATCTTTATTTTGTCTTTATTCTCTTTATTTGTCTTTATTGTAAAGTTTATCTTTATTTTGTCTTTATTCTCTTTATTTTCACATTTTTTAATTGAAAAGAACAAAAAATCAACATAATTTTTAAAATTATGATTCTTACTTCAAAATTAAATAAAAATTCAAATTTTGTTATTTTAACTTTAGTAAATTTTTAACATTTTAAGAATTTAGTAAAAATTTGACACTTGAAAGTTTTTAAATTATGGTAAAAATGGTTAGTTTGACATTTTTTGATTTTTTTTCTTGTTGAAATTAGATCAACGTTTAATAAATTTTTATGATATTGAAAATTTTGAAAAAAAATTTATATGTAGCTTGAAATTTAATGATAATAGAAAATTTTGGTAAAAAGGTTAAATTCAATAGATAGGGTAGGTACTTCTTGAATTTATGAAATTTGATGAGAATTAAAAGTTTTTAAGAAATTCAAGATAAGACATAACTTGATATTTTGGTGATTTTTATTTTTAATCCCTATAGATTTTTGAAATTTTTATAGATATATTTTTTAATTTTCGTGAAATTCTCAAATAATTAAGACGTATGGGAAAATTTTGAAATTCGGAAAACGTTGAAATCTAGTTCATTCAAATTTTGAAGTATTTTTGAGATTGAATAAATTTTTAAACTTTAATAAAAACTATGAGGATTTGGAAAATTTGGTAATTTGATTTTTGTGGCTTTTTAATTTCAGTAAATTTTTAGAATTAAATTCATTTGAGAAGGTGGATAATTTTTTTTAAACTTGAAAATTAGAGTCATCTTTGAAATCAGATGATTTTTAAATTTCAATGAATTTTTAGAATTAACTATCGAAGTACTTACTTTACCTGAAAAACTACCTAAAACTTATTTAGGTACTCGTATGTTGATTATTTTCATTTTTTTTTAAAATCAAATAATACGTACCTAGTAACAAAAAAGTTTTAAGGAATGCGTACCTAATTTTTATTTTTATTTTTTTTATTTTTTATGAGCAGGTACCCACCGAACTACCTATGTAATGCATTTCAGAAAATTCAGCTGATTTTTGAGCTTGAAAGAATCACCTTTCAAATTTGACTTGGTAGAACCGATTTTTCTCGATGTTTTACGTAAACGTAAGACAGCTGATATGAATTTTAGCGATTTTTTGGATCAAAACTGTCTCTATTGTAAAGTAAAGTAAAAGCATTTATTTGTAGTTCAAAGCATTCGCCTTATTTACAGTGTCGAGTTTGAAAACAAAATAAATAAAATAAAAAAATAAATAAATTGTTTTTATTTTGGGCCAAAATTAGTCTTTATTAGTCTTTATTTTGAAAGATTCAGTCTTTATTCTCTTTAAAATTTTAGGAATATAATTTCCGAGCACTGAACATGGGAAAAAAGTGACAATTTTTCTTGTTTTTCTGTGATAACTCAAAATGTTGTCCTCTAACCAAGCTGTTATTATTTACTTTTCTAGGTGAAAAAAGGCTGCTCTTTTCAATGGCGCAAACCCCGCCCCTCTATCTCACTCAAATTAAAAGTTATGAGCGAATAATTTGTTTAAAAAAGTCTGAAAAAAATCATGATTAATTTTTTTTCAATTTTTTTTCTCAATTAATTTCTTTTAAATTAAAAAAAAAATAATATTATAATAAACTGCTCATTACTTTTGATACACCAAAAAAAATATTTAGGAAATTTTTTTAAAAAACTTTATTGTGATTTTTTCAGACTTTTTTCAACAAATTATTCGCTCATAACTTATTCTACACAAAATGTGCTTTCCAACGCCGCAAAGTGCAATTTTCTATCTATCACGGTTGTCGAGTAACACATGATTAAAAATCTGAAACGTTTTTTTCAGTTGGGCATATTTCCGCCCCTTCAATTCACAAAGCCGGCAAACATGCATACACGAGCTTAGTTTGAGTTGACTATATCGCTGGTGAAGGGGTGCTAACTGGTGACGAGACACCCTGTATAGTACATGAGCAGATAAAATAAAAATTAAAGAATGAAATATCCACTTTATGAACTTACGATGTAAGGCTACGGCTGTCGCATTTTTCTTCAGTTTTTCTTCATTCATGTTTACACCATAAAAAGGCGTGTATCCTGCGTTGCAAAAATAAAATATTATTATAAGATCCAAATATATAAGATTCAAGGAAAATTTTGGAATTGCTCAAATCAAAATAAATTATTATTATTTTTAATTTATTTATTAGGCAGGTATGGTACTTATTTTTCAAAATACCAAAATTTTCAAAAAGGTTTTCTATAAATAAATTTTTTACAAAAAATTGTTTTGAGAAGAATTTTCTCCAAAAGATTATTACCTAATAAAATTTCTTGATTGTAGGTAATTGAAATGTTCTCATTAAAAAATTTTATATGTGTAATTATATAAAAAAATTGAACGCTGCGCGCTGTGACCGTGGTGTGATGAGAGACCAATCAGTCACCGTGCCGAACCTCAATTTTTTTTCAGATTTTCGATTTGTAATGGTAGAATATCCCCTGGAGCAGGCTGTTGCCTCGTAAATTCAGGCTTAAAAATTCCACCTTCGCGAGTTTTTTGCTGATTTTCACGAAACTTGGTGTTTAGGCAGAGGCACAGTTTACTCAAGGGAACAGTTGAAAAATTTTTCAGGCTTTCTGACCCCAAAATGACCTTGAAACTGACTTTGAAAAAATTTCCCATTGTTGTGAGGGTACAATTTGGGAGCTGACAAGGCTGAAATTTTCTTTCTCATTTTCCAAAACTATGTTAAAATACTCATGATTTTTCAGATTTCTGTTGTGGGGGTGGTGTTTAATAATTCAGAAAACGGATGTTCCACTGAGCGCTCATTTTGATAAAAAAAATTTCCCTTTAGGTGCATCATTACGTACTCATTTATACTGATCTTGCCAAAATTTCACACCTAGGTATGCCCAAAATTGAAAAATAATTTACATTTTTAGAAGTGTCATTTTCATTTTCTCAAGTTGAATTTTCAGCTTACTTTTCCCTCGAAAATTATTGAACTTTTTTTGTAATTTAAAAAAAAAAAAAAATGTGTGAAGGATTTTCTAAAATGATTTAAAATTAAAATCGACTTGCAGTTAGCTCACAGCTTATTGTTATTACTCAGTTTTGAATACACAATGCTTACCTGTACATTCTACAAGCGGTGGTACCCACTCTTTATTACGGCAAACGTGAGTATCATTGCCTGTGCTTTCTCGATTGTAAAGAGGTTCACAGATTACCTCTGCAACAGTAAATTATGGAACGTATCCTTTTGAAAGGGCGCAAGTCTTCGATGAGTTATCGTGGCAACGGAAATCAATAGATCTACCAGCAAACGCTGGTAACCCGCACCAATTACTGTAACAAATTATAGTTGGTGATTTCTTTGTGGTGTTTGATTTCCCATCAACATTTATGTTAAGTTAAGATAACTCGCATGCTCATTTTCTGCGTACTCAGCTTTTTGTCTAATCCTTAGGGATGGCAACAGGTTAACGGTCAACCTTTTTAACAGTTTTCGATGGATCCTGAATTAGAATCAGACCCGAATGTGTTGTAGTTTTTCAAGAAAGCAGGTTTTTTTTTGTAGAAAATAAATTTTATTTTGTTGATTAAAACTTTTCTTCATTTTTTTTCTTCTATCAAATTATTAATCTTGATAAAAACGAATAAAATGACGCGCATAAATCTATTCTTTGTAGGTATACTCCGATTGCGAAGTTAGACATCTGGTCTGAGTAGTTTACATGTTTTGTGGATGTGGCTCATTATTTGTGTGAAAGAATAATTTTACCAATTCGATTTTGCAGAAATGCGAGTTATAATAAGTGCACTTCATATGATCCCTCACACTTCACCTTCGCACTTACTAAGTTTGTTCCGAGGTCAGTTCATGGTGTTCTTCCAGTTCTGTTTTATTTGGCAATGAATGTGAAACTAAAAAAAAATTAATATAAATAAGATAAACTCACGAATTAAAATAATACACAAGAATGTTGATTTTAAGAAAAAAAGTTTTGGAATAAATTATACATATACGTATAAAACATTATCACGCCACTAGCGTTAGGAAGTTGCTGTACCCGCGCTAAGAAAATTTTCTATTTTATTAAAGTAAAATTATTTTTCAAACTTTCACGAAAAAATTCTTATTTAAAAAAAATCAAAAACCTGAATTTTATCGTTTTGGAATTGAATTATTTTGAAGTAAAAATATTTTTCAAACTCTAGAGTATGAAATATCAATTTTTTTCAATTTTCTAAAAAATAAAATATTTTTATTTCTTGGGAGGAGTGTCTCTGTTTTTTGGAGAAAAAATTCTCATTTTTGGAAGAAAGAAAATTAAAGACAAATTTTTTGGTTTTAAAATTCTTACGGATTGTTTTGTAATAAAAAAATTAGAAATATCAAATTATAGGTACTGGAGTAGAAATTTTTTCGAAGGAAGAAATTTCAGGATTTTTTGGAATAAAAATACTAGCCTTAGGTAGTTAAGTTGCTGTACAAGGCGTTAAAAAAAATATATATATTTTTTTTGAAGTAAAAATATTTTTTAAACTTTGGCGAAAAAATTCTCATTCTTTTAGAATCAAAAATCTGAATTTTATCGTTTTGGAATTGAATTGAATTGTTTTGAAGTAAAAATATTTTTCGAACTCCAGAGCATAAAATCTCAATTTTTTGATTTTTTTCAATTTAAAAAAAAAAAAAAAAATTATTTCTTGGGAGGAGTTTCTCTGTTTTTTGGAGAAAAAATTCTCATTTTTGGAATAAAAAAAAAATTGAAAAAAAATTTTTTGGTTTAAAAATTAAAAAAAAAATTGGCATAAAAAAAAATTAGAAATCTCAAATATTTTGGAAGTAGAAATTTTTTCGAAAGAAAAAATTTCAGGATTTTTTGGAATGAAAAATATCCAAAAATCTTTTCTTTTTTTTTGATTAAAAAAATGTTATAAAATTTTCATATTATGTGAAGATATTTTTTAAAAGGGCCTAGCCGGATAAGATAGTCATTTTGGCCCCAGAGCGATATTTCGATGAACCTTGGGTGGTAGGTAGGTACTGCCAAGATACAACCTTGACCAAAGTTTCAGACCCCCCACCCCGCTGGTTTTCGAGAAATTAATTTTTAATTGAAAATCAGTTTAAAATTTTTCTCTGCCGCACTATTCAATCGATTTGCGCAATTTTTTAACATGTTGTTGGCCTCTGAGGAGCCTTCATGGAAAAAATTGGCACTCCCCTCCCTCGATATTTTCCCTTCCCAAAGTCGTTTTTCAACTTTATTTATTTTTTTTTAACAATGAAAGCAAAGAGCAACACCTCTAAAAAAAATTTTTTGGACACTTTATTGACCTCTAAACATCATATATTTTTTTCAAAATTTTTGCCTCGCGAGGTCGTTGTCAAAAATCGCAAAAACGTACAATAGAAGGGGTAAAACAGGTGTATTTTCAAAAAAAAACCATCGATGAAGTAATTTTTTTATTTTGTAATTTTTCTGGTCAGATGTATGATGTATACCAGCTCGTCACCAACAAGTATCCAACCCCCTGAGCCCTCATTACAGCTTAGGAGCCTGACCATTCAGACGTGAGATTATCACGTCATCGCAAAAAGAACATTTTTAGATCACATATTTGGGTATAAAATTCTAAAAATTGAAAGCAACAACAAACACAAATCATTCTTCAATTCTCAAATCGCAAATAAGAACATCTTTTTTAATCATCTAATGAGACATAAAAGTTTTAAAATATAAAATTTTAAAGAATAGGTACAATTTCTTTTTCAACTTAAAAAATGTTTAAAAATTTTAAAAATTAAAATCGAAAAGAAATTTTTGAATTAAACATACGAAGTAGTAATGGCCCCGTTTTTTTGCCCCTATTTATTTTTTAAAGTAGGTATTCATGTTAAAAAATTGATTTCTGTGGGAAATGATCAAGAAATTACGCTGATTCCAATGAGCTATTCAATTTTTTTCTAGCTTCATTAGGGTGTGACTTACGTGAAGGGGGTTAAAAACGGTGGATAACTGTGGATAGGGTGACCATTAATTATCGAATTTTGGAAATGTTGTCAGGACCGGGGTCAATTGGTGACATATTGGTAGAAAATAATTCTTTTATTTTCCCCCTAACTGAATTTTAAGCCGTTTCTCAGGGGTCCCCAAATTTAAAAAAATCAAAAAAATAGAACAAATAGAACATTTTGAAAATTTTTAGCAAAATAGTCATAGGGATGGTATTTTTATAAGACAAGACCATTGTCGATGATTTCTTATCTTTACCCCCCTTTTCATGGGACATAAAAAAATGTCATTTTTTACGTTTTTTAAAAAATTTGAAAAAAATGTCTAATTTTTTTTTTTTTTTAATTTTTTGAATAAAATGGTTTCAACATACATGTTATCACCCAAAAAGGTCATTTACGGTGATTTTTCACCACTGCCGTATCAGTGAGAATTTTTCGAAAACAAAACACATTTTCAGACATTTCACACAAGAGCTGATGTTGCAAGACAAGTACCTATTAAAATGCACTTCTCAGCGTGTTTTTAGCATAGTGATTATATATTAACATTATCAGTACATAGTAATTAATTTACTCGCTAAGTGGGCTACAGTCGTCCCATTTCTTAAATCAAAAATCAAAATACAAAATAATTAAATAGTTTGAGGCTAACTTTGAAAAAACTAAAAGTTGTTAAAAAATTTTAGGAGTATTTTTTGCATAAAAATTTTTCCTTTCATTTCCAGGAAAAAAACATTCTCATATTACAAATTGAAAATCGAATTACACCCTTGAAAATACCAAGTATTCATTTAACTTTTTTTTTTAAATTGTATATATTTTTTTGGTTACAAAAAAAGGGGGTCTTAGGCCCGGCATAGGCATAACTTGGGGGTTCAAGAGGCATTCGGCCCCTCCCTCTGGAATTTTTTAAATAGCTATTTACCACAAAATAATTATAGAGAAAAAATGCGGATTTTTTTGCGCCCTCATATTCATTCCAAGTTACATTTATGCTGGAAGGGGGCCTCCTGAAAATGTTGAAATATTGTTCATGAAAAATTCATGAATTTTCAACAAAAAAAAAATAATGATGTAGACACCCTGCTTAGTTGAATACCGACGAATCAGGCTGTTTCGATAATTTTTCACCTAAAATAACTGTAGCGATTGAAAAAATTTGATTACCTACCTTACAAGTATCAAAGCCAGTTTGTCTTCCGGCACATATGAAGCTAGAGTGTAGAACATATTGTCGACCTAATTTTGTCTCTCTTGAACGATTTTGACATTCGTGGTGCTCTATTAATGTCAACTCTACCTTTTTCGAAACAGTTTGAACAAATGTCCTTGCTGCTTAGGGGGTATCGATATCGATACAAATGGTTTAATCAACGCCTCTCAATACCACTGTCGAGTCTACAAATTACCTCACGATAGGTGGCGAGTTTTGCCATTTTGTACATACAGTGAGTTCTGTCGTTTTTCACGTCAATCTAACGCCTGTATATTGCCAATATGCAATACATTAGGCACGCGAAGTTATAGATAAGTAGCCTAGGCTGCTGCAACAGTATGGTAACGCAGCCCTGCATATAGTAGGGTATTATACGAGACGCGTATTAAAAACGCCTTTTTATATTACCCCCTTTCCCTGCCCCTCTGCTCCCGCCAAAATGCCTCGTCACACGCCGAGGGCGCGATAAAATTTTAATGCATAGGTTTTACGCCGTATAGACGCGTTTGCTGCACTGCTCAGCCGTTGTGTTTAGAAAAAAAAACACAGCTTTTGTACTCGGTGCCCCCTCGCCCCCTTCGTATTTGTGCTGTGCTGCGATGTGCTGCTGATGCTGGGGGTAATTGTAATGTTATGCTAAACATGCAAATATTGTAGGCCTTTCTTTTGCTGCTCGTCTCATCTCCTCGGCATATTTTTTTTTCAAGCTTCAACGAGTTTAGATAATAGACTATGTACGACGCTTCTTTACTCTTTTCTCTTTGTTTTTATTGCTGATTTTTTCCACGCCGTTGTCGCGTCTTCTATTCGTGGTACGTACTACGTACGTATGTCTACGTACGTTCTTCGTGTATCGTGTACGTAGACTTACGCCTTCTGCAGTCGTAGTTCTCTTCGTCTTCGTCGTTGATGGAATTCGAACGGTGATTTCCTCGAAGCCATTATCATCTAGTTTATAATTTTTGCCAGATGAGATTCTAGTACGAATCAACAGCCTCCGTTTGTTATGTATCTGGAAGTACCGGGAGTGTGGTGAGGAGGGGTTTAATTGAATCTTCAGTTTTCGAGAGTTCCTACTTCCTACGAGTCAGACAATTCGTAGCTTGAGTGAAAAGTCGATGAAAGGGGGCTAATTTGATTGCGACGTTGAGTATGTAAATATGAAAAAATGGAAGAAATAACGTAGGCGTTGATGGTGGGAATTTTCGGAAGCGTTTTCGTAAAATAAAAATAAAAATGGACTGAACAGGGTAGTAAACTTGATGAAGGTTTCAACGAAATGTAAATTTAAGAATAGGAAATTGGAATTGAGACTTTTCAAAATTATTTGAAATTTTTTCCTAATTAGAAAATACGAATATTTTTCGGGAAGAATTTTATACAAATTATTTTTTTGCCCAGATTAAATTGAAAAAATTGAGAAATATTAGGTATCTATGTGAAAATTTATCTCCTATGAAGTGGATAATTTTTGCAATTTTTGGCAAACTCAAAATTATTGGTATTTTGTTAAGAAATATTGAGAATATTTTTCGAAACATTTCTTTTTAGGCGGAGGGCGAGGGAAGTTAAGATTGTCAATATTTTGTAAAAATCATTCTAGGAATATTACTCTCAAACATTTTTTTGTGGCAAAATCACGAATATTTTAAATTGAACAATTCTTTTCGTAGACAAAATTGAAAAAATTGGGAATATTTTTTGAAAATTAACCATTTCTGATTCTGAGCAGGAAATTTTGCGTCAACTTTTTTCATTGGAAAAATTTGTCCATTTTTTATAAAATTACTCTGATTTTTTTTCGAAGACAAAATTGCTAATACTTTGCACAAAAAAATATTTTTTACAAGTTTTTTGCAGGGACAAAAAATTGAAAAAATTGGAATTATTTTGTTAAAGAAGAATTTTTGCAAATTTCTTGCAAGAGGAGAATTGTCGATATTTTTTAAAAGACGAAATAGTAAATATTTTATAAAAAAAAATTGTTTCAGTAAAAATTGAGAATATTTTTCAAACCTTTTTCTTTTGTGAAGTAAAAATTTTCATGCAGAATAAAATTGTCATTCTTTTGTCAACATTATTCTTGACAATTTTTTAAAGACAACATTGTGATTTGTGAATGTTTTACAAAAAATATTTTTCAGTAATAAGTATTATGTAAACATGATTGGATTTTTTTGTGTGTGAAGTGAAATATCTTCGAAAATTGATTATTAATATTTTTTTTTGTGAAAATTACTTTCTTTTTTTTTCTTTTTTTTTTGGTAACGAAGTTGCAAACATCTTGCATGAAAAATTTCTTACAATTTTTTGAAAGGACAAAATGAAATGATTGTGTATTTTGAGAAAATTAGTTTTATGTGAAATAAAAAATTGTCTGTATTATTTGTAAAAATTATTCTCTTTCAAAATTTTGTAACGACAAAATTTCAAAAAAGTCATTTTGCAAAATACAGTTTTCAAAAATGTTTGGAAACAAAATTCTGGAAATGAAAGAATTTTTTCCAAGTTGTTTGTATTTTTTTTTTTTTTTTAAGGAGAGGTGGGTAAATTGCCAATATTTGTTAAACGTCGTTTAAGAAATTTTTTAAATGAAAAATTTGCGAATCTTGTGCAAAATTTATTTTCGAAACATATGACATTTCTAGATTGCAAGAATTATGGGATCGTATTCTGTAAATTTTTTGCAAATACAAAATGATCGATATTAAAATCATAAAAATAATTTACTTTCAGAATTTTTTTCGACGGCAAACCTTCAAATATTTCTTAATTTTTTTTTTGTCAAGATGAAAAGCAAAAATTGTTGAATAGTTTTAGAAAATTGGAAAAAAAATAATAGTTTTTCGCTCGAACAAATTGATAATTTTTTGTAAAAATTTTTCTTAGAGCCCCATTTTTTTTACAGTCAATGTTTTACAAAAAAAAAAAAAAAAAAAAAAAGTTTTTTGTCGCATAAGTAGGATTATAAAATTCAAATGTTGAAATACTTACGTATCAAAAATTTGTCTCTTGTGAAAATAAAAATTTTGAAAATTTTTTGGCAGAAGTGAAATCGCCAAACGCCAGTATTTTGTAAAAATTGTTCTTGGAATATTTTGTTAAGGGCAAAATTTCAAATTTTTGCTACTTAATATTTTTTTCAACATTTTTGCAGTGCAAAAAGCTCCATTTTTTGTGAATATTTTGTAAAAATTATTCTCATAAGTTTTTTTATACAGACGAAAATACGCATACAGATTTTTTTTTAAAGCGTTGAATTTTTGCGAAATTTTTGCAAAAATAGAATTAACAGTAATTTTATTTATAAGAAATATTTTTCGAAAATATTTTACGAAGTCGAAATTACAAATTTTGAAATATTTTCCAAAAATGACTCTGGGAATTTTTTTTGAAGGCAAAATCATGAATATTTTGTGGAAAATAGGAATTTCTCTCAGGCTTCTTGGAAAGACAAATTTTCAAAAATTGCAAACATTTTTTAAAATATTTTTTAACGCCAAAATTGCAAAACCTGGGAGTATTTTTCCAAAAATTTTCAAAAATTTTAAATATTTTGCAAAAAATACTTTTAGAAAATTTTTTAAACGCAAATGTTTTGGAATTTTTGTGAAAATTAGATATTTCTCATAATCTATTTTGAACGAAAATTTTTCAAAAATTGCAAAAAAAAAAATTCAATAAATTTTTTGCAAATATTTGACAACACCAACATTGCAAAAAATTGAAATGTTTTCAAATTTTTTTTTTTTTAAAATTGAAATTTTACACCTTTTTTTCATTTTGTTGCAAATTTAGTTATAATTTTTGGCTTTGTGTTATTTTAATTCAAAAATTGACGGTAATGGTGGATAATTAGTGTAAGTACAGGGTAGTAAATTTTTGATGGACCAGTTGAGAGGGTTACTGTACAAAATTTTAGTACAATAAAACACCTATCGACGTTTTATACCTCGATAAATTAGGGGAAGCAGAGAAGATTATCGTATCCGAAATCACCAAAGTTTGACGAATTGAGAACTGCGTCACAATAAATTACGTAAACTATCAGGTGTAGTGCGGGCTCGAGTGAAAATGGCCTTTTTGCATGCTCGTTGCTCGCTTATTAACTCATTAACGCCGCGTAAAAGTGTCATTAGGTATGGGTAATATTTGCCAGACGAGCTCGTCGTTGTGTTTATTTACATTGGGTAAGTACGAGTATGTATTTACGTTTACGTAGAGGTACGTACGTACTCGTACGAGAGACGTGACGTGACGCTGGATATACATTTTATAAATGAAGTCGAGCTCAACGTGGATTTATTGCTTTTACACGTAATCACTTTAAGACTATTTAATTGTGCTGCAGTATGTATGTACCTAACCTACACTATGTATGCATATTATGAGCGTTTTTGTTGCTGCTCGAACGTATAGGTTTAGGTACTTAGGTAGGTAGGTATATTCGTGAGTTGTGGGATTGTGGCGAATTACACAGCCGTATAATCGAAAAGGTAGAGAGAGGCAGGAAAAAAGGAATATCTGATTATCTATAATACTCTTGACCTTAACGTCGAATTGATTGAATTGGAATATTTGGCGGTAGTAGTCCAGAATTTAACTACCACTTTTTTTGCTAGATTCCCCTTTAGGACGATCTAAATAATCGATTCCATAAAAAAATTTTTAAAAATTCCGGGGAGAAATCAAAGAAATTTGGTAGTTAAATGTTTAACAAAAAACGAGTAAACAAGACTTTTTAAAGAATTTAACTACCAAATTTTTCTATTTTCTCCCCACAATTTTCAAAAAAAAATTCATGTAATCGATTATTTACATCGTCGTAGGTGGGATTTTAGCAAAAAAAAGTGGTAGTTAAATTTTTTTTTTTTTTTTTTGGAAAAAATTTAACTACCAAATTTTTTTTATTTTCTCCCTACAACTTTCGAATTAACTACCAAATTTTTAAATGGATGACGGTTTTTTTTTTTTTGGTCAATGACAGTTGAAAAAAAAACAACCATCCCTTATAAAATTTCTATTTAAAAATAAAAAACAAACCATTCACGTTTTGCAAAAGGGATGTCGATTTTTTTTTTCTGGTCAATGGCAGTTAAAAAAAAACTGTCATCCCTTCTAAAATTTCTATTTCACGTTTTGCAAAAGGGGTGGCGGGTTTTTTTTTTTTTGGTCAATGGCAGTTAAAAAAAAACAACCATCCCTTATAAAATTTCTATTTAAAAATAAAAAACAAACCATTCACGTTTGTTTTTAATAGAAAATTATAATTACTCTCTTTTTAGCCCAAGTTCCGATTAAAATGATTAAATTTATCGCTTTCATACAAAATTTTTGAACAATTCTGTAGATAAAATGAAAAAATTGGGTAGTTAAATTTTTTCAAGAAAAAAAAAGAAAAAAATTTAACTACCCCTTTTTTTGCTAAAATCCCACCTACGACGATGTAAATAATTGATTACATGAAAATTTTTTCGAAAATTGTGGGTAGAAAATAGAAAAATTTGGTAGTTAAATTCTTTAAAAAGTCTTGTTTACTCGTTTTTTGTTAAACATTTAACTACCAAATTTCTTTGCTTTCTCCCCGGAATTTTTGAAATTTTTTTTATGGAATCGATTATTTAGATCGTCCTAAAGGGGAATCTGGCAAAAACAGTGGTAGTTAAATCCTGGACTACTACCTATTTGGCTATCGAAGTGACTCGAAATGAATGCTAAACTATTGAGGTATCTATGACGGTATGTTTATAATGCGTAAAGTGTGTTAATTTGTCGGTGGGATTGTTACCAGTGTTATACCCTCATATTATGTTTAGGTAGCTGTGTATCTAATCTGCGGATATTGTCGGTCTCTTGCTAATTAATACGCACGTGTCTGTCTGTAATACATAAATGTTTATTAAATAACTATGTTAATTGGTATATACTCTATTTATAGAAGTCGAATGCAGCACCTTTATATAAATTATTGTATTAATATTGGATACGTATTCTCGCTTATAAGTAGATAATACGTATTGTAGATGAACATTACATATGCAGCATGCAGCAAGATGCATTTTTTTTTTCTACTTAGGAGCTTATGTTTATACTAAAGCAAGAGAAAGGATGAGGCATTTGGACTGATACATTGTGTACTGAGAGTGAGAGATACGTGCTTAGAAGATTTTGTGTCGTTTCTCGTTTGCTCGTCGTATACGGTGGCATATATACACATACATGCGATCATTAACAAGATTATAACTTTAATTCGACTCGATTGAGCGTTATTAATTCGTAATGAGCTGACCCATTAAAAGCAGATTGCGCTTCGATTGTTTTAAGAACGGATTATTGCCGACCATCCCATCGCACCGCCTCTGTCCCCTCCTCTCGCAGCGAATTGTTCAACGCTGAAATCTCAACTATGCTAAAGATAAGGTGAAATAGGGCTGAGATTTTGTTGGCAGTGGAGGGAAAGGGTGAAGTGAAACAGAGACGGATGAAATGATTGATAGGGTTACAAAGCATGAAGAGTGTTGCGTCTTGTGTTTTACATAGTTTCTTAGGTTTATGTTATTACGACGTTTATGGAATCCTGTAACTTTTTAATAATCAAATGCGGGGGCGTAGGGTGATTTTTGAACGATATGGTGTTAGCTGGGCATGGTGGGGGTGAGGGGTGAATTTTTTAGTATCGATTGTGTGATAGGTGATGGTTTTTGACATTTTTTTCCAAAAGGGGGAATTTCTTTATTTTTCTTTTCTGTGAAGTTTTATTTATACGTAATCTTTTTTTCGCCTGCTAATTTGGGTTCTGTTTTCAACTCAAAATTTGAATTTTTAGCATAGTATATGAACAGTCTTTTTCAAGAAGGGGATAAGTCACATTTTTCAACTTTTCAGGAGAACTAAAAAACTATTCAATCTGAAATACTCTCTGCACCATCGACTTTGAGGACCATTTGACCATTATGGGTCGAAGGTACAACCTTGTAGAGTATAATGAAGCAGTTGGATTTTTTTGAAATGCTTCTGTGGGACGTGGGAGAGAAAAGAAAAAGGGAAGGGAGGAATAAGTACAGGTAAAAGATACTTAATATCCAAAATTGACGGGGTTGGAGGGGCCCAATAAAATTTTTTGTAAAAACTAAAATTATTCCCTGGACTTAAAGCTACAAGTTTTGTTTGAAAATTTTTTCAATTCGACACCTCCCTCCCCCCAGCTTTTATTATTACAGTAATTAAAATTGTATTTTGCGAAATTAGAGGGGAGGGAGGGGTCTAATCAAAACGTTTATAATAACCAAAATTATTGCTGGGACTTCAATCTACAACTTTTGTTTGAAAAATTTTTCAATTGGACCTCCCTAATTTTTTACAGTATTTTTACATAATGTTTTGCAGGATTGCAGGAGAGAGGGGGTCCAATCGAAAACTTTAATTATTTCTAAGACTTCAACCTACAACTTTTGTTTGACAAATTTTTCAATTGGACCCCGAAATTAATTTACATATCACTTTACACACTACCACACGCACACATACAAACAAAAATGGTGAAGAAATGACTTTTTTCACCATTTTTCTAATCAATGTTACGCAGCGCACTAGCCCTCCAAGTTTGGGTTGCAACGCCGATCGGCAAACCTGATAAACATTAATCTGTGACTGGACTATGACTGGACTTATCCCCTTCTTGCAAAAGACCTTGATTAAAAAACCGATTTGTACAGAAACGGTGAGGTGTTCGGATGTGTAACTACTGCTTCTGATAGACCTTCACACGTACTACATCAGGGTGGCCATAACTCAATTTCTCCAAAAGTGTGACTTATCCTCTTCTTGAAAAAGACTGTCCATATGTGACCGCGCATAGGAAAATGTACCTAAGAGTCAAAAATTAAATATTTTTTTTATTTTTCAAATTGGAGTGAAATTTATCGGGGAATCGAATGAAACCGGTCAGAGGGTCCTAAAGTGATTTTTGAAAAAGATACAGCCGCTTGAAGTGAGTAAAATAGAAGAGAAATATCAAAATTTTTGGAAAAAAATTTCAACCTTACTCACTTCAAGCAGCTGTATCTTCGTCAAAAATGACTTCAGGAACCTCGGACCGGTTTAATTCAATTTCTCGATAAATTTTACCCTAATTTCAAAAAAAATTGAATTTTGTTTGTTACGTGGATACAGAATTACAAAGAAAAAACGTCAAAAATAAATAGTAAACTTTAAAGTGCTCTCCTGTAAAATTTCGTTTTTGACTCAATAGGTACATTTCCCTATGCGCGGTCACATATGCTTTTGCGGAGACCAAAATGGAAAAAAACGACACCAAAATCCGAGACTAAAATCCAAGACCAAAATCCGACACCAAATTGGGTTAGGATAGGGTACATTAGATTAGGTTTGGATGACATAAAAAAACTTAGAAAATTTTTTATAAATTCGATTTTTTAGACATTATGTCAGACATTTTGAAACTTGTAAGTTTTTTTGAAATTTTATGACTTTTATATATTTTCTAGACATTTTGTCAGACATTCTGAAACTTAGAAATTTTTTTAGAAAGATGACTTTCAGACATTTTGTCAGACATTTTAAATTTGGAATTTTTTTTATAAATTTAATGACTTTTTTTTAGACTTTTCAATTTTTTAAAATAAATTTTATGACTTTTGGACATTTTGAAACTTGGAAGATTTTTTGAAAAAAATTTTATTATACTTTTTAGGTTTTTAAATTTCCATGGAATGTACTTTTTAGATTTATGAATTTTCATGAAAATTAATATTCGTGACTTTTAGACATTTTGTCACGGAGTAAAAGCATATACTATGTTTCATACTTTCAAACGTAGTGTGAAAATGGAGCCAACTAGAGGGGGTCCAGGGGGCAAAGCGCCGAGTTTTTTTCCAATTTGAATTTTTAAAAATTTGATTTCAATTCAATTTTTTTTAGACTTAAATTTTAATTTAAATCGTCAGTTTTTTTTTCTTACAAAATTTATTTCAATTTTTTTTTAAATTGTAAGATTTTTCTCATTTTTATTGTTTAATTTCTTTTTTAAATATTTTTCGGTGTTTTTTAATTATTATTTTTTTCCATGCTGAACTCTTTGATTATAAAACTTTTTCATCTTTTCAAATTTGCAATTTTTCTACCTTTTTTTTTCTTAACCAGACGTCATTTTCTTTAATTTTTTAATTTTCATCAGATTTTTTTAATTTCAAATTTTTTCAATTTATACCTAATTAATTAATTTAAATTTAAATCGCATCAGTTTTTTTTTCTTATCAGATTTATTTCAATTTTTTTTAATTGTAAGATTTTTCTCATTAAATTTTTTTTAAAAATTAGTTTGCGTTTGCTTTCAATTAATTTTTTTTTTCAATGCTTATTTCTTTGATTGTAAAACGTTTTTATCTTCATTTGTAATTTTTCATTTTTTTTTTCTTAAACAGACGTAATTTTCTAATTTTTATCAGATTTTTTAAATTTCAAATTTTTTAAGTTTATAATTAATTAAGTAGGTAAAATTCTTATTTTTATTAATCATTTAAAATTCTACGTAGGTATTTCAAATCGACAAATTTTTGATTTTTTTCAAATTTGTAATTTTTTCTCCAATTTTCTGTTTTTAAATTTTTTTGTGGTTTTCTTTTGAACATATTTTCCAAAAAAAAAATAGTTTCAGAAATTTAATTTTGTATTTTTGGAAACTGTTTACAACTTTTTAATTTTCCGTTTTCTAGTAATTTTGAACTTAATAGGTAATTATCAGTTTTTAGCATTCAACCATTTTGATTTTTTTTTTTGAATTTACTAATTCCCGTTTCTTTATTCTTTTTAAAATTTATTAGCATTTATTTTTTGTTTATTTTTTTCAATTATTTTTGATTATATTTTACTTAGTTTTAATTTGTTCAGTATCTATTCATTTGTTCAAGTGATTATTTTTTCCAAATGATAAGTAAATTCCTGTTTTCTCCCACTATTTTTGGTATTTTTTAATTTTGTGAACCTGTTTATTTTTTTTTTTAGTTTGGATATTTCATTTTTTTTTTCTATATTGTCGTTTTAATCCTTTTTTCAAAAAAATATTTTTATTACGATGCATTTTTTTGACCAGTTAAGATTTTTCTCAATTTTTTCTAATCTATCAACATTTTAGATATTTTTTTTATTTACCAATTTTTATTTTTTATTCGTTATTTTTCTATTTTGGTTTTTTCAAAATCATATTGTACTTGATAAGTAGGTATTAATTCTTTTCAATATCCATTCCTTTTTTTTTTAAATTGTGATTATTTTGTTAAGCTTTTAAATTTCACTTTTTTTCTATTTTATGAGGTTTTTTTCGTTTTTGGTTTTGCTTGAATTTTCGTATACTATTATCTATTCATTCATGGTTGTCATTTTTTGAAAATTTCGTGTCTTTTTTTTTCTTCAGTTTATTCAGCTATTAATTCCATTTCAATGTTTATCAGTTTTTCAGTTTTTATTTGCGCATTGAGCTATTTTTTCAATTTTCCCAATTTATTTGTTTGGAATTTTTTTTAAATTTTATTCAATAAATTTTTTATTTTTATATTAATTTCTTGCTTTTTGGAAGTTTTTTTCACTTTTTTCTCCATTCTTGTGAAATTTTGCTCACTTTTTTCTTGAATTTTTTCTATTCGCATTTTTCTAAATTATTGTCTTTTTTAGCACTTTTTTCAATTTTTATTTTTCAGTCATTTTTAATTTATTTTACCTAAACTCATCAATTTTGAATTATGTATTATTCTTGATTTTTTTCTAAAAAATCTCCAAAAGTCACTTTTTTCTTCATTTTTTCATCAAAATAAATCTCTTTATTTCTTTTTATTTTTTAATCAGATAAAACAAATAATAATTTTTCTGTACAAAATCAAAAATCACCTGATTTTTTTTTCAAACTTGACATCAAATCGTCTGAAAAAATTTTCTTTAAAAAATTTAAAATGTACCTATTCAAAATTTAAAAAAAAAAAAAAAAAAAAAAAAAAAAATCCCTCAAATTTTTTTTGGTGGGAAAATGGTGCTTCCGATTTTTTTTTCAATTTAGATAGGTACAAAAATTGTCTAAAATGTTTTTTGAAAGACAATGTTTCAAAATTTAAAATTTTACTCGTATTTCATTAAAAATCCTTTGAAGATTTTTTCGGTTGCATTTTAAAAAAATTTTCAAAATATTTTGACATTTCTATTAAAATTTTTTTTAGTGAATTGAAAAAATATACCTATCGGGCCTAGTAGTTTTAAATTTTTTCCAAGAAAATTTCAAAATTTTCCTCTTTCAAAAAAAGGACTATTGTTGGGGGGGGGGGGGTATTAACTTCTAATTTCAGTCTGTAAGCTCATTTTTCTTGAAAATTTGGTTCATCGGGTATTCTCTATTTTAAAAAAAAGGACGCTTAGGTAAGTCACCAATAAAATTGAAAAGTGAAATATCATGTCCGTTTTATTTTTTTCTGATTTTTCCCATTTATAAAATTTTTATTTTTCGTCTAACTGTAAATGTTTTAAATTTTGTTGATTTATTCGGATTTTCCATTTTTTTGTAGTGTCAGATTTTCCAAACTTTTCCATCCTAAATAATTTTAATGTTTTTATCTCACTTTTTAACCTTCATCATTGTTTCCCTAACTATAATCCAAACAGTTTCTTAATCATTTTAAATTATTTTTTTCACCTTTACTTTTGATTATTTTGGTTTCCCAACTTAATTGAAGTCTGCAATTTCACGCGTCTTGCGTAAAATTTCATTGATAATGATCGAGTTTGCCACAGGGTCTGATAAAACGCTCAAATATGCTATATTTCCCTTCAAATGTAAGCTTCGGTTAAGCCCATAAGTAGAGCCTAAGAGAACAATAAACCTCGAGCCTGCAACGGAGCATTATAAACGGTACTTTTCCGTTGGCCAAACTTCAACCTGGCGCAAAATGAAAATTAAATTTGAACGTTGTCGGTTACTCGTAATTTTATTAATAAAAGACGTACTTGGGTGTCTAGGAAAAAAATTATTTTCCACGAATACCTAGAGTGATATATGCGAATGCTCACAGGTAATTACGTAGGTAGGTAGTGCGTGTACTATGGATAATAGACGTAATATTTATTGCCATGATTGTGGATTTCTCGCAGTTGCATTGCAATGTATCTATCTGGTAACTAATCGTGTCCACATAGTTTTCACTGACAATATGTGCGAATCACGACGACGATCTTAAGCGGCTCAGTAATGTTCGCACATCTTTCAAAACGCTATTATCGACCAATTAAACCGGTTTCGCTGGATGATTAGAAAAAAAAAACACTACAAAATTAACATTTGGACAACTACCTATACCATTATCATCTATAGGTGATCTGTGCTGGTAGAGTACTCATTAGAAAGGAAAAGGATGATACGCTATAATACTTAGGTGTGTATAAATTTGTATGAAACCTGTACTGATACTGCTGACCAAGTTGTAAACGTACAGGTAGGTATAGGTGCAGGTCTGGGTGATTCTTTTGCTTGTGGGCATTCTAGGTATACTTATTAATAGAGGATACAAAAAAGCAAAACTAGTATCATTATAGTTTGGAATAATTTTAAATAGATAAGTACTTAGGCAGGTACCGTAAAGTCTGGGTACTTTGATGAAAAATTCGAAGGTTGTGAGTAGAATGATAGGGATATTATAACGTGACTGCGAAGAATCGATCTTTTCTTATTCGTATTTTTCCAAATTGATTGATGTTTGGCATCGACAAGATCCAAATATCAGGTTCAAAGATATACCTGAAAAATTTTAAACCCAATTCTTGGCAATATAAATAACATTCACCCTGAGCTGTGACCTTATTTTTTCTGGACGCAAACGTGTCAACCTGGTCTACTGTTATTTTTTTCGTAGTGAGAATGTGCCAAAAAATTTGCAGCGAGTAGATCCCAAAATGAAAATTGAAGAATTGGAAATTTTTTGGAAAATCAAAAGTTGAAATTGAAAAGAAAATTTGCAAAAATCGAATCCATCAAAAAATAATTGAGAAAAATTGAAAATGAAATTATTTGCATATTTTAAAAAAACAATAAATACGACAAATAGAAAAATAACACGAAAAAATAAGAAAAATTGAAAAGATTCTAGAACAGCGAAAAAAATAGTACTTCTAATGTTTAAAGTTGAAAAAAAATATACAAGAAATTGAAGAAAATGAAAAGTAATAAATAAAATTGAGAATAAAAATAAAATGAAAATAATTACCAAAAATTTAAAAATAAAAGCATAATATTCATTATACTATGATACCTAATAGAAGAAAAAATGAGAAAGATGATGAAACTGTAAAAAAAAAGTATTGAAAAATTACCAAAAATCGAATAAAATTACAAATCAAAAATAACTCAGGAGAATGAGAAATTTAAAAATTTTGAAAATTATAGCAAAATGAAAAATGAGTAAAAATTGAAAAATCGAGGAAAAACTAAAAATATGACAAATTGTGAAAAAATTCCCAAAAAATTGAATTTGGAAAGAGAAGTACGGAAAATTGAGTGAAATTATATTCAAAAAGTTGAGGAGAATCTAAAATTTGAAAAATTCAAAACAAAAAGCAAGAATGAAAAATTACCAAAAATAAAATCAAGCAATTGAAAAAAATAAATTTTTAAAAAATAGTAATAGGAGGGGGAGGTAAAAAATGTAAAAATTAATTTAATAGATTTTTTGGAAGAAATTTTTTTTTGAAAAATGTCAAAAAATAATGTTTTAAAAAATGAAGAAAATCATACGAAGTCTTGAAAGTCAAAAAAATATCAATTTTCAAGAATGAAAAGTTCGAATTTAAAAAAATATGCCCTTTTAAATAGGTATGTACTTGAAAAATGGCCACATTATTGACTCCTGGCAAAGTTTTTTTTTTCAAATTACCAAAACAAAATGAAAAAGATTGAAAAAAAATTGAGAAAAAAACAGGAATTGATTAAAAAATGAACAAAATTTAAAAAAAACAACTTGAATAAATAAATAAATGAATGCAAAAAAAACAAAAATTAAAATTTCAAACAAAATAAAAAAATGTCCAAAAATGAGAAAAAATTGAAAAATGAAAGAAGAATCATCCATCGAAATTGCAATAAATTGAGTTCGAAGAGAATATTACCTATAGAAAATTGAATTAAAACAAAACCAAAAACAATCGAGGAAAATCAATAATGAAAAAAATGAAAAATAATGAGTGAATTATACATATAAGAAACAATTGATGAAAAACCTGGTACCTGTACATATTAAAATTATTTGAAAAATTGCATTAGAATAATTGGAATGAAAAAAAATATAAGTACCTCCTTAAAAATTAAAAATTACGTAAAAAAGGAAATTCAAAGAAAATGAAAAATAGCCAAAAATATAAAAAATCGAAAAATTGATAAGAAATGAATGATTAATGTTTGAAAATAATTTCAAAAAAAATAATAAAACTGACAAGTAAAGTAGGTAAAAAATAGAATGAAATCACTATTCAAAAATCCATTTGTGAAAATTGTTTTGAAAAATAGCGACAAAATATTCCAGTAATCAAGTAAATAGAAAAAATAATAAAAATCTAAATTTGAAAAAATTTGAAACAAAAAATGTGCGGTTTTAAAAAAAATGAAGAACAATTTTTTTTCCAAACAATTTTTGTTCGAAACAAGATTTTTTCCAAAACTAAAAAATTTATATTTTTTCAAAACTTTATTATCTACTCTTTGAAAATTTTTTACAGAATAAGTTAAAAATGAATTTAAAATATTTTTCCAAAATTTTGGTAAGTATTGTATTTTATTTTAAAAATTCTAAAAAAGACGTAAGTTTAAGTATTAAAAAAGAAAAAAAGTTATTTAAAATAAAATGGAAAAAATTGTCAAAGATTGAAAAAAAATGAAAAATTGAGAACAATTCAGAAATAAAAATCATTTGAAAATCATTTGAATAAATTGGTAATGAAAATAATAATAAATGAGAGAATTTTGTTTTGCATAAATTTCATCCAATTGTGAAGAAAAGTTTAATAAAATCAATGTCATTAATTTTTGAAGATTTTTTATAAGTTTCAGAATGTATGACAAAATGTCTAAAAGTCACCCAGTTTTGAAAAATAATCGATAAAATTGATCTTTATAATGTTGAAAATATACCGATAAGATAATTTTTTTTTCAAGTTTCAAAATATTTAAAATTCATCCAATTAAAAAAAATCCGAAGTTTTATTACGTTTGACAAAATACCCAAAAGTCTTTTCGTTTTTCGCTATTTTGGTTATCGTAAAAACATAATAGGTACACTTTGCTAAAATTCATACCTAATTTATAAAATTTTGTTTTAAACCGCAATAAAAAAATGAAGTAAGAAAATAAAGCGAAATTGAAAAAAAGGAAAAATAAAACGTACCTAATAAAAAAAAATTGATTGTTGAATTCAAACAAAATTTTAAAAAAAATGAAATTAAAAAGCAAATTTACTAACAAAAATTGGAAAATACTAAAAAAATTGAAGAGAAAAATAAATCTGTTCAACAAATTTCAATAATGTGGGCTCTATTTCTGCAACAAGTGTTTTTGTTTCGAAATGTTTCTGAAATGAAACATCGCATCGTTATGCGCAATAAAAAAAAATTTCCGAAACAAGTTTTATTCTTCTATGTAAATCCACCACGATTGAACTGCTTACGGTGGTTTTTGAAATACTCGTCTTGAAAGTTCAAGGTGACAGAAAAAAAATCCAAATTTTTGGAATACCTAACTACGTATTTTCAATTTTTTTCCATAAAATAATTTTAGGTATTGATTTTGTAACGATTTATGTACAGCACGTTTTAAGGAAATCTGCTTCGCAAATTTTTATTTTTTGGTCAAAAGGTGATTCGTTTAGCCTTTCGAGTGGAGGGAGTGGGTGATGAGGCTTGTTTAAAAAAACGAAAGCAAGGGTGGCTGCGAGTTAAAAGTAGGCCTATATGGGTTATTGGTGGCCAACAGCGTAGCCATACGGCACACGTTTTGGTCTAAATGGGATTGTAAAATTAATTTAGCGTATTTTATCCGCGTTTTATCGAATTGACTACAAATTACGAGAAAAGGACTAATACGAACGTTTATTTTGAGCGTAAGCATTCCAATATACCTTTGTTAATTTTATTCGTTAAACGCGTTGTTATTTATGACCATTATCGACCACATCCTCCTCGGCTACTGAGGCTATAGGGCTTGGGCTCGCCCTCCTCGTATATAAACAATATTGCTGATTATTCGTGCATCTACGAAATCTATGCTACGAACACGTTTCGTACGTGCGACGTCTAATTCGCTGTACCGATTCGTAATTGGCGCCTCGTATCGTTAGTATTCTTCTCTGTTTGTGGCTTTTCCACTATCGACGTGTCCCTTTTGATTTAATTAATAAAATTCAAAAAAAAAAAAATAGTGGAAAAACAATTCAAATTTCGACGAGAGAATAATTTTAATAGACTGATTAATTACCCAGAAATGGGCCAATAGCGAACTCATTACTTTTAAATTATATTCTTGGTCCTTTCGTTGGCCTGTTGGCTCGAATTTGGTCGTCATTGTGGGCATTTTGAACAATTATTATCTCTTGACTATTTGTTTGCGATTTTCCACGTGTTCAAATGCCTTCGGATAATTCAAAAGTTTTCTTCCCCCAATGCACATGGAAGATCACGAATAAGGTTAACAACGTCCGTAAAATATTTAAAATATTTCGTGTTCCGGTTTTTTTTTTTTTTTTTTTTTTGAAATAACATTTTTGTTTAGAATTCATTCAAACGTAAATAATGCCTGCTCGTAGTAGTGCTCGTGCTTTCAGCACTCAAAATACGCCAATGATTGGAAATATTTTAATTGAAACCGAAGCGACGATGAGATGACTGCGGCGTGGCGGGTGGTGGGGTTAACAACTTTGATCGTTTTATCTTTATTATTTTTTTTTTTCATCCGCATCGTTTCGGTGTTTCTTATCATTTCGAAAACACCTTATTAGCAACAGAGATGCGTATGAGTAATTGAGCACCAATGGTTCGTACTCGTATAAGCGAAAACTCGTTATGTTAAATACCTATATTTATCAACGAACGACTACCAAGATCATGATGCCGAAAAAACTCGACCCAAAAATGCTAATGTAAGGTTTTTTGCAGTTTTTTTCTACAAATACGTATTAGTGCTCGAACCACTAGACAAGTCGTGACAGAAATATTCGTGATTTTCTATAGGTATCGAAATGCGCAAATAGTAACTTATTCGAGAAGATATTTTTTTATTTTGTAATTTTGGAGGAATTTTTCATACAAGGTGAGATACATGGACTTGAGGGTGGAAATGAGACAGTTATTGTAAATTTTGATCATATTCAAAACTAGTCAATTAGAGCAAAGATAAATAAGAATTTATGAAAGTGAAATGCGCATTTATATTTCTGTTAAATATGCACAAAAAAAGAATTTATACATTATTTTTTCAAAAATAGGTCCTTGACCACCTTGATATAAGAATTTTATCTAAATAAAAATCATCTTTCATAACAATTTGTTTCAAGGAAACATTCTTTCTGATACTTTTTAGAATTTTTTTTCATGCAAGTTATTTTTACAAGAATTTTTTTATCAAGTTTTTTGCAAAGTTTTTTTTTTCAGTGTATTGATTTTCTCAAGAGAGATATTTTTCAAAAATGGTTGGTATGCTTGAAAAAATTGTGGAGAAAAATTGAGTTGTTGGAAAAAAAATCCCTTATGAGTGAAAATTCCGATAAGACCAAAAAAATCACCAAAAAAATTTACATCGAAAATTTACTTGAAATAAATTTTACAATCCAAATTAAAAACCATTTTTTTGGAAAGAATCATTCCCAAAAAATGTTCAAAACACATTTTTGACTAAAAAATCTGAATCATATGGAGTACTGAAAAAAGTGTGGAAAAATTATAGAGCGTATGTACTTTACAAAAAAAATTTTTAAAAAAATTGCAAAAAACGTTCGAATATCATTTTTTTTGGTTCTTACCTACAAATCCACGTTCCACGACAAATTCTCTTTTTAAAAAAATCACAGATAGAAAATATTTTATGTAATTATTGTAGAAAAATTCAATAACTCGAACGAAAAATTCGAAGAAATATGTTACTAGAAAAAAAAATTTTCCCATTGAAAAAAAAATTGTTCAAAAGTAGTTTTTAAATACATAGTTATTTTAAAAAAATTCTCATACATTCAAAAAAAAATTGAAATGTAGGTAGGTATTTTAAAAATTATTGTTATAAAATAAAATTGAAAAAAATTTGCTGAAAAAACATTGATTTTTTTTTTTTTAAAAACGTTCATTTAACATTTTTTTTGGCAAAAAAAAATCATTAAAAGGGAAAAATGAAAAAAAAATGTAAGAAAATATAAAATTCAAGTCTATAAGTATCAAAAAATTTGAACAATTTTTTTTTTACAAAAAAATCTTCTGGAAGGTTTCTTTAACAAAAATAAAAAAATTGAAAATGTTTTGATAAAAATATCTCACCACAAAGAAATTTAGAAAAAAGGTAGATAATATATTTTTTCATGAATCATTTTGAAACGAACTCGAAAAAATATTTATCAAAAAATATTTTCTTACCTACCTATTGTTTTACAACACGTCACGGCCGTCTAAACACGTTCGAAAAATCCTATTGAAAAAAAAAAAAAAAAAAAAAAAAAAAAAATGCCAAAAATCTTCAAAATCTTTTTTGCAGAAAAAAAGTTCAAAAGAGTTTTTGAATATAGTTTGACACTAAAAAAAAGAACAAAGTTCTCTAAAAAATCGCTTGATGAAAAAAATTGCTTCAAGGTTCATACTTGATATTGCAAAAAAAAAAAAAAAATAGAGGGAATGTTCAAATTTTTGGGAAAGTTTTTAAAATTTTTTTTCAAAAAACGTTCAAAAATTCTCTTAAAAAAAATTGAAGAGATATCTGACTCTTTAGTGAAATATTCAAAAAATGATCAAGAAATTCTCTCGAAAACAAGTTTAGAAGAAAATAATGTTTAAAAATCTTTTCCAAAAACTAAAACAAAAATTTATAAAAAATAATTCTTTTGAAAAACATTGTTTGGCATAAAAGAAAGAATCGGTAAAAAATCGCATTGCGAAGAAACTCAGAATTTTTTTTTTTTTTTTTAATTACCTACTCTCAATTTATTGAACTTAATAAAATTTTAGGTATCGAATTACAACTTGATCTGAATTTTTAAAAGATTGTTTCAAATAAAAATTCAATTATACCTATTTGCATAAAAATTCTCCTGAAAATAATGCATTATGCAAAAAGGGAATATGTTGAAAATTTTGTAAAAGTTTCAAAATCTTTTTCGAAAATTTGAAAAATAATAAAATTAAGGAACCTACATAATTTTGTATTTTTCTACGAAATCGCTTTAAAAAATGAATCAAAAATTCGTTCAAAGGATGTTCTAAAAATTTTTGGTGCAAAAATACTCTTTGAAAAAAAATGTTGAAAAGGAACATTTGAAAGTTTTTATAGGTGCCAAAATTCAAAAACCTTATCAAAAAATTCAAATTTTCTGAAATATTGTTTTGCTCGAAAAATTCTCTTTAGAAAAAAATTTCAGAAAGGAAAAATTTTTTAAGTTTCTTCAAAAATGTTTCAAATATTTATCCTATAGAAAAATTCAAAAAAATAATGTTTTTTAACGACTTTATTTTTTTTCAACTTGGAAATTTTTTAAGAATCTTGTCATAAACTACGCATGTTTCCTCATTTTTTCGAAATATGCGCAAGTATGGATTAATATTTTTCGTATTTGAGCTCAGTATGTTACGGAACACAACAAACTTGAAGGAATTATTCGTACCTCTACCTACTTAGTTGGAGAACACGCAGGGGGGGAACACGATATTCACCTACGCAATAAAAACGGGTAACATTTGCAATATATTATTTAAAAATTACAATATTCTTAACAAGCTATAACAAAAAATTCCAAAAAGAATTGAAAGTAAAACCACTCAAAAGCACAAACACACGATGCTTTTACGAATAATAAAACCTAAAAAAAAAAAAATAATAATAATAATAAAACAACAGAGGAAGGAAGTGAAGCCAAAAATAATACGATTATAAAACGTGGACTAAGGAATATACGTAAACAGGCTGCAAATTAAAACAGCACCGTAAAATTTGGATAAATGTGTAGGTGAACAATTGTCAATACGATCTAATCGTTCAAAAACGAATAATTCTTATCAGTTAAATGAACGCTACCGGTATCGCACGGTATACTAGGAATGTTGCAACCCTGAGATGAGAATCCCTGTAAGAGAAAAAAAAAACACATGGAATTTAAAATAAAAATTTAAGCAAAATTTACCTTTTTTTTTTTTTTCAAAACTTCAAATCAGTACCTTATATTCGGGCATTGTGGACGGTTTTTTACTCGAGGGTGATGCGGAAATGTGTAAATTATCTAATTCGGTGGATGAACCCAGACTTTCGGTACCATCGAGCGGTTCTAAGCTGTCGCCGGTGTGTCGAAGTGGTGCCAAAGAATCGTCTAGCAAAGGTTCGGGGTTGAAATCGTTGGACGTGAATGAAATCAAATCGTCGGTCTGGCTCGTATCGGTGCTATGGTCGGAGAAATCGAAATCGTAGCTCAAGTTGGACGATGTGCTGCTATTTAGCAGATGACGAGGTATCGACGAAGGTGGTGGCAATTTCGGGCTGCCGAAAGTCATCCAGTCTTCGGGTTTCTTATTTGGAGGTATTTTTGGAGGGTTCTGTAATGAAGGTATTGATGTTAGGGAGTTGAAGGGTGACAGGAGGAGGTGAGGAAATACTTACGAAAATGAACGAGCTATTTTGAGGTATTTCAAATGTTGGATGGTCTTCGGATTCGGCCAATTCACGTTTCAGTTTTAGTGGATATTGAGATGTTATGATTTCTACTCCGTTCTTGATGTCGTCCTGCACAAAAAAAAATTAGAATGTTTGGAATATTGTATTGAATTACACGAAAGTTGAAAATTTCCTATTACGAGTACCTTGAACTTCAATATTTCGTTTTTAAATTCTTCAGCTTCCGTGAAAAAATTATCTTGTCGTTTATTCAATTCAGCCAAAGTAGATAAATGTTCGTACATTAGCTGCATGTTCTATTTTTAAAAAAATCGACGCTTGATCAATTAATTAATTCCGAGTATTTTTTGATAAACATCTTCGTTGGCAGATTCTTACTTCACAAATGACTAGAGCACACTCCCAAGTACTAGTGGAAATAATTTCTCCACTCATGTACTGCTCGAATTCATCATGAGTCATATTCAACGACTCAGCACCCAAATTTTCGATGAACGAAACAGCACAGCACTGTAAAATTATTTTTAAAATGATTTAATCTTTCTTCTCGATCAAAACGAAGAATAAATAAAACCAATTCTGACCAGATTAGTAAAATAGTATCCATCTTCACCGGTCATGAGGCGATTAGCGTTGCAAAATCTCGTAATATAATTGATGTTACTCTTGAGACGGCAAGGATTGGTCTTCAACACTACAAAAATCAAAGAAGGTAGGAATTCGTCGGCCGAAGCTGGACCTCCGACGGCGTACTGCAGTAACTCGAAAATATTTTTGCAACATTTCACAATGCAGTTTAATTTATCTTGAGGGGCTTTCACAGAGTCCATGTTTAATAATTCTGTTTTTGAAAAAATTACTTGATAAAATGTTGGAAAAAATGACGATTATTTGTAAAGGTATTTTGAAATAATATGTAAGTACCTAACATCGACGTAAAAGCTAAATCTCGGACACTGGGGTTCATCTCGTCAATGTGGCAATCGAGATGTGTAGCGTTGACCCAATTCAACTGACGAATCCTGAAATAAAAAAGAAAAAATCGAAGATGAAACATAATAATCACTATAATACTAATTTAAAATTGTATTTTTTTTCTGTTTCAGATTGGTAAGTACCTTTTCTGAATGATAAGATCCATCTCTTCGTCATTGGTGAAGATAGGACAGAACAGAACCTGGTGAAGTAACGTCATCGAAAATTTTTCCACGTAATTCATCAAATTTTCCTTCTGTTCTAAGCTCAAATCTGAGACAAACACACGATCGTAGTAAGATTTGAATAAAAAATAACAAAGAAATGATATGATACTATGTTTATCAAAATACGAACCAGCGTAGCATTTATGAGACTCCATACGTTTGGAAAAAGCTTGATAAAAATTCTGCGTTCTCATGGATAAATCGTCTATGGTTAGTTTGAATTTACATCCTAATTCAACGTCGCTGTACATTTTTCTCAAATACGAATGGATACATTTGTACGTATCGGTTTCGACAGTTGGCCCCATATCCACGAACAAAGTTTGGGCTATTTCACGTAATTTTTCAAGCTCGTGCGGTGTATCGGAGATAGAAAACATATTTATGAGATCAGACTGCAAATCGTCTACAAAACAAAAATCATAGAAAAAGTTACTTCGAATGATATTTTATTAATCATGTACGAAGCAAACTTACCAGATCTATCGAATGTTTTCTTGTTAAACCTGAACCTCAACAGTTTATTTTTCTTATCCGACGACTGCGGGTATTTTTTCGGATCTACGTTGGAAAACAAAGGCGACTGAGTAGTCTGATCTGCTGCCGGACGACTAACGCTAAAATAAAACCGAACCCAAGATTAAACAGTTTATTCGAAAATACCGCAGGGCGTATTTGTTCAGCGCCAGATTTTCAATTCACCATATGGTATCATTCAATACGACGTGTCGTTTCGATAAATCATTTTGTGTCGTTTTGGCGAAATGTGTAATTAGATTAATCATAGTGTGCTAGTTTCCGTATCAGGGGGGTTCAGTACTTGGTACTTACGATGCATTGCTATGTAGCTGCTTTCTTTGCAAATGTTCTCGATAGCATTTGGAACAAAATCCTTCGCACTGAGGTGTTCCATAGTAAGTGCATCCGGATTTGTTGCATCGCAGATCAGCCTCCTCTATGCGAAGAGTAGCTCGTCTGTTCGTTGACATCTTTTTGATTACGTGGAAATTACGTCTCCTCTGCGTTCGAACTAATCAATTAGCGATCTCATCCGACTGACGATTATTTTAAAAAACATGACTAATGACTAAATTTTCATGAATCACTTTGGTAATTTCCAACCAAATCTAAAAAAGATTATTATCAGTACGATAGTACGATTTGATTATCAATATCGATGAGATCACAGTGGAATTTGTGTAGAAAAATTGACGAACAGGTGCAAAGTGTACCTTGAATATGGCCGCTTGAGACCATCTTGAGACTTTGTTTCGTCTTGAAAATGCGAATTTAGGGTCAAATTTGGTCGAATTTAATTGAGTAGAATTTTTTAATTATTATTAAGACATCAGAGACTTATTTCAAGTGAAATTATACCGTTTAATTTTTTTTTTTAGAAAGTTATTCGAATTTTTCAAAGTACTTCAAGTGTCAGGTTACCTAGCCTAGTGTACCTACGTTTGGACTACCATAGTGTACATTGGTACACTTTGGGCATAGTTTTCGTAAAAACGGTTAAACTTTGTGTTTTGCAAAAATTTTCGTGAAAAGTGATGTGATTTTTCATTCGAGACGTTTTCTAATGTTTTAAAACACCTTTTTATTCTAATTAATTACACATTTACGTTATATCAGCCGAATTACGTTTAAAAATACGTGAAATTTGGGCCAATTCTGCGAACTATCCCACCGTTCACCTGTTCCTGAAACATTCGCGCATGGTAAGTACAGTCATTTTGATGGTGATTTTGTTGTCATCAAAGATAAAGGAGGAAAAAAATTGATAATAATTTCTTTGTAAACAAATTTGCATTTTTAGAGTCGTTCGTTGACAGTGGCAGCTGTAACTTTCGATGCAAATTTACTTCATTAATCATTCTCGGTGGTACACATAAATCGAACAATGCACCAGTAGGAAGAAGTAATTTCAACGCGATGAGTTGTGCACTACTATAATCGTCACCAAAATCGTCGTTCATCTGCTAGTCAACTGTGCAAGAAAATCGAGTAAGCCACAATGACTGATTTCCTTTCATCAGCTTTCGGCTACCTGAGTAATTATTCGGAGCAAAGCAGTGGCGTATGTTTGAACGGAGTGACGGAAATTGGCAATTATAAACTACGTATCAAAAAAGTCATAGCTGAAGGTTAGTTTTTTATTCATGTTTTTACACGTGCGTTTCGAGTGCAGTTGTTTTCGAATGTGGTAAGAGTTGTGTTTATAATTTCGTACGTTTCAGGCGGATTTTCGACTATTTACGCAGCTCAGAGTTTGGATAATGGGAAAGTGTACGCTTTGAAAGTACGTTCGTAATATTAATGTGTTTCTGTGTCGTTTACAGTATCGCTTATATGTATTTTTATTTCCCTAGAGAATCTTGGCTGCCGATGAAGAAGCGAATAGGAATGTTATGAAAGAGATCCAAATATTTGTATCCTTTTGTTTCGTTTTTACAAACGTAGTACGTATAAATACGCTTTTATGTAAAGCATAAGAAAAGTAACGAACAAAGTACCGTTAACAATGCATTACTGAGTATGTACCGTAGCTAATTGATTTGTAACGTGAAACACGCTGAGCGTAATTTGTCGTAAGATCGAGTGAAATATAACTATGTATATTTTTCTTAACTTTTCGGTTCAGAGAAAAGTATCTGGGCATCCGAATATTGCATTGTTTTTAGCTTCAGCATTTATCGATAAATCGATATCCAGTCATGGACAATACGAGTATATGATTTTGATGGAATTATGTCCTGGTAAGCGATAAATTATTGGCGAAAAAAATAACTGTAAATTGATTATTCGTCTGCTCCTTTTCAGAAGGCACATTGGTCGATATAGTAGCTTCGAAATCATCTACATTGACGGTAGACGTAATTAGCATCCTGTTTTATCAAGTTTGCTTGGCGGTGCAACATTTACATCAGCAGAATCCTCCGATCATTCATCGAGATTTAAAGGTACCAGATGCAATTTTTTATACGTATACGATTTTTGAATCTCTGTGTAATTATTTTTATTCGTTTCAGTTGGAAAATTTCCTCTTGGGAGAAGATGGTAAATTGAAGTTGTGTGATTTTGGCAGTGCTACGACGGAAGTTATATCTCCGGATGAAAGTTGGTCTGCCCAAAAGAGAGCTCTGCTAGAAGATGATGTACGTGGCGATGAGTGTTTTCGAAATTTTTTGTCAAATGATTGTTTGAAGTAATGAATTGATATATTCGTGTTCACAGATCGCTCATTGTACTACACCCATGTATCGAGCTCCCGAACAAGTTGATACCTGGAATAATCACGAAATCGGCGTGCCGTCGGATATCTGGGCGTTAGGATGTATTATGTATATGCTTTGTTTTAGAAAGCATCCGTTCGAAGATTCGGCTAAATTAGCTATTTTAAATGCAAACTATAGCATTCCATCGAATGACGTCAAGTTTCGAGTTTTTCATAATATTATCAGTAAGTTTTTGTGTTTTTTTTTTGTTTTTTTTTTTTAAATTCGACTCTGATTTGTGTGCAATTATTTCATGATATTTTGTTCGCAGAGGGCTGTTTAAAAGAAAATCCACGTAGTAGATACAGTATTAACGACTTATTAGAGCAAGTCGCAGTGATTGCTGAAACGAACGGGTTCAAATTGAGTGAACCGTTGAAACAGTGGACTGATATTATCGGAAAAGGTTAGTGTTCTTAATACAATGAAAATATTGACTCCAACACCTCAAGATGAACATCTATTTTTTAGTTTATTTTTTATTTTTTTGTAGAAGAAGAACTCGTCGAAAGCAACGAAGATATTTTAGATACAAATCAACAATCTAGTCAGTTACCATCGCGTAAATTTAGTTCTACTCCGAGTCACGCTCCAGTTCCTCCATCAAGGTATGTATTTTACCTACGCAGTGATGTGCACGAGCTCGGTTCCAGCAGGTTCGAGCCCAGTTCGTTGAAAAACGAGCCTGGGACCAGGCTTTGATTAAAAATCGGTTTCACCCATTACATCATTAATATCATACTTTTTACACAATACACTGTGGATGCGACTGAAGCTCATTATCTTACTTATCTGGACCTTATCTATGAGGCAACGCTAGGCTCGGCTCGGGCTCGTTATCTGGCAAGCTCGGCTCGTGCTCATATAACTGCTACCTAGAATCTCGAGATATATATTTTTAGAACAATTACCACGAAATATTAACGTAATTTATTACATTGCAGGGAAGAAGCAATGCCAAGAAAATCTTCGATTTCAGGCACCGGTGGTTTCGGCGGAGGTGGCAGTGGCCTGTTTTCTTCCCTCAAAGGGGGAGCAGGGTCGTTGTTCAAGAATTTAAAAGATACATCGACTAAAATGGTGCAATCCGTGCAATCGTCAGTATTTTTTTTCGTTTCCTCTTCGAAATAAATGTCGCTTTTAGAATACTTATCAGAAATAATATTACGATTACAGAAGTATGTCTCGATCGGGAGTCGACATATGCTACTTGACGTCTCGTGTAGCTGTGATGTCGTATCCCGGCGAAGGTCTGGAATTGACGACGAATAGTAACTGCGCCGAAGACGTTCGTATGCTATTAGAATCCAAACACCATTCCACTCATTATTCGGTTTACAATGTGTCCAGAAGATCGTATCCGAATACGAGAATAGGCAAAGGGAGGGTAAGCAAGATGAATAGACGGTTGCTAATTAATTATTAATGGTAAATTAACGATGATTTTCTTTTGTTTCTTCAGTTGGTCGATTGTAATTGGAATGTTTCCCGGAGAACGCCTTCGTTGTATTCTTTGTATAACACGTGTCAAGACATGTACTCGTTTCTAGAGAAAGATAAAAGAAACGTGTGCATTGTTAGTTGCATGGTAGGTATTTCAGGTAGTTTATTTACGTTGCGAATGTTGTGGTTTGAAATTTGGGTGCTCAGCAGGGGTGTGGAATTTTTTTTGTGATTGATTTTACGAGAACTTCTTTGATGCGAATTGTGTAAGAAATTGATTAATTAGTGGATGAGGAGGAATGGGGGCAGAGTGATTTCGTTTTTTAGAGGATGTGTATGTGGTGCTGTGGATGGGTAGTTTTGAATTGGACTCGTATCAAAATAGCTCAGTACTTCAAATTTTCGAATTTTTTACGATTTCTTTTTTTTCTAGTTTGAAAATTTTTCTAAATTGATATTTCAATTTTTAAAAATTTCTGAAATCACGCATTTTTAAAATTTTTGATTTCTTGCAATTTTTCAACGTTTCTTAATTATTTTTAAATATAAAATACATATTAATAATTTCTGAAATTAACAATTTTTTCAATAATGTCTCAATTTTTCACAATTTTTAATTTTTTTTACAATTTTGTAACTTGAAAATTTTTTTCCAATTTTTTCTCAATACAATATTATCATTTAATTTCTTGGAATTTTACAATTTTTCACGATTCACCATTTTTTTTTTCAAATTTCCTATTATCTATGTAGTGAATTTTCTAAAATTGTGTTTTTTCTTTTTAGGATTTTGAATTTTTTTAGAATTTAATTTTTTTTTTAATTTTTAGTTTCCCTTATTTTTTGAATAATATTTTGAAATTAATTTTTTTTTCTTAATGCCAAGTTCTTGAATTTTCAAAAAAAAAATTCAATTTTTTAAAACGTTTATTCTGTCTATTTTTTCAAAAACAAGTGTGTTTTTGAAGAATACTACCCCATTAATTTTTATTTTTTCCTCTTTTGCTAGGATGGTAAATCGAGTTCGGCTGTATTAGTCTCAGCATTCCTAATGTTCGTTGGCTTCGTCGCGAACCCCGAAGATGCCCTTCAGATGTTCGCCGTTAAAAGAACGCCACCTACTTTGCAGCCTTCGGAGATGAGGTAACTGCAGTTGAAGAATGGTAAAGAGATAACGAGAAAAAATTTTAAACCTCGATTCTGGCTCAATTTTTACAGGTACCTGAAGTATTTTTGCGAAATCTTGAAGAAGTCGTCGGATCATGAATGTTATCCTATTAAATTGACGTCTGTTACCTTGCAACCGGTTCCTTTATTTAATAAAAACAAGTAAATTAATTTTTTTCAATACAATACTAATTGAATGAGATTTTGTTACGAATATGTGATCTTTTTTCAGGGATGGTTGCCGACCTTACGTTGAAATTTATCAAGGCGAGGATAGAATTCTGAGTACGCAACAAGAGTACGAGAAGATGGTGCTGTTTCATGTGACACATGGAAAGGTACGTGTTGATTGGTCCAGATGAATATTTGGTTCAACTTGAATTTGATTTTTTTTTTTTATTTAAATTTTAATTTAATCATGGATAATTTTTCAACTCCTAAAATCTACCTTGTTGTTGCAGGTTTCACTGCCTTTGAACGTCAAAGTAATGGATGACGTCACTATCGTCGTCTACCATGCTCGATACGTCCTCGGACGACCTACCGGTATAAAAATCCTCCAGTATCAATTCCATACCACTTTTCTACCATCTGATAGTTCCATTACGTGTTCCAAGTGAGTGTTGCCCGAATCGCCCTGGCAAATGATTTCATTCGTTGATTATGCGTGATTTGCTTTGCAGGAAAGATTTAGACGATTTGTCCGAAGGCGAATACTACCAAACGGATAATTTCAATATCGTTTTGACCTTTGAAACGTTACAATCGGCTCAGACTCGTGATTTACCTTGGGAGAACCATCTGAAAAATAAATATTCGCCCGATATTCTGTTTACATCGAAATTGGAAGCTGACGAATTGACGGATTCGTTCGGTTAGTTGCATGAATGTTGAATGCAATAGGAGTTGAATCGTTTTCGAAGAAATTATTTTTGAAAATTAATCGATTTTTTGCACAGGTACCAAGCCGAAAGTTACCGAAAAAATGTCTCCGGTGAGACCAGCTCCGCCAAGACCTGCTCCTCCGAGACCTTCTCCGCCGGCAGGTGGCGATAATGCGAGGAGACCTCCAACGGTATGTATTTTTTATCCCTTATTTTCGATTCTATAAATGACCGATGGCGATTTTTCAGGAGCCAATACAACGTACTGTCGTAGAAGAACAAAACGCCGACTTATTGAATTTATCGTCGTCGCCCCCGCCCTTTTCGAAGGCACCGGAAACGGCCAACATATTTACTTTAGACGACGATACGATCGGATACGAGAGTAAATTACACGATCAAGTCAATCTGCTGGATATAAATCCTGCAAATACGTTGAACGAGATGTTCGCTAGGTCGGCTCCGGCTGCGACGAAGCAAAACGACGTTATGGATTTGCTAGGTGATTTGAATTCGTTTTCGGCGCCAACGACGACTAATATTCCCAGTGTCACTGTACCTCCTGTCGTTGCTCCTCCTGCCGGTGGCAACGATCCGAAGAAGAAATCTAGTATGAATTTTGATCCTTTTGATTTTACCGGAAATATGTCCCAGGTGAGTGGATCGAGAAGAGTTGGAAAATTCATTGTAGAATTCGAGCGAAGTGATAATGGTTTTTAATCGATTGATTTTATTTGATTTTTAGGATACATTGTTTAGCTCAACGACGAATTCGAATGCATTTAGTAATAATAATACTGGATTCCTCGGTAATATGACAAATATCCAGAGAAACGTAAGCACTCCAAATCTTACGTCTGATCTCTTTAGTAATATAGGTAAGACGATTCGTGAATTTAAAATGCTTACTTTACGAACGATTTTTTTCAAAAATTAATCTTTGATATTATCTAATTTTGTACAGATAAACCGATGACCGGAAATAACACAGGCTTAGGTGCAGGAATATCATCTCAGCATCGTTCATCCGGTTACGGTGGAGCTGCACATTTCTCAAGCAATCCCATGTCTCCAGTTGGTAAGATAATTACATCTTGTGATCTTGATAACTTGAGTAAGCGGAGTGTTGGACTATTTCCGTGGGGGGGGGGGCAAAATGAATATTCTCTGAGTAAGCAAACAGTCGCCCAAGTGATAAGAAAAACAAATGGTTTTCGTGATCTTTTTTTTCAAAAAATTATAAATCTCATGAAAAAAATTCTTCCCAAACTCTAAATCATTTTTCTCATTTTTGTTTTTTTTTTGAGAACATTATTTTGGATTAAAATTTTTCAGAAAATGAATTTCCTCACTCAGTAAATTTTTTATCTGAATCGATGAACCAAATTCATTTTTTTCACTACAAATTATTTGATTTTTTTAAAAATATCAGATCACTTAAAAGTATTTTATCAAAAAATGAACAAAATTACAAAAATTGATGTTTTAAAAGAACTACAACTTTTTTATCAATAATTTGAGGAAAACTACAAAGTTTTAAACAAATTATAATTTTTTTCAAATTTTGAACAAAATTGATAAAAATAATGTCTTGGTAAGTGTTACCTATTCATTGTTGTTTTAAATAGGTATCAATATTTCGTATTTGAACTGATTTTTGAAATTTTGTTTTCAAATAATTAATTTTTGACCAAAATTAAAAATTTAAAAAAAAATGGTTTTTGGACAAAATTACAAACTCTTGAAAAGAATTAACGAAAATGCAAAATAAAAAATCGAAAAGCCCACAGTTTTTTTGTTTTAGTAAAACAACACGTATTATAGGTATTCATTTTTAGAAAAAATTTAAATAGGTATATCTATAATGCATTTGAACGAAATTTTAAAATTTTGTTTCCAAAAAAATTACATCATTTGATTTTTGACCAAAATTGCAGAAAATATGCTTCTAGACAAAATTTAAAAAATCATATTTCTGAGCAAATCAAAAAAATTGTTTTTGAGAAAAACTTGCAAAATTGAAAAAAAATTGTTCTTGAAAAATATCAACACAATTGTAAAAAAAATGAAAAAAAACTTGAATTTTTCATTTATTTTTCAGCAAAATTACAAAAAATAGTTTTGAACAAAATTGGAAAAAATTGGTTTAAACAATTTTTCAACATTTTTTTTTTCAAAATTTTGTTCTTGAAAGAATTTTTGATTTTTTTTGAACAAAATCACAAAATTTCACCTTTTGAGCAAAAATTCAAAAAATTTCGTTCTTAGAAAAAGTGGTCAAAATTGTAAAAAAAAAAAAAAAAAAAATAAATTATTGAAAGTACAAATTTTTTGTTTTGAATAAAACATGAGAAAGAAATGAGTTCAACTGAAGTGAAAAAAAATTGTTTTTGTGCTTTTTTCATGTTTTTATTTCCGTATTTCGTTTTTGAACGAATTTTTAATATTTTGTTTTCCAATAAATCATATTATTTTTGAACAAAATTGCAAAAAATTGTTTCTGGACAAAATTACAAAATTTGCATCTTTGAGTAGAATTTAAAAAAATTTTATTTTGAAAGAAAGTAACAAAATTGCAAAAAAAAAAATCTTGAGAAAAATGAACAAAATTACGAGAAACATTTTTTAAAATATTTTTTGAGCGAAATCAGGTAGACATTTTATTTTGGACAAGATTAAAAATAAAATTGTTTTGAACAAAAATGTTCTGAATCGTTTTTCTTTTCTTCATAACTTAACATCTTTTGAAAAAAATAAAAATAAAAATAAAAATGAAAACACCACATTTTTTTTTGTTTTGAACGAGAAATTGCCAAAAAGAATTGCTTTGAACAAAACTGAATTTTTTTTTGTTGATAAAATAGGTATTATTCATTTTTGTAGTTGTTGTTGTTTTTCAATTTTGATATTTTGCTTTTGAACGAATTTTCAAAATTTTGTTTTGAAACAAAATTACATAGGTAATTTTATTTTTCAGCAAAATTGCAAAAATGTTGTTTTCAAACAAAATTACAAAATTTCATTTTTAAGCAAGATTTACTAACCTTCATTTTTGAGCAAAGTTGCAAAAATCGTGTTACCAAACAAAATATTTTTTGTAAAAAATTTTCTTTGAAAAAAATTGATAAAATTGCGAAAAAATTGTTTTTGGTCAAAGTTTAAAAATTCTATTCCTGAAACAATTTTTTTTTAAATTTTATAGAAATATTTGTTAGAAAAAAAACACGTACTCAATCTTTCTACTCCGAAAATATACTCTTTAACACCTAAAATGTTTACTCAAATTCTTCTAATGAACATACCTAGCTGAATTTTCCCCCAGTAATTCCAATTTTTTGTCTCAACTTGTAGGTAGTCCAATTAAAACGATGAAATCTCCAAACGAACCCAACTACAACAGGTCTCATTTCGATAATATCATGAAGAACGAAGCCGGTGCGTATAGGATTATCCCCTTCCCCCTTTTCCTGGAAAATTATCCATATTGTTTATTTTTCACAGCTAACAATAAAACCGAAAAAAGCAAAAGCGGAGAAGACATATTTGGCGACTTGTTGGGCAGTCAAGGATACTCATTTACCAGCGCAAAGATGGCCTCCGGTACGAGAACGATGAACGAAATGCGCAAAGTCGAAATGGCCAAGGAAATGGATCCTGATAAATTAAAGGTATAGGTATTCGAAATCGTCCTCTATTGCTACATCAGACCAATTATTAATCTATCGCGAAAATTTCATTTGCCAGGTTTACGAATGGAAAGAAGGCAAGAAGAACAATATCCGAGCGTTGTTATGCTCGATGCATACGATCCTATGGCCCGGAGCGAATTGGCATTGCGAAATGCATCAGTTGATTACGCCGGCTGATGTGAAAAAAGCGTACAGGAAGGCCTGCCTAACCGTGCATCCTGATAAGGTACCGGATGGGTTCGAATTTTATGCCATCTGCGCTTCGTGTGCCCGTGGAATACCTTAAATTGACTATATTCTTGTTTCTGATCCGTTCAGCAAATAGGTACGCCGAACGAATCTTTGGCCAAATTGATATTTACCGAATTGAATACGGCTTGGAGTGAATTCGAAAACGATGCTAGTCAACAAAACGCATTTCGTTAATTTTTTTACATTCTAAATAGTGCTAATACGACAACGGAGACAGAAGAATACCATAAGGTAAATATCACGGCCACCGAGTGGTGACCTTTAATTGACATTAGTTACGATTATTATTAGAATTGAGGAGAAAAACAAGGCGACGTAAGTAGGCCTTGAAGGAGTTTATTTTCCAAGTTCACAGGCCTATTGTGGCCGCAGCAGAAAGAAAGAAAGAGAGAGAGAGAGTGAGAGAGAAACTACGCACCAGCCAAGAGGATACCCATAGGTAGGTGGTTGAGGAGAACGAAACAATGATGTAGGTACGGTTGGAAATGAGCTATTTTATAGACGGATTTAATTCGTCTGTTTCAGACATCACCGCTGACATGTTACGCTTTTTTGCGATATCGGACTCGGCGCTGTGGTTGCCAAGGGGGTGTCACACACACGTTAAAAGACAGAAGGCTGTGAGAATTTATGGCGGTATTTTAGCCGTTAGTAGGTCCACCTATCGAGTATTACCTATCCAACACCGCTTCACTTACGAACCATTATACTTTGTGAAATGCAACCGGCTCATTGTGTATAGTCAACGGTAGCAGCGGTGTAGGTGTCAATTTATAGAAACGTTCCATGGTGTAACGAACAAAATATCCACTCGCTTCTTCATTCAGGCTACTACTACTTCTATTCTACTACTACAGACGTACCCATACGTAATTTATTTTAATATCATTCTTTATGTGTATAAATTTACTACGATATCATGATAGTGTATATATGATCGAGATATTCAGTACTCGATATTTTAATCGTATTGGTTTTATTATTTCTTTATAAACATGCCTACAATATAGGTTTAAATATTTGTTTCAAAGTATACGTGTTGTCTTGCGAGTACTCGACTCGAGCCAGTATGAGGTGAATAAAACAACTGTCGTATTTGATACGATGAAAAACAAAGATATGATTAACCTTGTACTGGTACATTGTGGAGTTTGGAACTCTTCGGTATCCGGTAGTGGATCGTATCTTAACGCAGAGATGCATCAGGTGCGATAAAAAGCAGACAAAAATGTCGCTAAAATTATCTACCTACTTGATATTTTGGGCAGAGACATGACCGTAGTGGAGAACTTTGCTCGGTACGATACGATGCCATCTGTGATAATACGAAAGCGACAATTTTTGGTAATTGGTTGTGGTATCTTTGGTGTAATAAAGATGAAATTACTTTTTTTTTTACATACAATGATGTAAAGATCATTTCGTGTGATAAAGTGAAATATTTCGAAAGCAATTTCGGAATTCTTTCCCCTGATTTTAATGCATATTTCGATGTTTAGAGAACTCGTTAAATTTTTTAATTATTGTTTTGTAGGTGTTTTGAAACGTTCGTTGTGTGGTGATTTTAAAATCCATTGGGTGAGATTTTTGTAATCAGGATGATGAATTTTTGAAGAAATTAATTTTCACGTCATGTCAAACGTATCCCTGGACATTTGAGAACTGTTGAGAATTTTTTTTAGATATTGAAAATGAAAGTTTTTGAGAAAAAAGTATGGAATTTAGAAAAACCCCTTAAATTTTTACGATCTTATTTGAAAATGATTTTTCATCTTCCGAGGTATTTTTAATATAACATTTTATCGTTAATATTAAATGAAATGTTTTGATATGAGAAAGCAATATGCAGAAAGAATGATTTTAGAAACCACTTGACTAAATATTCGAGAATTTCATTTCGAATCTATTGAAACACGCGAAGAATTTGAGAATTTTTTTAAACGCATTCAGTGTTTCTTTTTTTCCTTGAAAAAAAAAGGCTCTTGGGATTTTATTAAAATACTTGCCAGTTTGGGAATAATGAATTTTTATTTTTGCAACTTTTTTTTTTCTATTTTGGGGTGTTTATAATGAGAACTAATAATTTTGAAAATACACAAATCGGTCGATTTCAAGTTAAAACTCATTTAGTAGGTAGCTAGGTACCTAGATAATCTATATTGGAAAAGATTAAATGATTTGAGAACCCCTTGAATTTTATGTGATAATTTTAAGATAACTTTAAAAGCTCTAAGTCAGTAATTTGAAGTTCGTAACATGATCACTTATTTTTTCTAAATGCAAATCGAAGCTCATTTTCATGAAAATAATTTTGGATTTTTGGTAACCCTGTACTTTCAGTATTTCTTTCAGCTTGAGAACCACTGAATTTATTTTTCACGCCAGAGCATTCATTGTTAAAAATTGAAAGAAAAGTTTACAAAGTATTATTTGCTATAAGCCATGTTGAATTACGACTTTTTTGAGAACTCTTGATTGCCCCCCCCCCCCCTCAGAAAATTGTAAACTCGATCGAATTTGAACACTTCCGATCCTTTTTTCAAAATTTCCAAAAAAATGAAAATATTTTTTTATTCATTCAATAAATTTCCACTTTTTTTTTAATTTCGAGAAATTTTAAAACTGAACAAAAATTTGAAATTGAAACCTTAAAAAACTGAACTAAATTTTTAAGTTGTATCAGTTTTTAATGTTTAATAAAATTATACATTTTTTAAATTGAGTAGATTTTAGAAATTCGAAAAACGGTAAAAATAATATGCTAATAAAAATTTTGACGAAAATTGGAATTTTGGTTTTTTGAAATTTTGATAAATTTTTCTATTGGTAAATTTGTAGAGGTCTATAATAAAATTCCAAAATTTGATCATTTTTAAATTTTAAGAAATTTTGGAAGTTGGATCAATTTCTGAAATAAGAAGAAAAATTTTAATCCGTCGAAAATATAAAATTTCAAAATTCAATAAACATAGAAATTTTGGTAATTTTTATACTCGTGTTATTATTTTTTAAATTGAGGCAATTTTCAAGTATGATGAATTTTTACAATTTTTTTAAATAAACAAATCTTGGACATTTATAGTAAAAATTCAAAATTTGACGAAAGTTGAAATTTTAGTCATTTTTTAAATTTTATAAATTTTTGAAATTAGTTCAGTTTTCTAAATTTCATGAAATTTTGTTACACGAGCTAGTTTCTGAAATTTGTAAAAAATTCGATTTAGTAGAAATTAAAAATTCAATAAAAATTGAAATTTGGGTTATTTTTAAATTCGATAAATTTTTCAAAGGAGGAAGTTTTAAAATTCAAGATTTTTTGAAAATTGATAATTTAATAGAAATAAATAAAATTGATACTTTTAGTCTTTTTTAAATTTTTATAAATTTCCGAAAATAGATCAATTTTTAAAATTTCATAAAATTTTGGAACATGAACCAGTTCTGTTTTGGAAATGGAAAAAAAAAATCATTAGAAATTTAAAATTCAATAAAAATTGAAATTTTGGCTATTCTTAAATTTTAATGTTTTTTAAAATTTTGGACCATTTTTTAAATTCGATGAATTTTTACAATTTTTTAAAACGAGGAAATTTTTAAAAATACAAGATTTTTAAAAAAATTCAAAACATTATGAAAATTTGTACTTTTGGTCATTTTTAAAATAGGTAGGGTAGGTATGATACATTTTTGAAATTGTATGCATTTTTAGAGTTTGATGAATTCTTATACTGTTTTAAATTTTTTTTATACTTACCTATCATTGAAATTTGAAGAAATTGAAGAAAAAAAAATTATTCCAATGTAAATTGAAATCTCGGTAATTTTTTAATTTGAATGTTTTGTAAATTGGGCCATTTTTTTTAAATTTGATAAAAATTAAGGTTTGATGAGAATTATTTTTGAAAATTTTTAAATTAAAAAAAATGAAATTAGAGTAGTTATTTAGTACCTAAACTTTCAATAATTTTTGTAAGGTCAGTTTACAAAATTCGATAGGTTTTGAAAAGTTGATTTAAAATAACGAAATTAGGCAAATAGGCAATTCTTTAACTTCGATAGATATTGAATTTTCAAAATTTGGTAAAAATTTTAAATTAGGTAATTTCCACATTTCAATAAATTATTTGAAATTAAAATTAGATTAATTTGTGAATTTTAATTAAGTTGTTGGTACAATTTTATAAATTTTGAAAATCAAGTGAAAGTTCATAATATTATTATAAACGTTGGGTTTTTACTTTTTGGTAATTTTGAAATGATAAAATTTTTTGGAATTGGATCGATTAATTTTTTTAAATCAGCTAAATGTTTAAAAATATTTTAAAAGTTGATTAGAAAAATTTAAATTTTTTGAAAATTTTTGTAAAAATTTAAAATTTGAAAAAAAAATTGTAAAAATTTAAAATTTGAAAAAATTTTAACAATTTGATGAGAATTTGAAATTTGTTTTCTCTTAAAGTTATTAAATCTTCAAAATTTGGTAAAAAAAAATCGAGGTAGTAATTTTCAAATTTTCATAAATTTTTATAATCGAATAAGTCCTGTTAAAGGACGTGCAAAAGTTCTGTTTTTGATTTTGAGGTTTTGCTATTTACTCTGTAGGTATTAAAAATACTCACCATTTTAGAAACATACAGAGAACCACCAATTTTGAAAAAATGCAAAATCTATTGATTTTGTAGTGAAATTATGATTTTGTACTCTACATTGGAAAAAAAATTTGGAACCCCTTGAATTTACTTGTGAAAAATTTCAAAATGACATAATTGCCTTTGAATGATTTTCAAGTTCGTAAAGTATTTAAAATCAAGTACCTACCTAATTTTTTATTTACACTCGAAACTCATTTCACTTCCATGAAAATAATATACGATTTTACGAACCCCTGAATTCTCAGTATATTTTTTTCAGCTTAACAACTCCCAAGTTTACTTTTCATCACACAATTTCGTTATTAAAAATTGAAAGAAAAATATACAAAGTATTAATATTTGCCAGTCAGAGGTTGAATAGTGACTTCTTTGCGAACCCATGAATTCATTTTTCACGCCAGAATTTCATTATTAAAAATTGAAAGAAAATATATACGTAAAATATTATTCGCTAGTCGGAATTGAACGTTATAACTTTTTTGCGAATCACTGATTGCATCCCCCCCCCCCAGCAGAAAATCGTACACTCGATTGAATTGATGGTCGTTTTGAGCACCATTGTGGTTTTTCCAGTAATTTGCAGCGGTTTAAAAAAAACTACGAAAATAATTTTTCGTTTTTATAACTTTCGCAATTCAATTTGTAAGTTAAGTCTTGATAATCTACGAGATCAACTCGTGTTCTCGAAATGCCGCACACTGGTACTTTTCCATCCCCTCACTCGCCGTCCATTCGCCCCTTAATGGAAACTTTTTGGGATGAAAAATATATCGCATTATACGTAATTAAATACCCGAGCCTTTGTGAATTGTGAAATCAACTTGTATTCGCTTGGAATAGAGTTTTAGACTAGTAATAAATCTATGGAAATTTTTCGACGATTCGAAAATAAGATTATAATATTGTTGGCAATTTTCGAAATCAAATGAGATTTCTATTTCGATAGTTGGTTGGATTTCAGCAAATATTCAGTCTTGCTTACTTACGTGATACGATTACACTATCTAAATTATAATCACTATCTCTTCGGTTGTTCGTCTGAAAGTTGCATTTTTTTCGCAAGAAAGGTCGCATTTCTCAGACGTGTATCGTCATTATTCGTACACTTTTCGAATTAAAAAAACTTGGTGAAAAAAAAACTCGATGGTCGTATCGCGATGAATCATAAATATTTAAACGAAAAGTTGGTAATCTCAGGACGAAGGTTACGATGAAATTTTCACGACGTCATTTTACCAACCCCTGATGTCATTTATTTTTTTTCAATACCGCCAGCACCCTAGCTGAAGAAAATTATCCTCGTCGGGTTAAATAATTCTTTTTCTAAGCTCGGTTCGCCCTAACGACTTTCTAGGTAAAATTTACTCGCGTAAAATAAAATTTTTATTTAATTTTTCGCCATTTAATTTAAGCGAGCTCGAAATTTAATTTAAATAAATTAATTTATAAATACGGAATAAAACAGTCGCCTCACTCAGCCTGAGCGGGTATATACGACGTATTAAGAATTATAAATCTAAAATCTGATTCCCCTCGGCCCTCTGCTCGTCTCACACTCTCACAGTCGTATTCGGTGTTCGACGATGAACGGAATTTTCATATCGTATAACCAATTCACAAAACGTAACCTTTTGAAATTCTCTATAAGATTAAAGGTTTTCGCTGCGAGTGCAACTTGTCAAAGTTATACATTTCTCAAACAATCTGCGGTCTCACGCCTTGCCCCGCCGCCCCATCCAGCCCTGCCCCGAAATTTGCCTCGCCTTCGAGAAGAGAAATTGTTAAATTTCGCCCACTCGTCGTCGTTTACAATATATACTTCGAAGGATGACATGAAAGGCGTTCATTATGCGAAAAACATAAATACAAATAGAGAATACCTAATAGAATGCGAAGCTTTTGAGATTTCGTTCTTAACTTCATATACGATGCGCGATGGTTTTTTTCTGCTCTTTCACGTACTAAAACTCCCTCGTCATCATTTCCTGGTGGTTTAATAAACAGAATTAGGTACTACATACATTTATGTAGATGGGAAAGTTATATTTCCAAGTTCTTGGTTCATTGTACGTTAGAATATACGGTACGATATTTGGATTATTATGTCAACCGGATGGTGGAGTAGGGAGTAGAAGGGTAAAGGGTTCGTTTTTGAAGATTGCGTTTCATGGTACGACCGTGTATGGGTTCGTGTTATGCGAACGTGCTTCCTTTTCTTCCTGGTTTGTTGATGAGATGAAAATTGCTTTGAAGAGGATTATCTATTTTTATTTGTGTCAGTGGAAGTGGAATTTTTTTAACGGAATTCTGGTGTCAAAAGAAAGAGTATTCTTAAATGAAATTTTGGAATGAAATTTTCCAAAAAAAATTTGAAAAAAGAAATAAAAAGACCAATTTAAAATTTCAACATATTTCACCAAAAACCCCTAAATTTTTTTTTGAAAAGAAATAATCATGTATTTATTTCAAAAATGTTGAGAAAAAAAAATTGAAAATTTTAATTCACAAAAAACTGTAAGTATAAATTTTTTTGAGAGGAAATATTTCAAAAATTTCTTTAAATAAAAATCAAAAACCTTCTAGAAATTTTTAATATTTATTTGTGAATTTCCAAAAAGTTTGATTCTTAAATTTTTACAGTTTTTCAAAATTTGTCAATTTTTCAACACGGGCCAGTTTTCCAAAAATTGTTTGTTTTTCAAATTCGTCAATTTTTAAACATTATCAGATAATTTCACAAAAAAAAATCATTTTTCATATTTATCAATTGTTAAAGTTTTTGGGTTTTTTAAAATTCGCAGTTTTTCAAAATTTTTCAAAAATTTTGTCGATACATCCAATTTTCCAAATTCATCCTTGAAAATTCGCAAATTGAAAAGAATAATTTTTAAAAGCAGTTTTTTTCAGGAGATCAACTTACAAAATTTTACAGAATAAGTATGAAAATTTTATGAATTTGAAAAACTAAAAAGTTTTGGAAAACTAACCAGTGCTGAAAAATTGATGAATTTTGAAAAACTGCGAAATTTTAAAAATCCTAAAACTTCAACAATTGGTAAAAAAATATTTAAAATGATTTTTTTTGTGAAATTACGTATTGTAAAAAAAATTGACGAATTTGAAAAACTTACAATTTTTGGAAAACTGACCAGTGTTGAAAAGTTGACGAATTTTGAAAAACTGCAAAAAATTTAAAAACCAATAAAATTGACAGTTTTTTTTAAGTTGTAAAATTGTCTAGGGCTAAAAAATTGATCATTTGAAAAAAACATCAACTTTTTGGAAAATTCATGCTCAAAAAATGATACATATAAAATATTGGAAATTTTTGAAAAATTCACCAATCCTAAAAAAAAAACAAAAAAAAAAAACAGATTGGTGAATAAATTTTAAAACTGGGATGTTGAGACAAAAAATGAAAAATTTGAAGACTTGCCAAGGATTTTAAAAAAATAAAAAATTTCAAATAATATGAAAATTTGAAAAACTGTAAATTTTAGAAAGTTGACCAATGCTTTAAAAAAAGTTAGGCATAAAAATTTTGAATACTTGAAATTTTTGAGAAATTCTTCAATGTGGTAATGAAAAATATAAGAAGTTGAAAAAAATGAGGAAATTTTAAGAAATTGAAAAAGTTGACAAATTTTGAAAAATTATACATAATTATAATAAGAAACCAAAAACTTAAAAAATTGGTACCTAAATTTGAAAAACTGAAAATTTTCAAAAATTTGACCTATGCTAGAAATTGTTAAAATTGAAAAAATCCAAAATTTTGGAAAAGTGCGAATTAAAAAAAACACGAACTTGGTAAGTTGGTGAATGCTTATAAATGATATATGACAAAAAATTTGAAAAACTGCAAAATTAAAAAAAAAAAAATTTTTAAATGTTTAAATTTTAAAAATTGGTAATTTTTTGTAATGCTGGCCAATAATGAAAAATTGTCAAATATTGACCCGTTACAACATTTTGAAAAACAAGAATTATTGAAAAATTATTAAATTTGAAAAATTGGAAACTTTTTATCGGTAATTTTTTTTTTAAATGTAACATTTTCTAAAATTGCAAATTTAAAAAAAAAATCAAGAACTTGGAAAATTGTCAAGTACTTACGAAACATAGACTTTTTTTTTGTTGATAAAATTGACCATAATATTGCCAAAAAATTCATCAAATTTTGGAATTGTAACCGATCTTTATTAATTATTACAACAAACTTTTGGAACATAACTTCTTTTTTGGAAAATTCACCATTCTGAAAAATTGCAAAATTAAAAAAAAAAAAAAATGAAAAATTGGGCAATTTTAATTTGAAAAAAAATGAATAAAAAATTCCCTAGAATGCTAAAATATTTATAAAATACCCAATATACAAACTGAAAATTTTTTTAAACGAAAATTTTTTGAAAATTGACGTATTTTGAAAAAACTGAAAAATTAAGAAGAAAAAACAAGAATTTTGAAAAATGCTAACTAAATACTTAAATAAGTGAAAAAAATTGGAAACTGATCGATGTCGAGAATTTGATAATTTTTTAAAAAATTCGAAATTTAAGAAGTTGACAAAGGCTCTGAAAAATAGTTCATTCAAAAAACTGAAAATTTTTGAAAAATTGGCCTCGTTGAAATTATGAAAAATTTAGAAGTAAGAAAATAATAATTTTGTAAAAATAATTTATTAATGATACAAAATTATCGATTTTGAAAAAGTAAATTTTTTTGAAAATTTAAGAATGTTGAAATGTTGGCAAATTTTCAAACGACGAGAAATTGCAAAGCAACCTGCAACTTGAATTTTTTTTACAAGTGCCAAAAATTTTGACAAATTGAAAATTTTTGGTAAACTTCCCATTATTTAAAAATTGGTGAATTGAAAAAAGTGAGAATTTTCGAAAAATTAACCAAATTTGAAAACGTCGATCATATTATACGATTAAAATATACCTACTGCTTGAAAATTCTGAAAAAACATTGATCAAAGGATTTAAATTCTGGCTATTACGAAGTTGAATTAAGTTCAGGAAATTTTTCATTAATCACCATAGGGCATATTAATCATGAATTGAAAATCAGGCGATAATTACATTAGACGGATTTAAATTTCAAACAAGGAATGCAGAAGACTGATATGATTTTTATGATAAAAATTTATTGAGTTTTTAATACAGATAAAAACCATATTTTTAGATTTTCTTCTTTTTAACCCAGTTTTATTGGAAAAAGTGGTAAATACAAATAAATAATTTATCTTAAAATTAGTCCTTTGTGCTCTTGTGTGCAGAGAGCAGAAGAAAGAGGAGGCGAATCGCGTTTCTTAATTTGTCCTTTGGGCATCTACTTACAATTTCTATCTTTCTCATCTTCGATTTATGACTCGAGTATGTGGATCTTTTTGCAGCATGTTTTCTAAAAAGAATCCTTATCTCGTATTGCCTAAAATTCTTTTCTTTTTTTTTGTCTGCGTGTACTTTTAGCTGATTTTTTCTTATACTTATCAGCTTCGTTTTCTTTAGTTCTCAGCCCGAATGCACAATCTTCCAACAAATAACGGATGTAAAAAAAAAGTAATTGCGAAGTAATTTATCACCAGTAATATATTTCCATTGTTCGAAATAGACTACCTCTTATGTAAGTTCATTTTGAATGTGCAAATTTTTCGGGGTAAGAAAATACCTATACCAATGATCTCTTGTCTGTCATATTTATGTTTGAATTTTTCGCTTGTTTCTTGAATATGGAATACGACGCCTCATACCAAGATTTTCTTTTTCATGTTTGTCGTTTGTGTTCTTTCTGTTCTGCAGTATTCGGTCAGAATTGTTTCATCCTCATGGACTTGACTGTTTTTTACTTCACTGTTTCACTGTCGTACATTAGGGTGACAATGAAAAGTATGGAGAAAATTTTTTTCTTTTCGAAATCGGCAATCCCCAAAAAATGTTCATTGGGGTATAAAAATGATATTCCCAAAATTTTATTTCTATACCCGAAGGAAAATTTGTGGAGGGTTTCCGATTTCGAAAGTAAAAAAAAAAATTCATTGTCACCCTAAAGGTACATACATTTTTACGTGAAATTTTTTTTTTCATTCGCTGAGGGCGTGTCCACTTGACGTATCTGTAGTTGGTATTTTTCGTTGACACTCGCATGATTAATCTGCACTGAAATCGACATTCTAATTTCTTGATCTTCCTTTGGGACTTTAACTTGGCGTTTTCTCTTAGTTTGGACAATTTGGTACTTTCTTCAGCTCACTGTGTTCAATTTAGAAAACAGTATTTCCAATGACGACGAACTAAAGTGTGTGGTTGGTTGCATTTGTTGATATTCCGGAGACAAGGATTCATCGTTGCGTGCCTTTAGGTACTGGAAAAAAAAGAATTTTTAATTACGAGGTTATAGGCTTGTGAGAAGAAAGCAGAGGTGGGCGTGATTCGAATCAAAATTTTGAAAAATGATTCATGCTTCGAATCAAATTTTGAACGAAATTTCTATTTGATTTTAATTCGTAATTCGAATCTTTTTACTTGAAAAGGATTCGTGATTCGCGAATGTTTGAATTTCATTTTTCACGAGTCACGAATTATTTCGAAAAATTCTTGTCTAGTGTAAAAACGTATGATTTGAAAGTTGGACAGTTGAAAATTCTACAAAATATCTAAATATGAATATTTTTCAGGGGGCAATAGATGCGAAAAAAATAACTGGAACGCCTCCTCCCCCCCCCCAAATAAAAACTTAACTTTTCAATTTTTTTTTAAATCATGATTCGAATCATTTCTAAAGATCATGATTTAAAAAGGATTCGAATCCTTTTTTCGACTATTTAGCATAGGTAATGATTCTCATTCGTGATTGAAATAATTTTTTTTTGTAATTTTTCCCAGCCCTGGAAGAAAGCGAATGTGATTCTTACATTGTAGATTTTTAGTAAAGTAGGTAATGGTACTTACATTACGCACAAGAAGGTTCTATTCAAATAAAAATGAAGAGTATCGTAAATTTCGACGAAGAATGCTTAAAATAATCTGCCAATTTTACGTAATATGAGTCATCGTGTCGTTCAGTAGCTTTAGTCTGTTAAAGTTGATATATTTCAAGTACTAGGTAGGTATACCTACTAAAAAAAGAAATGGAACTTTGGAAAAAAACTTGAGGAAAATAATGTTGCACAAATAAGTGGTCACTCGTGATGACTGTACAGTGTACAAATTACGAATCTTATACGAACTATCATCGCGAAACAACATTTTAATATTTTCTATAATGATCGTTTCTTCATTTGAGAAAACTTCACGAACATCTTTCATTTCAACGTATAGTAATGGAATGAAAGATGCTCGAGAAGTGAAACTATCTTTCATCATTAGGAGATCAATTAGTTAATCATAATTCGTAAAAAATAATTTTAATTAATATCATTATTTCATCTTGCTCGATAAATGTAAATTTAATATTCGTAGTTTGCTATGATTATTTCAAGCTGAAGAAGGGATTCTGTGGTGGATTAGAAGGAAGAAGATAGGATCAGGGAATGAGTTAATTATGTACGAATAGAGTGATTATTGAAAATTTCAATTTGTTCAGGGTGCTTAATTATTCGGTAAATCGTTTGAAAGTCGTCTTTTTAGCAGAAAGTTTATTTGATTTTTGTTTTTATTTTATATTTTTCATTTTTGTTCACTTTTGATGTCATTCATATTTTTAATTACCTAATACTTACTATGTTTTTACGATTGTCGATTTTTTCCGATTTTTTTAAAAACATTTCAATTTTTTCCAGTTTTAATTTGTTTTATTTTTTTGATTTAAATTTTGAATATTTCATTTTCAATTACCTACCTTCAGTTTCAAACTATTTTTTATCTATTGAAATTACCAAATTTCTAAGAATCTATTATATTTTTTATTAACAATTTTTTTTCCAAAACCAATTCTTGAGTGATTATTTTATAATTAATTAATTATAATTCAGTTTGTTCAATTCTAATTATATTAAATCCATAATTTTTTCTTCGACTTTTTTCAATTGAATTTTTTCCCTCACTTTCTGTTTCATTTTAATTTTGTAATTTCTCAACTGCCATTTTTAATTAAAAAAAAAATTTATTCTCATTGTTTTTTTTTTTTTTTAATTTTACTTTTCTGAGTTTTTAATTTTTAATTTTCAGTAGTCTACTTTTAGTTTTATTCCAATTTTGAATTTTTTTTCAATCGATATTTTTTTTCCAACTTTGAATAATTTATGTATAATTTGATTTTAAAAAATAGGGTACTATATTTTCTGACATCTTCAATTTTGTTTCAGTTTCTTTTTTATACGGTCATTTTTTTCACATTTCAATTTTTTTATTTTCAAAATTTTGTTTTTTCTTTTCTTTAAATTTACAATGAATTCCAATTTTCATAATTCCACTTTTTATAATTTTTCTATTTTTCATGTTTGGTGTTTGAAATTTTTTTAAATTGAAGAGTGGAAATGCAAAGTATGATAAGCGCCATTTTTTTTGTTGAAAACATGGGTTACGAAGAATCGCTCTCACTCGGAGACAAATCGTTCATTTCGAGATTTCTTTGAACCAATGTGTAGAGGAATGTTCCCTCTTCATCACATGGTACATGAGAAACCCCTACTTTTCCCCTCTTCTACCCGCGACACGAGTTCAAAGCTCCCATGTAAAATTTAATTTTTGGCGCTTATCATACTTTGCATTTCCACGCTTCAATTGTCATTTTTTGAAAAATATTTTTCAATTTCCTCACAAATAACTTTCAATTTTAAATTTTACTTATTCAACCGCCATTTTTTCCAGTTTTAATCATTTGTTTGGTTTTAGTTTATTCCAATTTTCAAAATTTTACTTTTTGCAATTTAAAAAAAAAATTCACTAAAAAAAAAATTATACCTACTTAATTGGATACTTATTCATTTCTGTCATTTTCAATCTCATTCTTATTTTAACTTTGCATTTTTTCGATCCTCACTTCTTAATTTTTAACAATCAATAATTTGGTCCATTATTTTCTTTTTTGACATTTTTCAGTTATATTCCAAGTTTTAATTTCTTTTTATGAATAATTTTTATTTTGTTTTCAAATTACTTTTTTTCAATTTCATTCATTTTATATTCCGATTGTTTATTTTTTTGTCCGCTACCTAACGTTTTTTTTCCAACTTTATTCATTTGATTTTTAATCCATTTTAATTTTCAAAATTTCACCTTTTCTAATTTAAAAAAAAATCTTTTCGTTGTCATTTTTTGAAAATAAATTTTGATCATCCTGTTTTATTTTCAGTCGTTTTCAGTTTTATTCCAATTTTTTTTTAACTCTGTAGTAAGTGCACTAAAGCACCGAAGATGGAAGTCAAATTTTTTTTTCAACTTTGAGGTTTTTACGTTTTTTGAATTTTTGACACTGTCTTGTAGGTTCATAAACTATAAAAATCTCGAAGTCGAAAAACATTGGGCCTCCATCTTCGGTGCTTTAGTGCACAGAACTGTACATTTTTTTCTAATTGTAATTTTTTAATTTTCAATTTGTTCCAATTTCCATTATACTTATGTACCTATTCTAGTACTCTTTCAATTTTTTTTTGTTTTCGATATTTTTCCTTTTTTTTTTTTAATATTTCATTTTCTATCGTATTCAATTTTTTTCGAATTTTTAAACATTTCAAATTTATTTTTCAGTACTATATTTCAGTTTTTTTTTTTTAATTTTGATTTTTTTTTATGTGTAGTTTTCAGTTGCATTGCATTCAGTTTTATTTTAGTTTTTATTATTCTTTAATTTCCTATTTTTTAAATTTCTTTTTTCGGTTATTCATTTTTTCCAATCAACAATTTTTTTCCAAAATTCAATTTTTTTTTAAATTTTTGAATAAGTATTTCATATTCAATCACTCCCGATTTTTATTTTCATTCGTTTTCTATTTCATTCCAATTTTCAACTTTTTTCAAACGTCATTTTCTTCAATTTTAAAAACTTTTATTTTTCGAAGGTAACTAAATAGCTATTTCATTTTTCAATTATTTCAACCTTCAATTTTATTCTATAGCAATTTTTTGTTCCATTTATTTAGAATTTTAAGAGAAATATTCGTTTGGCAATGTTCTTGTTTTGAAAGTTTAATTTTCAGCTTCTTTCAATTTTATTCAACCGTCATTTTTTTTTTTTTTTGTTGAGTGGTGAGGAGGTAATTCCTTTCAATTTTTAAAATTTTTTCTTTCCAATTTCATACGTAACTACCTAGCGTCTGTTTTTTTGTTTTAAATTAAAATTCAGGCATTTTCGGTTTCATGCATTTTAATTTTTAGTATTTTCCAAATGCATTCAATACTCGTATCAATTTCATTACATGTTTTCAAGTCTTGGTCCAAAAATAGGTATTAGGATGAAACACAATGCCCATTTACGCAGTTTTCAAACAGCCCAAACATCACTTTGAAACCACCTCTTCGCCTTTCTAGGAGAATTGGTCAATTTAAAATTAGATGCTGTAGTCGGATAAAAAAATGTTGCTAAAAGTTGGGAACCCCGAAAAGGAGTAAAATTCATACCCAAAAACGGGTCAACGTCGAATTTGTATTCGTTACTCGTGCTCATTAAGCAGTAGGCACCCTTAGCAAGTTTCCAAAGTATAGAATTTTGTTAATTAGCTGGCACTCTACAGGCTTGCATAACATTTACCCGAGAAATAGTGGAAAATGGTATTGTACTTAGTTTCATAACTCAAGCCGATGATGGTAAACTTTTAATTACTGTTTTTCGCGGCCGAAATTTAAATGGCGAAAAAACTGAGCTTTTATGACGACCATTAAACGTTTAATTAAAAATAAATTCACGATGCATAGATACGCTTCATCGAAAGTGTTACGACGAAAACACTCATTGTCAGGTCTAAGGGGCTTATAAATGCTCGGCCGAGATGCCAAAATTGTCGGTTTCCTTATTTTGAGGTGACGAATGCGCATGCAGGTGATTTTAAATTGATGTTTGTGCGATTTAAGATTGCAAATTTCGCGTTGTGTTGTATTCTGTGCCGCGGAGGATCCAGCCTGCAATACTTAAGGATTTCCTCGATCCTGAATTTTGGAAAAGTAAAATCTGGGTTGATTGTAGAATACGGAAGATGGATGTTGTATTCCAAACTCGTCTAGCTTTGCTGCTATTTACCTTATGCAAACAAATCGTCGAGATGTTCACTGTACCCTTGGGGTTACTTCCAAAAGTTGCTTTACATTTATGCTCCACATTACGTAATATAATTGAATTAATAGCTCATGTTTATCACCTCGTTATTGTAATAGCTTGTTTAGATACATGCAAATGCCTTAAGCTCGGCGAATTAGTACGTCGCCTTTTACTAATCAAAAGCCCCAGCAAAACGGGCTAATTCGCGAGCATCAGCATTTCAGCAGTCATACCTAGAATAATATTGTCACTCTCTATATCTTTTATATTAGTACTATACGTAGCGTAGTGACGTCGAAAGCGACGACAACTTCGTGGACGGTGATTTAGGTACGTGTAAAATTTGTACATTTCAACGTCGATTTGCTTCAGAAAGAGCTAACTAAGGCGAAAGGTGGAGAGCGGGACATGGGCCGAGGCAGGGCTGCACGGAGATGTGTAGACTCGATTAAATCGATAATTGAAGCGCCTGCGTTAAATTTCAAGGTTTTTACTTAAACCGTATTATTCTCGGCGCGAATTTTCATACGGTGCGTTTATCTTTTATTTACTTCCTTTCTGTAAAGTTTATTATTTTCATTGTTCTTTTTTGAAAATAATTTTTTTCATTCGTGTCTTTTATTTCTTGTTTCGTTTCGCGTACTAATTTACACAAATATTGACAAAATGTTCGGAGGAATCGGTGGTGGTAAGTTTACTATTTCGAATGTACCATTTTTTTTTATCGAGGGTAGCTTTTATTTCTCAAGTACACGAGACGCTGCTGCGATAGGATTTGATATTGTGTAGTATTTTCACAAGTCTCACGAGACCACGCAGTAGTTTTATCCGCGTGATGTTGTCAACTTTTTGTTAAATCGTGTCGTTATACCTCCCGTTTGGCATATTTTTATAATGTTTATTCAATTAGAGGTATTTTTTTGCGATTTGGATTAAACGCGGATCTCGTCTCGTGTACCTTTGATTAATTTTTTTTTGTAGAGATTACGGCGGATTTTATAGTCTTTCAAAGGTTCGAGTCGAACGATGTGATGGGTAGTTTATTTATGGAAGGCTGCCTTCGATGTAACGAGTAATTACGAAGGTATTATATACGGCGGGATTTTTTTTCTCTCTTTTAAAATGAATAAAACTCGAGTGTTTTGGCTTTTTTTTTCTTTCCTCTTCTTCCTCACCAACGTCTCGTATCGATCTCTGGTAACCTTGCAGAAGGTGAATTATCAAAGGGTGGTTCAACTTATGATAAATTCAGTGTGTTATGTTTCCAAAGTGATACATCTTAGGGGGTATAATGTCCATGGGACTGTTCAGCTCTACATGGGGAGACACAATCACGTACTGTTGTGATAATTTATACAGGGTGTCTCAATTGTGAGTGTACTCCTTTAACGTGGTAAATCGGCGACTTGTTTCAACAATGTGTAGATATGTTTGCCTAATCATACTATTGAAGCAGCTGAAACACAACTTGTGAGGAAAATTAGCATTGACTCAAACATGAAGATGAAACCTTCAAGTAGAGGGCAGTTGTGGTAATTTCTGAAAACAAAAATTACCAAAATGGATGCAACAATATGCTGTTCAAAGAATTGTTTTTATCATTAAAAAAAAAAGTAATCCCTTACTTTTGTAATCAATTGAAAAATACAGGATGTCCCGGGGGTGATGGATACTTTCTGAGAATTGGATAAATGTGAGTCTAACTTCAATTACAAAAAACTTCATACAGGCCCGTAGTTAGGGAGCGTCACCCCTAGCATCACACTTAGCCACCCCTAAAAAATAGAAAAATTTCGTCAATAAGCAAATTTTAACAGGAATTTACAAAAAAAAAATTCTAGTCACCCCTAATTTTTAGCCAGACACCTTTACAAAGTCACTCTGACTACGGACCTGACTTCGTATTTACATGGTTCATACTTCATATCAAAATTTTTGGAGGTGTAAGGCCACAAAGCTTTGAGAATTTTTCTATTTTCAAAATTTGAAGCTCTGCAGAAAAATAGACAAATTTTTCACATGAACTTTTTTGTTTCTCTCAAAAAATTTCATCTACTCCATGTGCCATGAAGTGGGGCTATTAGAGTTTTTTTTTTTTTAATTTTACCGCACCCCAAATAATTTAGGCCCAAAACTGATAACCTCTAATAGGGTAATTGTAGTACTAGTTAAGGTCTGTCATCTGCTAATGCTAATGCTGCGATTTCGCTACCTCAAATACTCTTTGAGGTATAGCTTCTCAAAGGTTAAGCTTTTAAGTTCCTAAATTTTTAAATGCGGGGCAGTTTGGAAAAAGTTGAAATTTCTTCATTTCCAACTATTCTGAGATTTAAAAAAGAAAAAACCCTTTTCAGATGTCAGGAGATCGCTAACATGTGAAAATGTAGTCAGCGTCCTGAAATAGGAAAACGACTCATGTCAGCAGCAGACTTATGAAAATTGAAAAGAGTGTAAAGCGTAATTGACCAACTCCCTTTTCACACATCAAGACATTTTGACCGCATTTTCACATATTAGCAACGTAAGACTTGACATATGGAAATGATGTTGAGCGTCATGGACTTTGAAACTCCTTCTCATATGTCAGATCACAAAAAAAAAAAAGAATTTCCGTAGAAAAAATTTCCCAAATGGCCCCTCTACAGAGACCTCAAATTAATCATGTTCTAATTGAGATACCGTCATCCAGACTTTTATGTGCAACCCGTAAAAATTTTGGATTTCCGGCACACACCATTTTTGAGGCACTCGTGAAAGTTCGAAGGTTGTAAAAAATTACTTTTTTTCCTTTGTTCCTAAAAAAGAATTGATCTTATGTAGAGTGGGGTAAAAAGTATTCCAACCATTCTGGGATCATCTACGGACTGTCTACTTCAATCATAGCCAATAATATCTAGAAAATTTCATCCCTGAATGGAGTAATGTATATTATCAGACCCGATTTCATGGATTCCCAAATAGCCCCGCAATTCCTAAATGGTCCAACTTTAGTCTTTACGCTGTATTGTGAAATTTTGCAATTTTCATGTCTACCTCATGAAATTTAGGAGGGCAGTACTCCTGTCAAGCATTTCTTGTTGTCATTATTCCTTTTTTACGTTTTTAAAGAGCTGTCCACAGACTCCAGACTCACTGGTGAAGTCAGAGAAAAATTCTTGAACCCAATAATGCTGCTAATAGATTTTGCTTAGAAAATATCAATTTTCAACCCCTTGTGGTGATTTTTGTTCATAAAAGGCACCATGTATACATGAAGTTTATGTTGATTGGCCTCGGTTATACTCAATTTAAATATATTACAAATTTAAAAATGTAGCTCCTATTTCAGGAACATCCTGCATTGTATCGAGAATCGAGAACTAATAAAAAATGCAGAAAGATGATGCCAAGGAGAATCTTGTAGAGGAACTGTGAAAAATTGTCTCTACAATTTTTCGACGAAAGAAGTTGGAATTTTCTTAAATAAAAACGATTTTTTAAACACCCCATTGGTCGTTAGTTCAAGTTTCTTACCACGTGACACGTCTCTTGAGATTTGAAGGTTTTATTTTTGCCTGCCACGAAGAAAAAAAAAAATCACCAAAATGAGATCAATTTACTTCTTCGTACGAGAAATCTAATAGTAAATTGGCAGAGAAAGTTTCGAGGTTTAAGAGAAATAAAGCTGAATTGGGAAGACGAAGATGGAATCAAAACGAATGGGGTTCGCGGGACGAAGCTTGAAAAAAAATAAAATGTAAGATAGAGAGTAAATTGCGTGTTGTCAACCAACGGAAGTAGGAATTTTAAAGAGATTTGGTGCTGTAAAGGACTCCCCAAAGAGTGAGTCGTCGACGGAGTGGTCTAAAAAAAAAATCGATTCGGTAAGTTTCTTAAAAAGAAATTGTGTATTTTGGCTGTACGTGATTTGTTTTAGAAGACGTGTGTGGCGAAGTTTTGCCAGAGGTGTGGTTTTTGCCGAAGCTGTGTACGGGAATGAGCTCGAATGGAATTGTGACTAATTGAATAACGCTGGGGTGTCATTTTTTCTGTAAAGTTTGGTACAGTGTCTGTCCAAGTTTTTATATCCTGAAAAATTGATAAAAGAAGTAACATGTTGTATTGATTTGGTTTATGAGGAAATGAGAACGCTTTGCTAAACTTATCATAGCTCGCAAAACATGGTAGCAGAGTGTTGTTTTTTGATCATCCCATTTCTGATATATTTAGTACCTTTCTATTTCGAGAAATGCAATTCCAAATATCCCTCTTCCGTACCTTGGCTCGGTAATAAAACCGAAGTACTGGTATAACCTCGAATAATCGAAATATGTACACTCCTCTTCACTCTTGGCAGTCTTGGCTCCGTTTTCTCCAAAATTAACGACAATGACAAAGTATTTTTTGCGGTTTTACTGGTATCATGTTTCGCGCTCATCGTTCCTAGTTTTTATCAAAAATTGCTTCTTTCGATCTTAATGTCGTATTTCGTATATTTGTTCGTCCAATGGAATTTCCTTTTTGTGCGTCGATATTTCAAGCATTATCTACTTTTTATTTTATTTTAGTGGCGAGAGAAGCAGAGAACTTGGAAATGGGTGTGTTTTATTTTGGAATTTTAGTGAAAAGTTGCATATTCGATACCTACCGTGAAATTTTTACGACAGAGTCGAATATGTTGTAGACTTCCGTTTTGAAGGAGGAATCAATAAGGCTTAAATTGGATTTCACCATTGTTCTCAAAGTAGGCACGAGCCTGAGCATCAATTTTTAGTTACGATTAATTCCAAACTCCATTCTTTCTCCCTTCTTACCTCATTCGGAGTGTAAATTTTCTCATGTTTTGAGGTTTTCAATCTTTGGAAGAATACTAATTGTTCATCATCACTATCATCGGTTTGTATCTATTAGAGATCCTCTCTTGGGGAGGAAAGTCCTTGTCCTCTACTTAGAGGTTTTTGTGCCCAAGGTTTATCACCCCTATTTTTATATGGAGCAGTTGATTTCTTGACATTATTGATTGTTGTTGCTACACCAGCACTCTTTGGGGTAATCTTTCTTCTCATTGGCCAAAATCCAGTGATTTAGACATATCAACCTATTTTGTTTCATTGCTGCTTACATTGTTGAGGTTAATTCAGATGCTTCATCATTTCAATTCAATTTCTATGTAACTGGTATCCCCACCAATTGATGAAAATACCAAATACCAATGAATTGATTGGCTTAATATTCATAACTAATTTTCCAGGTGAAAAGCTAAGTGATACGACAAATATTGTACGCTTCTTGAAGAAAGAGAAGCGACTAAAATAGCAGACGAGTTTCATTTCGAGCCTTTCTCTTTTAATCCCTCCTGCCTCCTGCCCTCCCAACCTTTTCTTCCACCTACATTCTAAATTAGCGCCTACTACATTTGAAATACCAATAATTTGTGAAATCTTCACACGTATGCCACATGAATTGCCTACTTATCCCGAATAGAAATGTGCCTGTATTTTTATTTTCGTCTGAAGATGTTCGATAAGTTGCCTATATTTGTTCCCGTGTGAAGAAATATCGCTGTTTTCCTTCTAAAGTGAGAATGCAAAATCAATACATGAATGTCATATATAGGTTGCATTTGCGTTACATGTTTTTAAAACTGGAGTAGCGTGTGATTTTGGCTCGGTGTGTTGTGAAATTCGGAGTTATGAGGAAGGAAGTTTTTAATTTTTTATATTTGGGTGAATTATGTTTTGGAATAATTGAAAAATTGTTAGTGCCCCCTCCCTATTTTTCGCAATTTTTTTTAAAACTTGGAAAATTTTCTAAAAATCTAAAAATTATACTTTTAAACCTTTCATAATTCTGTAGAGTTGAATCAATTTTTGATGATCAAAATTTTGAAAATTTTACTTTGATAAAAATTGAAAACTTTGGATTTTTTTTCAAAAGTTGGAATAGTGTTGTTTTTTAAATTTTAATAAATTCTAGGAATTGGATTAATTTTCAGTGTTTTGATAAATTTTCACTATTCTCATAAATTTTAAAATTTTTGAAATTTGGGAATTTTATTAATTTTAGTGATAAAGATAGATAAGGCCGAAGGAGAATTTCATCAGATTTTTCCCACCACTAAAACGATTTTGAAGACGATTTTCAACATATTCGTATGAAAAGATTTTGCAAAAGTAGACAAATTTAATAGAGTTTCAAAATTTCGTAAAAATTTGAACTTTTGTAATTTCTAAACTTTGATAAATTTTTAAAATCTACTGAACCTTTAGAATTTGGAACATTTTCCATTTTGAAAAAACTTGCAAAATTCCTGCTTTTTGGTTTTAATATTTTGTTAGACACTCTAGGCTGATTAAAAAATATCATTTGATTAAATTTTCTACTTATTCTGATAATTTTCCCCTGCACAAAAGATAGTAATTAATGCAGTGGTCAATGATGATTTCGCAACATTACAGGTGCATTTTCAATCCCACGCTGGGTACTTCGAGCTAGCATACATTATATGAATCCTAAACCGACAAAAAAAAAACTAGTTTCTCAATAACTGTAGATAAAATAGTACTGGACCATCCGTTGGTCGTGGAATCTGGTCATGTAATATAATGAAGGTTATCCGGTAAAACAGCATATTTAAATTAAGACAGAGTATTCTCATAGGTATTGGTTTAGAATTTCATATCAACTTTTAGCCTACCTATAGAATTCACGATCTTGTAAAATATACCTACATAAATACTTACAGATGTACTTCGAAGCGTAGATATTTATTTATACGCAGGATGGCGCAACTTTTATTAATAACAAAATGCGAGTCAGTTGATAACATGATAGGTGTAGTATCTACTAGTGGATTGTGTTCATTTTACTTTAATTAGGCTTTTTTTTATCAGTACTCTGGTCTTTGATTTTATTCGAGTATGTTTTGTTTTCCGTGTACGCAAATTAAGTTCCCGACGTTAGGTTTAAACGGAGTTAAAAATTTATTCGCGAAAAAGCCATCGGTGCCAAAACCACCTGTAGATGTTGCAGGTTTGTCATGTGATATGATTTTAGGTTTAATAATATAGCTAGATTTAGAGGGGGAAAGAGAGAAAATAGTAAATTACATCGATCTTCTCTTACCTTATAAAATCCGCCGTAATACGTAATTACATCGTAAGAAGGGTGCAGGGAAATCTGTATCGATTACAATTCTCCATATTGTATATACCTGTGCTTTGCAGCAATTAAAAACTTGGGCGAGAAAGCCGAAGGAATATTAGAAGAACAAAAGAAAAAAGTCGAAGAATTAGCCATCGAAAAGAGAAATGCTGCTGCTGCTATGCTAGAACAACAAGTACCTACTTGACAGACTTATTCGACCATATCGTATTCGTTCGATCATTTAAGTACCTATTTCTAATACCATCTTTGTCTCCTCTCTTGTAGAAAGAAAAAATCGGAGACTTGTTATGGCAGACGAAAAGCGACGCTGACAATTTAAGTACCGAAGCTAAACAGGCCGTAGATGGTTTTGAAGATGAAATTGCCAAAGAAGTGAATAAAGCCGCTGATGATGCTACTCAACATGTAATAAGAGTTTCCTTTTTTTTTTTGAGCTTGGTATAGTTAATGGCGATGCTACGAAATGATGTCTAAAGATGGATTTCGCTTTGGGGACGGGGTGAATTTTCAGGTCAGCAGTACGGTTGACGAGAAGTTAAAAGAAAGTGAAGAATTCTTAGACGAGAAACGAGAAGAAGCTGTGAAACAGGCTAGTTCAGCAGCCGAATCTGTGCTTAATCCGTCAAGCGTACTTGGAAAGGCGAAAGGATTTTTAAATTGTTAGTATGATTTTTTTTTTATTTTAAATTTTTAATGGCATGAAATTAACAAGGTGTTTGATAGTTGCTCCAATTTTGTAAATTATTTGGGATGGAGGTTGGCGGGGGGCGGGGTCGGACGTTTTTGAACTTGAAAATTTTTTATCTAGCTGAAAATCTTTTTATCGAACTTGAATTTTTTTTTAATTTCAATTTTTTTCAAGCATCAAGTTTTTCTCGGAATTGCCAAAATCTGAATTTGGTTCTACTTTTTTTTTCTGTTTTTAGTGATTATCCCCCAATTTTTGAATTTAGAATTTTTACGATTCTTTAAATATCTAAATTTTGAAACATAGCAGTTTTCAATTTTTTCTCAGTTTTAGTAACTTTTTTTAATTTTTATTTATTTTAAAATTCCAATATTTCCAACTTTTTAAATTTTCTTCTCACGTTTTAATTTAAGTATTTTCCAAAATTTTATTAATTTTTGATTTTATTTCTATCTGTTTTCTCAATTTTCATTTTTTTTTGATTCGTAAAAGTAATTTGGCTTTTTGACCATTTTTAATAAATTTAATTTTTCTTCTATTTGATGGAAAACACTTTTAGGAATAAAAAATTGGAAAAAAATGAAAAATAAATAGAATAAAATCTGAAATTTAAAAAAAAGTCCATTAATACAAGGACGTTTTTAATGTAATGTTGAAAAAATTCAAGAAAATTCACGAATACTGTTTCTTTTTTAAATAATTCAAACGGAATGGCTAAAAATTTTAAAAATGTAAAAAAAAATGCGAGAACTGGCAAATGGTAAAAAATAAATAATAAAAAAAAACTGAATTAAAAATCGGTAAAAAGTGAAAAAATTGACAACTGCAACTTCAACATTGGAAATTAAAAATAATTTGTAAAAGACTTGTGTGTGGAGAAGGGGGAGAGGAAATGAACATTTAAAAAGCTGTAAACTACTGAAAATATTTTTAGAAATGAGCACCATAAAAATGCAAAAAAGTTATAATTTAAAAAAATTCATAGGTACTAATTTGAAAGAATTGACATTGGAAAATTATTAGAAAATGAAAATGATGGTGGAAATCAAAAAATGAGAATTTATTTAAAACAACTATAAAAACTAAATATTTTGAAGAATTAATAAATTTAAAAAATGGAAATTTGTGAAAATGGGGGGGGGGGGGATAATATTTAGAAAATAAGATAAAATTGTAAGTGACCAAGAACTGGAAAAAAATGTTTAAATATTGAAAATATTTTTCAAAAATTTGAGATGGAGAATAATAAAAAAATTGAAACAGTAAAAAATGAAAAAAATAAGGATTTAATAAAAATTGAAAATGGCTGAAAATTTGAAAAAAAGAATACATAAAATTTTGAAACTCCAAAAAAATAAAATAAAATATGATGAAAAAATGAACATTAGAAAATTCTCAAAAAATGATAATAATATAAATTTGAATAATTTAAAAAAATTCACTGAAAATGGGGGGGGGGGGTGGAAGTTCTGAAAAAATGAATTATTGAATGTTTGAAAAATCAGTAAAATATTGTCCATTAATTAAAAAAAAAAAAAAAAAAATTTATTAAGAATTTGAAAATTGAAAAGCAGAATTTGAGAAGAACAGATGATATTCTGTAGGAAAAAAAAATGAAAAAAATACCTAATAATAAAAACGCTAAACATCTCATTCTTACAAATTTAAATTACTTTACTTTAATTTAAATAAAGATTATAAGTTAAATTTTATTAAACTATTAATTTTCAAAATTAAAAATAAAAATCTTAAAATAATTTTATATTAAATTAATTTAATTAATAATTTATTTTATTAAAAAAAATATATTAATTTATTATAAAGATAATTTAACGTTCACAAATGAAAAAATTGTAACTGTAAAAAATAAACATGAAAAAATAATTTAAAAAAAAAGAAATAACAAAATGTTGAAAAAGAAATAAATACAGCTAAACAAAACTTGATATTTAAAGAGTCAGTTAAAATTATATATCTACTTCTTTTCAGTTCTACTTTTCAAAGATTTTTATTTAATTTTAAATTTAAAATTATTTTCCAATTTTCATTTTTTTTTCTTCATTTTTTTATATCTTCCTATTTTTTTTTTTTTTCATTTTTCTCAATATCCAGCATTTTCAATTTTGTAAAAAAATTTTCAATTTTCAATTTCCAGACTTTTTTTTTCAATTTTGTGTTATCATTATTTTTTCAATGTACCTATAATTTCCCCCATATTTCATTTTTTTTTGTATTTTTTATAATTTTCAAGATTTATCCTTTCATTTTCATTTTTCCTGTGAATTGTTTCAGTTTATATATTTTTTTTCATTTTTGTTAAATTTTTTCAATTTTTGATTATTTTTAAATTTGCATTTTTTTTGGTAATTTCTTCAATTTTTTATTTCTTTTAATCTTATTTTATTTTTCATTTTTTCCTCTAATTTTTTATTTTAAAAAGAAAGTCCATTCCTTTGTTTTTGTTCTTTCCCCCCCCCCCCCCCCCCCCCCCCAACTTCTATAAAAAAATAACAAATTGCAAAAAATTATTGTTCAATTTTCGACATTGATGATGAAAATATTCGTTTTCTAAATGGAGGGGGGGGGGATGTTACAAACTGAAGATAGATTCTATAAATTTTACATCGAGTTCTATTACAATGTTCTGCCTTTTACTGGGGAAAATTATTGATCAATTCATACCTAATTAATTTTTAGAATACGCATCTCTCACACTCGATAGTCGATACGAGTAATTTCACGAAATATAAACCTAAATCTACGCATTGTCATATACTTACCACAATAACACTGATTACATTCATAATATTAATCTTTTGTTGCAGTTTGAACTTTGTTTAATGCTTACTAACCAAGTATCAGCTTTAGAAGCAGCCTATATAAAAGAAAAATCAAAACAAACGCTTGCATTTCAACTTAACTTTAACATTTCTAACTTTTTCCCCTCTTCGTTTGTATAATTTTAACTATCTATCGGTTTGTTTGTTTTTTTACATCTTAACGTACTAATTATGATCACTCTTATCAAATTAACAACGTGCTAGTTACTTAAATTTAGTAGATATACTGTGCATAAAGGTACTCATACCGGCAATAGGTAGCTCTCCTTCTGTCACCTCCTTCCGTCTTTTTTCTATGACATCTCAACGTATTTAAATCGTCTAAGAGGAAATCTAATTCTCGAATGCTTTGAAAAAATCTCTTCAATTTGCCACAATGTTCTAGTTTCATAATGAAAGTGTGTTCATTTTATTTTTCTTTATATTTTTTTAAACGCCTCTTCTCCCTTTATTAACTTTCGAACGGTTTTCAATTCTATCCAGCTTTCGCACTAACAGGATTTTTCTGATCGAGTAACTAAAAATGTATTTAATTTTAAAAACGCGCACTGCTCAAGAATCACGACGTCGATGTGAGACGAAGGATTTTAAATACGTTTAGATCTTAGCGCATACGAAGATCTAGATCGAGCTTAATTAAGTAAAAACTTGCAATTGGACGATTAGTTGTAGGTGAAAAATGGAATAAAAATGAAGCCGAGTCGAATTATACCGGTTTAGTACTTTTTAGAAATAATTTTCATACGATAATATGTAAATATTAAAGCATATTGTATTAATTTGGCCCATATTTTAAAATATCATAATATAACGTGTTAATTAATAGGAAACGGGCTATAAAGACGCTTAAAATACCTACCTATCGGGTTCCAAAACGACGATCCAATCGGTGGGTAGGTATTTTTTGTATTAAAATTGCGTAACGATAAAATTTAAAAATATTTGATCGTATCGTTTACTCTTGAACAAGATCTCAATGAGCATTTATTACGTGACTAATAATTATGAAATTTTGATTTTTCAGAATTTTCAGATTTTTTTCCTACTCATTCGGATGTAATTTTAAATCAAAAAAATATGTCGAAGATGAAATTATTATATTTTTTTTTTAGGGTAATTCTTCCATTATGAATCAAGCCAAGTTACCAATAGTTACCTGTCTGTTTTTTTTTCACTTAATAGCGCAGATGTCTGTTTTTAATGGTTCATCCATTCAATATTGTGTCGAAAATAGGAACCTCGTGCAATAATTCAATAGCATGTAGGAAGCTACATAGAACAATACGTTGTGTATATCGAATAAGTTTAACAATTATACTCGTTTGTAGAATTTAAAAATATATTTTCAGATGCGTTGAAATAAATCTCATGTTTTGTAGTGTTTATTTTATTAATTATTATTATATGATTATTATTTATTATAACAACGTTACAGCAGAATTGTAAATATTTTACCAACACAAATACAACATTTAATGGAACTGAGATGTGTATTTTTGATTAGGAGATAAATAAATGTATATGATTCAGTCTTCGTGTGGTTCTCCTCCTTTTTCTGACAATTACATGTTTATTGAGAAAATTGATGATAATTGGGCATATATGGTTCAAACTTTTCGCTCGAAATTGAGCTACAATATTATAAGCCAGATTTATAATTATGACCAATGGCAGAAAATGAAGCAATATAAAATGTTGTACACAACCCACCTACCCACCCACCCACCCATCCGTCCATCCCTTCAGATCTCTTCTGAGGTACTCTTTGAAAAAGATTACTTAATCCCCAACACTTGAATGAACTTTTAAAGCAATGCAAGTAATTTACAATTTATCAAGCAGTGTCAGACCTTATTATTGTGAGCTCTAAAAAATGTATGCAGGTTCTTAAGATGAAAAAATTAAAAAAAATTACCATCTAGGTACCTAGTCATTAAAAAAAAAAAAAAAAAAAAAAAAAAAAAAAAAAAAGACTTCTTGAATTCTGTTTTAAAGATTTATATTTTTCAAAATTGATGAAATCTTCCAATTTTTTAAATCAAGTCAAACGTGACTTTAACAAAATTTAAAAAAAAATTCTCACAAATTTTGTAGAAAAAAAAATGGAAAAAATGAATGGAAAACCATCTTTCCCCACCACAAAAAAAAACTTAAAAAACGCATTTCAAAATTTTTGGAGTTTTTTCTCAATTTTTTTCAAGAAATAATATTTTTGTTTTAATTTTTGTAGTAAAAAACTAAAAATCTCAATTATTTTAGGAGTAAAAAATTTTTCAATTTTTTTTTGGACCAAGAACACCTTCGATTTATTTTTGTAGGAAAAATTCTGAACTTTTTTGGAATGAAAAATATTCATCTCAGTTTTTTTAATAAAGAAATTTTAACTAATTTTTTTTGATTGTATTGATTTTTAGGTACCTTGCTTTGTGATTTTTTTTTTTGAAAAAAAGTTTTATAACATTTTGTGGAAAAAATTACTTGACTTTTTGAACAAAAAATTCATAATTTTTTTATGGTAGGTAAAGCATTTTTCAAATTTTTAGGGGAAAAATTTTTTCAATTTTTTTTTAAAAGTGAAATTATTATTTTTGAAGTACCTATTTGAATTGAAACGTCTGCGTCTCTCAATTTTTTTGGTAAAAAATTTATGTATTTTTATGGAAAAAAAAAATCACTTTTAAAGAAAAAAATACCAATTATTGAGCAATAGCGTTAATTTTTTGCCTCACTTTTTTGAAGTGAAAAATTTCTGCATTTCTTTGAATAACAAAACTATGTAATACGAGTTAAAATTTTTGTTAAAAACGATTTTTATAATTTTTGTTACAAGCAATATTTTTAATTTTATTGTTTGAAAATCACAATTTTTATTCAAGTTGAAAAAAAAAACAATTTTTTATTTTCTTTCCTAACAAAATTACAAAAACCAAAATTTTCAATTTAAAAAAAAATTGTTTGAATAATAATCGCAGTTTTTGTTGATGACTGAAATTTATCAATTTTTTCGAAAACAAAACTTGTAAATTTTTGTTGCAAAAATTCATATTTTTGTATCAAAAAAAATATAATTGTTTTTGTTTAAAAAAATTTTAAACAATTTTGTTGGGAAACATTTTGAATTGTTTTTGTTGAAAATACCATATTGTTAGAAATCGAAATTTTCAAAGTTTTGCTGTTGAGATTTTTAAAGAAAATTTTTAATTTTTTTATTTTTTTCTTAATTTTCCCTAAAAAACAAATCAATTTTTTTTTTTTTTTTTTTTTAATTTTTAATTTTTTCCCTTTTTTTAAATAAAAATTATCTACTCAAAAATATCAACTCCAACTGTACTAATGACCCTTATAGTTTTTTAAAACCATTTTTAATCATATTTAATTCATTCTTTTTCTTTAGATCGATGATCGATAGAATAATTTTATTTTCATCGATTTTTTATTGATTCAATTTGCCTACTTCCTGTTTTGAATATTTTATTTTTCAATTTTATTTTTTATTTTCACTTCTTCAGTCATTTTTCATTTTTTATTGAAAAAAAAAAAATTGCATTTGTAATTTTGAATGAGTTTGAAACATGAAAATAATTTTTGAAATTTGATGTCATGGCTAACGCTCTCTATAGTATTTTACCGTAAGCTCTTTGACGTTGTTCCCCTCCCGCGTAGAGGACATCTTATCAATGTTATCATTGTGAAGTGAAATAGGTAGTGATCAAGCTTTTTTGAACTTTTTTAGACCTCAAATTACAGAAAGTACACCAAATTAACATGATTTTACGATTTTAAGTTATTTTCTCCCAGTATTTTACTTCTGCAGTTTACAAATAGTTCCTATCCGTATCGTTCACCACATAATGAGCTTTGTTTTTAGCTCCATCAACGAACTCGTCTTTATTAGCCATAATGTCGGGTAATTTGAGTAATTTTAATATTTCAGTTTAATTTTCGTATCAGTTAGCTAGTGCAGATGATGCTCAATACGTCCATCATAACTCGAAAGACGATCATCTCTCAAGCTTAAATGAAGCTCGTGTCATAAATTGTCGTGTTTCAACTTCAGCTACTAATTATAAGAACTTCTCAAATCTACTCTATGGTCGATTGGAACCAATTTACTCGAATTGAGCAACATAATTTTATAGATGAAATAATTGTATCTAATTTTCGTCACTCATGCATTCGTTTTCTGGCTTGTTTTCAGATACCGAACCGATCAGAAGCGAAGAAAAACCCACTAGTTGTTGGAACTTGGAGCCAAAAAATGGTACTCGTCGTTCGTCGAAATACACGAAACACAACGGTAAAATTCAAATAATTTCTAATCCGTATTTCAGAACAAAACACACCAAAGACAAACACCACCGAAAGAACCGATGGTTCTCGAGTCGATGCTAAAATCCAATCCCAGTCTCCAGACTGTACCATTTGTTACCTTCCCATTTCACAACCCCAGGGGCAAGTCGTGCTCGAGGAATGCGGCCATAGATTTCATTCTGGGGTATTATTCTTATTATTTGAGCATTTATGTGTATTTCGTAATACTCATCATGGGCAATGGGAGCTGATCACGATAAAATTACATTACAGTGCATACGAATATGGATGAAGCAAAAACGAACTTGTCCATTTTGCGCCGGATTTTCTCTTCTGCCCGAAGAATATCCTCGTCTATGACACTGTTGACTTGACTATGCTTGAATAGTTTTTACCATTTTTAAATAAGGTTGTGTTTATTTTCGTTCTCGACAGTTGTAGAATTGACAAAAAAAATGTGACTATTTTACAGAATACGATTTATTGAAATATTGATCATATAGTATAATAACGATATAATATTTACAAGATACAATATTACATAATACACATTAATAATATTAATGATGATACCGTAAAATTACAAACAAAAAGATACAGCGAAAAGAAAAGAAGAAAAATTGACTAAACGAAAAATATCATCCAGAATACCAAAAACATGGCTAAAAATAAGAACATTTTTGATACTAGCGGTCTTCTATCTAAATTATCGGTTTGATTATCGCCTACAAAAAATATTACAAAAATATTCAGTATACGATAATGGTAAAAATGAAGAAAAAGTGAACAATACAATAATAATTTTCCATTTTAGTAACGTGTTTTATAAAAATAATGAGATAGAAAATTGGTTGGAACGGAGGGAGAAAAGTAATTCGTTTTTAAAACTGGCACCTTTTCGGTGATTAACACTATTCACACTGGGAACGAGTCTTTAGTGAATTAGATATAAAAAAATTAATAAAAATACTCGATACATTTTTACGTGGAAAAATGAAAAATATGAGTCATCCATTGTATGGAGGTTCGGTGATCGAGAATAGTATACGGTGGATTTACCATCCTGATCTACCCTGAGAAGGTATTCGACTAGACCGCCGCATACTATTTTACAGTGTTGTTTATCGATGAGAAACAAAAATGAAGCGAATAAAAGCTAATTACGACGATAATGAAAGAGGGAATGAAGACACGTAATGCTCTGTATTGCGAGAGATTTCATGACCGACTTTAAGCGTACACGAGCCAAGTTACCAAGAACAAGGCGACGAACACCATCATTCTTGTTAAAAACGCCTCATCTTCCTCGTTGATATCACCAGCTGCTAAAAGCAAATTTGGTGTAATGCGAATTGAATTTTTAATAAATAGAAATCCTCGCAAGGACGAGCCACCTACTTTGCCATGTTACAAGAGAAAGAGAGAAAAATTCGGGAAAAGCGACAGCGAGAAAGACCAAGGAAAGAGTTACTAGAAATGGAAAACTATCTATGGTGGTATATTTACCTTGCGGATTGTTGTGCGAGTTTGTCGTGTTGAAAGCCGATATGAATAGATTGAATGGGAATGCTCCGATGCCGAAGGACAGATGAAACGAACCGTCGACGAAACCGAATCCGGGGAATCCCTGTAAAAACGCAGCAGACAGTAGAATCGTACGAAATACAAGATAAATCGAGTCTGCAGGAAGGTTTGAGCTTACAGTGTTCGACTCAGCTTCAGCTCTCTGGCCTGGTGGTCGGGGTGGGACTTTGTTCCTGCGAAAACAAGGATAATTTCAACAGTTGGCCAATAACCGAACGTCGAATTTAATTAATCCCAAACGTACCTGGGATCTTCCTGGTTAGTACTGCCTCGACCGTACAAAGGTATAACTTTATCTTTGCTTATACCGGATTTACAAACCGGACATAGTTTCTTATTCGGCCTCGTTTCCAGCCATTGATGTAAACAAGGCCAGCTATTGCAACAAACCAAACGTACGTTAGATTACGTCAAATTTACACGAAATACCTCTCAAGAAACGATTGGATCCCCACGATCGGCTATTTTTACGGAGAGCCTTTGCTGATTCATTTGCTCGCCTTGAATTTTTTACCAAGTCCAGTTCTACATAAATACTTTATATTCAAAATTGGAAGGGAGGGAGGGGTCCAATCGAAATTTTTGTAATAACTAAAAGTATTTGTAAAACTTCAAGCTACAACTTTTGTTTGAATTTTTTTTTAATTGGGCCCCTTACCTCCCCACAGTTTTTAATAATGTATTAATGTATTTTGAATAAGTGTGAATAAGTTATATTACTCAAAATTAGTGATGAAGGAGGGGTCCAATTGAAATTTTTGTTATAACCAGAATTATTCCTAGTACTTCAAGCTACAACTTTTGTTTGAAATTTTTTTTCAATCAGGCCCCTTACCTCCCCACTGTTTTTAATAATGTATTTGAATGAGTTGGATTATCCAAAATTGGAAGGGGAGAGAGGGGTCCAATCGAAATTTTTGTCATGGCCAAAATTTCTCCTAAAAATTTGAGCTACAACTTTGTTGCAAAATTTTTCAATGGACCCCTTCCCCCTTCAATTTTTAATTAGTATTTTGGGAGTGTTATGCAAAATAAATTGAGAGAGAGGGGCTCAATTGAAAAAGTTTTCAAACAAAAGTTGTTGCTTGAATCTCCACTAATACATTTGGTTATGACAAATATTGCGATTGGACCCCTCCCTCCCTTCCAATTTTGAATATAAAGTATTTATGTAGCACTGGACTTGGTAAAAAATTCAAGGTGAGCAAATGAAACAGCAAGGGCTCTCCGTAAAAATAGCAGATCGTTGGATACTCGCAGTACTGATTATTTGGCACCATCGAAAATTTGCCAAGTTCAATACTGTATAGATGCGTAAATTCAAAATTGGAGGGCAGGGAGGGGCCCAATCACAATTTTTGTAATAATAAAAATTATTTATAAGACTTCAAACTACAACTTTTGTTTGAAATTTTTTTCAATTCGACCCCTACCTTCGCCAATTTTTAATAATATAAGTATCTAAAGTGATCGAAGTTCTATTATGCTAAATTTGAGGGGAGGGGAGGGTCTAATTGAAAACTTTATAATAACTGAAATTATTTGTAATACCTCAATTTACAACTTTTGTCTGAAAATTTTTTCAGTTGGACTCCGTCCCTAGTTTTGAAAAAGTATCTGCCTGACATTATGTGAAATCAGAGGAGAGGGAGCGATCCAATCAAAATTTTTGTAATAAGCAAAATTATTCCTAGGATTTCAAGCTACAACTTTTATTTGAAATTTTTTTCAAATTAGCCTCTTCCTCTCTCGCCATTTCATTTCTTCGGAGTATTATGCAAAATCGGTGGGGAGGGAGGGGTTGAATTGAAAAAATTTTCAGACAAAAGTTCTATCTTGAATTCCTAGGAATAATTATTCTGGTTATAAAAATTTTGGTTGATCCCCTCCCTGCCCTCCAATTTTGAATTTTACGTATGTACGAAGTATTAATGGTGCCAAAAAATCAGTACTGCGGGGATCCAATCGTCTCGAGAATACAACACGTACCAGAATAAATGCCCACACATACTGATGACAGCATCTTTAGCAGTATCTAAGCAAATATTACATTCGAACATTTGGTCATCGCGATCCTTGCCATCGTCGTTTGATTTGAAACTATCGCTAGAACTCGAAGCTGGTTTTTTACTGGTACTGCTCATTGCGACCAAATCTAAAGTAAACGTAAAACGATGCCATATTAATGAAACGTGGATAATTTTTAATTATGGTGGGGAAAAAAAATCGATAACTTACCTAATTAAATTCGACTAGCGATGAATTTTTAAATATCCACTCGTAGCACCCATACATCTGCAAAATACGTAAAGGGAAATTAGAATATTACGTCGAACCAATAAATACATCCGAAAATATGATTAATAATATTCATGGGCAGCCAAAATGACAACTTTTTATCATCGAGTCAATATTTTCCACTGTATTATTGACGTAAATAATCGGACCAATGAGCGATCCCTAATCATAACCATATCTGTTTTTAACCAATCAGCGATCAGATAGTGTACTGATAACGGGAAGCTGATGTTGATTTTCATTGCGTACTTTTACTTTTGGTTGAATTTTTCCTAAGGCTAATTTAATTATAGAAAGGAAAACTTACTACCTGAAGGGTCTATTAAAGAGTAGACTGGAACCTTTGAAACAATGGAAATTAAATGAGGAGTAGAAATGACGAATAAGAGGATTTAAAAAGTGGAATCGTATACGTGATTAAAATCAGGGCAACGTCAGACTTTTCAAGGGAAATGGATTCAGCGATATCGTTCGCGAATAAATTAGTAGTATTTGATGGAAAGTATTTACCTGAGTACTCGGACGTGTAATGGATAAGTTCCGTAGTATTTTGAATCTATTATTTGCACTATTCTACTTGATATTTCAGTTTATAGTTTTATTCAATATCCATTTTAATTGCACCACCTTTCTGAATGGTTGTTTTTTTGACAGCCTGACGCGAGATTTTAGGGAGGGTGCATTTTACACTGTAACACAATCATCCTAGCGCGTTTTACCGAATTATAAGGGCAAATCAACTCTTTTGCTTGTCATAGTCCCACGTCCGTAAAATGGGTAATGCAGTGTATTTTAGCAATTCCCATTATCGCATATATGCATATTCACGTTATATCAAAACAATGGTTATCATTTGCATATTTTTTACGAGCGTCTTCCAATTTTTTATTACTTTTGAAATTTGAATGCATCGAATTAATTTTCTTTCCTCACGCCGAAATGGCTGTTTGTCATCATTGTGGATCTGCATTTCTGTACACTAAAGCACCGATGATGGAAGTCACATTTTTTTCAACTTCGAGGTTTTTACGTTTTTTGAATTTTGGACACTTGTAGGTTCATAAACAATAAAAATCTCGGAAGTCGAAAAAAAATGGACTTCCATCATCGATGCTTTAGTGTACAGATTTGCGCACAATAGTAATTTATATAGGCATATTCGCGGAGTACACAAGTTTAAATGGCCTCTGAAAAGTACTATTAATGCTACTGCAGCAGAGAAAACCCATTGCGGCCAATGTTCGGCCACCTTTAATAACAGAACGTCGTTAAGTAGACATCAAAAGAAAAATCATCGCCAGGATGGTCATCAACAGGATGGATTAATTCCTAAAAATACAAATCATGATACAAATACAATAGATATATAATAATTTTAATTCAATAAAATGGCATTAATAATATATTAATATTTGTTCGTGATGGACTCGAAATCGGATAATATTATGGAGAAGTTTTTAACTTGCGTCTATGGACAGTATGAATGTGTCAAGTCCAGCACTTGTCACTACGTAGCTACTGGATATCAAAATTGGAGAGGAGGGAGGGGTTCAATCAAAATTTTTGTCTCAACTAAAATTATTCATAAAACTTCAAGCTATAACTTTTGTTTGAAAAATTTTTCAAATGGACCTCTCCCTTCCAACCAATTTTGGATAATGTAACTTGGCTTAGTCAAAATAAGTTACATTATCCAAAATTGGTGGGGAGGCAGGGATCCATTTGAAAAAAATTTCAAACAAAAGTTGTAGCTTGAAGTTTTGCGAATAATTTTAGTTATAACAAAAATTTTGATTGAACCCCTCCTTCCTCTCCAATTTTGATATCCAGTACAGATGTAGTGACGCGCGCTGGACTTGGTAAAATTCAAGAGTTGCGAAAAGGATCAGTTCGCGAACGTTCGTCGGTCGTGAGGATGATTGTGTTACAGTGTGAAATGCACCCTCCTTAAAATCTTGCCAGCCTGACAGGCTGATAACCTCGAAAAACCAAGAACCCGGAAAAAATACAAAGAATTATTTCGATGGATGCCGTTAGGAGCGCTGTTAACTGTTATAAATTTCTAGCTCTTCTATATTATTTATCGAGTGTCTGATTGCCTGATTGGGTATTTTTTCGTGGCAATCAGCCTAGAAAAGAACGGTTTGTTTCGGTCTTTGTTCTTTGAGGTTTTGTCCAACTCCAAGTCCAACTTCGCGTACTTTACCTACGTATTGTTTTACTTTTGAGTTTTGACTTTGAGTTTTATTCCAATTTCCAAGGAGTGTAAGATTTTTTATTCTAGGTAAAGAAATGGGGGAGGATTTTTTCATTTTTTTTCTTCTTTGTACTGTAATAGGTGGGGCGGAGATTTTTTAATTCTAAAAACTGAATTTTTTCTCTAGAAAAACCTGAGTTTTTTTTTTACTCCAGAAAAAATTTTCTAATTCAAAAAAATTAAGAGACTGAAATGTTCCTAATTTCAAGTTTTCGTTCAGTGTTTAAATATATATTTTTTTTCTTCAAAAAATTGAGATTTCTTTTCAAAAAAATTAAGATTTTTTTTCTTCAAGGAAAGTGAAAGATTTTTTGCTACAAAACACTAATAATTTTTCCCCAAAATGTTTTAGAATTGAAAAAAATCAAAAAAAATGAGGTAAAAAATTGAAAAAAAATTTATCAATTTTTATTACATCGAAAAAATGACAAATTTTTTCATATCTACTCCAGGAAAATCAAATAAGCACCATCTTTCATTCCAAAAAATTCTTTCGCCAAAAAAATTAGAAAAATATTTTCGTATAGGCCTACTTCAAAACAGTGGAGATTTTTCCCCAAAAAAATTGAAAAAAAAAACTTTGAGGTCATTTTTTTGAAATTATGATTTCTTCTCTACAAAAATTGGAGGTTTTTTGAAAAAAGTGCAGTATTTTGTACCTACTTCAAGTAGGTAGGTAGGTGTAACTTTCAAGATAGTGTGAAAATTCTAGTAAAAATTTTTGAAACAATAAGTAATACCTAATATTGAGTTAAAATTAAATTAAATAATTATTGAAATCAAAAACCGATGAAAGCTTATAAAGTTAAAATTTTCAAAGAATCAATTTCACAAAGGCTAAGGTTAATCAGAAATTTTATTAAAGTGAGTTGAAATTGAAGGAAAAATGCCTTGAAATTTTGAAAAATGACGAATCAAAATTAGAATAATTGAGAAGAGATTTTTTATTTATTTGTGTTCCTCAAATAGTATAAGATTTCATTAACTCATCTTAAAAACAAATCTCAAAATTACATTTCCCTTCTAAAAAATTAGACAGATTGATTCTCTCCCCCCTCCCTCAAAAATGTTTGGTATTTTGCGCAAGAAAATATTTCAGTTTTTTGAGACCAAAAATATTACAATAATTTTTATCAAAAAAAAAATCGTGAAAAAAGTTTTCCATTTTTTTAAATACGAGTAGGTAGGTAATAAATTTTTTCATTTTTTCAGAAGAGAAAGGTAAAAAAATAAGTATTTAATTTTCTCCGAGAAAAATATTCTGACATTTTTTTGGCGGACTAATTAAAAAAAAATCAGATTTAATTGCAATAAAAAATAATGCTGAAGTATAACTAGAGTAAGGATAATTTTTTTGATGTCCTGATAAAAAGTTTCAATGAATGGGCGATTTGAGCAAGAAGTTAAGTCCTTCCTATTTTTTGAGCTTTGCTTTTAAAATGAAATCTTTCTTTTATTTTTATCAGGAATGAAAAACGAGAAAGTCTCATATCAAGTTATAAATTTTTATCAATTTCTAAGGGAAAAAGACTTAATTTTGTGTACCTACAGTAGAACCTCGATTATCCTATTTCTTGATTATTCGAGCAAAAAATTTGAACAGATTTCTTTCAACTATGTTTTTTTTAATAAAAATTGGTTAATTTCCTTTAGTAGGTATCAGTTTTCCTTTAACTTTTACACTTAACTACAATATTAGTACCCGGAAAAAATTCAGAGATTTTTCCCCTCAAAAATTTTGAGAAATATAATAGGTAGGTATACTTTTTTCGTTTGAAAAAATTTTATTCCAATTTTTTTTAATCCAAAAATTAGGAATTTTTCATTTTATAAGGGATAGAAATTTAAAAAAAAAACTAACGCGCTGCGTTAATTAGGGATTTAATAATTAATTTTTAAAAATCGCGAAATTTACATAAGAACCAATGTAATTTGAAAAAGGATGCCCACTTTCATATGGCGCATCCTCATCTGCGCAATGATAACGCAGTGAACGAAATGATTCGCCCGGCCCGATATACGAATGAACGTAACTTCGCGAATCGCGAAACCGAAACGATTCAGTCGTTCATTTCTTTACTGATAATTCTTATCTAACCGAAAATGACATGTGAGGAGGCACGAATTTAAACGTTTTACGTTTAAATTTTTCCGCGATTATTTTACTTTATAATTGTATTATTTTATAGTTTATTACCGGATGAAGTGACTCTTAACACAAAATGGCTGAAACGGTGGACGCTGTCAGTTCGTTTGCATCGCACTTCAAAGACTGCGAACCCTCCGACGACTCTAGTTCCTTCGAAGTGGAGAAATTCGACGAAAACAAACTCACATGGCCTTCTTTGAGACATTTCGTCGTGAAAACACCCAAATTCGCCACTGCAGGTATATCAAATGAAATTCCACCTACCGAAAATCCTACCTTAGCTCTGAACGAGTTCCAAATCGAATCGTCTCTGAAAGGAAACATACGTAAAGCTGGCACAGCTCTGAATCCAGAAGGTGATCTAATCGGTCTACAGCTAGAATTACAATCGATCATCCATCAGTATAAGGATTTATATTACACCGAGAGGAATTTCGAAACCAGTGAACAAATCAGATTGGTTTATTGCATACATTTGTTGGATCACGTGCTGAAATCACGTTCGATAATTACGGCGAATAATGCCTCAGTTACTAGTAAATTCGACGTACCTGATGAGATGCGAGATCAAGGGGTGGTCCGACCTAAGGTTCTGGTTCTGGCTCCTTTTAAGGATTCGGCGTATAAGTGAGTTCTTCCTTTGTGGTAACAACTGATTGAGCATTCATTTATGTTGAAAATTTTTAGTTGGTGATTAATCTGGATGTGTATTTTTTCTCCTAGGATTATCAATATGTTATCTACGTTGATGTTCCCTCATCAAAAAGGAAACGTAGTGAATAGGAAAAGGTTCCAAGAAGAGTTTACCGGAGAAGAGATATCTGTATCTCAGAAAACATCTCGACCAGAAGATTTCTCTAAAACTTTCGCCGGAAATATCGACGATAATTTCAAAATTGGCATAGCTATTACTAAAAAGAGTCTCAAAGTATGATTTTTAAACCATTACTGGCGTATTTTTATATATTCTGTGATTAGTAATGGGATATTTTTTGTATAGCTTTATACAGATTTTTACCATTCGGATATTATTATCGCTTCTCCTCTCGGATTACGTATGGTGATCGGTAGCGAAGGCGAATCAGATTACGATTACGATTTTCTATCTTCTATCGAAGTTTTAATTCTCGATCAAACTGACGTATTCTTAATGCAGGTAAAATAACCCATCGAAAGAATTTTATTATTCCATTTTTGAGAATATTTATTTATTCGACGGATAATTTCAGAACTGGGATCACGTACTGCATGTAATGGATCACGTGAACTTACAACCTCGCAAATCGCACGACACCGATTTCTCCAGAGTGCGGTACTGGGCTGCCAATGGCTGGTCCAAATACTACCGTCAGAATTTAATCTTCTCTTCTCATCCTTTGCTTCAAATATCCGCCTTGGTCAGCAGAAAATGTCACAATTACGCCGGATGCGTTAGAACAAATAATCCTATAACTCAGGGCACGATTAGTCAAGTCGTTGTGTCGATACCTCACGTAAGCTTCATTAAATTGAGAAGTATTGTCGAAGAAATGGGCTTGATTTGAACGATTTTCTCAGATATTCCATCGATTGGCTGATACAACTCCTATAAAAGCTGCAGATGAACGATTCGACGTTTTCACTCAGAAATTACTGCCGCAGTGTCAAGATAACTTGAAGAAGGGAGTGTTGATCTACGTCCCTTCGTATTTCGATTACATCAGATTAAGAAATTACTTCATTAGCGAAGCTATAAGTTTTACGGATATTTGCGAGTATACCAAGGTAGCTATTGGCACGATCGCCTATTTTTACGGAGAGCCTTTGCTGATTCATTTGCTCACCTTGAATTTTTTAACAAGACGTACAGTGCTACATAAATACTTTATATTCAAAATTGGAAGGGAGGGAGGGGTCCAATCGAAATTTTTGTAATGACTAAAAGTATTTGAAAAACTACAAGCTACAACCTTTGTTTGAAATTTTTTTAAATTGGGCCCCTTACCTCCCCATAGTTTTTAATAATGTATTTTGAATGAGTGTGAATAAGTTATATTACTCGAAATTGGCGGGGAAGGATGGGTCCGATATAAATTTTTGTTATAACCAAAACTATTCCCAGTACTTCAAGCTACAACTTTTGTTTGAAAATTTTTTCAATTGAGCCCCTCTTTCTTCCACTTATTTTGCATAACACTCCCAAAATACTAATTAAAAATTGAAGGGGGAAGGGGAAAGGGTCCAATTGAAAAATTTATGCAACAAAGTTGTAGCTCAAAATTTTAGGAATAATTTTGATCATGACAAAAATTTCGATTGGATTCCTCTTTCCCCTCCAATTTTGGATAATCGAACTCATTCAAATACAATATAAAAACAGGGGGGAGGTAAGAGGCCCAATTGAAAAAATTTTCAAACAAAAGTTGTGGCTTGAAGTACTAGGAATAATTTTGGTTATAACAAAAATTTCAATCGGACCCCTCCTTCCCCACCAATTTCGAGTAATATAACTTATTCATACTTATTCAAAATACATTATTAAAAACTATGGGGAGGTAAAGGGCCCAATTGAAAAAATTTTCAAACAAAAGTTGTAGCTTGAAGTTTTACAAATACTTTTAGTTATCCCAAAAACTTCGATTGGACCCCTCCCTCCCTTCCAATTTTGAATATAAAGTATTTATGTAGCACTGGACTTGGTAAAAAAATTCAAGGTGAGCAAATGAATCAGCAAGGGCTCTCCGTAAAAATAGCCGATCTATTGGCTGATTTTGATCTCAGAGACGATTCCAAACGACTTCTAAATGCGATTTTTTTCTTCAGGATAAAAAAGTAGCCGAAGCTAGAGATATGTTCTTCCATTCCGAAGTGAATTATTTATTGTACAGCGAAAGATTCCATTTCTTTATGAGGAGAAGAGTGAAAGGAATTCGACATTTGATATTTTACCAGTTACCAACGTTTCCACATTTCTACAGTGAACTTTGTAACTTAATGAACGTAAGAATTTCGGTCTTTAATACCATTTAGAAGGTATCTATCTTACTAATCGTGTCGATTTATTTTATAGAATGCCAACAAGAGGATAAAAACCGAAGAAGATATTTGCTCGTCGATTACAGCCATTTACAGCAAGTACGACGCTCCTCAGCTCGCATCTATCGTCAGTTCTGATCGAGCGGCTCAAATGCTAGCTTCGAAAAAAGACGTACATATGATAATGGTTGAAAATACATAAACCGAATTTTTTTATTTAATTAGAATCTTTTTTTTGTACAATTGAACGACTGGGATTCGATGCAGGAACGTAGAACGACGTCACGACGTTTTGGTTTCCGATTTCTTAATTTTATATTCGCCGTGTTTAGACAATATTTCGCGATTTTCCAGGTAGAACGGTTTCGGAAAGTCTTTAGCTAGTTCACGGAGCTGCGAATAAAATAAGACTGCGTTAGTACGAGACGAATATGGGAAATATGAAGATACAAAGATTGAAAATTACTTTTAGTAAGTCTCCTTTGTCGGAATCAAAGGCACTGAGATCACCGCAACACATAAAAGGTATAATATAACGATTAGTATCTTTCAAAGTATCCCATTCGAACTTGGTATTGTGTAAAATAGGATTCAATAGATTAGGTTGGTAGTTCTCCGGTAGAGCGAAATCTCTACATACGACGAACGATTCTGTATCAAAAATAATCATTATTAGGATCTTACGAGATCGAAATAACGACGACAAAATATGCTCGAAAATTACCCATGCTGGAATTCCTCGAGCTTCTCGGCTTAGTAATGATGACATCTTTGAAAAATAACAAGAGCTGAGACTTCAACAGAGCATTGTCAGCTCCTCGGAATATTTTACCAATAAATGCGCCTCCTGGCTTTAATAAAAAGGTAGTTATGTTGACAGCAGCTAGGAGAAGTTGTCCCTGGACAAATTCATCCAAGTCGTGAATTCCAGTTACTGCAAAAATATCAATATTATTTAAAATTGGCCGAAAGTAACGACTTGGGAAGTCGAATATGTTTTACCATCTGGTGCTCCGTCGAATACTACTAATTCTATTAGTTCGTTTTCGAAATGCGAAAGTATTTTCTTGACTGTCGATAGTTCTGTGATGTCTCCTTGGATTTGAATTACTCCTGGGATCGGTGCCATGGGCTGGAGATCAACTGCTACGATTTTGGCATCGGTCGTGGTGTTAGTTCTGCTTACAGAAAGGTAAATGAGATTAGGGTGGGTTTAGTTACGAATCGTAAAGAGTTTAATTTCATTTTAACCTCAATTTGGTGGATAAAACTTGACTCCAGCTGCCGGGAGCTGCACATAAGTCAACCACTTTGCTGACTCCTGGAAATGAAAATTTACACGTGAAAAATAACAGCTAAGATGGGTCGATATCGATACAAAGTTGAATTATGGTGTGAATAATTCACGTATGTGATTTTTAAAACAATTCGTGGCATGTTTTCTTATTTATAAGATGAATTAGTAACGATGATTGATAACTGCACCTTCTAAAATGTTGAATTCTTCGTCGATATGGAGAAGTTTGAACGCGCTTCTGGCTCGCCATCCTTCTTCTTTCGCTTGTCTATAGTACGTATCTCGTTTATCTTTCGATGCTTTCCCCATTTTAATGGGTTATTAATTAATTTCCGTCGGAAATCTAAATTTTTGAATTTTGAGATGAAAAATGCTGGAAAACAACACTTTATTTTTGATTTATCATTTTTTTGAAAAATTTCCCAAAATGGCAACCCTGATTACAAACAGAAAAAGTAACGAAGTTTTTTTTTTGAAATTTCAATTATTACCGATTTTTTCAAAAGTTATGGTGATAAATTTAATTTTATAATTCTTTTATTCAAATTAATGATACAATTAAGAACTAATTACCTAACTAAGTTCGAATTTTTTCCTAAAAAAGTTATTTTTTCATTAACCGGTGACAAATTTTTTCTTGTTCCAGGCTACTTCCAATTTTCTACGATGGACACACTGATGGGGATTTTTCGATGATACGAGATTTCGTTGATGGAACGAAGGTGTAGTAGTGAAATGAAAATTAATGACGATAATCTGTATCAATGGTACAATTTTTAGTTAATTAATCACCTTTCGAAATAATACCAACCATTTTAGATGAATTGGTCACCAGTTTAACCTAGTTAAATTCACAAACCACTTGATATATTTTCTAGTCTCAACGTAACTTTTGTGCAATAAAACATGGAAGTGAATAAAGATGAAGCACTTCGTTGTATCGACATAGCAGAACAGTGTATAGCCAGTGGTAATTCCGAAAAAGCTCTGCGATTTTTATTAAAAGCTGAAAAATTATACTCTACGTCCAAAGCTCAAAGTAAGTAAGGTCTTCGAAGGCCCCCTCGTATCGTTATCGAGTTCTAATTCTAGTACCTTAACTAATTGAATATCCTGTTGTCGTAGAATTGATGGAAGACATACGCAGTAACAAAAGTTCCGATCAAAACACGGAAGCCAGGAGAAGAACAAGTAATTGAATGAGTCTTCCAGTCTTCATGTTGGTGATTTATTGATTTTCGCTTCTAAATCTAACGTGACCTTTTTTTCTCTCCATAGCTTCTTCTTCTAAAGAAAATGTCAGACGGAGAGAAACTCCGGAAAGCTCGGTCAACGTCGAATACACGTCAGAGCAGTTAAAACAGGTTCAACGGTAACTATTTTCACTCGATTTTTGAATCTGTTCTCAATCTCAGCTTTTATTAACGAATTACTTCGTGTTCGTAGGATAAAAAAATGCAAAGATTACTACGAAATTTTGAACGTTACCAAAGAAGCAAACGATACTGAAATTAAGAAATCGTATAAAAAACTAGCCCTGCAATTGCATCCGGATAAGAATAAGGCACCAGGAGCTTCCGAAGCATTCAAAGGTAATTTTGTCTTGTATTACGTCACCTGAGCGAACAATTCTAACCTGAGGATTGATTTCAGCCATCGGTAACGCGGTAGCCATACTGACCGATGTAGAAAAAAGGAAACAGTACGACTTATACGGGAACAACGAAGAAAAAATGAGTTTCCAAAGGCATCACCATAATCATTATCAAGAATACACTCGCGGATTCGAAGGTAAGACTCAAGGTCGATAAATCTCTCGCAACGTGTACTAATTTTCAATCCTCACGCAGCTGATATGACCGCCGAAGAATTATTCAACATGTTTTTCGGTACTGGCTTCTCGACACATCAATCTAACGTATTCATGAGACGAAACGGACGTTGGCACAGAAACACCGACGAAGATACTACGTCGCCTCAAGTATGACTCTCTCTATTGAGAATAATTTTCCACTTCGTCGGCCGATTTCTGAACGTCTTCTTGATATTTGTTTACAGCAACAACATAACGGAGCAGCTGTATTTATTCAATTGTTACCTATTCTGCTGCTGATAGTGTTGTCTATGCTGAGTAGTTTATTCATATCGGATCCGGTTTTTAGTTTACAGCCTAGTTCGTAAGTACATCACTCTTATCACTCTTCTTCGTTCGAATTTTGGATGATCGGCTATTTTTACGGAGAGGTCTTTATGATTCATTTGCTCGCCTTGAATTTTTTACCAAGTCCAGTGCTACATAAATACTTTTTATTCAAAATTGGAAGGGAGGAAGGGGTCTAATCGAAATTTTGGTGGTGACTAAAAGTATTTGTAACATTACAAGCTACAACTTTTGTTTGAAATTTTTTTTAATTGGGCCCCTTACCTCCCCACAGTTTTTAATAATGTATTTTGATTAAGTGTGAATAAGTTATATTACTCAAAATTGGTGGGGAAGGAGGGGTCCGATTGAAATTTTTGTTATAACCAAAATTATTCCCAGTACTTCAAGCTACAATTTTTGTTTGAAAATTTTTTCAATCGGGCCCCTTACCTCCCTTCTGTTATACTTGAATGAGTTAGATTATTCAAAATTGGAGGGGAAGGAGGGGTTCAATCGAATTTTCTGTCATGGCCAAAATTATTCCTAAAATTTTGAGCTACAACTTTGTTGCAAAAATTTTTCAATTGGACCCTTTCCCCTTCCCCCTTCAATTTTTAATTAGTATTTTGGGAGTGTTATGCAAAATAAGTAGAGAGAGAGGGGCTCAATTGAAAAAGTTTTCAAACAAAAGTTATTCCTAGAAGTTCCACTAATACTTTTGGTTATGACAAAAATTGCGATTGGGCTCCTCCCTCCTCCCAATTTTGGATAATCCTACTCATTCAAAACACATCATTGAAAACAGGCGAGAGGTAAGGGACCCAATTGAAAAAAATTTCAAACAAAAGTTGTAGCTTGAAGTTTAACAAATACTTTTAGTTATTACAAAAATTTCGATTGGACCCCTCCCTCCCTTCCTTCCTTCCAATTTTGAATATAAAGTATTTATGTAGCCCTGGACTTAGTAAAAAATTCGAGGTGAGCAAATGAAACAGCAAGGGCTCTCCGTAAAAATAGCCGATCGTGAATTTTGGTGACCTTTTTTTGCTAATTATCTCGTTTCCGATTAGAAAATATCCTATAACGAGGCATACAAATCGTCTCAACGTACCTTACTACGTGAGGGAGAACTTTCGTCCGGATCCTCACGGAGGTTTAACTCGACTAGAAGCGAATATAGAAGAAGAATACGTCAACACCTTGCGACATAATTGCTACAAAGAAAGAAATCACAGTAAGTTCTACGCTCGTTTCTAAAGCAGCTTCTGTTTCTGTTCGTAATCTCTTTCTAAAATATCTCTTTATCCTTTACAGAAGACGCTATGATATGGCGAGCCCAAACAATGGGCGATAACGATTTAATTATGAAGGCGAAAAACGTGCGAACTCCGTCTTGCGAAGAATTTATAAAAATCGCCAAAATATACTAAATCGTAGTCGGACCGGATTCGTCTGCTTGACGAGTGTTTTCCAACCAACTCGATCCCGATTCGTTGGTTTTATTGTAGCTTTTTTATTTTGTATTTAAAATTTATTACCTCTGGTTTCATCGAGTGATTGAAGAAGGTTTTAATTGCTTCGACACCGTATCGTTTAAAGAAGCACGATTTTAACGTAGATTCTGTTTTTGTTTTCGATTTTTTTTTTTTTTTTACTCGTCATTCCCCACTTGATCAACACGTACACCCCCCCCCCCGGTTTCGTTCGAGAAACGTGGAATGCCTAGATACCTACCGTATTGTTAATTCGTTATAGAGGAAAAGTATTTCTAAGGTTTGGTTGTTGTTTTGTTAATAAGCTTATAAAATTGAATACTTATTATTTATAACTAGTCTGTGAATCCTTCTTTCTCACGTTTTTTTTGTATGTATGTACATTGCTTATACATGTATCGCATATCCCGTTCCCTCTGTAGCCTAATTGCCCATATATATTATTTATAACTTGTAAACTAATTTTCGTTCGTTTTGCTCGCGCGTAATTGTAGGGAAAAAATCCATATTTTTATCGTAGCGAGTTCGAATCGCGAAATATTTCGTCAACGTGACTCTTTTCAGGTTACCAGGCAACTTACCACGCACGAAACTAAATTTTTAATCGCGTGTTGTTGTGTCTATTCGAAATTGGAAGGAAGGAAGGGAGGGAGAGTTCCAATCGAAATTTTTGTAATAACTAAAAGTATTTGTAAAACTTCGAGCTACAACTTTTGTTTGAAAATTTTTTCAATCGGGCCCCTTACCTCCCCACAGTTTTTAATAATGTATTTTGAATAAGTTATATTACTCTTTGTCTATTTTTGATAAGAGTGAACATTTTTCAACACTTGACGATTAAAAAAAACAATGAAAAATTTTTCGCACGATAGAAATTTAGAAATTTTTCTATTCCAAAAGAATTAAGCAATTTTTTTATTCTAAAAAATTTGAAATTTTTTCTCCAAAGAATTGTCTTTTTCCTAAAAATTGAGAATTTTTTTCTGTATAAAAGATAAAAAATTTGTAGGTAAATGCTCCAGAAAAGTGTACATAATTTTTTCTTTGCCAAAAAAATTAAAACATTTTTTTTCTTCTCCGCATTTCTTTACTTAGGAAAATTGTGAAATTTTCAACGCTCACACCTGCAGAAAATGAGAAAATTTATGATTTCAATAAATTGTGAAATTGTTTCCTTCTAAAGAATAGAGTACCCCCTCCCCCAGTAGCGTAGCCAGACAGGCATGTAAGGGGGTCTGGCCCAAAAAAATATAAAATTTTTGTAAAAAAGACCATTACAAAGCTGAAATTTCGTCATTTTTCAACTTTTTGTTTGATTGAAATTTAGATTTTTTCTCCAAAAATAAATTTGAAAATAAATCGAATCTTCGGAACAAGAGAACGCTTGAAAATGGAACACTGGGTTATCTAAAATTTTAAAAAACATAAAATTCAACCATTTTTTTTTCTATTGAAGATCGAAATAGGTAATTTTTTCAATTGAAAAGATGTATTTTTGATGCGAATATCGAATTTTGATTTTTTTTTTTAATAGGTTTGGATCCAGCACAGCCCGATTTTGAAGATCTCGATCCTATCGTTCGTTTGGACCGAACCGATGCCAGATACGTTGATGTGATTCATACGAACGCCAAGCCCTTCGTATTATTAGGATTATGGTGTCTCCCTGTAGGTAGGTGAAATTTGTATTAAAAATAATTAATCGTACCTATGTACAACAAGGAATTTACATAATGTACTTTGATGTTGTATTTATACAGGACACGTGGATTTCTATGCCAATGGTGGTGTTTTACAGCCTGGATGTTCAGTCAACAGTGACATTGTTAATCTAAATTTCAAAATTATATAAGATTTTGAAATATTCAATTTGTATAGTGAGTTATCAACGTGAAAATTTTCAAATTTCACATTATTATGAATATTTTCACTACCTACCTAGATTGAAAAATGAAAATGTTTTTTCCTTGTGTTTTCAAATTATGCAACCTAACAAATTTCGCTTCAAAAGGGTTGGCAGTTTACTTTTTTTTTGTAAAATACAGAGTGTTTTGTGATTTGGACATTTTTTTAAATCTAGCTGAATTTGAAAAAATTTTCAAATTTTTAAAATTAGATAAATTTTAAAAAAATGTTAGAATTTAAAAAAATGACCCAACATTTTGAAAGTTTTATGAACAAATAAAATTGACTTTTTGAAAATTATAAAATTTACTTGGTTGAGTTTTGAAATTTGATTCAACTTGGGAACTATTGATTATTTTAAAAATTGACCTCTAAATTTATTACAGTCATTCAGTTGATTATTTAATTAAAACGAGTAGAATACAATTTTAATTTTCAACTAATGATGGGTATTCATAATAATAATTGTAAATATTTTATGTGTAATTTTTTTTTGTTTTGATTTCATTGTCCATTTCGAATACTAGCTGTCGGATGTATTATCGCTTTTTCTCACCTAAGAGCATACGAATACTTCACCAAAGCGTTGGAAAGCGACTGTATCATGTGGGCTAAGCTTGCTCAAATTAAAATAACTGATATCAAGTGAGTCGTCAGTAAAATCAGTCGTATTTAATTTACGTGGTCTTGAATAAAAAATAATAAATATTGTGATTTCAGACCAGGTGATGGCTTTATTGTACCAAGTCTACCGGTATTGCCAATTTCGTGGAAATGCAGTACATACACATAATTATACGTGTTTGCCATTTGGACTAGAAAAGGCAAATGTTCGACTTTCGGAAACATGTACCGGATATTTTGAAAATTTTCTTTCCATGGAGTAAGAAATTGAAATGTGAAACAGGTATGTAGAGAAATCCCAATTCAGCTCCATTGTACGAGTAAAATATTTTATTAAAAATAACGTACATAAAATAACACATAGGTAAAAAGAGAAAAAGATGAATTAATACGCATAGAATATCACAAAATTGCATACAAAATAGCGCACCATAGTACAATGAATAAAAATACAATAATAATATAATAACGCGAAATGCTATAAATGATACATCAACGACTAGAAAATACACGAAATTAAACAACACGTTAATTGACTGGTATCACGTCGACATCCAACAGTATTACTTTTTCGTGGTATTCCGGTGCAATTTTATATAAACCGAGGGATAAGTTTGGTAGAAGCGTTGACAACGTCGTGAAATAAAATCTAGGGAATTGATCACAAAATCCAGATTAGTTGATAAATATTGTACCACGATGGAAATTTACTAATCAAAACCTACCTCGTAGAACCGATTATGAGTAGTATTACTAGTATTACTCTTACGGTTGAGTACCTCTTGAACGAAGCCATGACTCTTCGTGTCGGTTAGAATATTCAAAGAAATACGATGGTTTGTTTCGGCAACGAACTGGAAAACCCTTCGAGTTTACGTAACAGAAGGAACCTGTTAACTTTCATCTCCTGCGGATTTTCCTTTTTTTTCTTGGTGTTCTTTTTTTCTGCGTTCCGATTCTTTGCTGTGTAATTCAAAACACAGAATGTTTAATAAGCCGATGAGTATTAAGTGACTGAGTATAATCAACTTACAGTCTGCTATCGCGTGAACTCATAATTTTTTTCTTGGTTCTTTGAAATTTATTCGCCTGTTTTCGCAGTTGCTTCGCTTTGCCCTGAAATTAAAACGTATGAGATAGATGTACAGCAAACAGTTTCTGAATAAATAACGCAAAAAGTTACCATTTTGAGAATAATTTATCGTATATCTTGAAGAATAATCGGAGTTCTACTCTATTTCATCCTTAAAATTAATCAAATAATTCAAATTATTTTTTTACACACGTTTTTTTCGTGTTTGATAACTTCGTGTTGACATTGATAAAAAAAAGTTTAAAAAATACTTTTTACATAGCGACTCTAGTGGTGAAAAATTGAACTAGTCGATTTTTCGTTTTTTTTTCGCGCTCTAGTGGTAATGAAATGAAACATATTGCATGCAACGCCGGGGCCGGCATGCAACGGGGCATGCGTTGGGCGGTGAGTTGGCAGCCATTTGCCTTTTCACTTTTTAACTTGAAGTTGTGTAGAGTAGGCGTCCTGTGTAATTTATTGTTCGTGATGTATTTTATCGCGATGTTTTACGTATTTAATTAATTAATTTCATGCCGTTTTATTTGTAATTGCATCGGTCGAAACTTTTAATGAAGCCGATACCATTCTGTAAGTAGACAATTGCATTATAATAGTATTAGAGTGAAATAAATTCCTGCTCTGTGTTTTCTCACATCTCTCTCCGATTTTTCGCGCGTTTCTTTTTATGGCTATTACGTTTAATTATTTTCACGAATTATTCGAAAAGAAATTAGAATTTTTATTTTTGTAATGTCGAATATTATTTCTTGCATCCGTTGAACAAAGTGATGCTTGTTTTTCGCATTCGTTGACATTTCCGCCATCTTTGCTTTCTTTTGACTGTCAGTGAATCATTCTCAGGTTTATTTGTGTAAGGAAGGGTGATAGATTTTTTCAATGTGAGTAGTGAAATTTTTGCTCATTTTTTTAAATTGGAAAATTATTCTTCTACGTTTCTCGATTATGTTATCTGCCAGTTAGTTTCATTAAATTTAATTTTTGGCTTGTTTGATTCTTTGTAAATAATATGTGTTTTGGTTCGAATTATTTTCGCCTCTTGATTTTTTCAACACTATTACTGTAGAAGTGAGTCATCCTGTTGGTATTTCAAACTAGTTCAGTTTTGTTTTTTTCTTTTTTCATTTTAGGCGATCTTTTGAATATTTTATGTGAGCCATTTTCATGACTAGCTTTCAAACACGATAGATCGTGGGTATTTTTAAAGTAGTGTTCTAGATATCGCAATTTTTATATTTTTGGGAAAATTCATATGCCTTGTTGAAGTGTAGCTTGATCTTCTGTGTAATATGAGAATTGAAATTTTGTGATATTGTGCTTCTTTTTAACTCGTGTGTTATGTTTTTTTGTTTTTTAGTTACCTGTATTCAACCATCTGCAAAGAAGATTCCAGCTCGTTTGATGAAATGGATCAGAAAATATTCCTATATGGTTCACGTTTCTAAATGAAGGAATTACTCATCAAAGTGAGTTTTTTCTATTTATTTATCGAATTTAATTGTGATTTTTTCAAACTCTTATGTTAGTAAAGTACTATGAGCTTCATTTATTAATTGCTCTTGTTTGTGTAGCGTTTTTAGTTTAATTAATTGAAAATTTGTTCGTGTTTTTTTAGTCGAGTGTATTCAACCATCTGTCAAGAAGATTTCCAGCTCGTTTTGGTGTAAATAGTGATAAAATGCAGCAGAAAGTATTCCTAGACGATTCACGGTTTTCATTGGAGAATTACCTATCGAAGTGAGTTTTTTTATTTATTTATTATCTTTCGAAAGTGTAGATGAGCATAGGGATCTTTTTTACGTGTTTGAAAAATCGGTTTTCTTTTTTCAATTTTGGACTCTTTATCCATTGGTAGTATTTAAAAACGAACGAACGCATTTTAGTAGTTTGAATTTTCTTAAACACTGAATTTTCTTAAACACATGACCGCGTTCTGATACGTTTTTAATCAGGGTTGCGAACCGTTTGAGAATTAATTGGTGGTGGTGGTTTTGAAAATTTTCGAATAAATGGTTTTTGGTTTTTTTTTTTTTTTTTTTTGAAATGGTTTTGGTTTTGGTTTCGGTTATTTCAACTTTTGATTATTTTGGTGGTGGTGGTGGTTCTCAAAAACCAAAACCATTTCAATTGGTTTTGGTGGTGGTTCTCAAAAACCAAAACCATTTCAATTGGTAAAACCAAAACCAAATGAATTGGTTTTGGTTTTCAATCGATTTTTCATGTTTTTAAGTGGAGCAAAAAATATACTAACGAAGACTTGATACAACCAGATGGAACCATTTCCTATGTTTTAAATTTTAATTCTATTATTCTAATTCAATAATTAACAATTATACTGAGTTACTGATGAAGTGATGAGAAATCAAATATCAAATACAAATACAAAGAGAAGAAATGAATTAAAAAATAAAGAAGTTATTGAAAAAGAAAAAACCTTTATTTAATGGCCAATTTGGCAAAGAAACGAGTAATCAAATAATCAATTAATTAATCATAATTCACAAATCAAAGGAACGAAATATCATGGCACCTATTAGTTTCACCTTAAAATTAACTGCTTTGAAACTGACTAAATTAAAATTAGGATAAAACAAAAGGAACAAAAAACAACACAAAGTAATAAAATGAAGAAACCGATTCAATTGATTTGGTGGTTTTTCAAATCTAAATGGTTGTGGTGATGGTGGTTTTTTTTAAAGCTCTTTTTTGTGGTTTTATCAAATGGTTTTTCCATTTTTTCTGCTTGCAAACGGTTTTGATTTGGTTATGGTTTTACAAATTTTCCAATTGGTTGTGGTGGTGTTGAAAACCATTTGAAAACCACCACCAAAACAATTTTATTGGTGGTGGTTCGAAACAGTTTGCAACCCTGTTTTTAATACTCAGTGAAGTGATAATTCTCAGTTTTCATTTGTAATGAATTTTCTTCAAAGTTGATTGAATGATTAATAATTTTAGATAATGAATTGATGATTTATTTTTTGTTTTTCTAATTTACTTGTGCTTTATTATTTCAACAGATGATGTCTCTATTCCTACATCGGCGTCGTCTGCCATAGAATGAAAATGCAGTCTGACCGAATAATGAATGACATCACGATGAGTGAAACATTGCAGTCGATAAATTCGCCTTTCACAGTTACAGGATTCAATTATTCCACTTCGTCAGTCAGAATGAAGGTAAAAATTTAATTCAGTAACATCAAATTTAATGTGAGTTAGAAATAATTACGAATTTTGGAAAAAAAACTTGAAATGTTGGCAGTTGTCCCCTCTATCAAAATTGAGATTTGAAATATCAATTGTTGAACTTTCTTGTTCTAGAATTTTTTCTTTCCCAATTTAAAACAAACTCGAAACGTTTCTCAGTGGTACTAGAATAGTTTTTTTTTGCTCAAGTTTTCTTATAATCTGTAAATTTTGCTCAACCGAGTTTTGGAGATTTTCTGTTCGTTTAATTTGTCAGTTCGCTCGCGTTAAAATCGAGATTACAAATTTGAAAATATTTTGCCTAATAGTTGAATGATCTCTGATCAGTTATCACGTATTCTTTTCATTGTAATAATTTTCCAGTGTATTAATATTTAGTATACCTAGTCAATGTTTGATAGTTGTCCCTTCTGTTAAAATTGAGATTATTTTGAGTTCTTTGTAGAATTTTTTCTTTCCCAATTTTGAATTTGTACTTCGAGCTTCTTTTGTTCCAAATTTTCTTATCTCTAAATTTTGCTGAAGTGTTTTTGGTAATTTTCCAGGGGCGTAGCAACCAAGGGGGGGAGGGGTTCAGTGGCGTATTTAAGGGGAAAGTTTTGACCCCTCCCATTGTGCATAAAAAAAACCTTTAAAATACTTCAAAAACCTTGCATAACAAAGATGCTCATTTCACATATTTTTTAAAAATTTCCCAAACTTGTGAAAGTTTGCGAAATGCATCCTTAATTTTTCTTAAATTTTTTAAAAATTTTCAAAAATTTTCCAATTTTTAGTCAGTGAGTTTTCATGAAATTAACATACCTACTGAATTTTTTTCAATTTTTAGGAAGATTTTCCTTGAATTTTCACAAAGAGAAACTTGGTACCTACCTAATTTTTTTGACTATTTTATTTCAATTTTTCAAGATTAATTAATAATTTTTCCTTTATCCCTATTGACGAAAAATTTTTGAGAATGCTAGCATCAGTTGCCTGTTTTTGAACCACTTTGAATGCTAGTGCTAGCATTTTAGTAACATTTTAGTAGCATTCTAGTAGCATTTTGGTAGCACTTGGTATTGTGCTAGCATGATGCTAGCACTATGCTGGCACCTGATAATGCTAGCATCTAGCATTATTAGGTGGTCCAAAAAAAATCAACATGAATGCTAGCATTTTCGTAACACGTGCTAGCATAATGCTACTGATGCTAGTAATATGCTAGCATGCCGATGCAATGCTAGCAAAATACTAACATAATGCTTTATGAATTGTCGATTGGGATGTTTAAAATTTTTTTTGATTTATTGAATTTTTCAAAAAAAATTTTTTTTTCAGTAATATTTATAATGATAACTTTTCTTAATTTTCAATTTAAAAATGTTGAAATGAGGTACCTAATTTTTTTGACTATTTTATTTCAATTTTTCAAGATTAAAATTTTTCAAAATTCATTTTTTTTTCAGTAATATTTATAATGATAACTTTTCTTAATTTTCAATTTAAAAATGTTGAAATGACTTTTCATAAGTTTCCAAAAATAAAAATTGGATGATTTTTTTAAATAGGTAGGTATTTTATTTTTCAAGAATGATTTTTCCCAATTTTTTAGGTACCTATAGGTACATAATTTTTCTTAAATTTGCAAATATTAAGCTTTTTCAATTTTTCCAAGAATGATTTTTTTTTCCAATTTCTAGAGTGCTTTTTCTCTTGTTGAATTTTTAAAAATGATATTTTTGTTATTTAAAAAAAATGAAAAAGTATTTTTTCCAATTCTTTTTAGAGGTGATTTTTTTTCTACTTTTCAAAACTAGATTTTTTTTAATTTTAAAATTCCGAAATTTTACTTACTAATTTTCAATTACATAATATAATTATAATAATTTTCAAAAAAATTAGTCTAGTCAAATTCTTCAACATAATGATTTTATTCCAATTTTTGGTAAGATTTTCCTAGAGTTTTCACAATGAGAAACTGTGTAAATTTTTTGACTCATTTCATTTCAATTTTTCAAGGTTAAATTTTTCCTTTATGTTTAGAAATTTTTTTGATTTTCAAAACTGAATTTTTCAAAATTGAATTCTTTTCAATAATTTTTAATGATAACGAACTTTTTAAAATTCTCAATTACAAAACTTTCAGAAATTGAAAATTTTTGAAATGATTTTTCATAAATTTTCAAAAATAAGAATTGGGTAGGTAATTTTTTTAGTAGGTATTTTTATTATTTTATCAATGATTTTTCTTTTAAAATGAGATTTTTCTAGTTTTCAAAACTAGATTTCTTGATTTTACAATTCCAAAATTTTACTTATTAATTTTTAATCAGGTATGATAACGTTTCAAAGAAATATTAGTTTCAGTCAAATTCTTCAACATATTGAATTTTTTCCAATTTTTGGGGAATTTTCTTCGAATTCTCACGAATAGAAACTGTGTAATTTTCTTGACTTTTTAGAGATTTTTTGATTTTCAAAAATTGAAAGCTAAAAATTTTGAAAAATACATTTTTTGTTATCAGTGAAAGTTGCAAATGTCATTTCTTAATAACTACTCTCGACAACGAAATTTGAACCCATCCCATGATTTCATCCTAGATACGCCACTGGGGGGGGGGGGGTCAGGGGGACATTTTCCCCTCTCAGAGATTTTAGAGAAGTCGAAAAGTTGGCAGTTTTGAGTTTCAAGTTGGCAAATTCGGTATTATGTTGAAAAAAATTGAAAAGTTGGCAATTTGAAGGTATCCCCCAAAAAAAATCATTACGCTACGCCTCTGTTATTTTCTGTTCGTTTAATTTGTCAATTCGCCTGCGTTAAAATTGAGATTCCAATTTTGAAACTTTTTGCGCAATGGGTGAGTGATCTCTTATCAGTTATCAAGTACTTCTTTTTCTTCAGAAATTTTCTAGTGTATTAATATTTGATAGTCGATGCTTGAGAGTTGTCCCTTCTGTCAAAATGCGATTATTTGAAATATCGATTATTAAATTTTATTGTTTGTAGAATATTTTCTTTCCCAATTTCGAACAAACTCGAAAAAAGGTTTTTCGTGGTACTAGCATAGTTTATTTTGTTCCCAAGTTTTCTTATCTCTTGCTTAGGTATACGTGTTTTTGAAAATTTTCTGTTCCGTTTTAATTTATCAATTCGCTCGCATTAAAAATGAGACTTCAAATTCAAGTTTTGTTTTTTACTCGACTTTTAAATTTTTGTGTAGTGGCAAGATTAGAATACTCATTTTTCATTTCAAAGTTTTGTTTTTCGCTCGAATTTTACACTTGATTTTTAAATTTTTGTGTGGTGTCAACCGGTCAGATTTCATTTTTCATTTTCAAGTTTTGTTTTTCACTCGATTTTTAAATTTTTATGTAGTGTCAAAGTCAGAATTAATTTTCCATTATTTCAATTTTTTCCCCTACAGTTTTACAAAATTTTTGCTATTCATGTATTTATTTTTCATAGTTTTCCAATTCATTCATGTTTTATTGTTTCAACAGATGCTGTACACGTCGTACTACGATTATCGAAATTGGTTCCAAGATGGTGAAACTGTGCAGTTGAATGAACTCTATGGATTCCTAACACCTGACATCTATAATTTCACCTTTCATCGTTAAGATTCAGTTACTCCAGGTAAAAATTAAAATCAGTAATATTAAGAAAAGAGCATAGCGATTAAGAAGTTGATTTCGGTAAATGGATGATTATTACAAAATGGAAGCAACGACGAATAATTTTTAGTGAATTTGAATGCAGTGATAATTACAAAAATGCTGGTAAATCCAGAAACTGAAACCTTTTTTTGATATTCGACCGGGAATATTTTTATCGCGGCGACCGGTTTTTTTGTGAATTTTGAATGCAATAATATTTCGAAAATGTTGGTAAATGCAGAAATTGAGACTAGATATTTTTTAATCTTTTTTTTTTCATTCGAAAATGCTGGTTAATGCAGAAATTGAGGCGTATTTTTTAATACCTATATTTTTTTTCAATCTACCTACGTATGACGACTATTTCTACCAATTTTTCAATTTTTTTTTCCTACGTGTATAGTTTGCAATTTCGTATCCATGGAATAATATAGCTCGATCCTCGTGATTATTTTATAGATGAATTATTTTTTGAAATTAACCTTCATTTATTTTATTTTTTTGAAATCTGGTATACATTTGATAAAGTTTTCCAAATTTTTCCACCGCTTTTCGTCATTTTTTGAAATCGAATTAAACTCTCAACTAGGTATCTTTTTTGGAGTGTTTTCGTTTTTTTAAAATTTATATGTTCTCAAAAATACGTTAGTTAAATTTTTTCAAGTCAAACTACTCCCCCTTCTAAAAAATTGTGTTTTAATTCATTTAAAAAAATTTTATATTGTTATTTCCTTCGAAATAAATTTTTTCGAAATCGAATCTAAACTCTCAGCTAGGTATCTTTTTTGGAATGTTTTTCGTTTTTTTTTTTAATTTTTATGTTGGTTCTCAAAAATATGTTAGTTTAATTTTTTCAAGTTGAACTACTTCCCCTCTTTTTCTAAAAAATTGGGTTTCTAATTCCTTTCAAAAAATTGATACCTATTTTATTCAAAATGAACAATTTTATTATTTTCTAGATGAAATTTTTAATACAAAAATAATTCATTTTTTTTTCTTTCTAGTCCGAATTTTGTTTTCTTGTAAAAAGATGTTTTTAAATTTGTTTTGAGTGTTTGATATTTTGGAAAGTTATAATTCGGTGGTATCTTACTTTTTTCTATGATCAACTTCATAGTTTTACTTTGAAATTCAATTTGAAATTATTTCATCATTTGGTAGGTACTTGAGTATGTAGGTATTTACTTTTTTTCGATAGTAATTTTTTTTTAAATTTTACATTGAAATTGTTAATTTTAGATTTTTTACTTTTATTTCTCAAATTAATGTTATTATTTTTTGATTTTTTACTCAGAAAGTATTTTTTTTCTTCAAAAATTGATATTTTTTTCTTTTCTCAAGCATTTTTTTTTTTTTTTTTTTTAATTGATTGGGGTCCATTTTTTTCCTGAAAAGTAAGAATTGATTTTTTTTTGAAAGTGAGCTCAATTTTTCATAAAATTCTCATTTTTTTTACTTTATTTTTTCGATGTTTTCGAATTTAAAATAATAATTTCCAAAAATGATTTTTACGTAGGTATTTACATATTTAGAAAAACCGTCGATGCATTACTATTTTTAAAGAAAAATATCTAATATAGACGTTTTTTGAGCATTGTTTTTTTTTTGTTTTGATTTAGTAATAAGTAGATAGATAAAAGTTTAAAAACCACTGATATAATGTATTAAAAAGTATTAGCGCTCAATGATCGGCCAATCTTTTCGTCGTTTCTGTTTATTACGTACCTATTTATAATTTTATTATTAGTAATATTCAAATATTATTTCAAATCTTATTACTTACTTCAGGCGATTGCATACTCACGTTATTTTTTTTCATCTTTGTTTTATAGTGAATTGACAAACCTGATGCACAATTACGATCTCACTGAAATGCCAACGGATCAACGGCGGCAGTGTCGACTTTGGACTCTTCGGATTAAATCTCTCATACTCGTATGACAGGTAATTGTTTTTTGAAAAATTATCTTGTTAATGTCTCTTGTTTTCAAAAAGTGGTTGTAGGTACATATTTTTTCTCAAAATTTGAAGCAAGCAATTTATTAATATATTAAATTCCCCATCATAGATAATTTTGTTTGAAATTCATTTATTTGTTGATTCTAATAGGTATAAAATGGCTGAATTAAAAAAAATTGAAATTTCGTATTTTTTCATCTTCAAAATTTAATTTGATTAAAAAAAAAAAAAAAATAGTAGTGCCTGGTTTTTGAAAAATAAATAGTTGGGTGTGGGGTAATATTTTAGTCCTCATTTTTTTCAAATTGGAATTTTTTTCTTTCAGTTTAAAATATATATCTCGTATTTCTTTTAAAATGCGTTTTGTTCAGATTTTTCTAAACATCTTTTTTTTTTTTGATTTTTGAAAAAAGTAGGTCAATTTTTTCAGTGTTTTTCATTTGCTCTTATTTGTTTTTCATTTCAATTGAATATATTTTTGAACGAACTATTTCTAAAAAATCATGTAGTTATTTTTTTTAAACGAATTTTTTCGATTGATTTTTTCAATACTCGAGTATAATCAATCAAATTTTTCGTATTTTTTGAATTAAAATTTTTATTGTATACTTACGTTATTTTCTTTTGATTTGCTTTTTAGTCGGTACCTACTGAATTGACCAAGCAGATGTTCCTTTACGATAGGCATGAAACGCACAACGCCAGTGTCAGTTTGCAATTTGTCGATGATGGAATCTCGAATGTGGCTGGTAAATATTTTAAATAGATATAATTATCACTCAACGTTTTACATTCTTTGTGTAATATTATTCGTAATTTATAGTAATTCTGTTTCTTTCATTGATTTCCTACAGATTTGGTGACTTGTCCTTTTTACGTTGTGTTTTGATATGAATACGATGCATAGAGAAGATCGACCAGATGCGGCGTTCGTGATGTTATTTTACATCTCTAAACTGCGAAGAATTTTCATCACCGGGCTGCGTTATTAAATTGCTGTGAATTTCGTTAGATCATCGTTTCCAGAAGTCCGAAAGAAGATCGCGACCATGCTGTGCTCGCGTGAATTTCTCATCTCTACGACAACGAGGCGAATTTTATCAGCGAGCTGCGTTCGTGAATTATCGTGGATGTCATTGGATCATCGTGGCTGTTATTTCTTCATTGTTACAGGTCTTTTTTGATATTTTTTATATGTATGTTGCGCATATGGCCCGATTTCTTTGTAGATGTGTCGCAAAAGTAGAATATTTATTAGTGTAGCGAAATTAGCTAAATTTCAGATCGATTGAATTTTGAAGAAAAAAAATCACAAGTATTTTTGTAGCAAGTGCAGTAGTTTTTTGATAGTCTCTATGGCCATTTTGACAGGTGATTTGATGATAGAAATTTTAGAATAATTTTATCGCAGCCAGTTTACGTAAAATTTATTGAATACCAAATGAAGTAGAAATTGATTTTTTTTTAAATATTTGGCTACTGTGGTCAGTTGAATGAATTTAGACCCGGATCGAATGTACTATTGAGCAGATAAAACATCTAGATTTTTCAATACGTATTTGACCTGGAATATTTTTATCACGAATAGTTTTTTAGGGAATTTGAATGCAACGATTATTATTTCAAAAATGCTGGTGAATGCAGAAATTGACTCAATTGAGACGTATTTTTTAATTTTTATCTACGATGACTATTTCCATCAATTTTTCAATTTTTTTTTCTACGTGCATGGTTTGCAATTCCTATCGATGGAACAAATGATGGATCCTCATGATTATTTTATAGATGATGAATTATTTTTTGAAACTACCCTTCATTTTATTCTATTTTTTTGAAATCTGGTGAATATTTTTGATAAATTTTTCCATCGTGTTCGTTGTCTTCGATTCGGTATTTTTCGCGGTTAGGTGCCTGAATTGGAATCGTCGAACGTTGGTGGGGCAAGGTGGTATTTTTTTTTCCAATTCTTTGGTGCGGGCGTCCGCGCTTGGTTTTGTTACGGGGTCGTGCTTTATGAGCTCGATTATCAATATCGGTGCCGTCCACCGTTGATAGTTGGAGCCATTTCACGATAACTCTTCTTCGGCAGACGAGGGCTGATGAAGGGATCCTGTAATGAAATCTGGCTCAAAATTGATTCGTTTTTCGCGTAGGATTCTCAATTCGTCGGTTTAGGTGTCCGATGTTTTGGTTTTCCGGGGTTGTGCACACTGTGCTCGATTACCAACGGTGCCGTACCACCTTGTTTGGTAATCGTATGGGCCAGTTGGCAGCTTTATTCTTCTTCGGCAGAACGAGGGCTGATGGAAGAATTCTGGGACCAAACGTTCGGACGGTCTCGCGTTCGAGGATCTTCGGAGGTGTTGTTTTTGACGGGTGGTGTGGACAATCGCGAGCTCAAGCCATGTCTGCGAAACGCATCTCCGACTAGGATTAGCCATCGATGTCGGTATCTGTGTCTGGAGACCTCACGACATCGAGAAAGACCTGTAGTTTTTGTTACGACACTGACACGGTCTTCCCCGGGAAATCGTTTGGCTGGCGACCTGGAACCGGAGGACAGTCGGGGTTAGTATCAAACGACAGGTATTTAGGATTGTCTCTTAGCATGCTTTCAATGGATTGCGTGAACTATCGCGAGTTCACGAAATGTCTGCGGAAGCCACGCCTGTTAGGTTATCCATCGATCTCGCACGGCATCGAAACAGCCATCGATGTCGTGGGACATCGAGAAAGACCCGGAGTATTCTACGGTGCTGGCGCGAACTTCCCCAGGAATGCGTCGGCCGGCCGGCGACCTGGATCAGGAGGGCATTCCAGAGCCGTATTAAACGAAGGGTATGGAGGGTGCGAATGATTCGCATACGCCCGAGTAGAACGTAGCGTTGTTTGGATCGCGGATCAAAACTGTACGAGTTGGGTATCAAAATTTTTTCTTGGCGAAGTATCAGTCCCGGACCATAGGTAGGTGATTATCCGAGGCTGGCCAAGACCGCCGGGATTTAGGTCTTGGGTACTGGGACTGGAGGGCTCTACGGCACCCTGCACCACCGACTTCGGTCGGAGCCTGGTACACTGCCTAGGAATAGCCCAGAGAAGGCCCAGCAACGGCTTCGCAAATGGAAATGGTTTCCCTTGTGCTATCATTTCTGTAAGGGAGCTCCATCAAAGAGGGTGGAGGCTGGTCGGCTGTTTTGGCTCGACCGATTTCGGTCTATATTGTTCTTCAGGCTGCGTGCCACCAGTACGATGTCCGAAGAATAATCTAAATTTAAAACGGTCGCCTAATAGGCGTACCGTAAGTTCCTTTGCCTCGACAATGGATGACTCATTTGGTTTTGCCCGCGATGTTCGCGCCTTGTCTACTGGTTACGGTCTAGCGAACATCGCCCGTGGTGAGTGATCTCCCTGGGTCAAGGTACTGCCTCGCTCGTTGAGGCAGTTGAAGAGTGTGTGAAGTGAGAATGTTGATCCGGATTGTTTCGCGATGCTACGTTGTACTCGGAGAGTATGGGTTTTGTTTGCTTCTATTAAAAAATTTCAAAATCATTTTTATTTTTTTTTTAAATTCAAAATAATTTTCATTTTTTTTTTTGAAAAAATTAAAGAAAATAATAATAATCAGTATTTTTTGTCCTCTGGGTAATAACACAATTTTTTTGTGGGGTGAAGCTCGAACTCAATCGTCGTCATTAATTAACGCCAAATTTAGCATCCCTTTTTTATGATACTCATTTGGCCCAATTGTAATTTTTTAAACTCTTTTGTCTTATCGTATTCGCGCAAATCATGTCGTTAGCAATAATTTGTCAAAATATGTTATTTATCTGTATATTGTGATGTTGTTGTTGTTGTTGTTGTTGTTATTTATTATTGATGTAATCACCGATCACGGTTTTTCACTGTCTAGCGGCGGACAGTGTTTTTTAACCCAGATCGGTTAATATTAGTAGTTTTAGTATTGTATTTTTTTAAAATGCCGCCTTGTTTCCTTTGCAAACAAGAAGAACTTTCGACTCGGACGCCGAGGTGTTTTATTTTTCGATATTAATATTATTCTTAAACAAGCTACAAAATGATGAAAAATACTCTTTTCAGCTTGAATTAGTAAAAGAAGTCTTACCATGGACAGAATGTCAACTATAGTAATGGTAGGTAAAAATGCCCGATAAAGTACTAGAATAGAGCTTTGAAATTAATCAAGTTCTGGGCAATTTTCTATATTAGTAAGAGACAAATTTCTACGAAAAGTTGTAAAATGGCACCGAAAGCTGCGAAAAAATGCAGTAAATATGGAAAATGTTATTCGTAAGTGATGAGTGCCTGCAAAAGCACACGATAGGCAACTCAAACGACAACTCCATTACGTCGTACTTATAGCGCTATTCATCAGTGTTGAACTGAAACTTGATTTATTTTGTAATGAATTCAGAAGTGTCAAAACAAGTTGCATACTCTTGTCAACTGTAGGAATAATTTTTTACTCAAAATATGGCACTTTTTCAAAAGTCATCGTACGTTGATATTATTGAGGTCGTTTATGACTAATTTGAAGTCGCTGATCACGATTACGTTGTCAATTTTGAGCGTACTAACTTCGTTGTGCCGGAAATAATGGTTTTAAAAATTAAATTCCTCGATTCTATAGGAAAGAGAGGTGAAAATTGAAAACTAATAGCAGACTCGTAATCAGCGTGGACCAATTAGTCGAAATTCATCATTTATACCTTCCAGGATTGCCAACTTTAAGAAATAAATTTTTTTCTTTCGCTATGTTGGCAACATTGTTTGAAACAACTTTCAAATTTGAATTCTACAACCTCGCATTAGTAATAAATGACTCTTCAACCGCTTTCAAAGACTTCCTAGAAGCTTTAAAGCTCATTTAAAAAAATTTGTATGTGGTGTTAATTGGGTTGCTTACTCGATGCATTTGCAGGCAGATTCGAGGGATATTTTCAAAATGCTCATATTCGCGAACTAAGCTTCGTAGAGCAAAACTGATAGCAGAATCGGAATCAGCGGGGTCGACTTAGTCGAAAAGCACTCTTATCTCGATTTTTTTGGATGTCAAAAAAATCGAAAAAATCAACGATGGTTAACCTTCCTTTTTTTTTGGGAAAAAAAACTTTTTGTCTCAGATTGACGTGTGAGGTGTCTAGGAGGGGGTAATCGGACCAGACAAATCGACCCCAGCGATCAGTTTCCGGATCGGAGGCGAATTCGCGGAAATATGAACCATTTTTCGTAACTCAGAAAGTATGCATCGGATTTGAAAACCGATGGCATTTTCGGGTTCAGCGATCTCTAATTAGCCCATATACTAAATGTTAACTCGATCCGGCCATAATTAACATTTAAAAAAATTCCTAAAAATTAAAGCAAAGAATTGGGTAAGTTTGTAATTTTTTGCAAAATTTGAAAAAAAATTGTCGAAAATGGGCGTACGAAGGGTCGATTTCGATAGAGTCGAACCCGACGATTGCAAATCTGCAATCAGATTCAAAGTTAATTATTATTATCACGCGGACGTGTGGCGCTATCTGTAGTTGCACAAATGAACTAAAAATGCGATGAAATGAAGAAATACGATTTTGAAAAATAAACTCACAAGTAGCGCCATCTATCAGAAGCAATAATGAAATTTGTTCTGTTTTTAACCGATTTCCAGATAGGCGCGTGACGCTATCTCTCGGAACATTAGTGAACTAAGGTCTAGAAGTGACCAAAAAGGCCTCAAATTTGAAACACTATTTTTCCGTAATTACCACGTAATTACGGTAATTTTACCGGTAAAAATACAATTCTGATCCACTTCCGACAATCCCAAAACCAGCAATCTAGACTAGCGATGCTCAGCCAGTCTAGATTGCTGGTTTTGGAATTGTCGGAAGTGGATCAAAATTGTATTTTTACCGGTAAAATTACCGTAATTACGTGATAAATACGAAAAAATAGTTTTTCTTATTTGAGGCTTATTTTGGTCACTTTTAGACCTTAGTTCACTAATGTTCAGAGAGATAGCGCCACGCGCATATCTGGAAAATCGGATATGATTTTTTAAAAACAGAACAAAGTTTGGTATTGCTTCTGATAGATGGCGCTACTTGTGGGTTTATTTTTCGAAATCGTACTTCTTCATTTCATCGCATTTTTAGTTCATGTGTGCAACTACAGATAGCGCCACACGTCCGCTCAATAATAATAATTAACTTTGAATCTGATTGCAGATTTGCAATCCTCGGGTTTGACTCTATCGGAATCGACCCTTCGTACGCCCATTTTCGACAATTTTTTTCAAATTTTGCAAAAAATTACAAACCTACTCAATTCTTTGCTTTAATTTTTAGGAATTTTTTTTAATGTTATTTATGGCCGGATCGAGTTAACCGTTAGTATATGGGATAATTCGAGATCGCTGAACCCGAAAATGCCATCAGTTTTCAAATCCGATGCATAGTTTCTGAGTTACGAAAAATGGTTCATATTTCCGCGAATTCGCCTCCGATCGGGAAACTGATCGCTGGGGTCGATTCGCCTGGTCCGATTACCCCCTCCTAGACACCTCACACGTCGATCTGAGATAAAAAGTTTTTTTTCCAAAAAAAAAGGAAGGTTAACCATCGTTGATTTTTTCGATTTTTTTGACATCGAAAAAAATCGAGATAAGAGTGCTTTTCGACTAAGTCGACCCCGCTGATTCCGATTCTGCTATCAGTTTTGCTCTACGAAGCTTAGTTCGCGAACAGGAGCACTTTGAAAATTCAGCAATTTTCAAAAAAATCGAGATTAGATTCGTTATCGACTAATTGAAGGTCGCTGATCACGAATATGATATTAATTTTCTTCACGCACCCCTCCTTCCTCTTGGAACCCGCAATTTTTTTACGAAAATCCACATTTGGTGGGCAAGCAGGTACGCGAACTTAAAACCAACACCATAATCGTGATCAGCGACCTCGAATTAGTAATAAACCGAAGAAATAATTCAAAAATTGATGTTTTCAACAGTCGCATTTCCATATTAATTTGTGAAAGTTTGCTCCTTCAAATGTATTGCTTATGCAACCCATTCGACATGCAATTTCAAATTTGACGTATTTCCTTTGAAATGCGCATAAAATGTAGATTCAAAGTGTATTTCCCTTTCAATATGAGGTGGCAGAATATAAATTTGAGAACATCCAGACGCATTGTTGCCAAATTCGAAAAATAAAAATTTCAATTTGCAAGTTCTTTAGTACGCAACATTTATACAGACATTTTCGAAATCCACGACCTGAAATGAGCATACAAATCAAATTTCAGCTCAATCGAACCATAAACAAGAACATTGCAAATTTTTGAATTTTGACCTTTTGGGTTTGAATAAAAAAATTATCGAAAATTGGGCATCTAGGGGTCTAGTCTGATAGAGTCGAACTCGACGATTGCAAATTCGCAATCCGTTTCAAAATTGCATCAAAATTTGCGGAGATATCAATGATATAATGGCGAATTGGTAGTGTGTTATTGCGGCTGCCTAACTGCGTGTTTTGCAGGAATAATTTCACAAGCATTTTCTCATGTTTTTTGATCATTTCAAGGGGTAATGATACCTTCGTTGCGAATGACTGTTGATAGAATTGCATAACCAGTCGTTTTGAGGGGAAAATTCGATTTCATATTTTCGCATCGTTTTTCAATTTATTTACGGGTGTAATGAGCTCCTGTCTTTGCAAATATCAATAAAAATGATTTCCTAGTTGGCCAAGATTTCTCAGTCTTCATTCTAGTTTCAATTTCCAAGCAATATCAACAGTTTTGTGAATTTACTCACCTCGTTTTATGGGCACACTTTGCCTGTGGAATGTATCTAACAATATAAGCCATTTTTTCATTGAAAATATGTGATTAGTAATAACTCCAGAGCTTAGATACGTTTTCCCTATTCATCAAAAAATACCTAAACTGGAAAAATTGACTAGTTTTGACCAAAACTACAATTTACTTGAAACATTTCTGGTCATATTGATGAAATTGCACTTCCCTTTGTAATATTGAATAATTTTTATTGTTATTTTCTGAACTCAACTTTGAGACATTATTTCAACTTTTCGTGTTCCTTCTTCATCTTCCCAGAATCATATTATTGTGCAATTAAACCTGAAAAGTTGATGAAAAATGAAAAACCAAACGAATTTCTGTTTTATTTAAACTGTGCGGCGTTTCAAGACGAGAATGAATTACAATATTAAATCTAAATTAACCGATCTGGGTTAAAAAACACTGCCCGCCGCAAAGCAGTGAAAAACCGTGATCGGTTATCACAATAATTTGCAATAAAATATTTACTTAAAAATAGAACAATGATAACAACATGAATAAATAACGACATAATTCGCGAACATGAGAAAAATAGAATAATACTGAAAAAAGACCTGACAATAATACGCGATTGAGAGGGATGCTTTTTCAAGAGGGGATATGGGCTTGATTTGACACATTATTAAAACTGACAATTTCGAAAGGAAACGGAATAATTACAATTTTCATCTTCACCCAGAGCCAGAGAGACACCCCACAAACTATTGAATTTGAAGAAAAAATCAAATCAAAAACCAATTTTTATTGAAAAAATACCTAATCAAACAAGCAACGACGACGCATAAATTAAATCTCCGCAAAAAAATTATTATCCTGAGGCCAAAAGGTCCTGATTACCACTTTTTTCAATAATTTCGCAAAAATTAAAAAAAAAAGTGATTATTAAATAATAACTCGATTCCAAACTAATTCAATTTTGAAACAATATCCACTAAAAGAAGCAAACAAAACCCATACTCTCCGAGTACAACGTAGCATCGCGAAACAATCCGGATCAACATTCTCACTTCACACACTCTTCAACTGCCTCAACGAGCGAGGCAGTACCTTGACCCAGGGAGATCACTCACCACGGGCGATGTTCGCTAGACCGTAACCAGTAGACAAGGCGCGAACATCGCGGGCAAAACCAAATGAGTCATCCATTGTCGAGGCAAAGGAACTTACGGTACGCCTATTAGGCGACCGTTTTAAATTTAGATTATTCTTCGGACATCGTACTGGTGGCACGCAGCCTGAAGAACAATATAGACCGAAATCGGTCGAGCCAAAACAGCCGACCAGCCTCCACCCTCTTTGATGGAGCTCCCTTACAGAAATGATAGCACAAGGGAAACCATTTCCATTTGCGAAGCCGTTGCTGGGCCTTCGCTGGGCTATTCCTAGGCAGTGTACCAGGCTCCGACCGAAGTCGGTGGTGCAGGGTGCCGTAGAGCCCTCCAGTCCCAGTACCCAAGACCTAAATCCCGGCGGTCTTGGCCAGCCCCGGATAATCACCTACCTATGGTCCGGGACTGATACTTCGCCAAGAAAAAATTTTGATACCCAACTCGTACAGTTTTGATCCGCGATCCAAACAACGCTACGTTCTACTCGGGCGTATGCGAATCATTCGCACCCTCCATACCCTTCGTTTAATACGGCTCTGGAATGCCCTCCTGATCCAGGTCGCCGGCCGGCCGACGCATTCCTGGGGAAGTTCGCGCCAGCACCGTAGAATACTCCGGGTCTTTCTCGATGTCCCACGACATCGATGGCTGTTTCGATGCCGTGCGAGATCGATGGATAACCTAACAGGCGTGGCTTCCGCAGACATTGCATGAACTCGCGATAGTTCACGCAATCCATTGAAAGCATGCTAAGAGACAATCCTAAATACCTGTCGTTTGATACTAACCCCGACTGTCCTCCGGTTCCAGGTCGCCAGCCAAACGATTTCCCGGGGAAGACCGTGTCAGTGTCGTTACAAAAACTACAGGCCTTTCTCGATGTCGTGAGGTCTCCAGACACAGATACCGACATCGATGGCTAATCCTAGTCGGAGATGCGTTTCGCAGACATGGCGTGAGCTCGCGATTGCCCACACCACCCGTCAAAAACAACACCTCCAAAGATCCTCGGAACGCGAGACCATCCAAATGTTTGGTCCCAGAATTCTTCCATCAGCCCTCGTTCAGCCGAAGAAGAATAAAGCTGCCAACTGGCCCATACGATTACCAACCAAGGTGGAACGGCACCGTTGGTAATCGAGCACAGTGTGCACAACCCCGGAAAACCAAAACATCGGACACCTAAACCGATGAATTGAGAATCCTACGCGAAAAACGAATCAATTTTGAGCCCGATTTCATTACAGGATCCCCTCATCAGCCCTCGTCTGCCGAAGAAGAGTTATCGTGAAATGGCTCCAACTATCAATGGTGGACGGCACCGATATTGATAATCGAGCTCACCAACACGACCCCGTAACAAAACCAAGCGCGGACGCCCGCACCAAAGAATTGAAAAAAAAAACTATACCATCCAACCCCACCAACGATCAACGGTTCCGATTCAGGCACCTAAACGCGAATAATACCGAATCGAAGACAACGAACACGATGAAAAATTTGGACAACAACAACTGATCAAAAATACATACCATTAACGCGCAACGTTAATATACGCGAATATTATCGCATAAAAAATTCCAACGGGAAATGAGGACAATAACCTTCAAAATTCAAATCGAATACTAGACTTTTAAAAAAATATAAGAGTTTTGCTTCAAAAAAATCATTCGCCAGTAAATTGGATAAGTATACCTAGGGGTCCATCTGTTGATTCGCCAATACAGTGTTGCTCGTATATTCAAGGGATAAAAAAAATGAAAATTATCTCTAGCAACGATGCACGCTGATCTTCAAAAACATATGCAAAGGTCGTATCTTTTGGAGCAATAATATCTTAAAAATAATTTGCCTGTAAAAAGGGAATATACGTAGGTAATCCTTGCAATGTTTCTCGTGAATTCATGCGTTAAAAAAATTCATCTTCAATAACGACTCCGTAACAATATCGCTTACTTACATACAGGTTAAAAAAATAGTAGAGGGGCTCGTCAATTGATATAGAAAATAAAAGGTATCGTGTCAATCACATCTCGACTGCTAAAATATAGTCAACGCTTGAAAAATAATCAAATGATGTAGAACCCTTTGGAAAAACTTCACATTCTTGGAACTTTTGGTCAATGCTGAATAATGGCTCGTTATCTCTCGTGAATACTTCAAGATGGGTGAAGTTTTTAAAAACCCATTGAAGAGGGGTTCGTCATACGAAATTATGAAACTACCTGAATGACGACATATAAAATAATATTCAAGCTTGCGTGGTGGCTACAGATGCTCGTTGACTTTTGAAGAATATTAGATGATGATAGAAATACGTCGCTTTCTATGACAGCTGCAGCAGATGATTGTTGAATCTTGATTGAATAATCCTCCACGTTCGTGTGGTAGGTAGGTAGGTATTGATCATCTTGCAATCTTATCCTGAAATTTCAAAAACAAATTATGAGAAAATTGGCTAACTTCAAAAAAATTGAAAAATTAAAGCAAAAAGCGAGCAAATGTTATAATTTTCAAATGATATGAAAAAATTGAATAAAAAAATACATGATAAATTTTTAAAAACAAAAACATAATTTAAAAAAAGTTAGAAATCGACAAGTTTCAAAGAACGCAGGAATGTCAAAAAAATAAAACGTCGAATGAACTCTTGAAAAAAAAATTGAAACCTGGATGGTTGTGGAAAGATGATAAATTTTGAAAAATTGAACAAAAGTTTAAAAATTTCAAAAAGTCTACGAACTTTGAATATTTTGAGAACTTTGAGGGATTGCAAAAAAAATTGTAGGCAAATTTTAATGAATGAGACAATATTCCAAAATGAATCAAATACAAATTTGTGAAAAACATGTGATTTTGAAAAGTTTGAAATATCTATTTTTGAAAAAAAAGAATCATGAGAAATTCTAAAAAAAAAAAACCATAATGAAAAAATTGAGAAAACAAACCTACTCTTAAAAAAATATCTAATTTTGAAGAACCGGATAATTTAGTTGAGTTAATGAGTTTCAAAAAATTATAGAAAAAATCAAAAATTTTAAAAAAACCAACGAATTTTGGAAAATTTAGGACGATTGAAAAAATTGGTAAATTTTCGATACCGATAAAATTCAATAATTATTGAGAAAGAGCGTCAAATTTTCTAAAAAATGGTTAACACTAAAAATTTTAATGTCGATTTGTAAAAAATAGAACATATGTAATTAAAAAAAAAACCATTACAAAAAATTTGGAAAAGTTGACGAAATTTATAAATATGCGAATTTATTGAAAATATCGATTTGAAAAAAATAAAAATTTATCGTAATTTTTTTTTTAATTGAGATAACTTCAAAAAACAAATATTACGAAAAATTTGAAAAATAATATTTAGAAAAACTTACTAAATCTAATGAAATTATAAGAATTTGAAAAAGTTTACAAATTTTAAAAACCGACAAATCTTGAGAAATTCAAAAATTCTATGTGGTTGAAAAAATCGGTCAATTTTAAAAATGAAACTATTAAAGTAATTAAAATTTAAAACTGAACAAAAAAATTTTAAAAACCAGTAACTATAATGTTGAAAATATCAAAGTTGAAAAAAGTATAAGAGATTATTTTACATTACCAAAAAATTGTAAATTTTTAAAAATCAAGAAAAAATTGCCAAATTTTTTAAAACTGAAAATTTTCAAATTTGACAAACTTCAAAAAAAAAAAAATAGAAAATCTAAGAAATTGTCAAATTTTGAAAAACTATTTGAAAACTCGAAAAAATTGCCAATAAACCAACAAATTCAAAAAAAAAATTCAAACATTTTGCGAACTCAACGTTTGAGTAGGTAAAGGTAGTTTTGTAATCTTGCAAAAAAAAAATCATTTGTAGCAGAAAAGCAAAAGTTATTATCGAATGAATTAAATTGATACCTTTGAATTTGAATCTTGATCCTCCGCCAAATGGGTAAAAGTATTTTTTTCTCCACTTCAGGAAGTCGTACATGATTGGCGAATTCATTATACTCGTATGTGTCCTGTCGATGAGTAATGGTACATATTCTTAAGCATGGTACGGTCTTCCCCATTTGTGGCTAAATCATCAATGTTAACCATAAGAATTCAATCTGGAAAGAAAAACAATACATCCGTTAGAAATCAATTCAAAAAAATGAATTTTTTATATCAAAAGGATAAAAATAAAATTTACAATGACCAGATTTTGAAAATGTATAAAAATTGAAAAATCAACAAATCCAATTTTCATGATAAACAAAAATTACAATTTTGAAAATGGATGCTGAATTTTTGTTATTTACGTAGGGTAAATTTGAAAATCACCGAATTTCAATTTTTATTAAATTGAGAAATTTTATTACGCCACAGTAGCCTAAGTTGCTGTATACAGTGTTGGAAAAAACAATTAGGGTATTTTTCAATTTTAAAAATTCACTAAATTTTAGGACCTAACAATGCCTCAAAAATTTATCGAATTTTATGAATGGACAGATTTTGAAAATTTAAAAATCATCAAATTCTAATTTTTAAAATCTCGAAGGTAAACTTAATTTTGAAAAGTTATGCTATTTTTAAATGATGAGAATTTACAAACTAATTTAAAATAGATAATATTTTCTTTCAATTTCAAAGATTTGCAGAATTTAAAATAATACCTAATTACAACCATATAAAATTCATGAATTTTTAAAAAATTTACAACACAATGATAAATGTGACCAGGTTTCAAAGTTTAAATAAATTTTGAAGATGCATAAGATTAAAATTTTTTTAAAAAACAGGGCTAATAAAAATTGATCAAATCTCAAAAATTTTAAATGTTACGAAATTTCACAGATTTACTCAGAATTTTGAATTTTCAACAAATTTTAAGAATATTATACAAAGTTTATGAAAATTTAAAAATTCGTAAAATTTAAAAAATCAATACCTACAAAAAAAATCATTCGACATTTAAAAATTACCAAAATTTCAATTATTGTTAAACCTTGAAATTTTCATCAATTTTTTCAAATTTCAACGACTTGTTAAATTTTCAAAATAAAATTATTTCAATTTAAACAAAACTCTCAATTTTTAAACTCTATCAAACAAAAAATTGATTCAATTCCTAAAATATTTTGTTCATGTTTTAAAATGGTACGTATAATTCTGAACTTTCATCAAATTTTTATAATTTTGTAAACTTGATAGTTGCATGAATAACTTTTTTAATTACACAATTTTCTGCATTTGAAAACTTTTCTATCTATATGTAAATTTTTACTCAAATGCCAGGAGTTTAAATTAGAAAGAAGCTAGAATTTCAATTTTAACTTTACCTAAAAGCAGAACTTTTGCAGGATGCAGGAGGTACGAGCCATTAGATAGCTACGCTACGTCTACGGTATTGAACAAATGGAAATTTTCCATATAAAAATTGAAACATGAATAATTGTGGACAGATGGTAAGTCTTGAAAAAATCAATCAAAAGTTAAAAATTTTAAAAAGTCAACGAATTTTCAACATTGAATTTAAAATTTTGAGTAATTCCAAAAAATATTTATATAGGTAGGTAAATTTTTATGACGAAATAAAGATTTTTGAAAAACGTGTGATTTTGTAAGGGATAAAATGAAAAATGAGTTTTCTTTTGAAAAGTTTAAAATATCTCCAAATTATAGGTAGGTAGGTAATGTACTTAATCAAATTTTCAAGGTAAAACTGAACAAAATAGCAACTATTACAAAGTTGCAAATTTTTGAAAAAAAGTAGAATCTGGATGAATTTTAAAAAACGAAAGATAAAGAAAAAATGAGATGCGTGCAGCGATAAAGGACCAATTGGTGAAACGACCTTTTTTTTTTTTGCTTTAATTTGTGTAGAATTTCATGCTGAATCCGATGATGTGTTCAAGATTTCTCTACGAGCAAAATTCACAGAGTTGTGATGGTCCAAAGTTGAAAAACTGTATGAAAAGTTTTGAGAAAATGGGGTTCAAAGTTTTTATTAATTCTTTTTGGCCCCTCTTCTACACAAATTTCAATCCATAATTGGTAATTATATTGTATCCTCTTCGAATTTTTGTGCTGAATTCAATGGTGGACACAGAATTCACGTATCTCTAAAATTAGTTCATTTATAAACCAAAATATGTAACTAAATCTTCCAAAAGTCTAGTTTTGGGTATTCATAATCAACCCATACATAAATCATTGAATTTTGGAGATAGGTGAATTCTGAGACCATCATTATTCGAAGAGGATACAACATCATTACTAATTATGTGTTGGAAATTTTTGTAGAAGAGGGGCCAAAAAGGATTAACAAGAACTTTGAACCTAATTTTCTCAACATTTTTCATACAGTTTTTCAACTTTAAACCATCATAACTCCGCGAATTATGCTCGTAAAAAAATATTACACATACCATTGGATCCAGCATGAAATTTTACACAAAATAGCAATTAAAGATGTATTTTTTAAATCCTTTTTTAATTGGTTCCTTCTAGCTTTGTGTTTGAACGACGCTCAACGTTCATCCTTCAATATGCACTCTGAGGACTTGAAAACCATTTGAAATGCCATAACAGAGTGGTAACCATTGAAAAAAATTGAAAACACACAATCAGTATTTTTGACCAAATGATTTTTATTGGCTGCCCTGTAAAGTTTCATTTTTCACCAATTGGTCCCTTATCGCTGCTCGCTCCACAAATTAAGAAAACGAACCAACTCTTTAAAAAAAGTGTCTAATAACATTTGAAAAAATCTAATTTTGAAGAACTGGATAATTTCGGTAAGTTAAAAAGCTTCAAAGTTATAAAAAATTGACAAATTTTAAAAAGCCAACGAATTTTGGAAAATTTGAAAATTTTGGACAATTGAAAAAATTGGTAAAATATCAATAATAAGATAAAATTCAATATTGAAAAAAAATGTAAAATTTTCTAAAAAGTGGTAAAAATTAGAAAATAACTGTTGATTTATAAAAAATGAAAATTTTTGAAAAAAAATCGTAAAAAAATTTGAAAAAGTTGGTCAAAATTTAAAAACCCACGAATTTTGAGAAATTCGAAAATTTCATGTGGCTGAAAAAATTGGTTAATTTTAAAAATAAAACTATTAATCGATTGAAAAAATTATCCACACCAGTAGATAACTAAAATGTTTAAAAAAAAAGAACAACAGATGCATTACCAAAAAAATTTCAAAAATGCACATAGGCTAATTATTTTAAAAAACAAACAAAAACGGAAAATTGTAAATTTTTTAAAACAAAAAAATTATTTCCTAAAATCAAAAAATTCGCACATTTTAAAAAACAAACCGACAAACATCCACGAAAAATTGTAAAATTTCCGAGTACATGATCGATGAAATTGAATGATTTTAATAAAGAAAAAAACGTTTAAAAATCAAGATAAAAGTAGTCAAATTTTTAAAAACTGAACATTTACAAATCTACAAATCTAACGAACTGTTTCAAAAAGTGGCAATTTTAATTTGATTGGTGGCCCTAGGAAACGATGCAAAATCCTCTTCTGGCAGAATTGAAGAAAATTTTCAATTTCAGTAAATTTCAAAAAACGCCAATTTGAATTTAATCAATGACAAAAGCCACCATTTGGTCTAATGCAAAATCCTTGAGAAAATTATTAGGGAAGGGGGTCTAATCGAAAATTTCATAATAACAAAAATTATTTCTTAGACCTCCATCTACAACTTTTGTTGGAAAAAATTTTCAATTGGACCCCTTCGCTAAATTTTGAAAAAGTATCTACCTGATATTATGTGAAATTTGAGGAAAGGGAGAGATCTAATCGAAATTTTTATAATGACCAAAATTATTTTTAAGATCTTGTTCTACAACTTTTATTTGAAATTTTTTTCAATCGGTTCCTTCCTCGCTCACTCATCTGGGATCTTCAATTAATATCTTCGAAGTGTTGTGCAAAATCAGCGGGGAGGGGGCTCCAATTGAAAAAAACCTCAAACAAAAGTTATAGCTTGAAGACCTAGGAATAACTTTGGATATCACAAAAATTTTGATTGGACCCCTCTTTCCCCTCCAATTATGAATAAAATATATGTCAATCTTAACTTGAGAGAAATGTCCAAATAAAACAGTAGATTCAGTTGATTCATTTCTATGAACTACTCACCCAGCCTGGTGGAAATAACACCCAAACGAAAACCAAAAATGTCATTTTACCAACACTAAATAGGTACCAAAATTCATATCAGAATAAAACACATCGTTTATTTGAGTTCGAGGAAATGCTTTCATTTTCAAAAAAAAACTAGCAATCGATTCAAATTCATGGGAGGAGAAAAAAAACGTAAAAACGATCTCTATTTATCGATATTATAGTTTAACGAGGCAAATTCGACCAGAAATACGAAAATTTAACAAAAATAGGCCAAGAAAGTTCGCAATAAAATTAATTAACGAAATATTGTACTCGAAATTTCGAAAATACGACAAAAAATAGAATAAACTTACCACAACTGAGTATGATTTCCGTTCAAGATCGTTGGTAGTTATAGGTAATGGAATTTTAAAAACAGCAGAAGGCGAAACTTTCGACTGGAGATGCTGGAAACTTCTCGTTCGTTTCATTATCATTCGTTCCAATTTGACTGCTTTCATTTCGAGTTTATTTCTTCGATCACGCATGCAGAATCTGTTGAAAGAATGAAATATTAATAAGAGAAAAATATACAGCACTTAAAACTGGCATAACCTAATAAAAATGTCTAGTTACACTTTGGAACATTGGACCAAATTTTTATTCTACACAAAGTAAACGAAACCCAAAAATTCTCATTTTGCCAACACCGAATAGGTACCAAAATTCATATCAGAATAAAAAACATCGTTTATTCGAGCTCGAGTGAACGCTTTCATTTTCAAAGAACTAGCAATCAATTCGAATGAGAAAAAAAAACACGTAAAAATGATCTCTATTCATCGATTGTCTCACGAGGCAAATTCCACCAAAAAAACGAAAATTCAACAAAAACAGGCGAAGACACTAGTTCCAATAAAATTGACGAGATATTGTACTCGAAAATACGAAAAAATAATAGAATAAACTTACCAAAACTGAATAAAATCTCCGTTTAAGATCGATGGTAATGGAGCAGGTTCATTTTCAGCAGCTATTCTCAATCATTCACATAATAACACGTACCTACGTAACACAAAAAAAAAAAAAAATTCGATTAAATAAAAACAATACAATGTACTTAACTACTTAGCACTCGAAAAAAAAAGAATCACGTTTAAAATCGTTCACAAAATAATACCTATAGAGGAACTGTATTTCTACAAACGAAACGTAGGTACACCGAAGAGCAAATTCGATGAAAATTATTCGTAATTAATGAGATCGAAAGAAAAAGAATCACGTTTAAAATAGTCCACAAAATAATACTTAACTAAAGTGAACTAGATAATCGAAAGTAACAAACAAAACGTACAACGCCAAAGAACAAGCGTTGACTCATTCGCTACTAAAACAACATGGCCGCTTTGAGCATTGTAACGCGGAGAATTTATTCGAAAAATTTCGTATAATTTCTATAAAGAAAAATAACAAAACGTACAATACCAAAGAGCAAGCTACGACTCATTCGCTACTAAAAAAAAGATGGCCGCTTTGAGCGTTGTAACACGAAAAATACTCAGAATAGGCTAATAATAACACCACTTTGAAAAATTACACGAGCTATTATTTAAAAACTTGATAAATAAAGAAAATAAACTCACCATAATTAGATAAATTTCCGTTGAAAACGAGCACAATGATGTAGGCATCTTTTTTGCAACAATTCATCTTCAAATTCTCCATTCACGAAATCACGAGCTCGATTTATGTCAAGAATGGATTATTCACAAAAGAACCTACGTAAAGGACACGAACACAGTTTTCATTCAACGAGAAAACTATCACAAACCACAAAACTAATTAAAATCGAATGTTTTTCAGAATAATCGTTAATTTCAGGTTATTATTCGACGAACGAAACATAATTAAATTATGGTTGCACTCGAATATAACTTATAAAGACCGTTCGCAGTTGAAACGAGCGAAATAATTCTGATTTTCAAAGTTCGACAAGAAATACTTGGAAAACCGAACTGCCACGTCAACGCAACGCGTAGTGCGTGCACACTGCGTTGCAAACAAAATACACCCCCAACCTACCGCAATGCCCCTACAAAACGGTTCAACATTACTCAAACGCTTGGGTGCTCGTTTCTGATTGGCTGTTCACGCGTACCTGTCACCAGATGGAACAAAAGCGACGTCGTAATCGCTACCCTACCACTACAATGATACAGTTTACTACACTAATACACCTTGCCACAAAATACATCAAAATGAATACGAAGATTGCTTTGTGTTCGTGTACGATATGAATCACGATCTTTACATTTGCATCTAATGATTCATGTTACGACTAGGTAATAATAATTTTCGATTTTACGTTAGAAGAATTACTATTTTCGTCCATTTTAAGATTTGAATTTTGAAGATCGATATGTGTACTTTCGATTAGGTAAATTTACTTCGTATAATACAACGACGTACACGTAATTTAGCTATACATTGAAATAGAACTTACCATATTGATCAAGTTTCAATAAAACAGCTCTTCTTTTCTCTTCTTCATTTAACCGACGCGACGACGATTTAATTTGTAGGAACTTTCGGACGTGAACACGATCACCTTTCTTTTTGCTTCTATATTTTCGAAAAACAGCAGAGAATATTACGTTAAATTAAACATAACTATTTCACACAATAAACGTAATACGTGCACACGTCATTGAAATACGTAGAATAAAACCTACCATATTGATCAAGTTTCACTTTGAATCTACTTTTTCATTAGACCTACGACAATGTAGTCGGTAATTCGAATGTGGACATGGACATGATTGATTATCTTGCAGTCGATCAAAGGCTTCAGATTCAAATAACTACAAAAAATATCGCTATTAACGTGAGATAAACGATAAACGAATTCATAAACGTAAATTACCTTTACCTTTTCGAAGAAAAAAATGATGATTGGAACTGGAAGGAAACACGAATGATCGAAACGCAGTCTTGAAAATTGACACGACCGTTTACTTCAAATTCGAAAACTGGAACGAATATGATACGTGTTAACGCGAGATGAAATACGAACAAATTTACATAAACGTAAAATTATTACCTTTTCGTTTCCGATAAATAATAGGCCTAGGATGGTTGGAGAAACACGAGAACGATCGACAGGCAGCCTTTCCATATTCTCGATTGCTTTTTCAGCCATGGAAAATGAGACGTTGAGTCCACCAAGTGAATACTTCAGGGTCTATTCGAATTCACAACACAACACAACTCAATTAATATTACAAATTATGCGGTAATTATCGTACGAGTTTCATTTATTCAGTTTTTACACTTTTTACTTTTTTCGCAAGCAAAGCAAAGCAACAGAAAATAGAAATTTTTGAATGTAAAAAATTTGAATTTTGAAATGATTGTATTGACTTCCACAGATAAAATTGGTAAGAATCGTACAAGGCGAATCTGTATGACGTAAGCATGACTTCCGCCAATGAAATTTATAAAACGAGTACTTTCGGATTGTGCGACAAAGGGGGATTTTGATAATGCAAAATTTTTCATTTTTAAAAATTTTTATTTTTAAAAAACCTTTTTCGGCTAATCGGATTTTTTTTTGTTTTTTTTTTTTAAAAATAAGAATCGAATAAAAACGAAATTTTTAGAAAAATATATTTTTATCTTTTACGTATTGTATTAGGTAGGCTACTGTTCCTGTTTTTTTTTATTACAATAAAATAAATAGTTATTCATTCATCTTTGTCTCAATAAATTACTAGTGATTTATTCACGTCTGATTTTTTACCACAAAAATGGTGATTGAGAGGAAACAAGGTCAATAAATTTAACAATACCTACGTATAAAATAATACGACATCATTTATATTACGTTCATTGTCGCACGTAAAAATTCATTTCTCTAAGAAGGTATTCAATTCAATATATCGTACTACGAGGAAGAAAAAAAGATCAAAATTAGCTCATCTTGTACGTGATCGCGATGGCGAGCAGAAGAATTTAAAAAAACTGTTCCTTTTGTAAGATACGAAGACGAGTACACCGAGCTGAGTACTACAGATCTACATCTGTCATTCTGTATTTTTGAAACAGTACGATTTAATAGTGCTTTTATTTTACCGATTCGGTAGCTCATACCTGGAGATGAATATAATGTGAATTTATTTCGTAGTATTAAAATCTTGAAATCGGTTGATCGAGGAAGTTTTTTCTAGTGTCGGTTCGATGTGTGGATTATTGATGTGAATCAGCTATGAAGAAACGGTTTTGGATTTTTATTCAGGTACCTGAAAATGATAATTGATTGATAATTTAATTAACACGTATATTGTAGTTTTAAAAATTACAATTCGAATGATTATTTCAAAGATTAGTCTCGCACTTTACCTACTAAATTAGGTACCTAATTTATAGGTGTAAGTAACAAGGTAGTAGGTACTAGGTACATTGATCGAATTTAGAATTATTTTTTCATTATAAGATTTAATAAAATTGACGTATATTTTCAGTTTTGATATGATAGTGAATGTGACATTCATGGTATTACTAAATTTTCTACGCTTCAGTACTCAAGTATCAGGTAATTGAATTTGAAAGCTACTTATACTATTACAATGAAAATGATCAGCAATTATGTACATACATACTATCAAAATTATCTTTAATACAAATAATATTTCGAATATCCGAATAATTCCTATTAATTTCAAGCTTTGTTCATCGAATTTTAACATTTTTAAAAACGTAATTTACCTAAAGCCAAATCGACTAGAAAGAAATATTTAAAAAAAGTAAAGTGATTTTTTTCCAAGTTTTATGTTGGTTCAAGATGAATTTTTTTTTCGTCATTTTTTCTTCCATGTAATTTTTTTTCTGGAGACAATTTTTTCGAGATTTTTTTTTACAAAAAACGTTTTTTATTTTTTATTTTTTGAGAAAAATCACTCTAGAAAGACTGAACTTGCTTTAGAAAAAAATCACTTCCAAAAATTCTTTCGAAAAACTGAGAAAAATCTTTGAAACCTTTTTTTAGAATAGATCAGAAAACATTTTTCCAAAAAGAGGAACATAAGAAAAACGAAAAAAATTCGAGTTTAAAAAAATAATAACAATTTGTGCAAAAAATAACTATATTTTTTTTTCATTTCCAAAAAATGGTAGCAGAGAAACAAATTTTCAGAGAAATTCTCTCGAAGAAAAAAAAATCACGAGAAATAATAGTACAAAATTATTTTGTACCTAATAAAAAAAGAGTAAACAATTCATCATAAAAATATTATCAGAAAAACAGAAAAGTCTTGAAAATATTAAAAGAAAAATTCTTTCAAGGAAAATCGTTTTCTGATGAGAAAAAGTTCTTTCGGAAAATTCATTAGAAAAAAATATGAGAGCAAATTACGATAAAATAAAAAAGTAAAGAAAAATTACCAAAAAGAAATTGTTAAATTGTTGTAGAAATTTTTTTGCAAAAAAAAAAAAATCAAAGGATTTTAAAATTCTTTCAGGGAACAGATTATCATTAAAAATATTTCTAGAGAAAAATCCCTCATTTTTATGTGAAATGAATCCATGGAAAAATTTGATAAAAAATTATATCTGCAGAAAAAAAATTACATTCACCAGGGAAAAATTTAGACGGAAACACGTTTTCAAAGAAAAAATAACAAATTGAAAAAAAAATTGTCGTAGAGTATGAAGTGAATTTTCAATTTTGAAAAAAATCGAATTTTTTATTTAAAAACAACAACAACAATTTTTCATCGCAAATTTTTTTCAGGAAAAAAAAAAACAGAGAATTATTCTATCCAAAAAATGACATTCTTCTATTCAAAAAAATTGGCATTAACAAAAAATTTACATTTCGCTATCCAATTTTTTTTAATTCAAAAAAATTGGCATTCTTTTATCAAAAAAAAAAAAAAAAAAGGAATTTTCATCCAAAAAAATTGGCATCATTCAATCCAAAAAATATACATTTTTTGTTCCAAGAACTAGAATTTTTCATTCGAAAAAATTGAGAATAAAATTTTTTTTGAGAATTCAATTCTTCATTTTCAAAAAATATGAGAATAATTCCATTAAAAAAAATGAGAACTTCTTCATTCAAAAAAATATAAGAATTTCTTAATTAAAAAAAAAACAAGTTCTTAATTCAAAAAATTGAAATTTTACTGTCCCAAAAATTGGATTTTTTTCTATTTGAAAAAATTGAAATATTTTTAAAATGCTTTCAAAACTTTAATTGAATTTAGAATTTTTCGTTTTTAAGAAATCAGACTTTTTTATTTAAAAAAAATAATTTTTCATGCAAATGAATTTTAAAAATCGTTGAATTTAATGAAATGACGACTTTTTACAAAAAAAAAAAAAAAAAAAAAAACTGATACTTTTTTCTAATTTAAAAGAAACTGACGAACAAACAAACAGTTTCACAACAGAAAAGTTGATAAAATTCTCTCAATAAAAAAAAATCATTTTAAAAAATGTTTTTTTTTTCAATGATTTTTATCCCCCAAGAAAATACTTATTTAAAAATTTTTTAAAAATTTCTTTCTATCACTAATTTTTTCACTTCAAAATTTTTTTCATCAAAGGAGCTTCAAAAAATTGAGATATTTCATTTCGTTTCGAGAAAAGTCAGAATTATTTTTTCCAAAAAAATTTCAAACAAATGGTAGTTTTACATCCTGAAAATAAATTTTCATTATTCAAGAGTTCACAAGTAAACAGATCGACATAGAATTGAACTGAACTTTGTAACTCTGAATCGTGGGACGTTTGTGGAGAAACTATGTAGAAATAGCAACTCCCTCATATATATCGGAAAAATTGCTTCAAAAAAATGAAGGAAAAAGTATTCTTTCCAAAAATGCTGTGTATGGAAAAGTTTTCAGAAAAAATGTATCCAAGAAAAAAACTTGTTAAGATAGAGTTGTGATGAAAAACATTTTTATGAAAAAAATAAAATGAAAAAAAAATACATTTTTACAAAAACAAAGTCTCAAAAAAAATTGAACGAATATTTTTTCAAAAGTATGTTTTGAGTATAAGATCTGCGTACTTATAGAAAATAAAATTGAAAGAAATTCGCCACGAAAAAATAATGTTCACAAAAAAAAATCTTGACTTTTTCTTTGGAGCAATATATACCTACGTAAGTAAATAGTTCTCTCAAAACTAAATGTTGTAGAAGAAAGATTATCTTTAAAAAAATCAAATACCCCCAAACTCATAAGAAATAGAAATGAGATGGGGAAAAATTATCTATAATTTACGATTTAGTGGCTTTCTCGTAAAATAAACCCATCATCATTTGATCATGCATACTTTTCAGGAACCATAATAACATCATCCAAAACCTCTCTTTCAACATCCAACACCATCGACGTCTTCAAAAGCAAAAACCTCACCGATCAATTTGAAAAATCTACCAAACTGTTGGCCGATCTACCCGCCGAATTCGTCGACAAACCACCAATAGATCACAACAACTCGACCACCATCGCTGCCTATTCTTCAGCTTCCACTTTCAAAGAGGATATCCTCGCGGTCGTCTCCAGCTACATCGAAAAATGGTTCATTAACCAAGCCAACAGCTCGCAATCTACATCCCATGCCAACTCTCCCGCATCCACATCACTACCGGTAGTACTCCGTGACGTAACATTTTTTCAATTATGGAAATCAATAGGTACCATCGATAGAGGTAATTTCACGCTCCGACACACACCTACTACCGATGAATACGATTCGATCGGCCAGAAAGACAGCGGTGTCACATACGACGACTCTTACACCAGACATGTATCGCAGATGAAAGCGATCCTGGTTAAAGACACCAGATACAGGTCTTTGATCAAAAAATGGATTACGAATCGTCGTCACGGTCGTGATTTTCCTCTAAATAATTCTTCGACAACGTCGTCGCAAACTTGCCAATCGTGCCAGCCTACGACTAAAAATCAATCCGCCATTACCAGCGATGAAATCAAGACGACTTGCTCGGAAGCCTCTTGCGACAACTCCACCGTCGCCTCATCGTCGGACCAAGATGGTCCCGAAGCCAGGTTCTACGATCCCTTGATGCCATATCCCGAAGAATACCCGGAAGAATATCAAACCATACAAAATGGACCTGCTTTGATTATCAGCCGAACTACGTATACGAGGATACCCAATGTAACATATACCACCATAACTATGGTCACATTGCCAACCTATAGATTGGTGGAAAAAGCAGAAAATGCGTTCGCTGCGACGTTATTCGAAGAACGATCTTCGAAATCGGTCAATCTGCCTGAGAGAGCACGTTGCAAGAAGAATTCTTCTACTGATTTCTCGCAACATCCCATTAGATGAATTATAATACGATATACAGGGTGTCCCTTCCGAATGGTGGATACTTTTTGAGATGTGGAAATGATTGAGCCCAATCAATAGGAACTTTGTGAATAAATGGTGCCTACCTCAACTTTAAAGGAGGAAATGGTTGATAAAAATTTCAAAATTCTGACGATGCAACATAAAACAGGTGTACCAGGCATCTTCATAGGAACAAAAAAAATTCTGTTCTGTTGTGAAAATTTTGCCTATCTTTGAAAATGAATGTGCTACAAATTTTTGAAAAAAGATTTGATTTTTTTTCTTCAAAATTATTGAGGATTCCCCCCCCCCCCCCAAAAAAAATGAAGTAATTTCTTGTTTTAAAATTTGATAAATTAATATTTTTGCTACAGAAAAGAGAGAAATGTTTTTTCTCCCCGAAACAACAATAATTTTCTCCTACAAACAAATTGAGGAACAGTTATTTACCAAAAAAATTAATCACCTTACCTACTGAATTTTCGTTCACAAAAAAATCAAAGATTTGCTCTTCAAAAATTTAAGAAATTGAAAAAAATTCTCCAATGGAATTAAGACATTACTCCTTCGAAAAAATCTGAGTTTTTCCTTCAAAAAAATTCACACAACGATGAGACTTGAAAAAAAGGAGAAAATTTTCTATTTCAAAAAAATCTAAAAATTGTTTATTCCAACAAAAATTGAGAAATTATTCCGCCAAATTTTCTTAAATTGTATTTTTACTCGTATATCAATTCAAGTGAAAAATTGAGAAAAATAATTTCGTTTTTTCTCTCCAGAGAGCAATGATCTTCTTCTTCAAAACAATCGAAGAATTTTTGTTCCAAAAAATCAGAGATTTGCTCTCCAAAAATTTAAGAAATTGAAAAAAAAATTCTTCGAAGGAATTAAGGCATTACTCCTTTGGAAAAATGAGATTTTTCCTTCAAAAAAATTCACACAACAATGAGACTTTTTCTAAAAAAAAAGAGAGAAAATTCTCTATTTCAAAAAAATCTAAAAATTATTGTTTATTCCAAAAAAAATTGAGAAAATATTATTTCTCCAAATTTTCTTAAATTGTAAGTATTTTTATATCAAGTAAAAAATTAAGAAAAATAATTTCGTTTTTTTCTCTCCAGAAAACAATAATCTTCTACTTCAAAATAATCGAAGAATTTTTTTCCAAAAAATCGAGTACCTACCTAATTTCTGAAGTTATTTGCTCATTTGGCCTAATCTTTCATTTGAAAAATTTGACAAAAAAATATCACCCTGAAAAAATCCTGAGTTTTTTCTCCAAAAATTTGAGATTTTTTAAATAGAAATTAAGGTATTTCTTCTTGAAAAAATGAGGATTCTTTTCAAAAAAGTGAAATTTTTTTATTCTAAAAATTTTGAAAATAATTTTTAATTAATATTTCTGAAGTTTGAAGCTTTGCATTGCCTTCATTTTCGAAAATAGACAAATTTTTCATAAAACTATTTCTGAAGTTTGATGCCCTGCATTGCCTTCATTTTCGAAAATAGGCCCATTTTTCACATAACTTCTTTTGTTTCCATAAAAAAGTTACACCTGGCAATATTTTTGGCAAGAATTCCTTATCAAAGGAACTCCTTCAATTCCAAAGATAAGACATTCAAATGGGATTACAACTTTTTTAATGATTTCGAAATACTATTCTGTGACGGGCTGAAATTTTTTTGAAAGCAACACTGCCAATCGATTGGGCTTGAAAATTACCAATTTTAAAATCTCTGTAGTGCGTTCATTTTCAAAAATGTACATCCCAACGTGTTTAAAATTTTTTTACAATTTCGAAATTCTCGCTTCTGTCGAGCCCTGAAAATTTTTCTAAATGCAGTGTTGCCAATCGACTTGACTTAGAAAAAACCAATATTTTCAGCAAGAGTTTCTAGTCACAGAACAAATACTCCTTCAACTTCAAAGTTATTCATCAAAATGTGGTTACAATTTTTTTGGAGATTTCGAAATGTCATTCTCCAACGGGGCCAGAATTTTTTATCGAATGCAGTGTTGTCAAAAGCTTTGGTTTAAAAAATACTAATTTTAAAAAACTCTGTAGCACCTTCATTTTCAAAAATAGACAAAATTATCGAATGACTTTTTTTGTTCGCACCTATTTCATAAAAAAAATCCAAATAAAAAATCAGCACTTTTTCAACACCTTTTTCAGAATTTTTAACATCTTCATAAAAATGTTTTACGACCCTCCCCTCGCCTAAATATGAAAACTGCGAGAAAAGAATGAATTTTTTTCGATTCAAAACACTTGAAAAATTGTCAGAAAAAAGTAAAATGAAGAAAAAACAAATTTTTAATGAATTTTGACAAAAAAAAAGACCTTTGAGCAAAAATCAGCACTTTTTCACTTTCAGCAACACTTATTCAGCACTTGTTATATCTCCAGCATGATCTTGAAGGGATTTTGCAATTTTGATGCCTCAAAAGTGCTCCTTGATAAATTCAGGAAAGCAATACTTTTGGCAAGAATTTATATCTACTGTAACTCCTTCAATTTCAACGATAGACATCCTGTTTTTACGTTTTTGAAGTACGATCCACTGGCAGTGTCGAACATCTTTTTGGTTAGACTGTTGTCAATCAATTTGGATTATAAAATACCAATTTTCGAACCTCTATAGTACCTTGATTTATCAACTTAAGCACCATGGCTGCATAATGTGTTTTGTTACTTGGACTAGTTTCTATCCAAATCTCATCGAACACTCCTAGGACACCCTGTAGATGCATTATATGTATTTATGACTTATGTATTATGTATTAAATTAATTTATTATGCCATTTAAATTGATATACCGCTCGTTTTAAAAAAATAAACTCATTCGTGCTTTTGTATTCTCTTCATATTTTTTATCTAATAGTCTGCTACTGCATAAACCATAAAGCATCCCATTAGCTCTTATACGTTTCCGCGTACATTTTCAGCGCTCCAGAGCAGTAAAATCGAGCCATCGATATTTCATAAGTTGAAGTTGAAGTGCGTGGGTTATACCTGAAATGTGCACTTGAGAGAAAGCGCAAATCTACGTATCTGTGTACCAATAGGTGGGCTTCTACGATAGTCTAGATATCTTGCACGTATAGCCGTCGAGGAAGGAGAATTATAAAACAGGTCGCACCGAGGAGCTAAATTTGTTTTGTCTCATGTTCACTGTGTTATATCTATTCGAGTGATTTAAATTTTGTTGATCTTTGTTATTATTTACTTTGGTAGCTGCGTCTGCGAAAAATTATAAGGTAATTTTTTTGTATAATTTATTTGATTTAGTATACGTGGGTACGATTAAATTTATTTGATGAAGGAGAAATTTTATTTTGTCTATTTTTGTAAATTTCGTGTTTATTATTTTAAAAAATTTTAATTTAGATTTTACTCGATTAATTAATTTTTGAATTAAAAAAAAAATTAATAGATTTGGTACCAAAAAGTTGAATAAATTTTATGTCTACATTTTTTTTTATGAAAAATCTTCCATTTATTTTCTCTTTTAAAAACACATTTGAAAAATTCTTTCAAAATTCATTTTATACGTATTTTGGGAATAAAAAGGTCCATGGTTCATTATTAAATAGAAAAAATTGAAAAAAAAAATCATATTGTTTCGAAATTGAATTTCTTCAATATTCTCCCTCTCATTTTTTTTTTTTTTTTCAACAATTAAAAATATTAACCACAATCTAGTTCAATGAAAAATTATTTAGTAGAAATGAAAAATTGCAAGAAATTAATTCAATTCAATTTGTAATAATCCATGAAGGGGACAAAACAGGAATATTTGCCCAAAATTTAGCACATTTGAGGTTTTCTTGTTTCAAACGTACCTAAATTTTAATTTATGATTCAATTTTAATTTTTTCCCAATTTTTGATTTTTTCCCTTCTATAAAAACGTTTCATTTTCAAAATGAAAAATCAATTTAAAAAAAAGTTTGTTGAGAAAAAAAAAGTTTTTCCACAACACTAATTTTGACAAACTCGAAACTTCTGCCCTTTTCAAAAATATTGCATCAATTTCAAAAATCACCCAGAATGTTACATTATGAGAGAATTGTGATTGAGTGAAAAGAGAGGAAGAGCTGAAAACAATTTTTAAAATTTGAGAAAGTATTCTCAGGTTCAAATTTACTGATTTTACACTAAAAAGGGTATCCCAGGATTCATTATAAATATAATAAAATCGAGAAAAAAAATCAAAAGCATCATAAATTTCAATTTTTTAATAAAAGCATAATTTCCTATTTTTAATTTTTTTTCTAACTGAATTTCAAGTGGTGCTAAATCATCCTTTTTTCAGAAAAAATAAAAAATAAAATTTTTTTAAATTTTTGTATTTTTGTATTTTTTTTGGGTTCTAACCTATCAAAATTGTTTCTTTTGGTGAGAAATAATTCATACCTAATTTTTCATTTTCCGCCAACGTAATTTTATAAAGTTGCTTGGAAGATCCCCATTTTCGCAAATACCTATTCAAAAAATACGTCTATCGAATAATCACAATTGACAAAAATAAAAACTCTCATTTTTTAATATTCATTTGAGAAATTCTAGGTACAGACGAGAAAACCTTGAAAAAATGCTACAATTTTCTTTTCTTTTTTGCCTTTGAGAAGATTCATAGAAGATAATCCCCCCCCCCCAAACCATCAACTTACAAAATTTCAGCATAGAAAATTTCCAAACATTGCAGAGTTTGAAAAAGAGAGAAAAGTAAATGAAAAATGTACTCTCCTTGTTTCTCAAGGAATATTCATTTCAATCACAAATTTCAAGTATAAAAAAACCATCTCTTCAGACAATTTTAAAATTACTCCAGTCCAATGAAAAACAAAATTAAAATTCTGAAAAATATCCAAAATTTGCATCCAATAAATTTACGAGTAATAAATATTTCACGTAGTTTGGAAATTGTGTTTTTACTTCGAGATAGAAGTCGAAATGACAACCCCCCCCCCCTTCTAAATGGAAGAATTACAAGGTTTTCAGAACTTGAAGCAGGTAAACACCCAGTACAAAATTGACTCATTTTCTCTCTCAAAGCATTTTCATTTCACTTCCAAATTTTAAGCTATAAAAATCAATCTTCTTAGTCTATTTCAATTATGACTCCAAAGTAACTACGAAAATAAAAATTTAAGATTATCAAAATTGTCCAAAATTCGCATTCAACAAATTTACGCAATAATGTATAGGAACTGCATGCTTGAAATTTCGTTTTTTTTTCAAGAGTGAGAGGGATGTAAAAATTTAGTCACCGTTCTAGATAATGAATTAATGACTTAAAAAATTAATTTTTTTTTTTGAGTTTAAAACAAAACGAAAATTGAGTGAAAAATCCACCCCTTCTCCTCCAAAGGCGTAACTGTTCATGGACTACAAAATTTTTTCAAATTTATGGATTTGGAGCAAAACGAAAACTGAATGAAAAATTCATCTTTTTCCTCTCCAAGGACAAATTCACTACTATGAAAAATTGAAAAAATCCTGCGTTTGAAGCAAAACAAAAATTGGATGAAAAATTTACTTTTTCCCCTCCCAAGAAAATTTATTTCCAAGAAAAATTGTAAAAATTTCTGGTTTTGAAACAACACGAAAATTAAGAGAAAAATTTACCCCTTCTCTTTCATCGAAATACTGATTCATTTGACTCAAAAATTTTACCTATATTTTTCTTAAATTCCTTGGTTGATTTCAAACGATTCCAAAACATTTTAAAAATTGACTAAAATTTGTAATCACCAATTTCAAAAAAAAACCTGACAGGATACCAATAATTTTTTAAGGGTGGGGAGCTAGATGGCTAAATGATTGAAACTTCCAAAAATCATATTTTTATACGAAAGCTCATTAAATCCACAGATCATTTTTCAGTTTCCTCAGTTTATTCTCAGGGAGGGGCAGAATATTTTCAAGGTTGAAAAAAATGAAAATCTAAAATATCTTCGAAATGAGAAAATTCAAACGCCGTGATGATTTCTAGAGGATCCAATTCAATTTGATAAATTTTTTGTAATTAGAATTGATTTGGATTTTTTTATTCACAAAAATTGGCATTACCCATGCCATCCCCTTTTTATTTACATTATTTTTCAAATAAATATTGTCTAGAATTTTGACATTTCGAATATTGTCCTACATCGAAAGAATCATTCAGTAGGTACAATAATTATAATTGTGTAATCGAGTATTCGGTATTCAGTTGATTAGTCGAATCTAAATTAGGCAGTCTAATTTCCGGTATTCGTTACGTCGTACTTGCTTTTCGTATCAACACCAGCAGCAAAATCTAAGAAACGTATTATTTACACGTTTTCACACCGGAACTTCAACCATAATCATAATTACGTCCGTCAATTTGGCAAAATCTTGTACAAGTATTTTTAAAGAACCCACAGATGCGAAGAAATCATCGCCACAATAATAACACCTGTATAACTGTGTATGTATTTACTCGAACAAAACAACAGCCACGAAATTGCTCTCAACACTCTCATCACAAATAGTTACTAATAATTTCATAATCTAACTCGTCTCACTTATAAATAATACCTCGCGTGTAATTTACAGAATGAAATCGTTGCTAGCCCTAACCATCCTATCCTTGGTGGCGTTCAGCGCCGCTTTCCCGCAAAGAGAAGGCGCCTTCTTCACCAACGAGGCAATCAGACAAGCCCAAAACACCCAACTTATTCCGGCCGGAGCGCACATACAAAAAGTGCAAGAAGGAGTCGAAGTAGCAGCTTTTGAATCGATCCCAGGCAACGAAAGGATCAATTTATATCAAATTTTAAAAGATCACGTACCCGAAGAAGTAGTCAGTAATTTACAAAGCCAAGTCGACCAAGTGGGTAAATCGTAATCATCGACCTTGAGCGTACAAAGGTCAAAATCTCGTTATAATTTTTAAGCGTAAGTTTTTCGAGTGCATTTTTGGATAAATTTTTGACTAGAAAAAAATTGATCGAGGTTTAATCCGTTCTCTGTAATAACGATGTTATTTTCTAACCTGTTATGTTTCTCTTCATTATGTATAAAATTATAAATATACGGTAATTTTTTATAAATACGTGTACGAGTCACCTTTGTATAATTTTTTCAAATCATTATAGACTAAATTCCCCTCCAATAAAAGTGAAAGTAATATAGATCATGATCGCTTTCTCTCGTTTACTTTCGCCATTTTTTATTTCAGCGAATTTTTTTCTTTAATTTTTTTTTCTTTTTTTTTGCAATAAACAATTAGATAATTTATTTGTGATTAAACAACTGCTACTACCCCGGAAGATGAACCGAATCAGTCAAAAATAAATAATCCTCGGAAACTGGTTGCCGCAGGGATTTTAGAGTAGTTCCACTCTGGAGTTGTCTTTCTTGTTTGGATAATTGAGTGGTAGCATTGGTGGCTATAAGCACACAGGAGAGTAATTTGTTTCATTAGTGAATTAGTGATATTTGTCGATTATCGAGTTGGTAAGAAAGTACTGATATAGGAGGAAAGTCGTTCAGAAAACGTAGATTTGATGGAGATTTTTTTCTACAAATTTTGAAGTAGATTTTTAAAATTTTACACCAAGCCATGTGTAATCATCTATGATACTAAACTCGTACATTTACGCTCAAAAAGTTGCATAACCTGTTCACATTCAGGTGACATCAACACAACATCACTTCGAGTCAAAACTGCAATCGATTCTGATCAATTCTCCTCCCCTCTTGTTACTGATGAGGTGATGATACTGAACTTTTCCCATCAATTTTGCTTCATTAACCTCAAAATTTCATTTTTGATTTAACCACATAAAAAGGTTCAAACGAAGATTGTAGAATATTACGTAGAATTGAACTCGAATATATTTTAATGCACGTGATTATGAAACCGGTTCAGTGGTTTCTAGACTATCGAAAAAATTCTAAATTCTAAAAAATCAAGATGAGAAAAAAGTAGTTTTGGCAGAAATCTGAGCAGTGTTAAAAAGCGACAGTGCATCTTTGAAACCGGTTCAGTGGTACCCAGAGTACAATATTGAATATTGACAAAAATCCTGAATTGTAAAAAAAAAAAAAAATCAAGACGATGAATTTTTTTGACATAAATCTAGGTAGCGATAAAAAGTTACGTGCATTTTCTAAACCAGTTCATTGATTCACAGAATTTCAAAAAATTACAAAATCCTAGAAAATATAAAGGTAAGAAAAAACACAAACTTCGACAGAAATCTGAGAAGCATTAAAAAAACGACGATTTACATTATTTTTGAAATCGATTCAGTGGTTCTCTAAAATTTTATAAAAATTTCATATTCTAAATAAAAATATTCAAAATGGAAAAATAATTTTTTATGAGCAGTGTTGAAAAAACACGTTGCATTTTTGAAACCGGTTCAATGATTTCCAGAATACTTACTGACCAAAATTCCAAATTCTGAAAAATCAAAATTAAAAAAAAAACGACAGAAAACTGCGCAGTGTTTAAAACTTAATTACGGTGAATTTTTAAAACCAGTTCAGCGAATGGTTCCCAAAATCTTGATTAAAAATACAACTAAATTGAAATAAATAAAAATTATTCAAAAACATGTGAGACTGAAAATTACCTAGTCTTTTTTAAAAATTTCAACCCCAATTAAGTGATTTTCAAAATTGTGATCAAAAATTATGAAAAAATCAAGAAATGAAAACTGAAAATTCTGATGCTGGAAACAAACCATTTTTAAAATGAACTATTATTTACAAAACTGGTCAATTATTGCTTTACAGAAAATATTACACAAAATTCTAAAAAATATATATTATACCTATTTTGGCAGAAAGTTGTGCAGATTTAAAAATGGCAATGTATTTTTGAAACCGACTCAGGTGATTCCCAAAATGTTGATTATAAATAACAAAAATTATCATTTGAAAAAAGTATCTAAATTTTTTGAGTCTGGAAACAAATCATTTTTTAGATAAATACGCATTTTTACAACCGGTTCAGTGATTTCAAAAATTTCAATTTAAAAAATCACAAAAAATCAGGAAATGAAAAATGTGCAAAAACGCTGAAAAGAATACATTTTTTAAATGAACACATTTTTAAAAACCAATTTAGTGGTGCCCAAAATATTGCTCAAAATTCAAATTCTAATTTCTAAAAACTCAATGAGAAAAAAAATTAATGAATTTCAACGGAAATCTCAAATTATAATTTTTGTACTTTTAAAACTGGTTCAAGGCTTCTCAAAAATTTTTTATTTCTGAAACAGATTTAATAAAATTCACAATTTTGAATTATGAAACCGGTTCTGAGGTTCTCAATTTTTTTAAATTAAAAATACCAAGAAATAAATAAATATACGATTTTTTAAAACCAGTCTAGTGATCATCAAAACATTGCTAGAAATTTCAAATTCAAATGAAAAATTAATTACATTTCCACAAAAATCTAAAATTACGATTTTAGCATTTTAAAAACTGGTTCAGGAGTTCTCAAAATTTTGATAAAAAATGGGGAAAAAGTAGTGTGCGACTGAACCAAAGTCTTTTTCGAAATAAAAGCACACGCCTGTAACTAGTTCAGTGGTTCCCAAAATACCAGCTAAAAATCTCGAAAAATATCAAAAGTATATTGAAGTCTGAAACCGGCTCAGTGGTTCTCACACCAAAAAATTGCTAAAAAATAGGCCCAGAAAAAAAATCGTCAAACAAAAATTTCGCGTTATTAAAAATTGTAAATTTTTAGTTCATATAATCTTTGAAACTAGTAGATAGTTCTCAATAATATTCATTCATTCAACTTCATTTAGTTAGGTATTAAAATACAAAAAAAAAAGCAGTATTTACAAATTAAAAGTGTAGAACTCTTTGAAAACTAAATCAATTTTTTTATACATTTACATTAACCGAATCGGTTAGAACTGGTTCATTGGTACCTAATCACGAATCAATAAATTGGTGTTAGAAAAACATGAATCTAATACAAAGGTTCAAAAGAAAAATCTGAAATAATTATTATGTATTAGAAACTGATCAATTTTTTATGCCTTCTTCAACAACCGGTCGAGTGGTTCTCAAAATATTGATCGAAAATCTCAGAAATAAATAAAAAAGTAAGTACTACAAAACCAGAAGTTATAGAGAACCGAAAATTGATCCATTCAAGTTCATAAATTATCGAAACCGGTTCAGTAGTTCCCAATCAAAAAACTACTAATTGGCCGAAAAAATTGAAATCTAATAAAGATGTACAAAAAAAATCTAAGTAGTAGTCGTGTTTGAAATTGATGCATTTTTTTTTCAAAAACCGGTTGAGTTGTTTCCAAAATTCTGATCAAAAATTTCGAAAAATAAAGAATAACTACAAATACAAGTTTGATCAAAACAGTCATCATCATCATCATACAGCACTAAATTTGATCCATTTTAGTTGATAAATTATGGAAGCCGGTTCAGTGGTTCCCAATCAAAGAAAAAATGAAAAAAAAAATTAACAAAAAAATTGAAACAGGAGAAAGTGTTCAAACAAAAATACCTTGTAGGTACGTTATCAAAAACTATAACATTTTTTTCTTCACCTATTTTTGAAATTGGTTCAGTGGTTCTCAACATATCGAACTTGAGTCACAAAAAAATTGTATGTAAAGAACATTACACAAAAACCTAATCAATTGTTAAAACTGGTTCAGTGGTTCCTAACCATACATTAAGAATAATTGTCTGAATAATGATTTTTTTTTTTAAATGAAATAAAAACCTGGAAAGTTAGAAATTTTTTTTCATGTATTTCAGGAACCGGTTCAGCACTTTCTAAAATTGTCAATCAATTAATAAAAAATTCAAAGTCAAGTACATTAAAAAAAATTCAAATTAGAATTTGTAGTTTTCTAAAATTAATTACTTTTTGAGCAAGCATTTTCAAAAGTAATTCGGTGGTTTCCAACTGATTCTGAATTTTTTTTACAAAGTGGACAAAATTACGAAAATAAATCTGATCGTAGCTCAATCAAAAAATTACAAATGAGTAAAAACAAAAATTACTAATATTTTTTTGAGCATTAAATGTTTAAAAACAGACAAATATAACTCATTCACATCGATCTAGAGAACTGAAAATAATATTTAAATTTCCCATTGAAATTTTCAAAATTATCTCTTATAAATTTTCATAATTCCTCTGACACGAAAATGGGGGTAGACTGTAGAATTAGATACCATATCTGCGGAATTTATTTCCATTTCCACTTTCCAGTCACGTTCCTCAAATACACAATACAATTCGAAATGGCGTTACTTCAAAACAAAACATCATCACGTCTGTCGTTTAGGTCAAACAACTTGTTCAGCTAGTCTCAGTCGCGATAAAAATTTCTCGTACGTAAACTCTTTTTTTTCTTCATTGTATTAGTAACACAATGAACTATAAAAAATTTCATCCTTGGGGTTCCACGTACATCTACTCTACGTAGGTAAGTCTAGGCGAGGTGTAGATGGAGGTGCCCATGTATATAAACAAAACAGAACAGAACAGAACAGAGCAACAGCCAAACAGGTGAATGAATGAAGACACACTTGACTGAGAGGCAATAGGCAAACCTGCGCGGTTATAATTAAAGTTCGCTATTCGTAATGATGGGACAACATGTGCAGTTGCTTTGTTCTATAACGAAAGGCTCGCAGTACATGTACAAGTTACCGTTATCATTATCTTTATTTTAAACATGTACAAGTTCGGGAATCGTACCTATGGTGTCGGTGTACGAGCATGAACATGGTGAGCTACATTATGGAAAACATTTCCCAGAGACAAGAGAGTGACATTACGCAGCTCTGGACTCTGGAGAAGGTACACACGCTGGATAGCTGCGGCCACCAAGACGTACAAGAGGTTTCAAATGAAACAGCGACGACGATAAACCGGATTTGTTGTGTGTGTGAGCAATTGAGCATGCGCCGCGCAAGTCCAGTTCACCGTCGTCGCAGGCCTGTTGAGGCCATTTAAATCGGGAAAACTCCTGGTCACCGTTGGACGGGAACGCGGTTACCATTAGCCAGCTAATAACAATCATCTGATAGGTAAATCGAACATGCATATCAATGACCGAATACGCGTCTTCATCTAAAGCACAAAGCGAGCCGGCTCGGGCTCGGGATACCCGGCAATGGCATCGTCGGCAATGGCTTTGGCATCGGCACGTCGTATAATCGTACACCTCGAAGGCGCTGCGGGCAGACTACGAGTAGCTAGAGCACACACACTCGGCACAGCCGAGTTAACATTATAACGGAAAATGGTCGAATGGCGCTTGTTTATAGGTAGATAACATTCCGTTTGGTTAAATGGTCGATTTATGCCGCTACAGAATGGTGTAACGATGAGAGTATTACCGAGGGTATGTCTACTGCTTCGTGGTTGCTCTGGCTCTGGCACTGGCTCTCTCGCGTTTTATATAATTCGTCACAATGATTTGTTTATTGGAAGAACGCGTCTGTAATCTTGTTCTTCTATGGTGCATTACGGTCATTGCTCATCATTGCAAACTAGTTAAACTTCAGAGCTCAAATTCAGGTATGATACCCAATGTAATAACGTTTTATTATTTTAACCGTTATACGCGATTAACTTTACGCCTTATTATACCCAGCCACCATTCGTTTATATTATCGAGTTTTTATTTACATTTTTTACCTATTTTTTTTCTCCTATTCGCCCGCTCAAGCGTATAATCGGCCATTTTTTTCCTCATTCTTTTCATTATATTATATCGTAATTTATTGGACGTCTCGATCATACTAGAAAACTTTATCGCGAATGTGGTTTTTTTATGGATTTAATTCTCGATTTATATCTTCTTTTCGAATGCATTTTTATTAGCATCGTATTTCTTTTTTATTCGAATAGTAATAAATATAGTTCGTAAATCATTTTTTATGCTGATTCAGCATCGATCTAAAGTCCTCATTGAGGCCTAGCTATTTCAATTCTTTGAGCAATGTTCTCGCATATTCCTGAGCCCGCAACAATGAATTCTAAAATCTGCTTGCTTTGATTTTGATTCAAGAACCAGAAGACTATTTCAATTTTTCGAGAAGTTTTTTTGCATAATCCTGAGCCCAACAGTGAATTTTAAACTCTGCTTGCTTTTACTCAAGAACCAGAGATAATCTTGAAGTCTTTGTAACTCATACAAATGAGGCATCAGGGGGAGCATTTCTTTTCAAAGGCCCTCTCGTGGTTCTATAGAGCAATGTAATGACAATGAGTTCTTGAATGACTTCATTTCAGCTTCGATGTACTCCAATTGCAAATTCGTAGATTTTAATTTAAAGAATTTTTCACCTTCAGCTTCCCAAACTAAACTGGTTCTCAAAAATATTGGCTCTGCAGGTTCTTAAATGGCTTCCATACCTAGATTCGATCAAATTTTTACATATTCGCCAAATAATAAAGAATTTTTGAATAATTTTTCAATAAGATTCAAATCACCAGTGAAGTGCATTAATTTTCTAAATCTTCGTTACAACTCATGAGCCCATAAGATTTTGGATCTGTTTGCTTCGGTTCAATGGTCACCAGTGATTTTGAATGGTTTCATTTTGGGTTCGAGAGTGATTTTTGAAAAATTGTAAACATTCATTTTTCATTGAGATATAATCATTTTATTTGACCAAAATGTTGGTAATTTACAATTTTTTTCAATTTACAGGATTTTTTTTCAATTATTCAATTCATTTCGATCAACAATTTCAATTTCGCCCCCAAGGTTCAAAATGTGTTTTTTTTAAATAAAATTTTTTGTTTCGTAATGAAATTTTTTTGAATTTTTATTTATTTATTTTTAAATTAAACCCCTTCTTTTTCAGAGTGAAATGTTTTAAATTTTAAATCAATTATTCAATAATATTAAATTCTCTTTATTTTTCAATCAAAATTTTTAGTTTTTCCTATCATTTTTTAAAAATTTTAAATATTTTTTCAATAAAAAAATATTCTTTTATTTTTCGTGGAAAATTTCTCTTGTGAAGTGATTTTAATATTATTGTTTATTTTTATTCAATATTACATATGTTTATTGTTTATGTATTCCATAAAATGTATTTTTGAAGAGAGGGAAGTAGGTACGTGTGATTTTTTTTCACTAAAAAATTAATGTTTAACGTTTAAATTTTTTAAAAGAGAAATCGTTTCAATGGTCAATTCCATTTGATCAAAAATTTCCATATTCTAGTACTTTCCACAAAAAAAATTTCCCCGGGAAGTAGGTTTTTATTATAATTCAGTGATTTTTTCAATTATTCAATTGATTATTTAAATGAACAATATTTTAATTTTTCCTTCAAAAGTGTTTTTTTTTAATTTTTAATACGCTAGGTACATAATAAGCAATATTGTTGGATCTTTTTTCATATTTATCAGTAAAATGATTTCAATTTTTTCAATTAAAAAATTCATCCCCACCTCCCCCTAAAATATATCATTTTTTTAAATTCCAAATTATTTTTCCCAAGTTTTTTCAACATTATTCAATTCTTTCGAGAAAAAAAATAATGATTGAAAATGTTTTGCGTTTAGAATGAATATTGTTTCTCATGCCAAAAATATTTTGAAATTATATACTTCGATTTTTTTTTGGTGAAGTTGTTTCAAACTTCTTTTTAAAATTATTTTCAATTAAAAATTACCTTTTCTTCCTATGCCAAAATTTGATCTTTTAATTTTTTCTGTTTCTTTAGAAATTTTTTTTAACTTATTCAGTCGTTAATTGTCAATTCATATTTCATTTCTAAATTTTTGTTTTTTCTCAACACGTATTTTTCTATTTTTCAAGTGAAATTTTTTCAACTTGTAAATTTTTTTGTAGAAAAATCATTTTTAAGAGCACACTATACAATAATAAATTTCTGGTGATTTTGTCATTCAATTAATTTTTTTGCACGTCATTAATTAATTTCGATTTTAATGGATTCATTTCTACTTTTTTAATGATTTCAAAAGCGTATTTTCTTAAATTCTGTTTTTTCATGTTTTCTTTGGAAAAATTGATTTTTCATCAGTCATTTTTTTCTGAAATACTTTGTTCTTACAATTTTTTTGATTTGTTTTCAAGACAGTTTTTCTGGTTTAAATTTCAATTTTAAATTTTTCGTTGATAAGAAAAGTTTATGCAAAATGAATGAAAACAAGAAATTAGAAGAATTTTAGCCATTTGTGAACTCGAAATAATTTGATTGGATTAATACATAATTTATTTTATATTTCATTCATATTTTTTTTTTTTTTTTTTTAGAATGCTCCTCGATTTTTCAAAAAATTTTCATCACTTTTTCTACTGGGAAAATTTTTACTCAAAATATTTGGGAAAATTGATTTTATTTTTCTTTGAAATAATTCGGACAATTTTTTGATTTGTTAAAATTATTTTTCGTGACGTTTGAAAAAAAATATTAGTTTGAATTATTAAAAAAAAAAAAAAATGAATGAATGTCATGATCAAAAAATATTATCATCGCTTTGAAAGCCGTCATTTTAAAAATTACTATAATTTTAAAATTTTACTTATTGATATAAAAAACTATTAGATAAAATTTCTTGGATTTTGAATTTTTGCTAAATTCTTCAAACAGGTGAAAATTAGTCATACTTTAAAGTTGGCATTTTATTCAACTACTACCATTATTATTACTTCTCGAGATATTAAAAAAAAAAAAAAAAAAATATATATATATTTTGAGATTTTTCTCGTAGGGTTGCTCGTGAGCCATGTATTCCACCTAATAGCTGTTTTTTTATATATAAAATTTAAATTAAAAAGTTGAAAAGGCGAAAAAATGATAATGACAAAAGAGCAGAAAAAATACAGAAAAATCACACTCTCAAAAAATGATAAAAATTTAACAAAATAATCACTTCATAGTTCATACTCCTGAGATTCAAACAAATATTGCCCTATTTAATGTCAAATCTTTCAACAAAATTTCTGTACCCACATTGTTTCATAAAATCTTCATCACTTTTTGATCCATACTCCCAATGAAGATTGTGAACTTCAGTAACTTCACTTTTGGTATTCGAATCTTTCTAAATGAAGAATTCAATTTTTTAACGTCCAATAAAAAAACAAAGTATTAGAAATTGTCTGAAATTCTTCAAAAATATTATTCAATGAGTATAATATAAATCACTCTTTCATAATTCAATAATTATTTTTCAGAATATAAACCGAGCGACCTATGGAGTTACGATGACATAGAAGTAGCCAGGGTAAGTTCACATTCCATTCCCACCATAAAAAATAACACCCAACAGCAATAAAATAACGTCCACTTCTAATCTTATTCTAATTAATTCCTTCAGCCCGAAAACCAAACCAACATTCGATTAGTAAAGAACCACCAAGGCGACTCGTACTACCACAGATCAGACGACCGACCACCAGTGACCACATATGACGACCATCAATCATCATCGCTGCGTAACAGAGACCACTTCGGCTCCAGAACCAACATCGAGATACCCATAGCGGCGAAATCCAACGAAGGCGAAATCTCCATTTCGAAAAAAATCACCTTCAATGGTAACAACTCTCGAGCCAATAATCATCCATTATGGTTCAATACACTGGAAAAAAGTGCCATGTCTTTGCCCGCGTCAATTTCGTTCAATTTGAAAAATCTCTACAACGAGAGGAAATCAGAGAGTACGAAGAGACCTCACGAAAATCCTGGGTTGGTTTTTGCCACCAAAACTATACCTCTCAATACGAGCGGCTCGAATCGTAACAAAGTCAAGTATCAGCAGCCGAATTACGAGCCCGAATACGACGAGCCCGCGTTACCACCATCTTTGCCCAATTTAGAGTAGGTGCTTTTATTTTATTTTTATCGAAGGTGCAATAGATGAATTGGGAGATGATTTTTCTTCTTTTTTTTTTCTTACAGAATTATTCCTTTTGTGGCTTCTGACGCCTTAGACAAGCCAAAAGAACCAGTAGCTGATCGTAAAGAAGGTATCGAATATATAGAAGATGAAACTACGCCGATGGATGCGGCAGCGATGATCAAAAAATTTTCACCGCCTGTTTTAACCGAAGGTAACATTTTTCAAATGAAATTTTAGGAACTCATTAATTCCAAAGTTGGCCCAAAAAAGAAAAAAAATCGTTGAAAATGAAAACGAGACTCAGAATAATTCAGATTATTATTGAAAAATTACGCTTTCCCCCCTAAAAATTAAGATAGAAAAAAATTGAAGGAAAAAAATTCAAACATTTTCAAAATTGAAAAAAAAAAATGAAAATGGAAATAGACATGAAAATAGGGAAAATATGGGATATAAATTATTTTAAAATGCAAAAACTTGTGAACATTTTATAACTGAATAAATAAAAATTGAAAATTAGCAAACATTAAAATGAAATTATTGAAAAAAAGAGAAAATAAAAAAATTGTGAAGAATTATAAATTGAAATTACAATCAAAGATGAGTCAAGAATTTTTAAAAATCCAAGAAATCGGAAATTAAATTAATTAAAAATGACAAGAAATTAAGGACAAAATCAATTTCAAAAAATTAAACAAAATCAATAAACCGAAATTAAATTTAAAAATTAAAAAAATTAGCAAAAATCTAGAATTAAAATTAAATTTAAAAAAAAATCAATTTTAATTTAAAATGACAAAAAAAATTTAAAAACTTGAAATAGAAATAAAGAGAAAATTAAAAAAATTGTGAAGATTCATAAGAAATTACAATCAAAGATAAGTCAAGAATTAAAAAAAATACAGAAATCAGAAAATTAATTAATTGAAAACGACAAGAAATCGAGGACAAAATCAATTTCAAAAAAAATGAACAAAATCAATAAACCGAAATTAAATTTAAAATTTAAATGTACTTACTTAGCAAAAATCTAGAATTAAAATTGAATTAAAAGAAAAATTTTAATTTTAATTTAAAATGACAAAAAAATAGAAAAACCAACTAATTTAATTTTTTTTAAATAATAGGTAGAAAATTTGGGGAAAAAAATTGAAAAAATTGTCAACTAAAAATAATTGCCGAAATTAAAATTAATAAAATGACAAAACACTGGAAAAAATAAATGAAACTCGAAATTTAAAAAATTTGCAAAAATCTTTAGTTGAAATTACAATCAAAGAAAAATCCAGAAATTAAGAAACAACAAAAATAACAAATTGAATTCATTAAAAATAATAGAAAAAATGGAAATAAATAAATTTTAAAATATTATTTAAAAAGTTGAAAAAATTGGGGAAAAAACTAGAATAAAATTTTAAAAAATGAAAAAATTCTTTTCATCATTTTTTAGTGACAAAGTGTGGAAAAGGGAAAAAACTCAAGCCTTAAATTGGAAAAATTAGCAAAAATACAAAATTTAAAAAAGTATTTTTTAAAAAACATTTAGAAATAAAAATCAAAAATTATTTACTAAAAAGACCATCTATAATAATTTTTTCAAATTCTGTATCTTCTCAAAGGTGGATTCGTACCACGAGATCCAACACTAGACGAATTATACTACGAAGCCAAATTCAATCGAACATACTCCACTTCATCTCCAGCTCCGGCTCCTCATATAATTGTAACAGAAATAAGCTCCGAATATCGAGTACCAGAATCTCCACCCAAAGTACCAGAAACATTCGTAGAACAAACACATCATCAACGTAAGTACCCTTCATCCAATCAAACTACCCACAAGCTTAGCTCTCGTTCTCACTCTCGATAATTCTTTCCCAGATATAGAATACTCAACAACATCGACTACGACCACAACTCAAAAACCAACTGTCGCCACAGCGACAGCCACAACGACGACGGCAGTACCTTCTACGACTCCTGTTTCCACAACTACGCCGACAGAGGAGCCTACACCTTCACCTACAACTTCTATCGTCCACTTTTTAACCACCAAAGCAGCCAATCATTCGACACCTGCGCCTCTACTCAAACATAACTTCACTTCTACCAGTACCACAACGAGCACTACGACTGAAAATCCATCCAATGAAGAATCAGAAGAAGGTGGTGAAGAAGAAGAATCTGAAGAAGAAGACGAAGAAACCATACCGATCTCCGAATCGGAACCTCCTCAAAAAGAACACCCTGCTAACAATACCAAAGAAGAACCAGCTGAACCAGAAGATAACTACTTGTTGAGTAATATCTTAACAATGATATTCGACGATTATCCAGCTCCTACTAAAGAAAAGACCACATTGGCTCCTCCGGCTACCAAGAAAACCACTCCGGTTGTGAGATCGACGACAACGACGACGGTTAAACCGAGCACAACGAGTATACCTCCTTTCAAACACGTTTATATTCCGCCAGCTACGACGACGACGACCTCGACGACTGAAAGCACATCAACGGTTAAAAGTATGGATAAAATGGGATTCACTTCGACGAAATTTTCCAATAATAAAACAGCCACTATGAACGAAACGCAGCAAAACCAAATAAAATATATAAGCTTGCCACAGACCTTCACGTATAACCAACCTGTACCCAAAACTACGCCCAAGCCGGTGATCAAGGAAAGGCCCCAGTCTCATAATGAAATTTACCATTCGATGAAAAGCGACAGTGTGATTTCGGGATTGTTGAAATTATCCGGTTGTAATATATTTGGAAAGATGTACAAGACTGGCGAACAAATCGACGAGTTGACGGAGCCTTGTTCCAGGTGTATGTGCTCGGAAGCCGGCGTACATTGTATACAAACCAAGTGTTAATTTATTATTATATCGCGGGTATTTAATTGCATTTAAAATATATTTAATTAATTTATTACCTATTTTGTTGTCGCGTTAGAGCTCGAGATTGGTTCAAAGAGGGGGAAAGGTGCACGAGACTAATATTGATAATTTTACAAAATATACACAATTAACTGAAAATGCACTCACCATTGGTAAGATGAAATTAAAGTTGAATAAAATAATCGTAGATGAGACAGGTGAAGCTATTGAACATGTAAGGGCTCATTTTCTTTGATATAATACATAAGTCTGAGGATGCAGGATGGAGTTATGCCTGGAATTCTGCTAGCTGCTGCAATCTGCGAAGTAAATATTCGAATTATTGTCTCGAAATAAGAGTAAAAATCCATAAAGTACAAAAATAACAGACCGTTGAAGGCTTAGCTGACGTGAGTTTTTCTATTTCTTCGAACCGAAGCGATAAATATTTTCTAAACATACAAAAAAAAAAAAAAAAAATTAACAATTGGTTGTAAATGTCAAAATGTTTAAGAATATTTTCATCAAACTATAACTTACGATCCGTAATCAATTTCGGAAGGAATTTTCAACGACTCGTCTTTTTTAACTTGCTCAATTTCTTCAAATTGTTTCTCGGTGAAAATACGATACATTCCTTCGATGGTGAGCCTGTCGCGTATATTACTATCTTCTGAAATACCTTCGAGCTTGTCTGGGAACTTTTGTATCAGTTTAGAAACAGTAATATCGTCAGCTAATGAGAGCATCTGAAGGGCGCTAAAAAGATGAGAAAAAAATCAGCAAATTTGAATAAACGTACAATGGGAGAAGGAAAGAGATCAATTCACCTGGAAACGCCGTTGCTTTCGGCGTAATTACTAAATCCCAACTCTTTCCTCCATTTGTAACGCGACATTTTGGTAGCTAATAAAATATCAGTTCCTACAGATAATTGTTCTTCTGTATTTATAAATTTTTTATACCTTTTATCGGAAACACAGCCAATTTGGTAACCTGAAATAAACACGAATTTAATACATAAATACACGATAGAAGAAATTTCAAATTAATTCGATTCTTGGTACCTTTTTTGGTAAGTCTAAGATCAGCATTATCCGGTCTTAAATATAATCTGTATTCTGATCTAGCGGTGAACATTCTATAAGGTTCGTCGGTCCCTTGAGTAGTCAAGTCGTCAATCAAAACACCGATATAGCCTTCAGTTCGACTGATGATAAATGCTTCTTTAATAAGAGCCTTAAAAAAATTTCAACTTGATTAAAATAAGGCATATACGATGCATTATTATTGTTCCAAAAATTTACTTTGGATCCGGCGTTAATTCCAGCCAAAATACCCTGAGCAGCAGCTTCTTCGTAACCAGTGGTACCGTTGATTTGGCCAGCGAAAAACAATCCGGCGATTTTTTTCGTTTCTAAAGTTGGCAATAATTCTCTAGGGTCGACGAACTCGTATTCTACACCATAGCCTAAAAATTAATCCATTTTTTAAAAAAAATTCTCAATGAAACGTTATCAATTGTTCATTCATTTGGTACCTGGACGCAAGACTGTAGCTTTCTCTAGACCTTTAATCGAATGAATCATTTGCTCCTGCATTTCTGCCGGCATTGTACACGATAATCCGCCAGGATATATTACGTCTGTATCGAAACCTTCAGGTTCGAGCCAAACTTGATGAGTTCTTCCACCGAATCTGAAATTAACATATTTTCAGTCCGAAAAATAAAAATAAAATGACTATTGACTTGCATTACGACTAACTTGATCGATTTAGATTCGATTGAAGGACAATATCTGGGACCTCGGACTTCTTCTCTAACGTGTCTATTAACATTCAAACTATCTAAACATATTTTCTCGACGGTTGGATTTGTATGAGTTAAATAGCATCGTAACTGGTCCTCTGGCTGCAAATATGATAAATTTTAAATTTAATATTTTTTTAAAGTAACGATAGTCTGCAAAAATCTCTGGCATTTACCTTAATCCATACTTTATCGTTGAGAAATGAAAAAGGCAAAGGAGGATTGTCACCACTGACGAACGACAAACCAGTATAATCAATCGTCTTGCCATCCAATCTTGGTGGAGTTCCTGTCAAGAGATAAAAATTTAGAACACAAATATATCTCAAGTAAGACAATATTTTCATCATCGTATCAACGTACCAGTTCGTAATCGACCGATTTTAAATTTCAATTTTTGTAAAGTATCCGCTAATCCGATACTTGGTTCATCTCCAATCCTGCCAGCAGGTCTGTGTTCCAATCCGATGTTAATATTTGCTCTTAAAAACGTGCCTGTCGTTAATACCACACTATCTGCGTAATATTTCTTCCCATCAGCTGGAAAAATTAACTCGATAAATACAAGAAAATTGAAAAATTGCGAAAAATCATGACGCAACAAGTACCTAGCGTTACGCCAACACATTTCGGTGCTCCGCCTTTGGTGTTTTCTTCGAGTATTAAATTTTCTACAGATCCGGTAATAATATTCAAGTTGTCTACGTTGAAAAGTTCCTTTTGGAGATTTTGTTTGTAAAGTTGACGGTCTATTTGAGCTCGTAGACCCCAAACGGCCGGTCCTTTTCTACGGTTCAGTACCTGCATAAAACACAATAATAAAATCAAACAACTGTTGGCTAATGTTATCAAAATATACGAGTTTTCTTAATTCTTTTTTCAACACGTGGGATAAGTGAATTCGATTTGTTTTTTTCGCGATTAGTGAATTAATTCGATTATAATTATGCCGAGAAAAAGAAGTCCTTTCGTTTATAACCGAAAACGAAAAGGTACACGGTTCTATTGAAATTTATATCTCAGTGGTTCTTAAATTCTACGTCGTATTTCACAACGAATTATTCTTACCCTATATTGAACTCCAGATAAATCGCAAATTCGTCCACAAATTCCATCCAATGCGTCTACTTCTCGCATCAAATGCCCTTTACCGATCCCTCCGAATGATGGATTACATGACATTTCACCTGAACGATAACGGTACAGATTTTTAAAAGTTAATCGAACGTAAAAATCGAGCTAAATAAGTATTCTTTTCATTTTTATTACCGATTGTTTCCTTTTTATGAGTTATGAGCAAAGTTGATACTCCCATTCGAGCAGAAGCTGCCGAAGCTTCGGTTCCCGCATGACCTCCGCCGACCACAATAACACCGTATTCCGTATGCTGGGCATTTTCGTGCAGGAAATATCTTTGAATACGTAAAACGTTGAAATTATGGAGAAGTTTAGTTCTGAAAAAATGATATCGTATAAATAAAACGTATAACTTAGAATGAAGACGAATTCTGTTCACGAAGGTCACACAAAGTAAACGAATACTCACCTAACACATCTTTCAATTAGCGACATTATTTTACTTCTTTTACACACGTAATATTACATAAAAAATGATTTATTTCTTCGTTTTATCGATGAAAACCTCACTTCTAAATTTTTTTCAAGTTTTTTTCGGCTCAAAAAAAATTAAAAAAACAAAATGGAAGCTGTGACTCATTGCAGAAATAAACAATCATGGCGACATCTACATTCTGAACTACTCACAAAGCTGCGAGTTCAGGACGTAATCGACGTCCATGTTGTATTCTTACTACGAATAGCTTTACTTTTGGTCAGAAAAGGTGTTTCGCTGTACATTTTTCATAAAAAGTTGATAAATTGCGATCATGATGCTACGCTAATTTTACAATTAGTTCATGACTGGAATTCATTAATTGTGCAATTACGTTTAAATTTGGGTGAAAATCCATAATTGATCCGAGATCAATTACTAATCGATCGATTATTTAGGCTCCGTTGATAAACCACATGTAAAAGAAACTGTGTTAAGGAGACGGTTAAGCCGGTCATAAGATTTAAAATTAGTAAGTCCAAGTTTTTTAATTAATAAAGCTTTTCGTGCTAATGAGGCTTTCAAAAGTTGAAAAGTACGATTTTTACGACACGCTTGACGCGACACCGGATCTAATGTTTTGTTTATTTTGATTTCTGTTCGTAGGCTTGTAATGTTTACTTGATGCGTTAGTGAGAAGATTTGATTAGCGATTACACGTTTTAAAAATACTAATCTAGTGGTTATTTTTGCCAGCCCCTGTCAAAATGGCTGCTTCGTTTCAATCTGGTCAAAAAGTGTTCGCTAAGGTACGTGGTTACCCTCCTTGGCCGGCCAAGGTATTAGACTGCATCGACGAGACCGCTGGTAGGCAGAAGTATCGTGTTTATTTCTACGGTACCAGAGAAACAGCCACTTGTAAGCTAGAAGAACTATATGACTACGTCGATTATCGAGATAAATACGGTAAACCGATTAAAAAGAAATCCTTCACCGAAGCTATACGAGAAATCGAAGCCGAACTCGAACCGTCTAAACGTAAAGATAGTCTACAACAAGCCGAAGCTACGTCTACGACGGCCACCGTCGCCGCGACCCCGGTGGTTGGCGATAAGGACAGCGACGACGAAGGTAACCTGGTCATCGATGAATCTCCTTCGCTGAAAGCTAAAACCAAAGCAGATCCCAAACAATTGAAGCGAAAACTCAGCTCTGGCAGCATCGAAGTAGCTCCCGAAAATTCACCGGTCGAAATCACCTCACGTTCGGGACGTAAAATTAAACCGAAAAAATTCCTCGACGAACCCAGCGAAGTATTCAACACGCCTACTCAAAGTAAACCTACGAGGAAAAGCGCCCGCGACAGTACGACCAACGAGAATAAAAAAACCGCCGAAGCTGCAGAAACTCCGAACAGCACGAGCACGACCAAAGTTGAACTTCGTTGGGAAGATTCGCAGAATTTGAAGAGCTTGTTGAATAAAGCCGATAATTCTGATTTACCTCAAAAAATTAAAAAAGATTTCAAAAAATCGCTTAAAAAGAGAGTCGAAGAAACCAAACAAACCTCCGCCGAAGTATACGCCGATAACGAAAACCTAGAGCTTATTAAAATCGAGGTTCAATTGCTGGATGCCGATTGCCGCATCAAGTCGAGCTTGAATTTGGTCAGCGCCAATTGCGAAGAGTGTTTGCAGGCCATGGACGAGATTTTAGATTTAAAACTGAACGCGTTGATGTTGAAAAAACATCCAGAAGTCGTCGATACCGTTAAAAAATTGAAAAAATACGTCGGCAATTTGTCCGAGTGGAAGTTGACTCACGATCAAGAAGAAGCTTTCATCAGAGGTGCTGAGAAAATACGCGCTAAAGCGGAACATATTTACAACAAGTTCCAGAGTCTTTTTACCATACCCAACGGAAGGAATTTTTTCGAAGTATATTCCGACGAAGTTGCAAAATTCCAAGAGAAAACGAATAACTTGCCCGTTAACCAATTGTACAGATTGGTCAAAGAGCCAATCGAGTAATTCTTTCTTTCTTTTTTCATTATTATTCCATATTTCTATTTGCAACTATACTTTTATTTTTACTTTATCGACTGTTTCATAATCATAATGATTATTTTATAATTAAATCGTTACGTTTAAAGTGTCCATTCTCTTAGTTGTATTTTTCTCATTTTACTACTATTGTGGGTACGTTAAATCTCTTCTCCAGCTACTTCGTTTACTAGGCTTTTCAACTCGAGCGGAACGATACGCGAAATTGAACTCGATAGCCTATTTCATTTCCGCTTTTCGAGTCTGAAAATTAATCGCCAGTGTAACATGGGGAACGTGGAGTGTTTACTTTCGTTGCTATCCTATCAAAATAGAGAAATAATATACTCGAGATATAACTGCAGCGGGTCAGGCTCTTTATCGGTTAAAGCAGCAACATATGCTCCTTATCAAATATTACGGTTTGGCGGTATGTGAACTCGAGTATTTTGACTATGAGAAACTGCACATGGCATACAGCCGACCGAACTGGTCTTCATTTCTTACGAAAGTGGTCTACGGTCTACTTCCTAGTTCGGTTTCATATGGCCTGAGTGCCAACAAAGCTAGAGTTAGGGAAGAGATCATCTTCAAGTTCAAGGTTGTTTCGTAATGACCATGAATAATTACAACACTCTGAAATAATCTAAATAGATTCAACTTTGCGGTGTTCTACTTTTTTATCCACCGCCACGATCGGTTTCACCACACCATGAAAAAACCACCAAAAAATGGTCCACTAAATGTTTAAAATAGCGTTTTGGATGTCACTTGATGATCGGTTATTTTTACGGAGACCCCTTGCTGTTTCATTTGCTCACCTTAAATTTTTTATCAAGTCCAGTGCTACATAAATACTTTACATTCAAAATTGGAAGAGAGGGAGGGATTCAATCGAAATTTTTGTAATAACTAAAAGCATTTGTTAAACTTCAAGCTACAACTTTTGTTTGAATTTTTTTTTAATTGGGCCCCTTACCTCCTCACAATTTTTAGTAATGTAATTTGAAAAAGTGTGAATAAGTTATATTACTCAAAATTTGTGGGGAAGGAGTGGTCCGATTGAAATTTTTGTTATAACCAAAATTATTCCTAGTACTTCAAGCTACAACTTTTGTTTGAAAATTTTTTCAATCGGGCCCCTCACCCTCCCCCTGTTTTTAATAATGTATTTGAATGAGTTGGAACTTAGATTGGATTATCCAAAATTGGAGGAGAGGGAGTGGTTCAATCAAAATTTTTGTCATGGCCAAAATTTTTCCTAAAATTTTGAGCTACAACTTTGTTACACAAATTTTTCAATTGGACCCTTTCCGCTTCCTCCTTCAATTTTTAATTAGTTTTTTGGGAATGTTATGCAAAATAAGTGGAGAGAGAGGGGCTCAATTGAAAAAAGTTTTCAAACAAAAGTTGTTGCTTGAAGTTCCACTAATATTTTTGGTTATGACAAAAATTGCGATTGGACCCCTCCCTCCCTCCGTTCCTTCCTTCCTTCCTTCCAATTTTGAATAATTATAAAGTATTTAAATAAATAGCTTTGTTCAATGTAGCGTGATTTTGATTTTTGTTGATTTCAATCTAATTGGCTGTTTATACCTACCAAAATTTTTCGGTAGGTATAAACAGCCAATCAGATTAAAATCAACAAAATCACCAAAATCAAAATCACCCTACATGGAACAAAGATTATGTAGCACTGGACTTGGTAAAAAATTCAAGGTGAGCAAATGAAACAGCAAGGGCTCTCTGTAAAAATAGCCGATCGTAAACACTTGATGATTCGTTACCGCCTCTCGTGTTTTGTCGGCTTTTTTGAAATTTCGGATAGTAAAAATATTACGTTATCAGAATCGCGTTATAATATTCACCGGATCATTTTTTTAAAAAGACAAACGTGTTAATTATTCGTTATACCGTATTCAATTCGTCGTGACAATTTCATCAACGTTGATAACTTCAAAGTATGGACCGATTAAACGATATCGGTTTAGAATCATCGCACAGATATTTAGAATTAACACCTCAAAACTCACCTAAACCTCAAGCTTCTTCGACGTTCATGGTGAAAGGAAACGAGGACGATTTAGATTTCAAGTAAGTTCCTTCAAAAGTTTATAAGTTCACCGAAAACTAACACTTTCTTCATTCTAGAACTCCGAAAAGAACCGAAAACTCAACCACTTCTTCTCTGGGAGTCATTGACATTGATAAAGAATCACGTAAGTTGTACTTTGTTCGTTACAAGTGGAACTAGAACGAAACTATATTACGTTATAACTTTCGTAGTTTTATCAGAAAAAGAATTCGATACGTGGGGTACTCAAGATTCGACTTCTCATCACCAACGCTTAATATCGGAATACCAATCTCAGTCTTTGAATCAACTGAAGAAACGACTCGATGAATTATCCTTCAGGAATTCTTCATTTTGCTCGGATTCAATTCAGAGTATTCCCAGTACTAGTAATCATACTTTTAACATTTCTACCAACACGATTCGTGATCAAATTCGTAACTCGACATCGTTTACTTCTTCGTAAGTAAAATCGAATCGTGCAATACGATCAGTTTTATCACCTTACGACGACTTATTCGTATCTTACGATTTTATAGCCAATTAGTTACTTCGAGTTCGTCACAAAATGGAGAATTCCAATCGGGTAATTTGGCGGTGCTCAAGTTGGACGAAGATCAAAAGGAGAATAGAAAGTTGTACGCGTCGTTACCTGTTTCACCTATGAATATTTCTGACAATACAAAGTACGTGCTTACTAATTAATTATCTTCGTTTCATTTGAACGAGTATGAAACGTTAATCGATTATTTCATATCACTGTTTCAGTGATAGCTGCGAAGAAAAGGAGAAAAAATTCACCGAATTTGTTCAAATGAAATCTTACCCTCCTGAAGAAATTTCGCAAATATTACGAAATAGAATTGATCAATCTTTTAAACAAGGTAACGACGTTATTTTTCAATCTCTTACGATTTCATTGATTCGAATTTAGATATTTTGTACAGAAAAAAAGAAGACAGAAGATCAACGAGGTATCAGCTCAACTACAGATCTAAATCAATCCGCCAGAAGTCTTTTGAACGCGCCTAAGCCGCAACCTTATCATTCAGAAACACTCCAGAAATTATTACAAAATTCGTACATGGATGGTTCCTCTATTAATTCTACTCTAGATATTTCTTCTTCGAATAGCATCGCTAGTATCAACGAAATAGCCGAATTATTGAAACGTCAGTCCCTTTTAGCGATGCCAAAACGAGCTGTCGAGGAATTATTATCTTTAGGTAGTTTTATTCGTAACTTGTAATTATTCCTAAGGAACGAATAACTAAATCGAGATGTTTATTTGTAGGTAAACTCAAACCGAAACCTCCTAGCGTTATTCCACGTCAAAGTGGGAGTAATATACCACTCCAGATTCCATATATTAGTCTGAGTGAACTATCTTCTCGCGATACGACACTAATAAGTACATCAGGTACTGTATTGAAAGTTACAATAGAAACGAACAACTTCTCTACTTATGCACAGCTTCTAAAAAATTTCTATAAATCATCTCGACTTCCAGATAGCTTTGCAGTACGTCAGAAACCATCGGAGAATATTTCGAGTAGCACTGTTCGCGATGACATTCCAACAGATAACATCGATCGTGAAATACTTCAGAAAGCACCACCTGTTAAAAATTCCAACCTTGTTTTATCCGACAACTCGTAAGTTGAACGCTCTCTCGAGTATCTCGTACACAATCCAATGCTCAAAATATCCAAAATCCCACCACACGACTCTAAAATTGCCATCTTCTGCTTACAGAGACTCCTCGAAACGTCTTTTCTCGCTCAAGCTGCCACTCAGCTCAACAACTGAACCATTCACAAACTCGGTAGATCACCTAGCTCGAGACTTCGTCGACTTGAACGCCTTCTCCGAAGAACCTTTGCCAAACGAGACGACACGTCAAAATAATCTGAAGGCAGCTCCGATGCAACGTATTTCCAATCATAGCTTACTTTCCGGCGACGTTACTCTAGAAAACGATGCCATATTTGCTGGCACCTTATGCGTTGGCACGTTGGCCGAAGTAATCTGCGTCGTCGAGAACCCTACCAACGAACCACTCAATTACAAAGTTCGTCTGAAATCGATCACTCTAGCATCGGCTGAAGCGAATCCCAAGTTTCCAGCAGCCTCGGTGATGCTGGCTTCGAACCAAGATTGCGTTACATTTCTGCCTCGAAGCGAGACCGAAATCAACGTAATGGTTACGCCTTTGGTCGAAGGCAAAATACGTATAACGGTGGAGTTGGTCAGCGACGACAGGAAGTGCTCGAATATTGTCCGATTGATCGAAGTGATCGGCGAAATGCCAAAATTCAAGGTAGTCGATCCCCAGAATGGAGTAGCTCAGTTTGG